>CM075966.1:20697219-21444719 GCA_038048745.1 Coluber constrictor foxii | reverse complement strand
AATGTGAAACTGCATAAACTATATTAGCACTGTTGCTATATTGTTACCAGTAGAGACATCATTTGTGAAGAGAACGTGACTGAGAAATTAATGGCGTTTCATATATGAGAACCTGATTCACTTTGTTTGTGAAACGTTTTGCGGACACGACTTGGAAGAAAATTTGCGACGTGAAAGAAAAGGACAAACGATCAATAGCTTTACATACAACAAAGTAAACTGGATTGAAACCCGATTTACCTGGAGATATTAAGTATTAATATGAAACTCTTACTTCTTACTTTATTTTCCTTTCTTTGTGTTTATCTCGCTGTCATTAAATCTCAAATAACTTGAAGAATTTATAGAAGGAAAATTTATAGAAGATCTGATAATTAATATAAGAAAAGCATATTATTCTGGATAGTATATAGAATTGATGAATTTATAAATTTGAAGGTAACTTATAGAGAAACTATAGAAAATTGCAAAGTAATTAATGAATATTAGAATATTTTAGAAAATTTTATATTCTTGATGGTTTGATATAAGAATAATTGTGTTAGATTAAGATATATTTTAGGTTTTTAGGATTTTAAGAGGAAACTAATGAATTGCTAAAGAATTGATTATTCTCCACTGCTCCTATATCTACTCAGTTACCCCCCCACTTAGTAAGGAATTATTAAATAAGTTGATTAAGGCATAACCTATAAGAATTGGTGAATAAGCATAATTATTGAGAAATAAGTACATAAGAATACTATAAGGTATAAGATAGAACTACTTTAAGGGGGAAAAAAAGGGGGGGTTCTAAGGGGAAAAAAAGGTGGTTGACAATTTCAAAATATTGTGGTTGAAAATAAATAAGATATTAAAGATGGCAACATCAAGTTCATGGGCTACCACTAAAACGACCAGAAAGAAATCTCCAACTCAGACAGTACAGATAGCTTCCCCAGCATGTCAAAAGACAGGAGACGCAATAGAAAAAGCAGATGCCATAATAGGAATGCAAAACATCCAGGCAGCCCTCGCTATGATCCAAGAGGGAATGAAAAGAATGGAGGAGAAGATGACCTATAACCACGATGAAATGAAGAAAAATCAGGAACAAATGAAGAAAGATGTGGGAGAAATAAAAGAAGACATTAAAAACATTGATGAGAGGATAAATACAATTCAGCAGAATATTACAGAAAATGAAAAAAGAATCCATTTAGTAGAAGAAAAGACAGAAGCCACAAATATGAGATTGGAGAGGATGGAAAATATGCAAACAATTAAAAACCGAGATACCGAGGACGCTTTAATGTACCTGGAGATGGAAAAGGCATCATTTTACCTGAGATTCCAAAATATTGAGGAACAAAGAGAGGAAGAACTGGGAGAAATTATGGTTGAATTAATTGCAAAGGCAACCCATAAAGAAAAAAGTGAAATAAGGAATGGCATAGATGAAATATATAAATCATATACAAATTACGCAAGAAGGAATAAGCTCCCCAAGGAAGTCCATGTAAGATTCTCAAAAAAAACAATAAAAGAAGAAATTTATAGAAAGATGAGGGAGGAAACAGTCATGTATAAAGGAAGGGAGGTACTAACACTGAAGCAAGTACCCAAAAGGGCCAGGGATAGAAGGAAAGATTACAACTTCCTAACCAACCGATTGAATAAACAGAGGATAAAGTTCAGATGGTTGATCCCAGAAGGGATCCTCATAACGTGGGAAGGAAGGAAGTTTAGAGTAGACAACATAGATAAGGCCCAAGATTTCATAGATCAACACTTGGGAGACGAAGAAGAACAGAGAAACAGAGAGAGCAAAGAGGATTCAAGTTCTATTGATTCTGATATACGGAAAATAAAAAATGGAGATAAAGAACGAGGAAAAGGGGGACAGGGAAAAGAAGGAACAGTGGAGACCACTCAAAGAGTAACAAGAAACACATCCAAAACCAAAGCAGCAGACAAGTAAATAAGGATTGAAATGGAAGAAAAACTAACACTTACATCTATAAACATTAACGGTTTGAATTCACCCAGCAAAAGACAACAGATATTCACCAAATTGAGGAAATTAGAATCAGACATAATCACATTACAAGAAGTACACATCAAAAAACAACACAAAACATTATTGGAAAATAAGAAATTAGGAATACTATACACATCATTAGCGGAATGTAAGAAAAGAGGAGTAGTAATCTTTGTAAAAGAGCATTTAAGATCGAACTTAATTTATACAGATACGGAAGGCCGAGTGCTAATAATAGAAATCAAATTAGAAACAAAAATTATCTTGCTAGTATCGATATATGCCCCTAACGGAAACCAAATGGACTTTTATAAAAAACTACATGAGAAATTAAAAGAACTTGATTATGATAATATATGTATTATTGGCGACTTTAATTCGATAGCAGATACACAACAAGATTATCACAACAATAGGGGAAATAAACTTAAAAGGAAAATATTGCCACAAACATTCCAAAATCTGACTGAAGAATTAACGTTACATGATTCTTGGAGAGAATTAAACCCAAAAACAAAACAATATACGTATTTCTCAAGCCCATACCAATCATGGTCCAGACTGGATATGGCCTGGATGACTCCACAATTACAGAAAGAGATACAAGATATAGAGATTATGCCAGGCACATGGGCTGATCACAACCCGCTCAAAGTAACTTGGAAGGGCTTCCGAAAACAGAGGCGATGGAAGATGGACATAAATATTATAAAGGAAAAGGGATATGCAGAGATGATAGAAAAAGAAATGAAGATATTTTTTTCAGAATAACAAAAAAGAGCAAACATCCCTACAGAATTTATGGGATACATCGAAAGCTTTCATTAGAGGCCTAACTATAGCATACATAGCTAAAAGGAGAAAAGAAAAACAACAAGTTAGGGATGATATAATGAAAGAAATTGAGATATTGGAGGCCAAATTGCAAAAATTACCAAACAATAAAACGATACAGCAGAAAGTTAATCTAGCGAAACATAAATTAAATTTAAATACAAAGACTGAACTGGCACAGAGAATTAGAATGACAAAACAGACGAACTTTGAGCATGCTAACAAGACTGGACGCTGGCTAGCATATAAACTAAGAAAATTGACAGAAAGTAGATCGATATATCAACTCCAAGACCACCTAGGAATTCTACAACACACACATTTAGAAAAAAAAAATATAGCAAAGCATTTTTTCAAGATCTTTATCGGAAAGAAGATATATTGGTAGAACAAATCACAAAATATCTACAAAATACCACAATCAAACAGTTTGAGGAAGAACACCGGGAAACCCTAAATCGCCCTATAACAATGTTTGAATTAGTGGAAGCACGCAAAACGCAGAAGAACAATAAAACACCGGGGCCAGATGGAATACCAGCTGAATTTTACAAGCACTGCCAACAAGCAATAGACCAAATTTTGTTACAAGTATTCAATGAGGCCTTACTAACAGCTAAAATACCACACTCTTGGACAGAAACAATTATCACTTTAATTCACAAAGAGGACACTGACCCAACACAAATTCGAAACTATAGACCTATTTCACTGCTCAATGTAGATTATAAATTACTTATGACAATAATGGCAGCAAGACTCAAAACAATGATACAAAACTATATACATCCAGATCAAAACGGCTTCATACCCAGAAGACAAATCAAAAATAACTTAAGAACGATTATAAATGCACTAGAGTATTATGATCAGAAGATAAACAAAGAAATTGCCATAATCTCACTCGATGCCCAGAAGGCATTCGATAATGTCAATTGGTTATTCCTTACAACACAATTAGAGAATATGAACTGCGGAGATAAATTTCTCTCACTGATAAAAAAAATTTACTCACAACAGACAGCAAGGATAGCAATAAACGGTGATCGTTCAGTATTGAAAAAGGGGTACGCAAGGCTGCCCTATGTCTCCATTACTATTCATAATGGCTCTAGAAGTATTATTAAAAGTTATAAGAGAAGACGAAGGAATTAAAAGTCTCAAAATTAGAGGAGAAGAATGTAAACTACTCGCCTTTGCCGATGACATAATTTTTATATTAGAAGATCCAATAATAACGGGACCCAAATTGTTGACAAGAATTGAGGAATATGGCCAAGTTGCAGGTCTTAAAATTAATAGACATAAAACGAAAACATTAACTAAAAATATGACACATGACCAAAAATTGAAATTAGAGGAAGATTTGGGAATCCAGGTGGTAAAAAAGATAAAATATTTAGGTATTTGGCTGACGACAAAAACAACAACAATAAAAGAAGATAATTACACAAAACTATTAACACAAATCGGAAAGGATTTGGAAACCTGGAACAGACTACAGTTATCATTTATGGGCCGAATTGTGTCTATAAAAATGAACATACTTCCAAGAATAATGTATCTATATCAAGTAATTCCGATAAACCCAGGAAGGGAATTCTTTAAAAAATTAAACAAACCTAACGATGACATATATATGGCAAGGAAAGAGACCTAGGATAAAAAGAAATGCATTACAAGACACTAAAGACAAGGGAGGATTGGCGTTACCAGATTGGGAACTATACTACAAAGCGGCAGCATTAACTTGGATCACAGATTGGATAAAATTAGAAAATAAAAGATTATTAACTCACACGTGGATGGCACGCATTTTTGTGGGATGGGCCTGACAAGCGACACATGTATTTTCAGCGCCATATCATCAGAGAGTCGCTACTAAATACCTGGCAAGAAATAAAGAGGGAACAATACTCCAAAATTCCAAGATGGTGGTCCCCGATGGAGGCACAAATCCACCCAAATACTTTAGAATCGGGGAAAGTCATATGTTATCAAGAGCTGTTAAACAATGAAAACCAAATTATCTCTAGACAACAACTACGAACCCAAGGTATAAACATTGAATGGTGGCCTTATAACCAAATTCTTTCAAGATATCAATCAGATAAGAAAAAACCAGGAATTGCAAATAACCCAAATGAATTAGATAAGATATTGCATGGACCACATCAAAAAATGATAACTAAAATATACAATTTTTTACTTAGGCATAAATTACTAGAAGAAACAGTGAAGGACAATATGATTAGGTGGGCAAGGGATATAGGACACAATATTGAACTAGCAAAATGGGAGAAACTATGGTCACAGAATCTCAAAATAACCAAAGCTACACCTTACAAAGAAAATTTAATAAAGATGTTTTATAGATGGCACTTACCACCGGCCAGAATAGCTAAGATGCACCCAAATGTTACAGATACCTGCTGGAAGTGTAAAACACAGAAAGGAACCTATTTCCATGTTTGGTGGAAATGCAGAAGAGCACAACAGTTTTGGAAAACTATTACAAAAATAATTGAGGAGGTAGCAGATTTAAAACTAGGCAACAGTCCAGAAACATTTTTACTAGGCATGATAGACACTAAATGCACCAAAGAGACAAAATACCTCATAATACATATTTTAATGGCAGCTAGGTTATTGTATGCACAAAGTTGGAAATCTGATCAAACCCCAAAGGAAGACAAAATTATCTCCAAAGTAAATGATTGTGCTGAGATGGACAAATTAACGCTAGAACTCCGAGATAAGGAGGATAGTGAATATTATGCGGTATGGCACAAATGGCAAAAATGGCTTGAAAGGAGAACTGAAATAAAAAACGAGAATAAAAATTAGGGTATAGAAGAGAAGAGGAAGGTTATAGGAAAGATATTACCTTTGATGTGGGTTATATAATAATGAAGTACATATACAGAGAATTATAAAACCTGTTGACAGAAAAACTGCTATATGTTAGTTTCACAATTGGTGGTGGGAAGGGTGAGGTGGGGGTGGGTGTATTGTTTGTATGTATTGTTTATTCTTATGTGTATGTTTAAAAACTCAATAAAAAAATAAAAAAATAGATAGAAAGAGAGAGAGATAGATGAAAAGTAGATAGACAGAAAGACAGACAGACAGACAGACAGATAGATAATTAGGTGATAGACAGAGAGACAGATAGATATAGAAAGAAAGAAAGATAGAGGGAGAGATGATAGATAGATGATAGATAGATAGATAGATAGATAGATAGATAGATAGATAGACAGACAGACAGACAGACAGACAGACAGACAGACAGACAGATGATAGACAGGCAGTCAGACATGCAGGCAGGTACTATGGGTAGATATAGATAGGTAGGTAGGTAGGTAGGTAGGTAGATAGATTAAAAGTAGATAGATAGATAGATACATAGATACATAGATACATAGACAATTAGAAGATAGATGAAAACTAGATAGATAATTACATGATAGATACATAGATCAATGAGAAATAGATAGATAGATAGATAGATAGATAGATATATAGATAGATATATAGATAGATAGACAGAAAGACAGACTGACAGATAATTAGGTGATAGACAGAGAGATAGATATAGAAAGAAAGAAAGATAGAGGGAGAGATGACAGATAGATAGATAATTAGGTGATAGATAGAGATAGAGATAGATAGATAGATGATAGACAGGCAGGGAGGCGTGCATGCAGGTACTGTGGGTAGAGATAGATAGATGATAGATAGATAGATAGATAGATAGATAGATAGATAGATAGATAGATAGATAGATAAAAAGTAGATAGATAGATAGATAGATAGACAGACAGACAGATAGATAATTAGGTGATAGACAGAGAGACTGATAGATATAGAAAGAAAGATAGAGGGAGAGATGATAGGTAGATAGATGGAGGGATGGATAGATAGATAGACAGACAGACAGACAGACAGACAGACAGATGATAGACAGGCAGTCAGACATGCAGGCAGGTACTGTGGGTAGATATAGATAGGTAGGTAGGTAGATAGATGAAAAATAGATAGATAATTAGGTGATAGATAGATAGAGACATAGATAGATGAGAAATAGATAGATAGATAGATAGATAGATAGATAGATAGATAGACAGACAGACAGACAGACAGACTGATTGATAATTAGGTGATAGACAGAGAGACAGATAGATATAGAAAGAAAGAAAGATAGAGGGAGAGATGACAGATAGATAGATAATTAGGTGACAGATAGATAGATAGATAGATAGATAGATAGATAGATAGATAGATAGATAGATAGTAGATATATAGATAGATAGAAAGAGAGAGAGATAGATGAAAAGTAGATAGATAGACAGAAAGACAGACAGACAGATAGATAATTAGGTGATAGACAGAGAGACAGATAGATATAGAAAGAAAGAAAGATAGAGGGAGAGATGATAGATAGATAGATAGACAGACAGACTGACAGATAATTAGGTAATAGATAGAGAGACAGATAGATATAGAAAGAAAGAAAGATAGAGGGAGAGATGATAGATAGATAGATAGATGATAGATAGATAGATAGATAGATAGATAGATAGATAGATAGACAGACAGACAGATAGACAGATAGATGAAAAGTAGATAGATAGATAGATAGACAGACAGACAGACAGACAGACAGATAATTTTTTAAAAAATAAACTTTATTGGTTTTAAACAAAATATATAAAATTTGTATATATTTGTATATATATATACAAAAATTTGTATATATATATAAAATATATAAAGATAGATAGATAGATAGATAGATAGATAGATAGATAGATAGAAGATAGATAGATTAAAAGTAGATAGATAGATAGATAGATAGATAGAAGATAGATAGATAGATAGATAGATAGAAGATAGATAGATAGATAGATAGATAGATAGATAGATAGATGGATGATAGATAGATAGTTTAAAAGTAGATAGATAGATAGATAGATAGATAGATAGATAGATAGATAGATAGATCGATCGATCGATCGATCGATCTATCTATCTATCTATCTATCTATCTATCTATCTATCTATCATTTGCTCCTGGAAGCACGAAGCCGAGAACACAAGCCTGAAGATGACGAATGAGACTTCATCGAAACGTCGCCAAGACACTTCCAATTTTACGCGGGAGAAGACCCCAATAACCAAAGACCTACATAGATAGAAGATAGATTAAAAGTAGATAGATAGATAGATAGATAGATAGATAGATAGATAGATAGATAGATAGATAGATAGATAGATAGATTAAAAGTAGATAGATAGATAGATAGATAGATAGATAGATAGATAGATAGATAGATGATAGATAGATAGATAGATAGATAGATAGATAGATAGATAGATAGATATTTAGCGTATGGCTATCTATCTGTCTGTCTATCTATCTATCTACTTTTCATCTATCTATCTATCTATCTATCACCTAATTATCTATCTATCTATCTATCTATCATCTATCTATCTACCTATCAATCTATTTTTCATCTATTTTTCATCTAATTATCTATGTATCTATCTATGTATTTATCTATGTATCTATCTATATATCTATCTATCCATCTATCTATCTATCTATCTACTTTTCATCTATCTGTCATCTAATTATCTATGTATGTATGTATGTCTGTCTGTATCTGTCTATCTATCTATCTATCTATCTATCTATCTATCTATCTGTCTGTCTGTCTATCTACCTACCTATCTATCTGTCTATCTACTTTTCATCTATCTATCTATCTATCTATCATTTAATTATCTATCTATCTATCTATCTATCCATCTATCCATCTATCCATCTATCCATCTATCCATCTATCCATCTATCCATCTATCCATCTATCCATCTATCCATCTCTCCATCTATCCCTCTATCCATCCATCCATCTATCCATCTAAGCATCTATCTGTGTATTCATCCATCCATCCATTTTCTTTTTTAAATTTTTTTTATTGAAAAAGTTTTACAAATACAAATCCCCCCCTTTCCCCCCCCATCCCCCCTAACCCATCCCTCCCCTCCCTTGGCTTCCCTTATAACCTTAAAAATTACTATTCATATTAACTCCCCAGATATTAAAAAAAAAGGTGAAATCCAAATCATATCATATCATACAATTTCCTCATCTACTCTACCCCATGTCAATACTAAAAATTTCTAGATAACATCCAAGTAATAACTATCTATTCAATTACTCTACCCCCCAATTACTCTACCCCCTGTATATACTATAACTTTCTTTTAAGCATATTCTACATAACATTCTACATGTGAATAACAACTTTTGTTTAATCCAGATCATAATTCCCCCCAGTTGCTTTACACCCTATATACTATAACTTTCAACACAACATAACATTTTCTACATAGCATTCTGCATCTATGTAACAATTCATACTTAACCTACTTAACATTCAACTGAAAGCTATCTGATATTTCTTTGTTTGATATTTATTCTGCACATAGTCTATCCATTTCTTCCATTCCCAGACGAAAGTTTCTTGGGTCTTGTCTTTTAAATATGCTGATATCTTTGCCATTTCTGCAAAACTAGCCACCTTCAGAGTCCATTCTTCAATAGTAGGTAAAATATCTTTTTTCCAATATTGTCCAATCAATAACCTAGCTGCTGTAATCATATGTAATATCAATTTTGTTTCATTCAATGAAAAGTCCTTAACTATACCCAATAAAAACAGTTGTGGGGAAAATTGAAGTTTCTTCCTCAAAACGTTTTGCATAACCCACCAAAGTTTAATCCAAAAGGCTTTCACTTTCCTGCAAGTCCACCATATATGATAGTATGTAGCGTCTAAACAATCGCATCTCCAACATCTTGGCTGAACATTAGGATACATGCATGACAATTTCTTAGGATCTAAATGCCACCTATAAAACATTTTATAAAAATTTTCCCTCAAATTCTGTGACTGAGTAAATTTAACATTCTGGACCCATATCTTTTCCCATGTTTCCATCATAACTGGTTCTGCAAAGTTTTGTGCCCATTTTATCATACAGTCTTTAACCAATTCGCTTTCAGAGTCTCTTTCCAGCAGTATGTTATAAACCTTCTTTATATGCATTGGTCCTTTCTCTTTTATCTGTCTCACCAATTCCTCTTCATACATCATTAAACCAATTTTTTGATCTTCCCTCCATCTTGATTGAAGTTGACTATATTGTAGCCAAGTTAAATTAATCCCTTCTTCCAACAGAGTATTAAATGACTTTAAATTCCATCTGCCCCCATCATCAAAAAGTATCTCTTTATATAAAATCCCCCCGAGTGACTTTATATTCTGTATAATATTACCAAGATCCAACCACAAAGGTATTTTATAATCCAATTTAAACTGGTGCTTCTTCCAAACTCTCATCAAAGAATTTCTAAGTATGTGACTTCTAAATACATTATCAACTTTAGTTTCATAAAATAAGTATGCATGCCAACCAAATTCCAAATCATGGCCTTCTATATTCAATATTTCAGTCCTTGTCATTCCAAACCAATCACTCACTTGTGTCAACGCTGCTGCTTCATAATATAGTCGTAGGTTACATCACAACACCATTCTTTTTTTCTGCACTTGAAGATATAAATTGTACACCTAATTTAGAGTTCATCAAATATTTTTGGTCCTGAATTCTAATATGAGTTTCTTGCAAACAAATAACATCATTATTAAATTGTCTCAGGTAGTGAAATATTTCCCTTCTTTTCTGTGGAGAGTTCAAACCATTCACATTCCAAGATAGAAATTTAATTGTCATTTGTGGTCTCACGAAGCGAAGCAAGCATTTGCCGAAGTCTCTGTTCCAAAGCGGTAGTCTTCGGTCTAGCTCCTCCCATGGCTTCAGATTTCTGCGGTTTACCATTAACCCGCTTCTTCTCTTGTGGTGGAATAGACCTCTGCTGCTGTTGCTTATCCAAGATTTGCTTATGAGCTGCTCGAGTTATACGTTGATCTTTAGGTTCCTGCATCAGCAGTTCAAGGTCCAATGCCACTTCTCTTGTGTTTCTGGGTATTCCTTTTCTGGGCTCTGAAAAATCCAGCAATAATTCATGTGAAGAACCACCTGTTGCTCCTTGGCATTCCTCTATTGCTCGTTGAGTTTCTGTTGCCTCCAACTCGGTCTGCTTCCGCTGTTCCTCCGTCTCTCTTTCAAATTCCTTATCTTTATCACCCTCTTCTATAGTTAACAGCGAAGATGAACGTGGAGATGTTGCACCAGGTTTAAGAACACGGTAGTAGAAATGTTCCGCTTTTTCAATAGTATTTAATCGATATCTCTCACCTTCGTATCTCAGTATTATTCCAACTGGGGCATCCCACCTAAATGGAATCTGACGTTTCTTCAGTTCAGTCACCAAAAAACCAAAGTCCTTTCTATCTCTTAACATCTTAGGCGGTAGTTCTTTGTAGACACCAATCTGATTTCCATCTACCTGGATAGTAGTAAGAAAGGACTTTTGCAAAATATCATTTCTCATTCTTCTATCAGTGAAGTAAACCACCACATCTCTAGGCAAATTCCTTTGCCTCGCCACCCGAGAATTCACTCTGTAAGCCTTGTCAATCCTGCTAAAAATTTCTTCAGGTTTTACCTTAAGCAACACAGCAAGTGCATCAGCACAAACTACTCTTAAATCATCTCTATTGTTTTCCTTTAGTCCTCTCAGACTTAAGGCAAACTCCATAGATCTAAATTGTATCATTGTCACTTCATTTTCAATCCTTTGAGTCTTAATGTCCACATTAAAAATTTTGTCATCAGTTGCCCTCATTTTGGATTCAAATTCTGAGCTAAGTTCACCCACTTTTTTCTCAATCTCAACCACCGCATCTGAGAGACCAGAAACTACTGTGATTATATCTTGCTTCATCTTATCATATTTTTCTTGAACCACCTTCTTAATTTCCTGTTGGGATTTTTCCATAGCTTCAGCTTGATTCCCTAGAGCCATAGCTATAAACTCTTTCAAGTCTTTAAATCCAGCTTCCTGTTCATGACTCTGGGTCTGTATCTCTGGCTTTTCTGGCTTTTCTTTTGTTTGATGAGTGGGGGAGCCTCCCCCCCCCCCCCCGTTGCTTTAGGAGCTGGCTTAGTTTGTTTAGAAGCCATGCCTCTTCACAGTCTTAGTCTTTCCAAAAAAGAGAATTTCTCTCCTTTTCCACCTTTCCTCCCCAGCTTTATAAGGATGAAAAATTAAATAGAGAACTTTCCTTTAATTCTTGTGTCTCACAGTGTTACTTTAAACAGTTCAATTGCTTTGGAACACACAAACGTTTCTACTTTTGCGTTTAACTTTTTTTCCTTCCATTGAAGCCAGTCGCCATTTTAAGTCACTTTCTCTGCTTTCACTCCTTCTTTCTTGTAAAAATTATTATGAAAATTTTTGACAGGGCTAACCAAAATACTTGTGTTTTGTAAAATCCGGATTTCACCCTCCTTGGTTTAGAAGCTTCTGCTGTTTCTCGCTGGCATTAATCCTGCTGTCTGGCTCTGTTTTCACAGAGTTTCCCCGCTGTCCGGAGCCTCGGTGAGCTGGAAAGGGAGCCTCACCCTGTTTCTTCCCCCAGGACAAAAAAAAAGAACCTGGGGGCTTCACAGGGGGCTCTACCTCGTCTTGCCGGCTCTACCCGCACTTCCGCGAGAAGATCGAGCTTTCCGAGCCGCCTCTCAGCTGCTAAGGCAGCTCTAACAGGCGGCGGAGCTGGCGGTCTTAAAAAGACTGTCTCACAACGGTGGAAACGCCAACCGGAAGCCCCATCCATCCATTTTCTTAAATCTGTATCATCTGTCTGACCATCTGCTTAACTGACTCTCTCTCTCATCTATCTACCTGTCACACATCTATCTATCTATCTATCTATCTATCTATCTATCTATCTATCTATCTATCCATCCATCCATCCATCCATCCATCCATCCATCTATCCATTTATCCATCTATCCATCTAAGCGTCTATCTGTGTATTCATCCATCCATCCATTTTCATAAATCTGTATCATCTGTCTGTCCATCTGCTTAACTGACTCTCTCTCTCATCTATCTACCTGTCATCCGTCTATCTATCTATCTATCTATCTATCTATCTATCTATCTATCTATCTATCTATCTATCTATCTATCCATCCATCCATCCATCCATCCATCCATCCATCCATCCAACCAACTAACCATCCATCCATCCATCATATCTATCTATCTATCTATCTATCTATCTATCTATCTATCTATCTATCTATCTATCCATCCATCCATCCATCCATCCATCCATCCATCCATCCATCCATCCATCCATCTATCCATCCATCCATCCATCCAACCAACTAACCATCCATCCATCATATCTATCTATCTATCTATCTATCTATCTATCTATCTATCTATCTATCTATCTATCTATCTATCCATCCATCTATCCATCCATCCATCTATCCATCCATCCATCCATCTATCCATCTATCCGTCTAAGCATCTATCTGTGTATTCATCCATCCATCCATTTTCATAAATCTGTATCATCTGTCTGTCCATCTGCTTATCTGACTCTCTCTCTCTCATCTATCTACCTGAGATCTGTCTATCTATATCTATCTATCTCTATCTCTATCATCTCTATCTATTTATCTATCTCTATCTCTATCATATCTATCTATCTATCTTTCTATCTCTATCATATCTATCCATCTATCCTTCCATCCATCCATCCATCCATCCATTCTACCATTTATCCATCTATCCATCTAAGCATCTATCTTTGTATCCATCCATCCATCCATTTTCATAAATCTATATCATTGATATTAACATACTGGATATAAATGTAAATAATGACCCTGCTAACAAAACGGTTAGTTATGAATATTTAAAAATAAAGAGAAGGAGCGGGAAGATAAAAGTTAAGAGTAAAGACAAAAGTCGATTCAGAAAGTTGTAAAATTGTATATATTTGTTGTTAGTATTGTATTTTAACGTTTGATGTAAATGTATGTGTTTTGGGTTTTTTTTTCCTCTTCTTTTTTTTTTGCTGTTGTGTGTTTGGTTTTAAAAATGTAAAATACTCAATAAAAATTATTTTTTAAAAAAAAACCAATAATAATACAAATAGTATGTAGAATTCTAATCTTCCAACTTCAAACAATACTAGTTTCATTTCATATTCCTTTTACATTTTCCCTTTAATTCATTTAAGCGTAAATAACATTTCTTCGCACCCTGTGTTTATTATTCCTTAGTAAATGTTGTCATTCAATATTTTAAAAATCACTCATTATTCCACCTTAACATCAATATTCCAAATGTATAGGATTACAAATAACACCAATTATTAACAATATTCAATCCATCACAGAAGTATATCTCAAAGTCCCCACCATTTCTAATCCTCAATATTTTAAATTCACAATATCTTTTAACACACTGTTAATATCAGTACTAGATTTAAATTGTCTAGTCTTAAATTACCATCTACTAACCTAAAACATATTGGGGTTTTGGGGTTTTCCCATTTTATTAATATATTTTCTCATTATCCATCATCTCTTAGTCTTTCTAAAATTCCATTGTTTATTGATTTTTTGGTCAGTCTTTTATCTCTCTCTCTTGGAATCTTGTATCTCTTTTTAATTTTTTTGTGTCTACTAAACTTTCCCTTCTGAGTGCCTTTTGCCTCTTTCTGCTGCATTTTTTGAACACCACCCATCCACCAAATTTCCTTTTGCTTTTGTTTTGTAAATGGGTTTTTCTCTCTTCTCTCTTTACCCTTATAAATTACGATGTTATATATTTGTCTTCTACTTATTAGTCTCTTCTCCTCTTTGTTCCTAACTTCTTGCTTCTCATTTTTATTCTCCCCTTCCCCTGCTTTTTCTAGTTTCTCATCTTCTTGAATATTGTGTTCCTCTTCCCCCCTCCCCAATTGTTGAGTAGCTTCTACATTCATTTCTGTATCTTTAAACAATTCCTTTGTCTCTTTGTCATTTATGAAGGATTCACACAGACTTTTTAACATGCAAAATATTTCTTCATACCAGTGGTGGGTTGCCCCTGGTTTGGACCAGTTCGGAAGAACCGGTAGTAAAACCAACGGGAGGCTCTGACCACTGACCCGGACATCATCATAAGTGATCTGAGCATTCGCAGAAGCACGATGCGAACCAGTAGTAAAGGTAAGTAGAACCCACCCCTGCTTCATACATCTCTACATCCATTTTATAGTGATTTAATATAGCTTATAATCAATATATTTATATTATTCCAATATCTCAATATTTAAGAAACTTCTATTTAATCAAGTTACATCAATCCCATAGTTATACCTCCAAAACCCCACATTTTATTTCATAATAGTTGACAGCTTTATAGTTCCCCAATTGTCCAAATTTTAAAGTATTATTTCCTTCTCTCTTTTCTTCTGACCTTTTCTTCTTTGGCCTCTTAGAATATTCTATTAAATAACATTAATAGTCCAAGTCCAAATTTGTTCAGGTTAGTCCACTAAATACTTCCAGTCTTTCCAATCCATAATCCAATAGTCAATTTTAGTAAGATTTAGTTATTTGCAAATTAGTTCCTTTTGTAACTCTTCAAAAGGAAAGAACACCCCCCACCCCCCCCACTATCAAATGCTCTCAAATTTTCCCAGTCATCTTCTAACAACAGAGTCAAGGTCAGGCCATTCACCAGATGTTGTTACTTCTGTTTTGTGTATTAGACTTTGTGTGTATTAGATTAGCTTTCATTAAATATACTGCGGCTATAGTGTTGTAGTACTTCTCTTTCTCCAGTAGATGACTCTCTTATGCCCTGATCCAATTTAAGCAATCTGTCAAGAACAGCTGATTGTCTGATAAATCCAAGGGATTTAGAAATTCAAATAAACAAATAATTTCTCCCTAGAGTCGCTTTCAGTTTATTTGGGCTTTTTTCCATGCTGTCTGTGTTTTATAGCTTCTCTTGGGCTTTTTTTTTTTTTTTTGCCTTTTCATTTCTGGTTTTTTTCAACCCTCCGTGTGTCAATTTGCCACTTAGTTTTCTTTTCAGATTCTTTTCGTTATTGCAAGTCATTAAAGTAAAAGTTGGTAAATGTCTCACCCAATTTCAATGTTCTGTCCATACACTGTTCCTGCACAATCTTGGTTCCCGATTGTCCTGGCTTCGTGACTGCCAGAAAGGGCGGCCGTGCCTGCTGCCATTTGGGGAGAGCTTGCTACAGATCTAAGGAGGAATTTATGGATTCCTCATGGTCAGCAAAGCACCTCTCCTTCCTTCACCATCCATACAAGATGGCTGTGACCCTGAAGGGTCTCCTGGCAGCAGTTACCAGGTGGATTTTTGCAGGGCTCACCAGACCCCACTATTTTCCAGCTGTTCTCGCTGAGGTTGCAACTGGAAGTTGTCTGTTACTCTATTGATCTGTCCCCCCCCTTCAGAGACCCACAAAAACACAGCCAGCCGAGGGTTAAGAATCACTTGGCACACTCCGCAGTTCTTATCTCAACCTTGGCAGCGATATGCACACCGTCTGCCAAGGACTTTATTAGTTTACACAAACAAGAAGATCACCTACGTAGCTTTGCCGTTCATCTAGCTTCCAAGACTACGAGGTTGCTCCGTTTGTTTAGCTTTGTTCGTCACAAACTTCGTGACCGACCGTACTGTCTTATATAGATAGGCTTTGGGTGTGGTCCAGTGAGTCATTGATCCTGTGACTCCAATTCAGTGACTGTCTATTTCCTCATACGCCGCAGCTGCAGTAACCTTTTCTCTCGCCTTCTTTGGCGTGCGTCCAGGAATGACGTCTCTCCCTCACTCTCATCTGAGACACCTGTTTCCCCACTACTTGGCTCTCTTTCAGCTGGCACCTGAGACGGAGCCAGAGGGGGGGGGGGCTGGGAGATCTGGCTGGCTCCTCTTCCTCCTGCTCAGAGCTTCCTTCCTCCAATGGGATAGGCTCAGAGGACGGGGCCACAACATCTATTATTCTACAAGACTAACATCTAAGAATAGAAATTTCAGTTTGTTTTTAAAAAAACCTTCTAAATTTTGGGATTTATGAAAATAAACATCTATAAATTTTTTAATTGGGGGGAAATCCTTTAACGAGGTGGCCTGGTGTTCCAACTGAGAGATGGCATAGCTGAGAGGTTACTCAACTGTGAGGTGGCCCAATGTCCCAGCTGAGAGACAGCCGGGCAGTCCAGCTGAGAGATGGAGAGAAGGCCTAGTGACCCAGCCTGGCAGCTGAGTGGAGGCAGCGAGGTGCAAATGGAGGCCACTGAGCAGAGGTGAAACACAGCTGGGTGTTAGCAGACCAGCAGCTGAGAACAGCATGATGGACCCTGAGCAGAAGCTGTGCAGAGCTAAGTGGCAGAGGAATGGAGTGCCCAGAGCAGCAACTGAGAGCAGCACGGTGGACCAGCAATGGCTGAGAGCAGTGTGGCAGACCAACTGAGCAGTGGTGCAGCAGAGCTAAGTATGATAGCAGGCTTTGCAATTAGGAAGCTAGACTGGGGACCTCAAATAAAATATTGATTAATTTAGAAGTTTTTGGATACTACAAAACTTGGACATACAGATCTTTTTTCTATAAAATTTGAAGCAGAGTACAGGTGAAACTCGAAAAATTAGAATATCATGCAAAAGTTCATTTATTTCAGTAATGCAACTTAAAAGGTGAAACTAATATATGAGATAGACTCATTACATGCAAAGCGAGATAGTTCAAGCCTTGATTTGTCATAATTTTGATAATTATGGCTTACAGCTCATGAAAACCCCAAATTCACAATCTCAGAAAATTAGAATATTGTGAAAAGGTTCAATGTTCTAGGCTCAAAGTGTCCCACTCTAATCAGCTAATTAAGCCATAACACCTGCAAAGGGTTCCTGAGCCTTTAAATGGTTTCTCAGTCTGGTTCAGTAGGAATCACAATCATGGGAAAGATTGCTGATCTGACAGTTGTGCAGAAAACCATCATTGACACCCTCCATAAGGAGAGAAAGCCTCAAAAGGTAATTGCAAAAGAAGTTAGATGTTCCCAAAGTGCTGTATCAAAGCACATTAATAGAAAGTTATGTGGAAGGGAAAAGTGTGGAAGAAAAAGGTGCACAAGCAGCAGGGATGACCGCAACCTGGAGAGGATTGTCAGGAAAAGGCCATTCAAAAGTGTTGAGGACTTTCACAAGGAGTGGACTGAGGCTGGAGTCAGTGCATCAAGAGCCACCACACACAGACGGATCCTGGACATGGGCTTCAAATGTCGTATTCCTCTTGTCAAGCCACTCCTGAACAACGTCAGAAGCGTCTTACCTGGGCTAAAGACAAAAAGAACTGGTCTGTTGCTCAGTGGTCCAAAGTCCTCTTTTCTGATGAGAGCAACTTTTGCATCTCATTTGGAAACCAAGGACCCAGAGTCTGGAGGAAGAATGGAGAGGCATACACTGCAAGATGCTTGAAATCTAGTGTGAAGTTTCCACAGTCTGTGTTGATTTGGGAAGCCATGTCATCTGCTGGTGTTAGTCCACTGTGCTTCATTAAGTCCAGGGCCAATGCAGCCATCTACCAGGAGATTTTGGAGCACTTCATGCTTCCTTCCGCAGACGAGCTTTATGGGGATGCTGACTTCATTTTCCAGCAGGACTTGGCACCTGCCCACACTGCCAAAAGTACCAAAACCTGCTTCAATGACCATGGGATTACTGTGCTTGATCGGCCAGCAAACACGCCTGACCTGAACCCCATAGAGAATCTATGGGGCATTGCCAAGAGAAAGATGAGAGACATGAGACCGAACAGTGCAGAAGAGCTGAAGGCCGCTATTGAAGCATCCTGGTCTTCCATAACACCTCAGCAGTGCCACAGGCTGATAGCATCCATGCCACGCCGTATTGAGGCAGTAATTGATGCAAAAGGGGCCCAAACCAAATACTGAGTACATATGCATGCTTATACTTTTCAGAGGTCCGATATTGTTCTATGTACAATCCTTGTTTTATAGATTTCATGTAATATTCTAATTTTCTGAGATTGTGAATTTGGGGTTTTCATGAGCTGTAAGCCATAATTATCAAAATTATGACAAATCAAGGCTTGAACTATCTCGCTTTGCATGTAATGAGTCTATCTCATATATTAGTTTCACCTTTTAAGTTGCATTACTGAAATAAATGAACTTTTGCATGATATTCTAATTTTTCGAGTTTCACCTGTACTCTGCTTCAAATTTTATACAAGAGAATGAAGAAAAAGAGAGAAGTAGAACAACAGTGCCACCTACAGGCAGACGTGAAAGCCGGGAGGTGCAATTGAGAAAGGGGAAAAAATATAACCTTGAGAAATTGAAAATAAGGACTGACTGCTGGAGAAACAACTCTCAAGCTATAAGTTGTTTATGCTGAATAGCTGAGACAGAGGGCAAAACACTGAGATTTTCTATTTTTAAACTATGCAGCTCTTGGAATTCATGGGGAAACTAAACAGATAAAACGAAATAGAAGCTGAGAACAGCAAAATACTTCCCTTTCTTTTCTTTCTTGTTCTGTGAACTCTCTATCTTTGGATATAAAGCAATTGGTGGTTGAACGCTGGGGTTTGGTGGGCCTATGCAGATTACAATTTAACAACTTATCAATTTTTTTTATGATAAGAAAGGATTAGGGTTTGAAGAACCTGAAGAATAGCAACAAGATTGTCACTGCGTTTTTTGTGTTTGCCAGCTGTGCTTGAACTTTAAGACTTACGGTAGCTGAAACACTGTTATCAATAAGCTACTGTGCATGTCCACATTCTTTCATTCTCTTCTAACTTTCTGTGTTCGCCTGCCAAGAGGTAGGCAGGAACGCTGCCAAGATGTAACTAATTAGGTAGTAAGATTGTTTTTTATTTCTTTATAATAAAATGAGTTTCTTAGAATATATCCTGGCTTATTTTCTCTTAAAAGTATACTCCAAGGAAAAGCCATGGTTCACCTCAAATTAAGTGCGATTACCCCAGGAAGGGAACGGGGCTGATTTTTTTAAAAAAATTGATTTATATGCCGCCCTTCTCCGGAGACTCAGGGTGGCTTACAATGCGTTAAGCAATAGCCTTCATACTTTTGTATATTTTTACAAAGTCAGCTTATTGCCCCCACAAACTGGGTCCTCAATTTACCTACCTTAGAAAGGATGGAAGGCTGAGTCAACCTTGAGCCTGGTGAGATTCGAACTTACTAATTGCAGACAGCTGGAGTTAAATTACAATGCATTAGTCTGCTGAGCTATCCAGGCTCCTCCAGGATTGCCACCCTGACAAAGATACTTTTGTCTAGCTCCCGTTACTTGTCCCAGCTTCTGCCAACCTAGCAGTTCGAAAGCATGTAAAAAATGCAAGTACAAAAATAGGGACCACCTTTGGTGAGAAGGTAAACAGCATTCTGTGTGTCTTTGGCATTTAGTCATGCCAGCCACATGACCACGGAGACGTCTTCGGACAGCGCTGGCTCTTTGGCTTTGAAATGGAGACGAGCACCGCCCCCTAGCATCAGGAACGGCTAGCACATATGTGCGAGGGGAACCTTTACCTTTACCTTACTTTTGTCTTTCCCTTGGAGTACTACTAATAGTTCATCCTCTACTTTTTGTGGATTACAAGTATTAATATATTTCAAAATGAGGAAAACACCATCTGCACCATCTTCAGCAGCATCATCAGCAACATCCAGTCCATCAGGTCAGAGGTCATTGAATGCCATGTTACAGCAAGAGAAAATGAATACGATGCAGGCAGAGTTGAAAGCTATGATCCAAGGCCTGCACTATGATATGAAGGAAAGAATAGGGAAAGTAGAGGATAAAATAGAGAATTTTCAACAAATGATGGTGAACAGTAAGCAATGCAGAAAGTAGAAGAGAAAGCTGAACAAACAGAAAAAAGAGTGGAAGAAGTTGATTACAGACTTACCCTGGCAGATAAAAATAAAAAAAGAACAATAATATCACTTGAGATGGATAGGGCTGACTATTACTTGCGGTTTGAGAATATTGAGGAAGAAAAGGGAGAAAATCTAGCGGAGATATTGGCAGAGCTGCTGGCGGATGCTCTAGAGATGACCAAAGAAAAAGTTCTTGCAGAGATTGATGAAATATTTAGAATTCATAACAGATATGTGACAAGAAACAGACTTCCTAGAGAGGTACATGTGAGATTCACTAAAAAAGCAATAAAAGCAGAGATTCTACAAAGAGCGGGAGATGATCCTTTAAAATACAAAGGGAAAGAAATAATAGTGTTAAAACAGATCCTGAGAAGAGTTAGAGAAATAAGGAATATCAGTTTCTGACAAAACAACTAATAAAAAATGGAGTGAATTTTAGATGGCTGATACCAGAGGGAATATTGGTGACCTGGAAGGAGCAAAGAAATAGATTGGATTCCATAGAAAAAGCAGAACAATTTTATGTGCACTATTTCGGACCACAAAAGGAAATGAGAATAAGAGAAGGAGAAGAGGACAGGCAATGAGAGGAAGCTACAGGAGAGAGAAATGTACAACAAAAAGAAGATGAAAGAGATCTGGAGGAAACAGCAAAAAGAGAAGAAGTGAAGGCAAAAGAACCAAGAGAGATAAGAGTGACTAGAACAACAAAACCCATTTATAAGTAAAATTATGGAAGAAGAAATAAAAATACTATCAATTAACATAAATGGATTGAACTCTGCAATAAAAAGGAAGAGGACTTTTAGTAAATTAGAAAAAATAAAGTTAAATATAATTTGGTTGCAAGAAGTTCATATTTAAAACAACACAACAAAATATTGGACTATCCTAAAATTGGGAAGTTATATACTTCTCTATCACAACAAAAGAAGAGGGGACTAGCCCTTTATGTAAAAGAAACAATAAATGCTAAGCCAATTTTTATGGATGAGGAAGGGAGGATTTTGATGGTGGAGATAACAATGAACTATGAACAGATACTTTTAGTAGCAATATATGCACCAAATAGCAATCAAGAGGACTTTTATGGTAAACTTCATAACAAAATAATAGAACTGGAGTATGAAAATATACAGTCAGGTCCAGAAATATTGGGACATCGACACAGTTCTAACGTCTTTGGCTCTATACACCACCACAATGGAGTTGGAATGAAACAAACACAATGTGCTTTAACTGCAGACTGTCAGCTTTAATTTGAGGGTATGTACGTCCAACTCAGGTGAACAGTGTAGGACTTACAGCAGTTTGCATATGTGCCTCCCACTTGTTAAGGGACCAAAAGTAATGGGACAATTGGCTTCTCAGCTATTCCATGGCCAGGTGTATGATATTCTCTCGTTACCCCAATTTCAATGTGCAGATAAAAGGCTCAGAGTTCATTTCAAGTGTGTTATTTGCATTTGGAATCTGTTGCTGTCAACTCTCAAGATGAGATCCAAAGAGCTGTCACTATCATTGAAGCAAGCCATCATTAGGCTGAAGAAACAAGACAAACCCATCAGAGAGCTAGCAAGAACATTAGGCGTGGCCAAAACAACTGTTTGGAACATTCTCAAAAAGAAGGAACACACCGGTGAGCTCAGCAACACCAAAAGACCCAGGAGATCACAGAAAACAACTGTGGTGGATGACCAAATAATTCTTTCCCTGGTGAAGAAAACACCCTTCACAACAGGTGGCCAGATCAAGAACACTCTCCAGGGGGTAGGTGTATGTGTGTCAAAGTCAACAATCAAGAGAAGACTTCACCAGAGTGAATACAGAGGGTTCACCACAAGATGTAAACCATTGGTGAGCCTCAAAAACAGGAAGCCCAGATTAGAGTTTGCCAAACAACATCTAACAAAGCCTTCACAGTTCTGGAATGAGATCCTATGGACAGATGAGACCAAGATCAACTTGTACCAGAGTGATGGGAACAGAAGAGTATGGAGAAGGAAAGGAACTGCTCATGATCCTAAGCATACCACCTCATCAGTGAAGCATGGTGGTGGTAGTGTCATGGCGTGGGCATGTATGGCTGCCAATGGAACTGGTTCTCTTGTGTTTATTGATGATGTGACTGCTGACAAAAGCAGCAGGATGAATTCTGAAGTGTTTCGGGCAATATTATCTGCTCACATTCAGCCAAATGCTGCAGAACTCATTGGACGGCGCTTCACAGTGCAGATGGACAATGACCCAAAGCATACTGCAAAAGCAACCAAAGAGTTTTTGAAGGGACAGAAGTGGAATGTTATGCAATGGCCAAGTCAGTCACCTGACCCGAATCCCATTGAGCATGCGTTTCACTTGCTGAAGACAAAGCTGAAGGGAAAATGCCCCAAGAACAAGCAGGAACTGAAGACAGTTGCAGTAGAGGCCTGGCAGAGCATCACCAGGGATGAAACCCAGCATCTGGTGATGTCTATGCGTTCCAGACTTCAGGCTGTGATTGACTGCAAAGGATTTGCAACCAAGTATTAAGAAGGGAAAGTTTGATTTATGATGATTATTCTGTCCCATTACCTTTGGTCCCTTAACAAGTGGGAGGCACATATGCAAACTGCTGTAAGTCCTACACTGTTCACCTGAGTTGGATGTACATATCCTCAAATTAAAGATGACAGTCTGCAGTTAAAGCACATTGTGTTTGTTTCGTTCCAACTCCATTGTGGTGGTGTATAGAGCCAAAGATGTTAGAATTGTGTCGATGTCCCAATATTTCTGGACCTGACTGTATGCATAGTAGGAGACTTTAATGCAATTGTGGATGTGGAATTAGACTATAAAACTAGAAAAGTAAATAAAAAAGCTAGGAAAACACTTCCAAAGCCTTTTTTCAAAATGGCGGAAGAACTAGGTATTCAAGATGTACGTATGGCGAGAGATGCATCTTAAGGAAAATCAGTATTCACTTTATTCAAATAGACATATGTCGTGGTCAAGAATATATATAATATGGATGTCAGCAGAGCTAAAATCTAATGTACAAGAAATAAATATAGAAGCAAGTAATTGGGCAGATCACAATCTGAAAAAAGTTATATGGCAGGGACAAAAAAGGAAATCAAGATGGACGTTGAACCAATCAATATTAAAAGAAAAGGAATTTATCCAATTTATGGAAAGAGAATTGGAGTTTTTCATTAAAGAGAATAGAAAAGAAGAGACCTCATTACAAAATGTATGGGACACAGCTAAGGTGTCAGGGTTCCAATGGATGCCCTAATTAAATCATGAGCCTCGAGCCAAGCTTCAAAAGAAATCCAGTTATTTATTAGAAGCTTCATGTGGGCACGTTCCCAAGTGAAGCCAGCTCTAACACCACGTAATTTACGCCCCAATCATGACCCTGTTTCCCCCCTCTCCCCAGGGTTTGTCATTAATCACATTTGCCAATGGAGCAATTTCATGGGTTGCAGAGACCATTCCTCTCCGGACGCTGTGGGTAACCCTGGGAGACAACCTTGAAAGAGATAAGTCTGGAACGTGCATCTGTCTTTGGCTGCCGTGCTGTTTCATCAGTTTCCCATCCCCCTTGCCTATGGCAACTCGAGAGCAGGCCAGGGATGCTTTGCGAGTTGACATTTGGCTGCCCTCACTTCCTGATGGCAACCTGTGCAAAGCAAAAACAATTTGAGTACAGGTATAGATTTTAGGGTTGTGAACGCCACCCCCACCCCCCAGGCTTGTTTGGGTTGTCTGCGTGGAATTTTGCTATGAGGCAGTCATCCTGGATGTTCCTACTCTTTACCCAAGATGCCTCTGATAAGGGGTAGCCCTTCCACTTGATTAAATATTGGAGTTGTCTCCTGTGCCACTTTGAGTCGAGGATTCGCTGCACCCAGTGGTGGTATTCAATTTTTTTTCCTACCGGTTCTGTGGGTGTGGCTTGATGGTGGTGGTCATGTGACTGAGTGGGTATAGCCAACTTGACATCACTCACGGCCACACACTCACTTAGTCACATGACCCCCACCACCACCAAGCCACGCCAACAGAACCTGGTAGGAAAAAAATTTGAACTTACAGCTATTACAGCCTAATTTCTGCCCACGCATGGCCTAATCTGTCAAAGGTCTCCTCCTGCATGCTGCCTGCTCTCCCTTCGCCAGTCGCACATGTCACCCCATTTCCCCTCCTTCAGAGGCCCTGGCCCTAGCCCTGCTTCCTCCCCCATGACTGCCTCTTTCTTTGGGCTTACCTTCCTCCCACGGTGGCTGGTTGCAGAGGGGAAGGCAAGCCAGGGCTGAGCCATTGTTGCTGGGCTCCCCGCCAGCCCGCATCTCACCCCCCTTGTCATGAGATGCCCTGCTTCCTCCCCCACGACTGCCTCTTTCTTTGGGCTTATCTTCCTCCCACGGCGGCTGGTGGCAGAGGTGGCAAGGTCTCTTTTTCGGTGTGACTGCAAGAAGCCTCCCAGCCTCCGCCTCTTTTCCAGCTGCTTCCTGGCAGTGGTGGCTGGTTGGAGGCCGCCAAAAACTACCAGAGGTCTTGAACACACCAAAAAAAACCGCTGCAGTGCCATCACCACCCTGTTCTTCATGCCGTCCATGCACACGCATCCCATTGCCTGCTGCGCCAGAGCAGAGGAGTCCCTCCGGTGCAGCAGGTAATGGGATGCACGTGGATGGCCAGTGTGAAGAACAGGGCAGCAATGGCACTGCAGTGGCTTTTTCAGCACATTTGAGAACTCCGGTAGTTTTTGGTGGCCTCCAGCCAGCCACTGCTGCCAGAAAGTGGCTGATAAAGAGGTGGCGGCTGGGAGGCTTCTCGTAATCATACCAAAAAAGAGACCTTGCCTTCCCCTCTGCCACCAGCTGCTCACTACTTTGAACAGAGTTAGTCCCATGCTACTGTGAACAGCATTATTGTACATGACCTCAGCGAAAGGCAGGCAGTCCACCCAACTGGACTGCTGATAGTTCACGTAACACCTCAGGTACTGTTCTACCATGGCATTCAGTCTCTCTGTACCTCCATTGGTACTCAGATGAAAAGCTGAAGTAAGGCCTTGGGATGACCCAATGGACCACAGGAACTCCCTCCAGAACTTAGCCATGAACTGGACCCCTCTGTCTGAGATAATTCTCCGTGGCACTCTGTGACATGCTGGTGGTAGATGTGCTTTAGCATGAAGTCGAACTGGTTGAAGTATTGAGCCCAGCAGACCTGTTTGGGCGATTGTTTTTGCAGGGTCCAAAGGGCCTCCAGATTTTTGTGGTCAGCCCATACTTTAAATGGTCTCTGCCCCCTTCTAGCACATGGCACCAAGTTAGCAGTGCCCATCTCACTGCGAGAGCCTCCTTTCCCCTTCCGGCCCATCGCCTCTCTGTGTCCGTGACCTTGCGGGAGGTGTAGGCGCAGGGCTGTAGGTTTCCTTGCCTATTTGGAGTAGCACTGCTCCCACTGTCATGTCTCTGATGTCTGCTTGGATAATGAAGGGTTCTTTGGGGTCAGGATGCTTCAGCACTGGTTCCTTTGCAAACAGTTCTTTTAGTGTTTCAAACAACTTTGAAACACTAGGTTAGGTCCCACTGTAGGGGTTGTCCTGGGCCCCCTGTCTTTTGGAGGTCTGTCATGGGTTTAGCAATCTTTGTGAAGGAGGGGATAAATTGCCTGTATAAATTTGTGAATCCTAGGAAGCTTTGTAGCTGTCTGCGGGTGCGAGAGGGTTGCCAGCCCAAGACAGCTGGTACTTTGAATGGGTCCATCTCTTTATATTCTTATTTCTCAGTCTTGTGCATCTTTGACAGCTTGGGAGCTGGCTGTGGAGCCTTTCTCTCTCTGTGTGCGCAGGCGCCTTCTGAGGTGGCACCCTGTGAGCTGTCTCCTGTAGCTGGGTACTCGGGGGAGAAGTATGGCAAACCATTTATAATGGTAACACTCCCAATGACCCTCTTGTCTCAAGTGATGAGACCTCCCCCTTTGCAAAACAATACCTCCACCCTGCCATCATCACATAGCTTGGTTATGCTTAACAGGTTATTGGCTATAGAGGGAGCATGTAATACACCTTCGACATTGCCCAGCCCAGGTAGAGAGACAGTGCCCTCCCCAACAACCAAAGCATTGTTACCATTTGCAACCTTAATGGAGGAGTTAATTCTCCTTAACCTCTTAAAGCCTTGCCTCAAGTTAGCAATGTGAGATGAAGCCCCAGAGTCCAGTAACCAGAGGCCGGTAGGGCCATCAGCCTTTGTGGTGGGGGTGAGGTAACTAGTATACAGAAAATTGCTCTTAGCACCACCTTTGCCCCCGCCAGGCCCCCTTCTCTGCCCCTTGACCCTTCGTTGCTTAGGTCCTTGCTGGTAATGGGGGAAGTCCTTCTTCAGGTGATCCTCAGAGCCACAGATGACACACTTGGGTAGAGCGTTAACCTGCTCTGAACTCTGGTGCCTTCTGTTGATGCGATGAATTGTGGCCCTGGTGTACTCTCCCCGCATCTCTATGCCTCCTGTCTTCCTCATTGAGCCTCCCTGTGAGGTAGGACAGAGTCATGGCTTCCTTTCTGGTTCCCTCTAGTTAGACAATAAAATTGTCCCAACTTTTGTCCAGGGATGCCAGAATCACAATGATCATTTTGGCCTCAGCCACGGGGTAGTCCCTGAGCACCAGCTCTGCCCTGAGTGCCTTCAACTTTCCCAGGTGTTCAGACATGCTAGCCCCAAATTTTAGCTTGGTATTATAGAATTCCGATGTAAGCCTTGTGGTGGAGCCCAAGCTATCACTATTAAATAGGCTATATAGCAACCCCCAAATTTCACCAGCTGTGAGCCCATCTGGAATGCTAGGGTACAATTTAGCATCCAGTGAGCTCAGTAGAGTGGTATAGGCTCTCCTGTGGTACCACTCTTCTTGAGGTCCCCAAGGGAAAGGTGGGGGGTCTAGAACCATTTCTAGGGTCCCCTCTTTTAAGAGACATACCTGTATCTCTTTGTTCCATATATTGAAGTTGTCACCCCCCAGATGTAATTTTTCAAAATTATTCGGAAGTACTGAAGAAAAGGAATAAGCAGGAGTAGAAAATATAGTTGTATTTTGCTGTCCATGGTATCTTTGCCTAGGTCCCATTGAAGTGAATAGGAGAGGGATCCCTCTGCTGGCCGGTGTTGGTATTTTTTTCTGATTATTCTTTTCTTTTTCAGGTGGAGCGAACTGAGCATGCCGGAACTGCTGAGCATGCTCAGAGCTCATTCCAGCCCAGGAGCCGACGGGAGAGGACCTCTCTCTCTGTGCTTCAGGGCTAGGCCTGGGCCCAAGCCTGTGAGGCCCTGAAGATCCCTCTGGAAGCCCTCCCGGTACTGGAACACTTACCGGCGGGGCAAAGGCTGCAGGATGGGGTCAGAAAAGCCCAAAAATGATGAGGATCACCTGGAGGGGCCCACCGCTGGTCCTGAAGACTCTGGAGGAGGCAGCCATCATTGGAAGTGGGAGGCTCGTCTGGAGGCCCTCTGAAGATGTTGAGGTGAGTCCTCTGTTGCCTCGGTGGGGGTGTTGGGAAGGCTGGAGCCCCCAGGGGTTCTTCTGGGGCTCCCTGGAGGCGTGGGTCCTTGCTGGGGGGCTCTGGACTGGATGCCCCCCCTCGTTGGTCTCCTGGGGGTAGTGAGGGAGGCTGGCTGCTCCCGAGGTTGAGGCCATGGTCATCGTGGCCTCCAGAACTGCAACCAGGACTTGGATTGCAGCTCTAATGCCCGCTGCAGCAGGAGCGACTAGGCAGACTTTGAGGTTTGCCAGTGGCGGGGGCCAAGCAGTTTGCATGCTGCCTCAGCTGGCTGCTATCGGTTGCTGGGCCTCATGGCCTACAAAGCCATGCTGGAGTAGGTGGCCTGGGGGCCACCATGTTGCTTCCGGTTGGCTCTGGAAGCTGCAGGTCGTGATTTGGCAGGAATTTTCCCACCAAAAGCTCTGGGGCCCCAGGGGCCCCCAGGGGATCCGGCACCATGTTGGGGAGCCTCCTGGGTGCTGGGGAAGGACTTACCCGGTGTCCAGAGGCCCCCTGCACTGGTGTCCCACGTGACTTGGCTCCTGGTGTCCCTCAGGCTGCTAGGAGCATTCAGAGCAGCTCTCTGCATTCCTCACCAGTGAGTTGGTCCACGCTGGGGGTGGCCTGGTCCCTGGCCGCATCCTCAGTGTCCTGGCAGTCCTGGGTGGACTGCTGGCCTTCCATGCCTTCCTCTGTGGCTTGCAGCTGCAGGGAAGCATGCGAAGGGGTCCCTTGTGTTCCGCTGGGTCCTCTGGGGGCATAGAGATCATCTGTACCATCCTCTGGATTGAAGCTAGCTTCAGGGACTGGTTGCAGGGCTGCCAACCTTGCTTGGAGACTCCTGGTCATAACCAGGGAAGTCCTACCATCCATCTCCGAGGGGTTCTTGCTGGAACCTCCTGGCATCTTGCTTCTGCTGGCTTTGCCTCAAACTATCCTCTGCTACCACTTTGTGAGGGATCTCACGAAGAATGATGGTTCGTTGAGGACGCTTCCAAGAAAAGTCAGCACGCAAGGATGCAATTAAATCAAGTCTTTATTTAGAAGTAAAGTAGGTAAAATGAGTTCCCAGGCATGGAGGCATCCATGCCTGGATTGAGCCCATGGGTCAGTCCCATAGGAGAGTAGAACAAGAGAACAGGGAAGCAGTCCCTGTGCAGGGGATCTTATAGAGGTCCCTGGCCCCTCCCTTACTGATGTGTGTGGGGGGCCAGAGGGCCATTAACTTTCCCCAATGGGGCTGCAGGGGCCGGAGCCCCTTGACCTACCAGTGGGATCAAAAGTCCCTCTTTGCTCCCATCTGGTGGCCTTTTAAGAAACTGCCATGGCTGGCACAGAACACCTAACATATTTAAATAAAGTAAATGTCAGGGTTCCAAGTAACAACCCCAATGAAAGAAGACTCTGAGGCTAGAAGTTCCTCAAAGTTCCATTTTATTAGAGATGTCATATTGGCACATCTGGGAAAACCCAAATCTGAAAGCTTCCAGGTTTTCCCCACCCATAGAAAAGTCCAAGTCCCTGCCCAGCACCCACATGTCCATCACATGGTCCAATCAATACACTGTCCCAACTGGAGATGCCTCCCAGTCACAACACTCCAAGTGCAGGGCAAAATGTCCTTGACTGTCAGAGAAAGGAATGTTATTATGACTATATATCTCCCCTGCTACATACAATCCCCCCTCCCAGTTTCCTACAGCATTAAGTGTGGCAGGCCTGAAGATCCAATGCAAAGATTGCTTCCAGGCCTGACAGGCCACCCCCCCCCCCATCTGATGAGCATGTCCTGCAATGTGAGGAACATAGGGGATTAAACCTATATTCCCTAACCACCTCTTCTCCACCCAGGGGGACCCTTTGGCTTATCAGGGTATTTATCATGGAATTGCTTCACTAGCCTGTCTGCTTTTACATCCCAGCTTTTAACCCAGGTAGCTTCAGACAAACGGTACCCTTTCCAATAAACTAAATATTTCAATCGACCTCTATATAATCTATAGTCTAAAATTCTTTTAACTTCATAATGGGTTTCCCCTTGCACCACTATAGGTTTGGGAGCTGGTCGGGTCTGCGGTCTCAATCTTGACCCGACCGCTGGCTTTAGCAGACTACAATGAAAGACAGGATGCACTTTCCCTAGAATGCGTGGGAGGTTAAGCTCAACTGTCACTGGGTTAATGACTTTCACTATTGGGAATGAACCTAAAAACGTAGGTCCCAGTTTTTTCTGGGTAACTTCAGTCTTATGTATTTAGTTGATAGATAAACTCGATCTCCCACATGGAAAGGGGGGGGGGGGGGTTGAAGAGATCGGTGTTTGTCCGCTTGCTTTTTATGTGTCTCAGCGGCTTCTGCCAGCACTTTTTTAGTGTTCTCCCACCCCTTCCTCAGTGAGTCCATTCCACTCAGTTAGAGTCATGGGGGTTCTCTGGGCAGTTTGGGCATGGGTACAAAGTCCATGCCACTGGTGACCTGGAAGGGGGTTAATCCAGTGCTGCTATGCACGATGTTGTTGTAAGTGACTTCTGCAAATGGCAACAGGTCCGCCCATTCCTCTTGTTGGTAATCCACATAACATCTTATATATTGCTCCACCATTGCATTTGCTCATTTCACTGCTCCGATCGTCCTCGTATGGAAAGCCGAGCTAAGTCCTTGTGTGGACCCAACTGATCTCAGGAACTCTCTTCAAACCTTAGCGGTGAATTGGACCCCTTGATCTGAGATTACCTGGCGGGGTATCCCATGCAATCGGTAAATCTGTTTAATGAACATCTTTGCCAGCTTCTTCGCTGAGGGCAATCCCGAGCAAGCAGTGAATTTGGCTTGCTTTGAAAATAAGTCAATTACTGTCCAAATCACTATATTTCCCCCACTCTCTGGGATTTCGACTATAAAGTCCATTGCAATTTCCTCCCAAGGCCAGCTAGGGCTAGCTACTTGCTGGAGGAGCCCAGGAGGTTTCCCTGGTCTCATCTTCATGGCAACACAGGAGGCACAGCTTTTTATGCAATCTTCCACATCAGCTTTCATCTTTGGCCACCAGAACTGTCTCCTGGCCAGGTGCAGGGTTTTCAAGAACCCAAAATGGCCAGCCAGTCGTGAGTCATGGCTGCACTGTAGTACTTCCAGTCTCAAGCTGGCAGGGACATATAGTTTGGATCCCTTCCAAGCCAGTCCATGGCTCATGGTCAAGATATCTTTATCATCTGTGAGCCATTGGTCAGTTGGAAGCACTGTTTTCAGTGCCGCTGTCAGCTTGTCACAGCCAGGATCGGGTTGTCGTCTGGTTTGACCCCTAGTGGTGACTTGTGTGGCTGATTGTGAGGAGGGAATGATAAGAGTGGATGACTACTTCTCGGCGGCTATCGAATTGTGGTTTCCTCAATAAGGAATCGGCTAGCAGATTTTTCCAAGCTGGGATGCACTTCAGTTCGAATTAAATTGCCTGAAGTATTGTGCCCAACGGATTTGTTTGGGAGATAGCTTTCTGGGGTTTTTTAGAGCTTTGAGGTTTTTGAGATCAGTCCACTTTACTCTCTTCTGGATAGCTTGGCAGACTAAGAATTGTAATTAAAACCCAGCTGTCTGCAATTACTGCTAGTTCAAATCCCCAGGCTCAAGGTTGACTCAGCCTTCCATCCTTTCTAAGGTAGGTAAATTGAGGACCCAGTTTGTGGGGGCATTAAGCTGACTTTGTATAAATATACAAAAGTATGAAGGCTATTGCTTAGCACATTGTAAGCCGCCCTGTGTCTTCGGAGAAGGGTGGCATATAAATCAAATTTAAAAAAAAAATGCCTCCAGGAGAGGAGGGCTGTTGTGACCTAGGCCCAAGTAGGAAGTAATCGACGCAAACAGTTCCAAGACAAACAGACTTTATTAGAACAGCTGAGAATGAGTTAATTTAGTCCAAACTAAAGTTAATTTAGTCCAAACTAAATTAAAACAAACTCTTCATAACACAAATTCTTCAGTCTAATCACCAACCTTCATATAATTAGGCAAACTGCCAAAGGCTTCTCTTGGCAAAAGTTCAAAAGCAGAAGACGCCGACCAGAGATAAGTGCAGCAAGACAAGAACAAGTCTATCAATGTTGTTTTCTGACAGAGTCCAAGAGCCGTTGCTGGTCTTTTAAGCCTTATGGGAGGAGCCAATCATCTCTTGGCCCTACTCCCAAGTCGTCCTTTTTCCTTTAGCTGCTCTTGCCTTCTGGCAGCTCTTCTCAGGCTAAATTAATTGAAGCAGATTCTCAAGGAAGATATATTGCAATTGAACTATTAATAGAAGGAAAAAAATACTTTTAACGGGAGTATATGCTCCCAATAAATAACAAGAAAAATTTTACAAGTTGCTGCATACTAAATTAACACAATGGGATTACAGATTGTGCATATTATTGGGTGATTGGAATGGAGTATTGGATACTAAGAAAGACAAGAAGGGACTTTTGCAAAATACTCAAACACGTGCAAGACTGCCTAAATCTTTTTTTGACATGATGGATGATATGGAGCTGAGAGATATCTGGCGTGAACGGAATGTTAAAGAGCAAGATTTTACATTTTTTTCTGATAGGCGCCAATCCTTTTCTAGAATTGATTTTATATTAATTTACGAATGACTTTCTTTCCAGGGTGAAGAAGACAAAGATATGCCCGAGACCTCTAACAGATCATAATCCGGTGTGGATGGAACTGGAATATGGAGAGGGGTCTAGGAGGTCTTGGAGATTAAATTAAAATTTATTTAGATATGAGGGAAATGTGATAGAATGTAAAAAACTATTGAAAGAATATTTTGTTTTAAATATGCATAAGGGAACACCCATGGAAATGGTTTGGGATGCAAGTAAAGCACATATGAGAGGTGTTCTAATAAATTTGAATAACGCACACATATGTAGACAGGGGGGGAAATGGAGGCAATTAGAAGAGGAAATAAAAAAGAAAGAGCAGGCACTAATATCTAACCCAGATGATAAGATAAAAGAAGCAATTACTTTACTGCGAGGGCAATTTAGTATGTTGATATCAGACCAGGTAGCAACTAATTTGTTATATGCTAAACACAATACTTTTTGCACTGCAAATAAACCAGGTAGATGGTTAGCATACATGTTAAGGAAAAAACAAAAGTCTCTTACCATAGAGAAAATAGAGTATAAAGGGAAAGAAGTGTATCAACAGAATATGATCAAAAAGGCCTTCTTAGAATTTTATACGAGACTATATGTTGGTGACACAATACGAGACATAGATATAGATAGATATTTAGAGAAGGGGAATATTCCTATACTTACAGATGAACAAAAGGAAAGATTGAATCAACTGATAACCACGGAGGAAATTCTTCTGGTAATTAAGCAGTTAAAAGTTGGTAAAGCCCCTGGCACAGATGGACTGACAGCGGCTTATTATAAAAATTTCCAACTAGAAATGGTAGAACCTCTTAGGGAATTACTTATAAAATACAACTTGGAGGACAGGTCCCACCATCTTGGAGAACAGCTTTCATCTCTTTGATTCTGAAAGAAGATCAAGATCATAGTCAGCCAAAAAACTATAAGCCTGTATCATTACTTAATACAGACTATAAGATCTTTGCTAAAATATTAGCAAATAGGTTGATGTCAGTTATGCAACAAGTGATTCACAATGACCAATCTGATTTTATACATGGGAGACAAATGAAAAGTAATGTAAGACAAATTGTTAATATACTGGAGCATTTGGGGAAGAACAACCAAGTCCCTGCAGTGCTTATATTCTTGGACGCGGAGAAAGCATTTGATCAAGTGAATTGGCAATTTTTAATGAAAATAATACAAAAGATGCAGTTTGGAGAGTATTTTACACAATCTATTAAGGCAATATATCAGAAACAAACAGCACAAATTATAGTTAATGGTAGCTTAACAGAATCTTTTAAAATTGAAAAAGGAACAAGACAGGGGTGTCTCCTGTCACCATTATTGTTTATTTTAACTCTGGAATTATTGCTGAACAGAATACGTGATTCAGATGATGTACAGGGAATTAAGATTAGGCATTATGAATATAGATTACAAGCATTTGCAGATGACTTGGTTGTAACTTTAACCCAATCGGGGAAATCAGCTATAGGTTTAATGGACATAATTAATCAATATGGTCAAATATCTGGGTTTAAAATAAATCTAGGGAAAACAAAGATGATAATTAAAAATATGACTACAAATCAAAAAGAAGAACTAGAAAGAGTAACAGGATGTGAGATAGTAAAAAAGGTTAAATATTTAGGAGTCTATATCACAACTTCAAATGGGAAATTATAAAAGCATAATTATGAACCATTATGGCATAAAATACAGACAGAGATGGATAAATGGAAAAAGTACAATTGTCTTTGTTGGAAAGGATAGCAGTAGTAAAAATGAATGTTTTGCCTAAGTTTTTATTTCTATTTCAAATGATACCAATACTCAAAAAAGATGCGAATTTGGAAGAATGGCAGAAAGGTATTAACAACTTTGTTTGGGCAGGGAAGAGACCGAGAATAAAACTTAAAATAATGCAAGATATACATGAAAGAGGAGGTTTGAAAATGCCCAATTTAAAATTATACTATGAAGCAGTTGTTTTATCAACTGTTAGTGATTGGATTAACTTAACAGAGGATGAAAAAATGCTTTTAAAAGTAAAAAAAAAAGCCTCTGATGATCGCACAGCTCAGCTGGGATCGTCAGAGGCTTTTAAAGGCATTTTTTTCTACAGCCTCTTCGGCCGAAGAGGTTGCAGGGGAAAATGCCTTTAAAAGCCTCTCGCGATCCCAGCTGAGTTGCCTGATCGTCAGAGGCTTTTCAAAGCATTTTTTCTGCAACCTCTTAAGATTGTAGAAAAAATGCTTTTAAAAGTTAAAAAAAGTTGGCCATCCAGTCACATTACCCCCCCACCAAGCCATGCCCACAAAATAAGCCACGCCCACAGAACCGATAGTAAAATTTTTTAGAACCCACCCCTGCCCTGGCCCCATCTCTGCCTCCAATACAGAGCCCTCATCCGGGCCTTCCCCGGCCTCCAGGACTGGCCCATGTTCTTCCTCAGCCTCATCGCTGTCTGACTCCACTGCCAGCTCCACAGGCTGCTGGCAAACCACAACAAGGGCCCAGCGGACTGTGTAGGCTTCCTTCTCCCAAATAGCCCACCTGGTCTCGATTTCAGTGAGCTTCTTGGACATATAGGCACATGGCAGGAGCTGTCCTTGTGAGTCCTTCTGTAGGAGCAAAGCTTCTACTGTTACATTGCTAGTGTCTGCTTGGACGATGAACTGTCTCTCTGAGTCCGGGTACTGGAGGATCGGCTCCTCAGCAAAGAGCTGTTTTATTTTCTCAAAGGTTCTTTGGTAGTCCATTGACCAGGCGAGTGATTGACTTGGCCATGGTTTCATGGGAGGAGGCCCTGTTTTTAACAGGTCTGTTAAGGGCAGGGCAACTTCTGCAAAGGCTGGGATGAATTGCCTGTAAAAGTTTGCAAACCCCAGGAAGCTTTGAAGTTGTTTGCAGGTGTGTGGGGGGTTGCCAGTCCAGCACCACTTTCACTTTTCCTGGGTCTATTTCCACCCCTCCACTGGATATTTGGTAACCTAGGTAATCTAGGGAGGTTTTATGGAATTCACATTTTGACAGCTTCATGTAGAGCTTTGCGGCTAGGAGTTTTTTCCCGCCTGGACTACTGCAATGCTCTCTACATGGGGCTCCCCTTGAGGTGCACCCAGAGGCTCCAACTGGTCCAGAATGCGGCCGCACGGGGAATTACGGGAGCGACGTGGCGCTCCCATGTGACACCTCTCCTGCGTGAGCTGCACTGGCTCCTGGTGGTCTTCTGGGTGCGCTTCAAGGTGTTGGTGACCACCTTTAAAGCACTCCATGGCTTAGGACCTGGGTACTTGTGGGACCGCCTTCTGCCGCCAATAGCCTCCCACCGGCCAGTACGCTCGCACAGAGGGGGCCTCCTCCGGGTTCCTTCGGCCAGACAGTGCCGGCTGGCAACCCCCAGGGGGAGAGCCTTCTCTGTGGCAGCGCCCGCCCTCTGGAATGACCTACCCCCGGAGATATGCAGGATTCCAGATCTCCGGACCTTTCGTCGGGCCCTTAAAACCCATTTGTTCCATCTAGCTGGGCTAGCTTGATCCCATCCTCTGTTTTAAATTTGAAATTGATTTTAAATTGGGTTGTTTTAATTGTCGGCTGAAAATATTTAATAATTTTTAATTGTTTTTAACTTTTGTATACCATGTTTTATTTTGGCTGTTCAGCACCCTGAGTCCGCAAGGAGAAGGGCAGTTTATAAATTGAAATAAATAAATAAATAAATAAATAAATAAATAAATAAATAAATAAATAAATAAATAAATTTTCAGTACTTGTCTCACTAGCTTTACATGCTCTTTGAGAGTTTTGCTGAATATAAGAATGTCATCTAGGTAAACTAGGACCCCTTTGAGATGACTCCCAGTCACAACACTCCAAGAGCAGGGCAAGATGTCCTTGACTCTCAGAGAAAGGAATGTTATTATGACTATATATCTCCCCTGCTACATACAATCCCCCCTCCCAATTTCCCATAGCACTAAGTGTGGCAGGCCTGAAGATCCAATGCAAAGATTGCTTCCAGGCCTGACAATAATCAGTTTAACCATTCCTGCTGTCAACTCGTGAAGCATTCCTGACCTTCTCTCGAGTTGCCATAGGCAGGGGGATGGGGAATCACACATCACAGCTGCATTGAGAAACTTGCACTTCAATCAAAACAAAGCACATTCCAGCCAACCATGTCATGGTCATATCCACACAGACCCACAGTGGCCAGAGGGAGGGACATCTACAACCTGCAAAATTGCTTCGTTGGAGAATGTGACTGATGACACACCTTGGGAGGAGGGGGAAACAGGGTCAGAACTGGGATGCAAATTAAGTGAGGTCAGAGTTGGCTTCATTTGGTCCATGCCAACATGAAGCTCCTAATAAATAACTGGATTTCTTTTGAAGCTTGGCTTGAGACTCATGATTTAATTAGGGCATTGGTCAGAACCCTGACAGCAAGCTAACTCTCTCAAATCTAATAAAAACGACCAGGACTCCTGAGCCCCGGGGCTCTCCAGTTGCTCCCTGACACCTGGGGTGTGTGCAGAGAAACTCAGGCTACCATGGCAGAGGGCAAACTATCCGAAGAGAGCCTGCTCCAGGTGTCCCAGAAAGAGGCAGAACTTGCCTCCACCCAGGGACTTCCAGGACCCAGCAGCCCAATTGGAACCGGAGAGCAGCCCTCCCTGACCATCAAAGCTGAGACAGTCGAGACGCCCACCTCAGCAACCAAAACAAAAAGGGATGAGTATTGGTGGAAAAAAGTCCCTAAAGCAGCTGAGGTTGAGTTCTCCCACCCTAGCACCCAGGGCTGGGAAAAACCCCTGAACGAGCTAGGAAGGGAGGATCAGTGCTGAACGAGCCGCCCCGATTCAGGGGGGAAATTCAATGGGGACTCAGACCAGCTGGCTCTATTTCTTGACTCATCTGGAGTCCACCTAGAGTGCTACGGACACCTCTACCCATCCCACAGAGCCATGGTGAATACCAATGCCGAGGGGCTAGAAAGAGAAGCAAATGAATGGCTAGCAACCCTCCACAAGAGGAGAGCCCCCCCCCCCCCCGCTGCAAGATATCAATGACTTCCTACAAGAGCTAGAAGCCAGATTTGAGGAGGTGGAGAAGGATCAGTATGTGGAGGATGAGCTCCAAAACCTAAAGCAGAGAGGGTGACCCATTAAGGAACACATCCATGAGTTCAGGAGAGTTGTGGGAAGGCTACCCCCTTTGCTGGAGTGGCTATTAGTTCACTTTTTCAGAACAAGCCTGGATAAGCAAATTGCACAAGTAACCGCCTATCAGGACATCCCGAACCGACTCTCTGAGTGGTTCCGAGTAGCCATAAAAGTTGACGGCGGATTGAGAAAGCAACCGGACACCAAGGAGAGAAGACAACCAGACAGGAGACCTTCTGGCTGACAGGAGGCAGCACCACAGCTCGGCATATCTCCGAGAAGCCTGCCACATCTACGGAGCCCTCAGATGGCCAGCTGAGCCAAGGGCTTCATAAACAGCTGATGCACAGCCGAACAGATGGACAGTGGAGCACGCGCAGGCACAGGGAGCCTGGCATGCAGGAAATGAGCATGGCATGCTGGATGAGAAGCTCTGAAGCTGCAAAGGTGTGGGCAAATTGGCAGCACGTGAGGGGTGGGAAGTATATGGGGTGTGCCTCAGGGGGTGAAACCGTGGGGGTGTGGTAGAGAGCATTTAAGGCAGGGGTGAAATCTACTTACCTTCTGTCAGCCCCACTGTGCTGGGGCTGCCATTCCGGCGGGGACAGCATCTAACGGAGCAAACCACCTCACATTCCAGCCGCCCGGGAAGCCTCACCTTGCCTCCCCTTTCTTCTTCCTACTGCTAGCCAGGGGCTCTCTTTCCTGCCCGCTTTCAGCTGAGAGCAGGAGAGGAACAGCAGGCACTCCCACCCCTGTGCAGAGACCCCAAGCCTGATGGGAAGCAGCATTGCCGCCCAAGCTTACCAGGATTAATCAGGGCTTGCTCAGAAGTAATCAGGGCTCGATGGCCCAGGCAGCCCAGGACTGATTGAGGCTTGCTAGCCCAGACGAGGTGCAGCTGGAGTTGTCCATCGGATGCATGGCTAGGGGGTGGAGTAAGGGGGGTGGAGTTGAGGGGTGGGGTGTGTTGGGTTTAAAACGGTGGTGGGAGCACAGAGAGGCTAGAGGTGATAATATTTCTGTCAGGTTCCAGGCTAAAGAGGATAAAGGACACAAACAAACCTGGTCTGTTTCTGCCTTTTTATTTCTGGCACTCACTGACAATCCAAAAGAAACTATTGTTAGCACTATCAGCCCGTGCTTCCCACTGCCTTTTATACTTTAGACAGTTTACTAAACAGTAAAAACAGTTTACACCGCCCACCCATCACCCAATCACACGCGCAATCCCCTCCCATGTGATCTGGAAGTATTTACAATATTCAATAGCCAGCATCTGCCTGGCCTATCCCACGTCCCTCAGGCTGCTTGGCGATGCCAGCTGGGAAAGGGAGCCAGCCATTGCGCTGGTCATCAGTCTATGACAGGCAAGGGAAGATGCAGAGTTAAAATTGCTGCCAGGAGAGTCCGAGTAAGATGCAGGGAGATTGGAGGTTTTTCCTCCTGATTTTGCCAGTCTCCTTGTTGACGTCATTGCTGAGCCACCACCTCTTAGCTGTTTGGCAGCCATGTGACTCCCCTGTGGAAAGACAGACCTCTGGAAACAGTTTGGAGCCCTGCCGTTGCTCCCACAGGTACCAGGCAGCGGAGCGCCATAGTGTGCATCCCCCTTGGCTCCTCATACAGCTGGGTGGTCGCTACCCCCCCCCCCCCAAATGGCAGCTCCAGGTTGGCCGGCATGTCGGAGCTGACATGCGGCCCCCTCTACCATGGAGAGTCTGTCTGTAACAGAAAGACAATGATGACTCAAAGGTCGTCGAGATACGATCCCGCCCAGCTTCCCTGGATACTTTCTGTGAAACCTAGCGACCAGCCTGGGAGCATATACATCTTGTTCTGAGACCCATGTGGCCCCAGAAAGGGGATAACCCTTCCACAACAGTAGGTATTGGAGCTTATTCCTATGCGACCTTGTATCCAGTACTTTCTCTACTTCATAACTTTGTTCGCCATCAACCAATACTGATGGCGGGGGCGAGGGTTTGGTTTCTCTTAGAGTAGTTGAGAGGGCCAGATGTAAAAGACTGCAATGGAAGACAGGATGTGTCTTCTCCAACAGCTTGGGTAGCTGGAGCTGTACGGTCACCGGGTTGATTACCTGTATCACTGGGAAAGGTCCGATGTACTTGGGGCCAAGCTTCTGGCTCAGAAGGCGTAGTTTCAATTATTTAGTAGAGAGGAAAACCCACTGACCCACATAGAAGAGGGCCTGGGGCCGTCGGGTTTTATCAGCTTGGTGCTTATACCTATCGGCTGCCTGTTGTAATGCATCTGTGACACATCCCCATACCTGCTGTATTTGGGCCATCCACTCCTTTACATCAGCATCCTCTGATACATGTGGAGGGCATTCAGGTAAAGGAACGAACTCTCTTCCTGTAACTATTTTAAATGGTGTGAACACTCTACTATTGTGAACTGCATTGTTATATGCCACCTCAGCAAACGGGAGGAAGTCAGCCCGGTTGGTTTGGTGTTGGTTTATGTAACAATGCAAATATCTTTCGACCATTGCATTTGTCCTCTTGGCCGCTGGATGAAAGGCCGAGCTGAGCCCCTGTTTGACCCTCACCCTTTCTAGAAATTTCTGCCAAAATCTGGTGGTAAACTGTATCCCCCTGTCAGATATTATTATTTGGGTTATCCCATGAAGGCAATACACATGTGCTATGAATAGCTTTGCTAGTTTTTTGGTTGACGGCAAACCTGAGCAGGCAATAAAATGCGCCTGCTTCAAGAATAGGTCAATGACTGTCCAGATTACTGTATTACCCTGACTGCTTGGGAGGTCGACTATGAAATCCATGGCTATTTGTTGTCATGGTTGGTTAGGAGCGGCCACTGGTTGTAATAGGCCCGGGTTTTTTCCTGGTCTGGTTTTCATGGTTGTACACACAACACAGGTACGTACGCATGCCTCAATATCCTTCCGCATGTGTGGAATTCCATGTGTGGAATTGCCAGTTTGCTAAATGTAATGTTTTAGGAATCCGAGGTGACCTGCTGGACGAACGTCATGACAACGTTGTAGCACAGTCAGCCTTACAGTTTCTGGAATGTACATTTTTGACCCTTTCCAGGTGAACCCCTCCCTTTGCATTAGCCATGTTTGGTTTCTGTGAAACCATGTCTCAGTGGCGAGGGCTTCCCTAATAGCCCGTGCATAGTCCAACTGTGTCAATCTTGTTGGTGGTTTCAATGTGGGTTTAGGTGCCTGCACAAGGATTAAAGCTTGGATTACCTCCTCCTTGCCGTTGTCATATTGTGGGTTTCTGGACAAAGAGTCCGCTAGGAAGTTCTTCCCCCCTGGGCTGTATTTCAAATGGAAATTGAATCTCCTGAAATACAGTGCCCAACGAACTTGTTTCAGTGATAGTTTACATGATGATTGTAAAGCCTCCAAGTTCTTATGGTCTGTCCAGACCTCAAAGGGGACACTTCCCCCTTCCAACAGGTGCCTCCACATCAACAAAGCCCACTGCAAATGCCTCCTTCTCCCAAATGGGTCGATTGCATTTGGTGTCATTCAACTTTTTTGAAGTGTATGCACAAGGTTGGAGGGGCCCTTTCTCATTGGCCTGGATGAGCATGGCACCCACAGCTACCTCACTGGCATCTGCCTGCACTACAAATGGCCGTGATGGATCCAGGTGTTTCAGGACTGGCTCTTTCGCAAATAGGGCCTTTAAGAGCTCGATAGCTTGTTGACAAGCAGGGGTCCACTGAATTGTACACCCTGGACATGGGGTTTTGTTTGTAACAAATTGGTCAGTGGGAGCACTACTCTGGCAAAGGAGGGGATGAAATGGTGGTAAAAATTAGCAAACCACAAAAAACTCTGCAGCTGTTTCCCGGTTTTAGGGGCCTGGCAATCTAGGACCGCTTTGACTTTATTGCGGTCCATTTCTACTCTTTTTGGTGATATCCTAAAGCCAAGGTAGTCTAATGACGTCTTATGAAATTCACACTTGGAGAGTTTCACATACAAGTGTGCGTCCAACAAATTTTTTGAGCACCTTTCTCACCAGCTGAACATGTTCTTTCATGGAGTGGGTATAGATGAGGATATCATCTAAATAGACAAGAACCCCTTTATATAAGTGTTCATGCAGCACCTCATTGATGAACTGCATGAACACTGCTGGAGCGCCCTGGAGTCCAAACAGCATTACACGGAACTGGTAGCTGCCTAGGCGACAATTGAAGGCTGTCTTCCATTCATCCCCAACCTTAATCCTTATCCTATAATAGGCTTCACGGAGGTCCAACTTTGTGAAATAATGCCCTTCCGACAACCAGGCCATCATATCTTTGAGGAGAGGGAGGGTGTACAGAAGTTCTACACAGACTGTGTTGATCCCCCTGAAATCCACACACAACCTCAACCCACCATCTTCTCTTGGAACAAGACAGGGGCTGCAATCCTGGACCGTGCAGGCTGAATGAAGCCTCTTTTGAGATTCTTCTCAATATAGGCCCTCATGTCAGCCAACTCCTGGGGAGTCATTGAATACATTTTAGGTTTCGGCAATGAAGCCCCAGGGATGATCTCTACTCCACAGTCAGTTGGGCGGTGTGGTGGCAAGATGTTGCACTCCCTCTCGCTAAAAACCTCCAGTAACTCAGTATACTCCTTTGGGATGGTGAGCTCCGCTCCTGTTTTGCAGTGGGTAGTCCCTGGTGATTGCGGTAAGCTCTCATGAGGTGGTGGATTGGGTCCCAACCCTATTCTCAGCTGGCAGCAACCCCCCACCCCCACCAGATAGTAGGGCACCAATTGACCAACCATGCTAGTCCTAGGACAACGTCCTCGGTTATCTGGGGAACTACTACAAACCTCAATTCTTCCTTATGTTGGCCTAGTTCAAGAGTCAATTTACTGGTGATGTATGTTGCTGGTTTGCCCCCCAGCCGGGACCCATCCATCTGCTCAAACCATATCAGTTGAGCCAATTTTTTCAGGCATACCCCTAGGTCAGACGCTACCTCTAGACTCATGAGGCAGCAGGTGCACCCTGAATCGATGAGTGCATTGCATTTTCGATGCCGGGTGGCCTCCAACATCACTGGTACTATGAAAGGTGTCACGCTAAAGTTGTCTGAACGAAATTTAGATGCCACTCACATTTTGATAATAAAGAAAAAAAACTTTTATTTGTTAGAACAACCTCTTCACGGACTCATATGCAGCCAGGAAATGACCTCTGCTCCATCATCCCTCCCTTTCCTGGCTTGCTTCCTTATCCTATTGGTCATTATCTAAATCACTCTACTGCACTCTCTCTTAATAATCTCACAGGAATTTAACCCCCTCTTTACTATGTCAGCACTGAGAAGCTGACATCCGGCCCCTCTCCCTTCATTCTTCAGCAAAACCTGCACAAGATAAAACAACAGGTCTAATACCATTACCCCGTCTGGGACTGTGTCCCACCCCCTCCCGGCCTGTCCGGGTGATCTGCATGGAATTTAGCTATAAGGCGGTCAGCTTGAATGTTCGTGCTCTTCACCCATGATGCTTCTGATGATGGGTAACCCTTCCACTTAATTAAGTATTGGAGGCGGCCTCTGTGCCACCTCGAATCGAGAATTCGCTGTACTTCATAATGAGTTTGGCCCCCAATGCTCAAGGGCCCTGGGGGATCACGTGGCACCGGCCTTAAAGTTGACCCCACCACAGGCTTCAGAAGACTACTGTGAAAAACGGGGTGTATGGCGTACAATTTAGGTTTTGGTAGTTTCGAACCAGGGATGATTTCGATAGCACAATCGGTGTCGCGGTGGGGTGGTAGTACATCACACTCGGTCTCGCGAAATACTTCTGCCAAGTCTTGGTACTCTTTTGGGATCTGGTTCTGGCCGTGGGAGGTGCTGGAGGTGGCCGCCAGTTGCTCTGTTGTCCCTTTACAGGGCGGGTTGGGCACCTGTGTTGGAGGCGTCTTTTGTCCCTCTAGAGGGAGGGGTTGGACCCCCTGGGTGGGAGGAGGGGCCGTTTTCTCTGGTTGTGGTGGCAGGGGGTGGGGTCCCCTTGCTATCCTCAGTCTGCGGGTCCCTTCTTGCCACCAGATGGTGGGGCCCCACTTGTCCAGCCAGGAGAGTCCCAGTATGACTGGGTTGGTCATCTTGGGGGCTATTATGAACCGAATCATTTCCCAGTGATCCGCTAGCTCCAGCTTCACCGGCTCGGTCAAATGTGTGGCATCCGCCCCCCCTAGTAGGGATCCATCAACTTGCTGAAAACGGATTGGGTGGCTGAGCCTTTTAGCCCGGATCCCCAGTTTTAGGACTGTGGGTAGGTTAATCAGGCACCTCGTGCAACCCGAATGTACTAGGGCTTGGAAAGTCCCTTGGGTACCTGTTTTTGGGGCTGTTAGGCATATGGGGAAAAGAAAAGGGTGGATGGGTGCGCTCACCATTGGGTCGTTTTCCCCATCGTCGTCGCCCTCATACAGTTCGGGGGGTCGATTCGCATCGTCGGAGCTCCCCCTATTTTCAGTCAGATGGGCAAAAACTTCTGCAGTCAGGGAAAGTCTTAATGGTGCCTTGGTGGTGTGCCCGGGTCCTCGTTCCAGTCATACCTTGGCCGGGGGCCCTGTTTTTGGCCCCGGGGTTCCACACGCTGCTGCCAAATGCCCAACTCCCCCACACTTGTAGCACCTCAGTGGACTCCGTGGGGTGGATGGCCTCTGGGTGGCCCGTGATGCTGTAGTTTCTGGTCTGATCGACGGTTCCTGGTTCAGCTGGGTTTTCTCCTTTGCCTGTGGTTGTTTTAGCATGTTGTTGGCACGTAGCCCTCTTTCAACTTGCGTCGCTATCCGGAACCAGTCAGACAGTTGGTTTGGAATATCTCGATAAGCAGTCACTTGGGCGATTTGCTTATCTAAGCTTGTTCTAAAGAAGTATACTAGCAGTCGTTCAGGCAAAGGAGGTAAAGTCCCAACAACTTTCCTGAACTCACGGATATGTTCTTGGACAGGCTTCCCCCTCTGCATTAGGTGCCTGAGCTCATCTTCTACATAGGGATTGTCCCCTGTTTCTTCGAAACGGGCTCGCAGCAATTGTAAGAAACCATCTGCATCTTGCAGTTGGGGGGCCCTGTATTTGTACTGGGCTGCTGACCACCTCCTTGCTTCTCCCTCTAGACCTTCTGCGATGGCACTGACCAGGGCCCTGGGGAAAGGGTAAAGGTGTGCATAGCGCTCGATGTAAATCTCAGCTGCATCGAGAAATTGAGCTAGCAGGTCCGGATCCCCATCAAATTTCCCTCTGAATCGGGGTGGTTCCACCCTCAGTGGCCTCTCCTCCCATTGCGGGGGTCTGTGAGCCTGCCCACGGTGTCCTTGGGCTTCTTCATCATCTCCCATTTGGGTGCAGGGGAGTGATGCCGTGGCTGGGCTGTGTCGCTTGCTGAGCAGGGAGGGAAGCCCTGAGTGCATTTTGGAGCTTTCTTCTCTCATTTTTTTTCCCTTGTGTGTGTGTGTGGGGGGGGGGGGCTATGCTGCCGTTTGGAGAGCCATAGAAACTTCCCCCCTTACCTGCCACTTGATTGGAGTCCAGCAAAAAGGCATCATGATTTTTTCCTTTTCTGAGGCAAACCTCCGGTGGAGATGGCTTTTTTTTTTCATGGCTTCTGATAAGGTTTGTTTATTTTCGGAGACATCTGAAGGTCTGCCAACGTGTTGGCAGTAGCTCAGGAATGCATAAATATTTTTAGAAGAAAAGCTTCTGAAGAGAGCATTTCTTTTTGTTTTAAGAAACAGGAAGATGTTATTTTTTATTTTCCTGGCTGTCTGTCACGCTAGAGTTGTCTGAACGAAATTTAGATGCCACTCACATTTTGATAATAAAGAAAAAAAACACTTTTATTTGTTAGAACAACCTCTTCACGGACTCATATGCAGCCAGGAAATGACCTCTGCTCCATCATCCCTCCCTTTCCTGGCTTGCTTCCTTATCCTATTGGTCATTATCTAAATCACTCTACTGCACTCTCTCTTAATAATTTCACAGGAATTTAACCCCCTCTTTACTATGTCAGCACTGAGAAGCTGACAAAAGGATTGATAGGCATACATACCATAGGATCAGTCTCCGCATCGCTATTGCTGGTGTCAGTGTTGTCGACGGGGCTTGCGACACCCATCACCAGGGTTGACTGTGCTTGGACTCTGTGGTGCATCCCATGGGACTTCTCTGGTGTTGTACGAATGGTTTTCCTGGCAGACCCATGCTTTGTGCTCCTAGTATCTGGTGTTGCCTTGGTGACACCATCATCACTGCATTTGGCAGCTCAGTGTCTCCCACTGCGCCTGGGTATTGTCCTCAAACCTCTCCTGCAGAGTGGAGAGGAAAAGACCCACATCCCCCAGCTCAGTTGTATGGTCACCATTGTCAGCCTCCACTTTTCTCTGCTTTGGCTGTCATAGTAATGGAGGGAGGGGGTAGCTAGCTGGGCTATGTATGATGCCGGCCAGGAAAATGAAACCGATTCTTAACCCTTATTACTGAACTGGTGAAGCTGCTATCAGGTCAAAGGCCACTGCATTCCTGATTGATGACACTGCCAGATGTGTGCTCCCACCTGACCTCTGGGAGACCTTTGGATTGGGTGATTTGCGGTGGACAATGGGAGGGGATGCTTTCTATCTGTAACTTTCGCACTTTTTGCCTCAGAATCCTGCTTTCCATGGATGCGTTCACTTTATATCTAGTAAAAGTACCATGCTTTATTATACAATGAAGTCTGCGTCTTTCTTTCCTGGATACTGAAGGAAGCATACCTGACATTAAGCAGGATTCTCATTCTCAGCCATCCCGGACAAACACCGAGGGGGCTGAAATTCACAGGATGTCTGATCAAGAAAGTGATTTAGATCAGTTGGGGGCATATGGCTCAGTGATGACTTCATGCCAGCCAGGGGAAGAGGCCGCGGTGTGGATGGAGAATTTACAGCTGAGAGAGGAGCCAGATGAAGCCAGATGGTCAAAGGGAGTAGGAAGGTTGCCGGACTTGGGGAGGACCCCCCCACGGAGTAACCAGCTCCAGACCTCAAAAGGGGGAGGCAGTGTGGCTGCAAGAGAAAAAGGAAAGCCTCATGATGGCGCAAGCACTACAACTCATCCACGATGTTGAAGAAAGCTGAAAAAACTGTGAGTTTTACGCAACCCCTGCAGGGAAGGGAGGAGAATACTCCAAAGTAAATCCAGAGGAAGGGGCTTGTGGGAGAGAGGAAGAGGGAGCAGGCGAAGATACATCCCTGGGTTCGGGTGGCCAAGAGAGGGATGCAGCAGCCCAGGGACCCCCAGCCTTGCAGGCCCAACCCTGCAGATGCAAGAAACTGAAAATTCCCCCCCCCTGCCTGGAAAATATGGAGGAGACCCAAAAACCCTGGGGCTTTTCTTAACCCAAGTGTGGAATCACATGCAGGATTGGGGGGAGGACTACCTATCGGATGCAGCTCGAGTGAGATGTGTCACTAGCGCCTTAGAGGGAGTGGCAGCTGAATGGATGGTGGTCCTCCACAATAACAATTCCCCCCTGCTGCGAAATTACAACCTGTTCATGGCAGCTCTTAGGAGGCAGTTTGAAGACCACCTAGCTGAGCAGAAGGCGAGACTCCGAATGAAAGGTATCCAGCAGGGCCGGAGATCAGTAGCGGAATACACCCAAGAGTTTCGTGAACTGGCACCATACATGACAGGGTGGTCAGAAACGGCTCTGCTGGAGAGTTTCAAAGATGGACTGAATGAGGAAATCTACAAAGACTGTAGAGCACGGGGGGTCCCCAAAGATTTGCACAGTTGGTACATAGTAGCTGAGGACGTGGAAATCGAGATAGCCCAAAGTCGACTCCGAAGAGGGCATGCAGAGGAGCCTTCATCCTCCTACTACCGCAAGGAAGCCCCAAAGATGGCCGGGGGGAGTGCGAAGTCCAAACCCAAGCTGAAACCCTTCACGTGTTTCAAGTGTGGCACGGAAGGTCACTGGGCCGCTGAGTGTTCCTCCAAGCCAGTAACAAAACCTACCAGCAGAGGGCCTAAGAAGATGGACAAAGCAACCACAAAAGTTCGTGAAACCGCGCTGGAAGGGGAAGTCGTTGAGTTCGCTCCTTGGGCCAAGGGTGAGTTGGGAACTCCGACCGACGCAGACGAGAGCGAGACCGACTCCAACTCCGATGATCTGGTGAGTCACACTGAGGGTCTCATGCTCATCCCTGTAGAATTAAGGGTGCCGTCCACAGGGGCCCACGCACAGATGCCAGCCCTATTAGACTCTGGGTGCATCAGATACATAATTAGCCCAAAGGTAGTAGAGGAGATGGGCCTGAGACTGAAAGCATTGAAAAGGCCTATTGCGTTTTGTCAACTAGATGGATCGATGGCAGAGGGGGGCAACCAAGTTTGTAACCGAACCCATTGAAATGAAATTAGGGGACCACATAGAGACTCTCAGTTTCATTGTGGCCCCTAGCATGGAACGACCCCTTATACTTGGCCTGCCCTGGCTACGTAAATGGAACCTGCGAGTCAATTGGAAAACGGGGGTTTTGCGCATTCGCGCTAGGAACCCGCCACTAGAGAGGGAAGAACACCCCCCCCCTTGAGGGCGGAGAGGAGCACAAAGAAGCAGAGATGGCAATAGACCACATTGAAGGGGAGGAGAAAATTTCGAAGGAGTATTGGGATCTCCGTGAAGTCTTTAGTGAGAAGGCCTCAGATGTGCTACCCCCCCCCCCCCCACAGGGCTACGGACTGTACCATTGAGATACTCCCTGGAGTAAACCTCCCTAAGCCAAAAATTTACCCAAATGACCCCCCGTGAGCTGGGGGAATTACAAAATTTCATTGACAAAAACCTAGAACGGGGTTTCATCCAATCAGCTAGGCCACGGGTGGCCGTGCCAGTTCTGTTCCAGGAAAAGAAAGATGGCTCCTTTCGTCTAGTAGTTGATTATAGGAATTTAAATGCTATTTGCATGGAAAATGTCTACCCCCTACCCCTCATGAAGGACATGTTAGCCTACCTAGGGAAGGGAAAAGTTTTCACCAAACTGGACTTATGGGAAGCTTACTACAGAGTGCGAATTAAGGAGGGGGATGAATGGAAAACTGCATTTAACTGCCCGCTGGGATGTTTCCAGTTCCGAGTACTCCCTTTTGGACTACAAGGAGCCCCTGTGGTGTTCATGCAATTGATCAATGAAGTTTTGCATGAGCATTTGTACAAGGGGGTGCTGGTTTATTTGGATGACATTCTCATCTACTCTGAGAACATGGACGACCACGTGAAATTAGTGCGCACCATCCTGAAAACACTCAGGGCTGCTGAACTGTATGCCAAACTTTCTAAGTGAGAATTCCACCAAAGCAAAATTGACTATCTTGGATATCGCATCTCACATGAGGGAATAGAAATGGACCCTGGGAAGGTTCGGGCGGTATTGGAATGGACTGCGCCATGCACCCGCAAGCAATTACAAAGTTTATTGGGGTTTGCTAACTTTTATAGACAGTTCATCCCCTCGTTCGCCAAAATCGCACTGCCAATAACTAATCTCCTGAAAACAAAGGGTGAAGTAAAACCAAAACCCTCCCAAGCTCTTGCATGGACTATGGACTGCCAGGCAGCATTTGAAAAGTTGAAATGGCTGTTTGCTGCCAAACCAGTCCTGAGACACCCAGACATGGATGAACCTTTTGTAGTATCGGCAGATGCTAGTGACGTAGCAGTAGGAGCTGTACTTCTGCAAAAGAATGCAGATGGAAAATTACAGCCCTGTGCCTACACATCCCAAAAACTCTCAGAAACTGAAAGGAGATGGGCCATATGGGAGAAAGAAGCTTTTGCTATACGCTGGGCACTTCTAACTTGGAGACAATTTCTTGAGGGAGCTAAGCATCCTTTTGAAATATGGACTGATCATAAAAACCTCGAGGCTTTAAAAACCCCACGTAAGTTGTCACCAAAGCAAGTTTGCTGGGCCCAACACTTCAACCGTTTTAATTTCACCTTGTGCTACCTACCTCCCAAGAACTTCATGGCAGATGCTCTATCCAGATTGCCTCAATACAACAGCACCAGGGAGGAAGTTGTTCATCCGATCGTCCCTTCAACCCAACTGGCGGCACCAGTGACTACCAGAGCACAGTCGAAGAGCGACCCAAGTCTCTCGGGCGATTTGCTCCAGAAACTACAAGAGACTTTGAAAACCGACGAGTGGTTCCAAGCCCACTCAAATGAATGCACACTTCGTGATGGACTAGCTTGGATTGGAGCTAAATTATATGTTCCAGCCAGCCTAAGAGTAACAGTTTTGCAGCACGCTCATGACTCCAAAGTGGCGGGGCACTTTGGATTTGTCAAAACCTTACATCTTATCAAAAGACAGTTCTGGTGGCCTGCACTCAAAAAGGACACAGAGGCATATGTAGCGAGCTGTCCAGTGTGTGCCTCAGCTAAGAGACCTCCGAGGAAGTCACCTGGTCTACTCCAAAGTGTAGCCAGACCCACTGCCCCTTGGAAGGAAAGATCCATGGATTTTATTGTAGACCGCCCAGATAGTGGGGGGTGCACAGTCATATGGGTAGTGACTGATTTGTTTTCCAAACAAGTGCATTTTATCCCATGTCCTAAGATCCCTTCAGCAAAAACCCTTGCTAAAATGTTTATTCAACATGTGTATAGGTTACATGGGGCTCCAAAACGTATAATTTCAGACAGGGGAGTACAATTCACCTCCAACTTTTGGAAAGAGTTCCTGATGCTGGTAGGCTCCACCCAGGGGTTAAGCTCTGCTCACCATCCCCAGACAAATGAGGCTTGTGAAAGAACCAATTCCGTGTTAGAACAGTATCTGAGGTGTTATATAAATTACCAGCAAGATAACTGGGTAGATTTACTGCCATTTGTAAATATAATTTTTGGCATATAATAATTCCATACATAGCAGCACAGGGTTCACTCCATTCAAGGTGGCTTCTGGCCAAGAATTTGTGCCAATCCCAGAGCTACCTCAAGATAACCCACGGAATCCTTCTTTGATTGAGTGGATCGAACAGTTACGAGGGACTTGGGCAGAAACCCGAAAAGCTTTAGATGAAGCTCACCAAGCTCATAAAACCCAAGCCGACAAAAGGAGGTGCCCTGCACATGTTTATAAAGTGGGGGACATGGTTTATCTTTCTACCAAATATTTAAAAACTCCTCAAAAATCAAAGAAGCTTGGGCCCAAGTATGTGGGGCCTTTCCCCATTACTCGGATCATTAACCCAGTAACTGTTGAATTAGATTTACCAAAGAATTTGTGATGAATTCATCCAGTGTTTCATGTTAGCTTACTGAAACTGGAACATTCGTCCCCTCTACGTCCAGCCAAGGAACCTCCTCCCGTTCCCATACTCATTGAAGGGGAACAACATTTTGAGGTTAAGGAGATTTTGGATTCTAGAAAACATCACGGTAAAGTGCAGTATCTGGTGGCCTGGAAACACTTCCCGTTATCACAAGCTGAATGGGTGAATAAACGTGATATTCGGGCACGTAAAAAAGTGCAATTGTTTCACACCAAATACCCTGATAAACCTTAGGTAGTAATGGTTTAAATTGTTGTACTCTTTTTCTCTCTGTTTCAGGACTAGAGGGCTTCATGTCTGAAGGGGGGCCGAATGTCAGCCTCTGCTTTTCTCTGCTTTGGCTGTCATAGTAATGGAGGGAGTGGGGTAGCTAGCTGGGCTATGTATGATGCCAGCCAGGAAAACGAAACCGATTCTTAAGCCTTATTACTGAACTGGTGAAGCTGCTATCAGGTCAACGGTAGTGTCATCATTGATTGATGACACTACCAGATGTGTGCTCCCACCTGACCTCTGGGAGACCTTTGGATTGGGTGATTTACGGTGGACAATGGGAGGGGATGCTTTCTATCTGTAACTTTTGCGCTTTTTGCCTCAGAATCCTGCTTTCCATGGTTGTGTTCACTTTATATCTAGTAAAAGTACCATGCTTTATTATACAATGAAGTCTGGGTCTTTCTTTCCTGGATACTGAAGGAAGCATACCTGACAACCATACAGGTCTGCCACCCACTCAGCAGCCTCCCCCTCCATGACCATTGTCACTGCCATAATCATGTCCCACTGGGAAGTATATAGTCTGCCATATCGGTTGAAATGGTTAAGCACGTGGCTGAAGAACAATGCTACTTTCTCTGGGCTGCCATTGAATGATGGCTTCAAGGGTGGTGGGTCCCACCTGCCCATAACAATAGGTGCCTGTCCCGCTGGTATCCCACCTAGGACAGGTGCCGTCTGGTCATCAAATGTTTGTGGTGTCTCTCCAAGGTGCTGTTCATGGGAGCGCCTAGTTGGTCTGGGGTCTTCTGAGATATTCTTCTGGGGCACCCCAGTGAGGCAACTCTGATTAACTGCACCGAACTGGACCCTCCAGGCCCTGGGCCCCAGGGGATGGAGGTAGCCCTATACAAGGTCTCTGCCAAACACTGTTATGCCCTGGGTCCCTGAACCCCGCTGCCCCATACAGTTCCTGGAGCACCTCAATGGTTTGGTTGCCAACCGCTGTTGAATAGCTACAGTTATCATCATCAGAAATCCGACAGTCCCTCCATTGGGTGAAATGTTCCCCTGAAGGAATAAGCAAGGGTCCTGGGGGTGGATGGGTTCTAAATTCTGCCGCCCTGGTATTCCCCAACCACCAGTCTCTGGAGTCACCTGGTTCAGTCTCCAGCAGTGGCAACTGGGTTTCCAAAGTTTTCTGCTGGCCTGGCCACTCCTTAGGCTGAATGTCTACAGGGGCATCTTCTGCTTGAGGAGAAGCCTGCAGCACAGTAGCTTCGGTGGTAGCTGCTGACTCTTCAAGGTCAGCTGAGTCCAACCCAGAAACTCTGTCTTCAGCCATGGTTATTTGTGCAAGCCCTAACAACTCTGTCAGGTTCCAGGCTAAGGAGGATAAAGGACACAAACAAACCTGGTCTGTTGCTGCCTTTTTATTTCTGGCACTCACTGACAATCCAAAAAAAACTATTGTTAGAACTATCAGCCCATGCTTCCCACTGCCTTTTATACTTTAGTCACCGCCCACCCATCACCCAATCACACACACAATTCCCTCCCATGTGATCTGGAAGTATTTGCAATATTCAATAGACAGCATCTGCCTGGCCTATCCCATGTCCCACAGGCTGCTTGGCCACACCTGCTGGGAAAGGGAGCCAGCCGCTGCGCTGGTGATGATGCTGGTCATCAATCCAGTCTATGACAGGCAAGGGAAGATGCAGAGTTAAAATTGCTGCCAGGAGAGTCTGAGTAAGATGCAGGGAGATTGGAGGTTTTTCCTCCTGATTTTGCCAGTCTCCTTGCTGACCTCATCGCTGCGCAACCGCCTCTTAGCTGTTTGGCAGCCACGCGACTCCCCTGTGGAAAGGCAGACCTCTGGAAACAGTTCAGAGCCCTGCCATTGCTCCCACAGGTACTAGGCAGTGCAGTGCCGTAGTGTGCATTCCCCTTGGCTCCTCATACAGCTGGGTGGTTGCTCCCCCCTCCCCCCAAATGGCAGCTCCAGGCTGGCTGGCACGCTGGAGCTGACAATTTCACTGAAACTGCACTGGATGACTGTTGGAACGTGCCAGAGCAGGGAAGGTAAAATCTCTACAACAAACTCCACAGTTGTCTGGCGCTTTCCTTTCCTGTGCTAATCTGAAACCTGACAGTCGGGGAGCAAGCGTATCTCTCCAGAAAGTACCTCAAGCTCAAGGTACCTTGCTGAAAACTAGCCCCAAAATTCTTAGGGCCATTCCCCATAGTGAGGGTCATCAATCCAGTCATGGTGAAACTCAAACTCCCTCAACTACTAGGTATAACCCACCCAGTATTCCATAGCAGCCTCCTATGCCCAGTAAATACAGCAACCATATGGTGGGCCCAAGCCATGCATCCCGACCAATACAAGTGGGAGGGGCTTCACTACAAGGTAGAATGGATCCTGGACTCCCATAGACACAGGGGCCTACTACAGTATTTAGTGCAGTGGAAGAGGTGCCCCCTGTCAGAAGCCTTGTGGGTGAGAAGTGAGGATGTAAGGGATCCCGGTTGGTGAAACGGTTTCACTGACAAAATCCAAGCAAACCGGGTGGAGGGGGGACTGAAACCCAGGAGATGTCTCATGGTGTCATTTGCTTTCCAGGTGTCATCCCCGTGGTAGGGGGGCTGCATGTCAGCCCCTGGGTCACCATCCACACCAGGGCTGCCATTTGGGCGGGGAAGGAGAGCCTCCAGCTGGGACACATGTCCATGCCTGCTGAAGACCACGTCCACCAAACACCCGCATGCCACACAGCTGAGACGCACAGAGGGCATACATGCCGCGGGCTGCCTGCCAAGCTGCGGGGAGGGCAGGCGTATCTATGAGAAGCCTGCCACATCTACGGAGCCCTTAGATGGCCCTGTGAGCCGAGGGTTTTGTAAACAGCTGATACGTGGCCAAACAGATGGGTGGCGGAGCATGCACAGGCGCAGGGAGCCTGGCATGCAGGAAACAAGCATGGCATGCCAGATGAGAAGCTCTGAAGCTGCAAAGATGCAGGCAAATTGGCAGAACGTGAGGGGTGGGAAGTATATGGGATGGGGCCCAGGGGTGCAACTGCAGGGGCGGGGTAGGGGGCATTTAAGGGGTGGAGGGTTAAACCACAGTAGCACTGACTTTTTTTTCTTCATTGTTTGTCACTCTGTGCTGGGTTTACAGCTTGCAAGATAAAAGGTGCCCAATTAACTTTGTTGTCTGCATTTCTTGTCTGCTAAACACCGGAATGTGACAATCAGATTATTTGATTAGAGATAAAATGGGACATATTATTTTGGATGGCTCTTTGGGGATTTATTGATATCTTAATTGGAAAATATGGTACACTCTATTTGATTACAATTTAAGGTGTTACCGTTTTTCCCCCTTATATTTATTTTATGTATCTTAACTTGATAATACTTATCTTTTATTCAAAGTAAAGAAGTTTGGTGAACGTTTCTCTATAAAGGAGAAGTTATTTCTCCTTCTGTTAAATGTTAGTCTATTCTTTCTATTAGGATACTAGCATTAGTTTATACTGGTGAATTGTGGATTTGTTTATAGTTTATAGTTAAGATGTAGAATCTTTATCTGAATGGGCTAAGTTGCTATTTAGACTGGCTTTTTTTTAAAAAAATAGTCTTTATTAAATATTTATAATAAAATTAACACACAAAATAATGGTTGAAAAGCAATATAGGAAACGAAACATAAAAACACCTAAACACAGGACTAAAACCAAACAACAAACAGGACTAACCGAGAGTTAAACTCACTCTCCAATTTATATTAACTAATATCATCCTAGCCAAACATTTCAATGCAATCAGGTTCTTTTTTATTGGCTACAAAACAATTGGTCTGTTTTTACCAAAATTGTAAAGAGTTATAAAGCCTAGCAAATGTCTGGTTAAAGACTGGCTTTTTTGAGGGTAACTTGGTATTTGGGTATTAGGATTTATCTCATGTAAAGGAGGAATGGCCTTTTAAAATGGGATTGTGTTACACCTAAGAGCTGAGATGTGGAATGTTGAATTTATGTTAATTAATGTTAATATTGTAGAGTTCTGTTTTGATGTCTTGCTGATAAATAGATTGAAGATGAACTTACTTATTTAATTTGCCTGTTGTCAAGAGATGGGTTTGGGGATAAAGTGTTAACTAAGAGGACTTGAAGAGATTATGGAATTGTTTACACTTGTCATGATGAGGGTGGGAACTTGCTTTCTTGGTGGGGAGAGGTTTTTTTGCTTTCTTGCAGCTTTTTTCCTTTTCTTTAACATGTACTATTTTTAATCGCACTTTTTAAAACTTTTAATGAAATTATGTAAAAAAATAGAGTGATGAGTAGCACTCAGAGTTGGGCCCAGAAACCAACCAGCAGCTAATTCAGCAACTTCAAGATACAGTAAGTGTCATATGGTCACATAGCAAGAACTGATGGCAGGTGGACCAAGGCAGTCATAGAATGGATCCACTTGATAAAAAGCGTCCACGAAAGAGACTTAAAATAAGATGGATCGACAACATCAGGAAGTATTGTGGGCCCAATTGGCAAAAGAAAGCTCAGGACCATATTGGTCGGGAAAATGTGGAAGAGGGTTAATATACTTCTATAATTCATAATTATATAAATATAAATTCATATATGTATTATGTATGTAATTATATGCATATAAATTATATTGATATGGGAGAAGATGGCAAGGAAATGACAGGCAACAGGGAGAAAGTGGAACTAAAGTGGGAGCTGCTAGATGACCACTGGATAACTTTCTATTCACTATATTCTAAAAGCAACTTTATTCTGAAAGCAGGAAATACATACAGTTAGAGAAAGTACAAGCTCAGCTTAAAATCCTTTGATACTCTAAGGGGCCCCCTGGCTTGTCAGAAGATAGGAATGAAATATAGTTAAAAGGCTAGTAAGACCAAGGATAGCCACCTGGCGGGAAGTCATTTATCACAGAATGATTGTTTGGCAAGAATAATGTAAAACTTTAGTAATAAGGAAATGTCAATTAAAAATAACAAATGTATGTTAACCATATATGGAAAGTTGCTGTGTTAGCAGAATCCTTTGTTTGAAACAGTATAAAATTTGTCATGTAATCATGGACTCTTCACTCAAAGCTAAGATGGGAATTGAGCTTCTGAGTCTTTGCGCAAATAAACTCTCTCTCTGGCTGACCTAGGGATGTTGCTTGGTCACTTCATTCCATAACATTTATGGCACCCTGGCAGATGGGACCAAGGAACAAAGACCTTTGTATCTGCCTGACGGCTGCCCTGGTGGGATCGGCGCCTTCCCAAGCGAAACATCGGCCGGCCACAAGGACTCCATTGAAGTCTAAGGAATCTTTCGGTGAGAAAGTGCCGTGAACCCACCAGCGAAGCAGACCAGTCAAGGACCCACAAAGGTCAGCCAGACAGAGACCTCAACAAAAAGTTCAAGAGGAAAAGCAAGCCTGCAGGTAAGTATAAATCAGCGAATTTTAGTCTCTCTGTTAAGGGGTAGGCCACCAATTAAATGGTGGTAGAGGGAGTTTGATCACCTTCCTAGAAGACAAAGGCGTTGCCCTTAAAGTCTTCAGTAATGAGTTAAAGTCTCATGTTAGGATTGTGTAAGCAGAGAACTTGATAAAAGTCAAAGTACACAGAGTAAAAAGTGAGAAGTTAAAAAATGTGTGGTAAGAGAAGGAAACTGCCGCAGTGTTGTAGGCATTCTGATAAATCACCATTTTTTAAGGGGGCTGAGAAGCTCTGAAGGAACTAGGAATGGTGAGGAAATTGTTTATTGTTCTTCCCACCCGGGGTTTAGCAGGTAATAAAAAGTAAAGCCTGTCTAAATGGGAAAACAATTTGAATTGATTGCTTTGATGTGATTCCTGCTGAAAATTATTTTGTTGATGTGCATTTATAATGATAGTGTGTAGAATTGAATAGGATTGAATTAATTGTGACATGTCTGGTCAGCCTGCAAATTAATTGAACATCTTGACTTGGAGCTGTGGGAAACGGAAAGTAGTTAGGGCCCACAATCATAATTATGATTTAACTGCTCTCTGAGTTCCCCCACTCCTTTAAGAATAAGCTCTAGGCTGCCCAAGGAAATAAAATTAAAACAAAACAAACAAACAAAAAAAAAACCAGATCTGGAAATGTTTGATGGTATGTGTGTATGTGTGTGTATGTAATCATTTCCAAACCTGCAAAGAGGATGAGACTCTCTAACAAAGTGCACAAAAATATTTAGAAAATGAAGCTTGTTAAGGATATTGTTGCTGTGTTTACAGCTAGCAGAGTAAAGTGCACAGAGAAACGTTGCTGAGAGCAATGAGATAGAGATACGTGCAAACTGGTGTTATCAAAAGTTTTCTTTATAGTGGAAAATAAACAATCTCGTAGTCTTCTAAACAGTCCAAGTCTTTACCGGTTAAATCCAAAAAGCTTCTTACCAAACAAACAGTAGTTGGTTCACTCTGGTTCACAAACCCCAGATGGTAGCAGATCCACCCACACACACACTCGATGATAGCACAATGGCAGCTTATCATCAACTGAATACATTACAGTACCTTTCTTAAATACGTTGTTAAATTACAACTAATTATAGCATGACTCAGCATTACAGCATGATGCAGCATTAAAACTTAAAGTCACAGAACACATATATTGCCTGGACAACTGTTAGGCCCAAAGCATATCCTAACATGCTCCCCTTTGGACAGGCCAATATATACAGTTTATATACAATATATACAGTTTAGATCCTTAATCCATAGCTTTCACAACACGCTTTATGTTTGACAGCACCTTGAGCTTTGGTAAAATTATCAGCAATATTGTCTTCCGACGTACAATATTCCAGTTTAATCATGTTGCTTTGGATACTTTGGCGAACATTCAGATACCGAATGTCAGTATACTTGGATCTAGTTTTCACTGCTAAATTTGTTGCCATTTTTATAGCAGCTTGGTTGTCCTCATGAATTACAATTGGATAATCCATCTTTAAACCAATATCCATCATTAATTGTTTGTAATATATCAGATCAGTGCATACCAGTGATAGACATGAAAATTCTGCCTCCATTGTAGATAGACTAATATGTTTTTGACGAATTGATTTCCAGCCAATCAAACAATTGCCTAACATTATAGCTATACCCGATGTAGACTTTCTAGTGGTCACATCGCCGTGATCGGCGAACCGTTTATAGTCCTCTTTCGCCCGGATCAGCTGCCGCCGCACCAGTTGCTGCACCGCCTGCAGCTCCGAGAGGAAGTCCCGGGTCTCAGGAACAGGGGAGTCCATGATGGTCAACGGAAAAAACCGTGGATGGTACCCGACGTTGGCATGGAACGGTGTCATCTGGGTGGAGGTATGTTGGGAGTTGTTAAAAGCGAACTCCGCCAGGGGAAGGTACTCGGCCCAGTTGTCCTGCTGCTGGTTGACAAAACAGCGGAGGTACTGCTCCAGTATGCCAATGACCTTCTCCGTGCCCCCGTCAGTCTCCGGATGGTGTGACGACGACAGGCACACCTGCACCTCCAGCGCAGCCATCAGGCTTTTCCAGAAGCGGGCCGTGAACTGGGCCCCGCGATCCGAAACCACCCGGTCCGGCAGGCCATGGAGGCGGAAGATGTGTTGCAGGAACAGGCGAGCCGTGGTACGAGCCGAGGGCAGGCCGCGGCACGGGATGAAATGTGCCATCTTCGTGAGCGCATCCACCACCACGAGGACGGTCGTGAACGTAGCGGACAGGGGCAGGTCAGTCAGGAAGTCCATGGAGATGGCTCCCCACGGTCTCTCCGGTGTCGGCAGCGGCTGGAGGAGTCCAGGAGGGGGGCCGGACGCGGCTTTGGCCTGTCGGCATGGCACACAGGACGTCACGTAGGCGTGCACGTCGTGCTGTACCCGAGGCCACCAAAAAGTCCGCGTCACTAGGTTCAAGGTCTTAAAGAAGCCGAAGTGCCCCGTCTGCCAAGGACTTTATTGGTTTACACAAACAAGAAAATCACCTACGTAGCTTTGCCGTTCATCTGGCAAAGGCGCAAGGCATCTGAGACACCTGTTTCCCCACTACTTGGCTCTCTTTCAGCTGGCACCTGAGACGGTGCCAGAGGGGGGGGCTGGGAGATCTGGCTGGCTCCTCTTCCTCCTGCTCAGAGCTTCCTTCCTCCAATGGGATAGGCTCAGAGGACGGGGCCACAACAGGGACATACGAATGTAATGTGAAACAGAGATTCTGGGGATTGGCCATCACATGCACAATAGGAGGATTTTACTCCCCCTGAAAGCCTACTGTCGAGGACATTCGAGGGGATCACATTAAATCTTGCCTTCATAAATGCGAGCCTATGTTTGATAGAATGTAACACAGAGAGGTAAGGTGGAGGGTGAGGCAAGGGAACAATTCCAAGGGAAAACGGTGAGCATGTTCCCGATCCGTTTGCCAGATTTAGTTGTCTGTCAATGTCATCCAGCTGTTGAAAGATCAATGATTTGGCAGCATCAGGGCCTAAAGTAAAAGCTTCAATGGGGGAAATCCCGATCTTCAAAAGCTTTGTATGGATATTATGGGCCCAGGGACTATGAAAAGGGTCCCACCATAGGCATTGGCCTAGGTAATATCCTGGGAGTCTGGGCCACAGGGACAACCAATATCCAATTGCACGTTTCCACATGATTGTAGCAAGTGAAGATATGCCCAATTCCAGCTGGATTGCGGCGTTACTTACACAGGGAGGGACTCCCATCAAACGGCGTAGGAACTGGTTGTGGATGGACTCAAGAGAGGAGATGTTGGATTGGACCCATAGGGGGGCACCGTAGGTGATAGCCACTATCACCTTTGCCCTATAGACTTTTATTGCTGAGGGGATATGATGGGCTCCCTCAGTATGAAAAAAATGCAGGAGGGCGTGGGTGGAAATCTTAGCCTTATTACAGAGAGATTCAGCCTTTGAGAGAAGCAGGAAAAGGGTGGGCTGTGGGCTTTTGTTCTTTTCACCATTTTTTTCTCTCTGCTGAACCAGCCTGAGAAAGACGGGGTAAAGGGTGATATCTGATACCTGCCTTTGTAGTTTCACTGTTTTTGACTCGGAATACAGTTTATTTATTTGTTCGTTTGTTAGCAGCATGAGTTGTTGTTCATTTCGATGAAGGAGCTAATTTGTTTATAGAGGGATATACAATAGTAGAAGGGAGTCCGGCTTGTCCGCTTGCTTTTAAATTTTTTTTTCCTTTTCTCTTAATCTGTCTGAGAAGGGAGGGGCAAGTGGGGGATCGGCTGCAGCCTCTCTCTCTCTCGCTGTTCCATTTGCATATAAAAGCTTTTCTTTTCTGCTCTGAAAACAATTTTGATTTTATTTTTTCTGGTAATTTTTGAGGTTTAAAATATTTAATTAAACCTATATAAAAGAAATGATTTTGAAAGATTTTCTGAACCTGACTTGCATTTTACTAAAAGCAGAGAGTGACACTAAAGTTTGATACAAATATGCTTCAGAGCATTGATCTAAAATACTTCATTTAAATTGTTTTACTTTTGAAGCTATTCTTCTTACAATAGTAGAAGGTTGGGAAGGAGGGGGAAGCCTTTCCCTTTGAGGATTTCTGAGAGGCAGAGCTTTCCCTTCTTGAATTCAAAACTCCCGGCTGGGAGATTGCTTCGAAATGGTTGGAGGTCAGCTGCTTGAGAGCAGAATTAGTTTCTTGTTTATAGGAAGGCAGGCATGACAGATGCAAGCACAGCGTTCCGAAGCTAGCCTGTTTGGACTGCAAGAGTAACTCTTTTTTATATCCTAAAACGTCTTTTGATTTTCTATGTGACCCTTTAAAGTCTTTTGAAATTCCTTTGATTTGTGTGTGATTGTTTTAAAAATTCTAATTACTTTGATTTGATTTCTTTTTTTCTTTCCTGTGTCCCATGTCTGCTTCGATGTTGCAGGCCCCTGTGATTTTGTCTTTCCTTTGTTGTGGAAAATAAGGTGGCTTCAGCTTCTTAATGGCCCATTGGTGAAGGTGGGGGCTGGAGCTCTGCCTACGTTTCTGTCTATTTCTTTTGGGGAATTTCACTGCTCTTTTGGTGTTGAGTTTCTTATATTTTCCAACAAAGGGAGAAAGGAAGTTTTAGTGTAATCCAGAAAGTTGTCTTTAAAGTTGGTTTGCACAGACTTGTGCTGACTTGGAAGCCAGAAATGGAATGTTTAGTGAAGAAGGAGTTAGAGGGTGGAACCGATAAAAAGAAGCATATGTGATTTGTTTCTGGATCATGGGGGACCATCGGAAGGCCTCCACTTGGTGGAGCCAAGTGATAATGGGTAGCTGTGGTTGTGATACAGGAAAGACGGAGTTAAAGGGTGCCCGATCCAAAGAAAGGAAGCGTAAGTGTACAATATGATGGCAGAAGCGTAAGTGTAGAAAAAGTGGTGTTGGGTGATTCCTTTTTGGATTACACAGAGAGCTTAAAGAGAAAGTGGTGTTTTTTTTTAATTGACTGAGATCAGATTTAGTGAACTAAGCATTAGAATACACTTAATTAAGTGAAGGAAATAGGAAAATCACTCCTGATAGAATAGAAGAGGTGGCATCTCAACCTCTATCTGAAATCAAGCAAGAACTAAGGAAATACTGAGGTTTGGGTTGATGGGAATGCTGATCTTACCAAACCCCTGTATGCAAAATTAATTGAATCTGAACCTTGGAATTTGAAATGGGAGGGGCACAAAAGAGGAAGCTTTGAAAATTTGAAACAAGCTTTAACCAAGGCTTCTGTATTACGTTTATCAAATTTGGAAAAGCCATTCCATCTCTTTGAAAACACAGAAAATGGAAATGCACAAAGAGGTGTTGGCTCAGGACTGGACAGGACAAAAGAAACCCGTGGCATTCCTGTCAAAAAAACAAAACAAAAATGGACCCAGTAATAAGGGGATGGCCAGTATGTATTCAAGCAATTGCTGCTACTCAATACTGGTCCAAGAAAGTGGGAAATTGACCTTTGGGGAAGCCCTTATTGTGAGCACCCCATCTAAAATATGAAGCAATTTTAATGCATCAGACTGAGTTAATTTTAATTACAGATCACAATTTGAATCCAGCACAGTTCTTAGCCAACACTAGATTAATGGATCAGTTTGGATTCAAACATTATTGTGCTAAAGTAATTGATTTACAAATAAAAATAAGACCTGATTTGGAGGAACACCCCCTGGAACAAGAACAAGCAATTTTTATTATAAATGGACACACTAAAGAGATCCTGGAAGCAAGGGGTTTGCCTCAAAATTGGTCTGCTCAAACCTGTGAAGTGTATGCACTAAATCAATCTCTATGCATCTTGGAAGGAAAAATAGACTGATTCCAAGCATGCATTTGGGATAATGCATACATTTAGCAAACTATGGGTGGAATCATTGGGGAATTCAAGCTATTGTAAATGAACTTTTAAAATGCTATGGTGATATTGGAGTATATCCTTTAGCAAATTATAGACAAATGTTTACTTTGTAAAAAAAGGCAAATAAAGAAGCTGTCAGAAAACATCAGATGGGTGGAGATCACCAGCTTTAAGATCATTTCAATGTATTCAAGTGGATTTTACAGAATTACCAAGAAGGGGGAGAGTACAATATTTATTGGTCATGATGGACCACCTCATAGGGTGCGTTGACGCCTTCCCTGCAGTAATGCTACAGCAACAGAAGTGTCAAGAGTTTACTTAGATCCAACCTAGAAAGAATATTGGAATATCATCATATGAATTGTTGTTTGGAGTAGCTTTCATGCCAGGAAGCATATGCATTGATTCCCTGGAAACCAGAGACAAAGTACTGAAACAACATGTATATAAACTGTCCAGATATTTTAAAGTTCTTAGGAAACAAGGACTCTTAGCCCAGATGCCACTTTTGGAGTTTCCAGTCCACAACTTTCACCACGATGATTGGGTGTTGAGCCGAAGCTGAAAGGAAGTTAAACTCCAAGTGAAAGGGCCCGTGCCAGCCGCAAAGGAGTGGAAGGTGGAATCTCACCAAGGAAATCTATTGACATTGCTGATCCAAAGAAACCAATTGACTGGCGGGCAGTAACCAGTGGGAATGGCGATCTTCATCACCTGGACTATGTTTGTATTTTTCTTTTTTAGGACTGAGTAGTTGCCTATGCTGTTTCCCAACTGAAGAGGACTACAACTGATCAGATTCCATTGCGAATTCTCCCAGATGTGTTGCTTTTATAATTGTGCCTTTTAAGACTTTAGAAAGAAGATCTTGGATCCCTTGGACGAGACTGAAACCCGCAGACCAGAGTGATCCGGTCACATACCAGGTAACAAACACTGACAAATCATTGGTGCTGACATTCAAGAATACACCCTGCTAAGTCCTACCGGCAACGGACTCTCTACGCATGGTGGTGAACGTCTGCCTTACTGAACCACTCTGGAAGCTGGTTCCCTGCGCACGGCCGAAGATCAGTAAGGACAAGACAGCCTTCACACTGTAGATATATCTTATTCACTGTAATATAATACATTCTTACACATACTGTTAGAGAAAGGTTGGGTGTGGGTGTGGATCCTGTGGGTAAGTTGCTATCCTAGCCTTACTTTTACTCTTGTTTTACACATATAAGGAATGGTTTTGTGGTAAATCTTTATTGCTACTGCTATTTCTCAATCATCACGTACCACTGACTCTGTTCCTGACGTAGTGAGTTTTACACCATAGGTGATTATGATTTGTTTATGGTTTTGGATATTGTTCGCAACAGGACTCTTATGTGACCATATCATGAACACTACTTCCCTAAGTAGAGACACTTTAGGTCAAGTATACTCCCGCCAAAAACGCATTGTCTATGCACGGGGTCGTTACTTTAGACCTAAGACAACTCCACAACCTAAGGTTCCGATATTAACATTCCCTGCAGAGGGGGGAATAGATAAGGAAAATGGGCCCCTACAACAATTGCAAAAAGCAGATTACATCTCAAGGATCCTGGAATTAAGTCAAGACCTTGTTAATCAGTATAACCCTACCCTAGGTCAAAGATGTTGGTTATGTTTATCTGCTGACCATGCATCTTATCATGCTGTTCCTGTCAAGCCACAACTCTGGGTTAGAACAAAGGCTACAATTATCCTTAAAGGGGATAGTAGAGATAAAGTACCCATCTCACCGATACAAGGAGATTTTTATGAGGCATTCAAAAGTCTAGGTAAAAGCCGCTTTCCTATTGCAGCCCCAATAGCTACAGGTATAGACCTCATAGGAATGCCTTCTCTGTGTATAAAGAGACACCAGAAACTTGGTAAGCCTGTAGGGTCCCTGACAGAAGAACAATGTCAGTCAGAAATGTACTTTGGCCATAAGGTGAACTTCAGGGATATAAAATTAACAAAAGGTATTTTTCCCTCTGCCCACCACCTATTTCAACAAAAGGTTACTTTCTCAACACCATCAGAAATGAGCTTTAAGAAAGGAAAGTGGGAAGGATGGAATATAACCTTTGAAAGCTGTCCAAAACCATTTCAGCCTCCATGGTTTCCAGTTTGGTTAAACTTTAAGATCAAATAAGGTTTATGTATCCTTTTTCCACTGGGAAATATTACCTCCCGATATCTTTTTGAAGGACCAGTCCTCAGAGATAAACAAAAGGACCCTTCATTAGAAGTCCCATTGCAACCACTGGCAGGAATGTATGTGGCAAGGACTTTGGGGGTTTGGACTAATGAAAACTACTGTAGAAACCATGCTTTCTCCATGAACATAGGAGTATGCATAGAGGAAAAAGGAGTGTTCTTTTTGTGTGGAAAGGATGCATATTTGTGTCTGCCAACAAACTGGACAGGAACATGTACATTAGTTCACCTTTTTCTTAAAATAGGTGTTGTCACTGGAGAATATACTATCCCTGTTCCTCTCGTGGGACACGTTCAGAAACAGGTGCCCATCATAATCCAACTATTAGCAATCATGGGAATCGGGACTGCAGTTGGAACAGGTGTAGGTGGTCTGACACACTCTGTAATACAGTTTCAGCAATTGTCAGAAGAGCTTCAAGAGAGCTTGAACCAGATTGCTGGAACCTTGGTCAAAGTCCAAGATCAGATAGATTCCTTGGCAGCAGTAATTTTACAAAACTGATGTGCCTTAGACCTCCTGACAGCTGAGATAGGAAATCAGGTGTGGTCAAGGAAGGTGCTAATGAATTGCAGGATAGGGCTTCCAAAATAAGCCACAGGTTACAGACAACTGACATGTGGTTTCTTGGTTGCCTGGATCCGGCAGGATAAAACAAATGTTATCTTTGGTTTTTTTTTATTGAAAAAGTTTTACAATACAGAAATTTTTCCATTTTCACCCCCCCTCCCCAGTCCCCCTCCCCACCCCCTCCCATCCTCCCTCAACCCCAACCCCTCCCCTCCCTAACCCCCCCCTGACTTCCGCTACAAGTTAAAAAAACCAAAACTTAGAACAAGGGAAAAAGAAAAAGATTATTAAATATTCGAATTCTCAATTAAACAAATTTCGAAAGAGGAAGAGGAAGAGAGAGAAGGAAAGAGGGAAAAAAAAGTAAAAAAAAACAAACAAAGAACCAAACATTAATATATTTAAACAATATTGAAAAAAAACCATTAATAGTCATTATAATTAAGAACACTATTATAATTGTCCTAACTACGCCCCTTAACTAAAGAAAAACCCCAAAAACATAAAGCATAAGAAATGTACGTGCATATATATTTATAATCATACAGTTATATCATAAAGAGAATTATCTTATTTAATTCATTTCTCAATCTCTATAGTCCAACTTTCAATCTTCTCTTCAACTTGATTGATGTCAAACATATTTCCTCTCATAGATCCAACTTCGATAATCTTCATCTTGTCGCTGCCCCCATCAGCAAAATAATACGTTTCTCCACACCACCCCCCGAGTGACTTTATATGAATAAAATTCAACCACGAAGATATTCACCGCTCTAGGAAGATTCATTCAAGCTAACTTATACTATACCTAAAAATAGGCTTTTGCAGCCTTGGCATTCAAACCTTGAGAAAAAAAGAAAAAACCAACTAAGAGCTGCATTCCCAGATGTTCCTTTAAAATTGTTTCAAATCCTGCCACCCTTTGCAATCCAATCCTTCGGGTTATAAGATATTTTCAATTTCATAGTCTTCTCCTAGATGATAAGTTCCACAAAAAATATATAATTGGGTAACCAGTGATCGCTGCTAATTTTGCAGCAATCCATCTGAACTCAGGATATCATGTCCAATCCAGGATAAACTTCATAGTAAAAGTTTTTATAATCCATTTTAATAGATAAATTTAAAGTTAGTCCAACTCAGAATGAACTTTTAACAAATTGTTGTACTTCTTAAAAGAATTTTTATAATCCACTTTTTCCAGATCTTTCAATGCTTTCTGATTCAATATCAAACAATTGACAATGCTCTTTAAATTTGTCAGCTGTGGTTTCCAGTCGGATTTCTTCGTTAACCTCTAGTTCCTGTCGATTAGCATCACCCCCCATGTCTTGAAGAGTATTAGACCTCTGTTGCTGGTCATCTCGAGGTAAATCTTTGTTTGTTGAGGCTTCCTCCAGCAATTCAAGGTCCTGTAATCCCCCAAGGACACTGAGGTGTTCAATTTTCTCATCAGAAAAATCCATAATAGGATCCTCTGGACAACCACCAAAATCTCCTTTTGTTTTTAACACACTTTGATTTTCTTCTTTCTGTTCACATTTTGTAAACTCTGTTTTTGACTTTTTATCCTTAAGATGTTTCGGTGCTCCCTTAAAAATATTTTGATAAAAATATTCTGCTTTTTCAATAGTATTCAGACAATGTCTCACACCTTGATATCTAAAAATTATACCAACTGGAAAATCCCATCTAAATGGGATATTACTTCTCTTCAGTTCTTTGACCAAAAAAATCAAAATCTTTCCTGTCTTTTAAGACCTTCGATGGTAACTCTTTGAAAATCCTAATTTGTGTACCTGCTACCTGCACTCTATCAAAATAAGACTTTTGTAAAATATCATCTCTCAGTCTTTTATCCGTGAAGTAAACAACATCTCTAGGTAGATTTCTTTGCTTAGCCAAACGTGAGTTAACTCTGTAAACTTTCACTATTGAACCCAAAATTGATTCTTCTTGTAGCTTTAATAATTCTGCAAAGGCCTTTGCACAGGTTATTCTTAAGTTTTCTCTGTTGTTTTCTTTTATCCCTCTTAGTCTAATTGCTGATTCTTTAGCCTTAATCTGAAGCATAATAACATCATTCTGAATATTATAGTTTTTGGCCTCTGCTTCCAAAAGTTTCGTTTGCAACTCTTGTATCTGGGTTTCAAATTTATTACTCATCTCAATCATTTTCTTCCCCATTGCAGCCATCGCAGTTGTAAAATCTGAAGCTACTTGAGCAATAATTTGATTTAATTGGTCATATTTCCCAAAAACCAGTTCCTCAATATCCTTCTGTGAACCTTTTACCTGGTCTACCACACTCTCTAAAGACCTTGTAATTAACTCTTTTAACTCTTGTTCTGTAAGTCTCTGCAAATGAGACATTTCAACTTTATTCATCTGATTCAAGGGGGAGCCCCCCCTTCCTTTAGGTTTAGGCATCTTTACTTTTAAAAAGGACCAAAAAAAAAAGAATCCTTCTTACTTCAATAGAAAAAAAAAAAGGGAAAGAAAAAACAGGAGAAATCTATTCAGGCTCTGTTCCTTTAAGTTCTTTGTCTGTAGATATTTCCGCTATCACTTTCCTTTCAAGCAGAGCCAGTCGCCATCTTAAAAACTTTCGCTTTTCTTCCTCTCCTTCCCCCTTCCCCCCCTCCTCTTCCAAAAAAAAAATCCATTGAAAAAAAATCCATACTTGCTTAAATTTTCCTTCTTTCTCTTCCAACTTGCTCCGATTCTCATTCAAAGTGTGGTGTTGCTCCCAGCGTCTAGCTCCGCTAATTTAGCGGAGGTTCCTCTCGGCGCGGAGCATACCCTGGGGGTATGGAGGGAGCCATCCTTCTGAGCCCTCCCCAGGACAAAAAAAAATCCTGGGGGGCTCGAGGAGGCTCAACCTCACCCCCAGAAGCTCTCCCTGCTCCTCCCATTGAGGAGCAGGTTTTTCGAGCCGCCTGCCAGCTGTGAGGCGGCTCTAACGCGCCGAGAGACCGGCGGGCATGGAGAAGCCCGCCGACGACGAGGAAGGCGCCACCGGAAGTCCTTATCTTTGTTAATATGTGCTGTGGCAGGTCTAGCTTTTATTTCTTGTATAAATACTTTGCTTAAACAACTATCAAAGAGAGCAGTAAAGGAACTGCAATCTGAAAAGGAGTTAGTTGTAATGGAAACTCTCATCAATCATCAGGTTAGCTCTACTGCCTTTAAAGAACATAAAAATCCTGATACAGACCCATATGAGGAAATGGAACCTGTAGAAAGATGGAGAGAATCTCCTCAAGAATCAAGAGAGTAAAACAATCAAGTACTACCTATCCTTTATCTTTATTATTATATTTTGTTAGAGTCTATATATGGTAGATTTGTTTATTGGAACCTTGTATACAAATAGTGGAAGTTTATGTATTAAAAAACAAACTTCCAGAGGGGGGAATAAAGTGGGAGCTGCTAGATGACCACTGGATAACTTTCTATTCACTATATTCTAAAAGCAACTATATTCTGAAAGCAGGATATGCATCCGGTTAGAGAAAGTACAAGCTCAGCTTAAAATCCTTTGATACTCTAAGGGGCCCCCTGGATTGTCAGAAGATAGGAATGAAATATAGTTAAAAGGCTAGTAAGACCAAGGATAGCCACCTGGTGGGAAGTCATTTATCACAGAATGATTGTTTGGCAAGAATAATGTAAAACTTTAGTAATAAGGAAATGTCAATTAAAAATAACAAATGTATGTTAACCATATATGGAAAGTTGCTGTGTTAGCAGAATCCTTTGTTTGAAACAGTATAAAATTTGTCATGTAATCATGGACTCTTCACTCAAAGCTAAGATGGGAATTGAGCTTCTGAGTCTTTGCGCAAATAAACTCTCTCTCTGGCTGACCTAGGGATGTTGCTTGGTCACTTCATTCCATAACAGAACTGCTTAATTCATTCTTTGCATCTGTCTTCATGGAAAAGGAAAAAATAGTCCAACCTATCAAAAACAGTACTGCAAAAGTCAGATTAGGAACACAAGTCAAAATAGGCAAGAAAATGGTAAGACAAAACCTATCCACTCTAGACAAGTTCAAATCACCAGGACCAGATGGATTACATCCCAGGGGTCTGAAGGAACTAGCAGACATATCTCAGAACCACTGAACCATATTGTTATGAGGGGGTGAGGTTTGTCCCAACAAGCCGTGAACCTGTTCACATGCAAACGCACTGGGGCTGAAATAAAACTGACAGAGGAGTCTTGTAGAAAAAATATACTTTACTAAAAAACATTAAAAGGACTATGTCTTTAAAAACACATAAATAACAAAACTTATCTACATTGACAGAAGCCAGGCCGTCTCCTTAAATTCCCCTCCACAATACCGAAACCAGTCCTCTTAACCCTTTCCAAGGGGGAAGGAAGAAACTAATAGAACACTAAGTGGTTTCAGAATCAGTACATCATCGAGGTGATGGAAAGCGGCAGCATGGGCTTCTCAGCAAAAAGAATGAGAAAGGTCCTGAGTCAAAACACCTGTAGAGTTGATTCAATCGTGGCTTGAAGCTTCTGACAGGGAAACTCTCCAGCTCTCCCTCTGGGTCATGGCTTCAGCAGCAGCAGTAAAGTGGGAGCATTTGGATGGCCACTGGATAACTTTATATTCACTATATTCTAAAAGATATTCTAAAAGCAACTATATTCTGAAGGCAGGAAATATCTCCAGCTGGAGAAAATACAACGTCAGCATGAACTCCCTTGATACTCTAAGTGACCCCCTAACTTGTCAGAAGAAAAGGGAGCATCTTAATGAAACATTGTTAAAGGTGATTAGGCCAGAGAATAGCACCTGGATGAGAAGCAAATATCAAAAAGAATTTGTACTTTAGCCAGTTACAGAAGAATAATGATTGTTTGGCAAGGATGAGGTAAAACTTTAGTAATTAAGAGATGTCAAAATAACAAATGTATGGAAAGTTGCTGTGTTAGCAGAATCCTTTGTTTAGAAAGGTATATAATGTGTCATACAAGCATGGAGACTTTACTCCAAGCTAAGATTGGATGCTAGCTTGAGTCTTTGCGCAAATAAAATCTCTCTCTCTGACTGACCCAGGGATGTCTCTTATATCCTTTCTTCCATAACAGCAGCAGCAACTCAGAGACATCAACAGATGCTAGCTTGCAGGCATATGCTAGCTTGCATGCTCAGTTTAGCAAAGGCAAGCTTTCCTCTTTCTGGCTTTCTAGCTCTGAGCTTCAGCTTTCAGCTCAGGCATTTCAGTGTTTTCGTTTCAGCTCTGTTTGCTCCAGCTCATCGTCAGCTCAGCTCAGCTCAGCTCAGCTCAGCTCAGCTCAGCTCAGCTCAGCTCAGCTCAGCTCAGCTCTTCTATCTGTGTCAGGCCCCTGCATTTGGCTCTCTCTGGGTGACCACTTGGCCATGTTCTAGCAAGCTCCTACTTATATAGGAAGTGAATAGGCAATTAACTAGGGCAGGGAAGGCTTGCAGTTAATTGCGAGGCAGAGATAGGCCTATTTGAATCCTTACAGTTTGTAGCTAATCACATAGTCACAGCAATCCTGCAAGCACTTCTGACACATATCTTTCAACGATCCTGGAGCACGGGGCAAATACCAGAGGACTGGTATCTCAAAAACCTGGCATTTTAACAGGGGTGTGTAGACTTTCTATATCCATTGTATAATGGCATTATTGCTCTGTCTCCTTCACTCTAACAGTCTCCCTTTAGGAAGGGATTTCTGTATAGTTATTTACTTTGTATTAAATTAGAAGAAGAATAAGTAAAAGAAACTGATAGCATGGGCAAAAAAATTTGGATATACAATAGAGCTAGATAAATGGCAGCAACTATGGGAAAGAAATTATAAGTTAACAATGGCAACAGCATATAAAGACGATTTGTATAAAATGTTTTATAAATGGCATATGTCACCGGAAAGATTGGCAAAAATGTTTAAAGATAAATCAACTAAATGTTGGAAATGCTGTTGTAGAAAGAGAAGACTGAATAACATTCCTAGGTCAGCCAGAGACAGTTTATTGCGCAGGTTCAGAGCCAGATTTGTACCTGAAACTCTGAACCCCTGAAAGCTCTGATACAACTGTTTATATATGTTTCCAAGACAAAGGGTTTGGTGAGCTCATGCATTTTCCATATATGGTTAACATACACTTGTTATATGATAATTGACATTTCCTAATTACTAAACCATTATTTTCTAGTTTATAAGATTATCTTTAGCTAGACAACCTTCCTCAGTTCTGTAATTACTAATACAGGAGATTTATTGCTGTCCTTAGGTAATAATTAACTGTTTGTAACATACATGTCATTGTGTCTTTGACAGTGAAGCCCCTCAGATATTTTCCATATGGTTGTCCTTCTGTGACAGCTAGGCCTCATCAGAAGATATATTACCAATAATGGGACTTAGCTGATATAATCTCCAGACAAGCACATTTTCTCTCTTATAATAATGTGAATAGAGAGGGCTGTTCTTTAACTGACCCTGTATGATTCCTACTTTATTCACATTATTCCCCCCTTTGGAAGTTTTTCCATGCAGAAACTTCCACCACTCCCTACATGTTCTACTCTTTAGTAAATATCATTCCATTCCTTTGGATAAACAAAGCTAACATATAATATCTAACAAAATATGACTAATCTAGGCAAGAGGTAAGTATTTCTTGATCTTCACTCTCTTAATCCTTGGAGGTACTCCCTCCATTCTTTCCCAGACTCCATTTCTACATATGTGTCTGTTTCAGAGTCTTTATTTTCAAGAAAGCACTCTGTCAAAACTAACTCCTTCTCAGTCTGTATCTCTTTCACTGCTCTGATAGACAGCTGTTTCAGCACAAGGATTGCACAAGGAATAAAAGCTAGGCCTGCCACAGCACATATCAACAAGACTAACATTTGTTTAATCCACCCGGATCCAGGCAACCAAGAAAACCACATGCCCCTTGTTTGTAACCTCTGACCTATCTTGGATGCCCTATCCTGCAATTCCTTGGCAACTTATCTGACCACACCTGATTTATTCATATAGAAACAACAATCTTCTCCCAGAAATACACACACACCTCCTCTCTCTGCGGTTAGGAGGTCTAAGGCATGTCGATTTTGTAGGACCACTGCTGCCAATGAATCTATCTGGTCTTGGACTTCTACCAGGGTTCCAGCAATTTGGTTCAGGCTTTCTTGGAGCTCCTCTGATAATTGCCTAAACTGTATTACTGAGTGTGTCATTCCACCTACACCTGTTCCAACTGCAGTTCCTATCCCCATGATTACTAATAGTGGGACTTGGTTGGTATCCGTTTCTGAACATGTCCCATGAGAGGAACAGGGATGGTATGTTCTCCACTGACAACACCTATTTTAGGAAAAAGGTGTACTAGTGTGCATGTTCCGGTCCAATTTGTTGGCATCCTAAATACGCATCCTTCCTGCATAAGAAGAATACTCCTTTTCCCCCTACACACACGCCTATGTTCATGGAGAAAGCATGGGTCCGATGGTTCTTTTTATTAGTGCAGACCCCCAAAGTCCCTGTCACAAACATTCCAGTCAGCGGCTGTAATGGAACTTCTAGTGACGGGTCCTTTTGCTTATCTCTGAGGATTGGACCTTCAAAAAGATACCGGGAGGTAGTATTCCCAGGGGGAAAGAAGACACATAAACCTGTGCTGGACCTAATGGAGAGCCAGATAGGGAAGCGAGGGGGCTGGAATAGACGGGGGCACCTTTCCTTGGATACATTCCAGGACTCCTTCCATCCTCCCCATCTTGTGATGATGGCAGTTGGTGGTAGTGAGAAAGTGACCTTATGGTGAAATGAGTGGTATGCAGAAGGAAAAAAGATCTTTGGTTAGTTTTACATCCCTAAGGTTCATTCTAGGACCAAGGTACACTTCTGATGGACATTGTTCTTTTGTCAGGGATCCTACAGGCCTACCAGGTTTCTGATGTCTCTTTACACACAGAGAGGGTGACACTATGATTTCCACACCTGTGGCTATTGAGCCAGCAATAGGGAGGTGGCTTTTTCCCAGCTGTTGGAATGCCTTATAAAAATATCCTTGTAACGGAGATACTGGTGCTTTGTTTCTACTATCTTTTTCAAGGACTATTGTAGCCTTTGTCCTAGCCCAGAGCTGTGGCTGGACAAGAACGGCATGATAAGATGAAGGGCTGGCAGATAAACACAACCAGCATTTTTGACCTAAGGTAGGGTCATACTGATTAACAAGGTTTTGACCCAATTCCAGTGTCCTTGATATGTAGTCTCCTCTTCTCAATTGTTGCAGGGGCCCGTTCTCCTTTTCTATTCCTCCCTTTACTGGTATTGTCAAACTCTTAACCTCAGGTCTAGGGGTTGGTTTAAGACTAAAGTACCCACCCCACCTTCTGATGCCACATTGTTGGCAGGAGTGGACTTGACCCAAAGTATCCCCATTCAGTGTCCTGATGCTGCTAGGTCCCCTGGGATTGTTGACATCTTCAAATCCTTCCGCAGGGAGAAGGGGGATTTCTTGGACACTGACGCAACATTGGGAACTACTGTTCAAGATAGTATCACTCACTAGACCTTTAGCTAATAGTACCCAAGACCATACACAAATCATAATGACCTAATTCCTACACTCAAGTCCTTAAGAGAGCAAGACCCATAGTTTACAAATTCACCATGTCAGGAAGAGGGTTAGGGGTATGCGTAACTTGGCTGACGATCACCACCGTGCGTTGAGAGTCCGTTGCCGGTAGGACTCAGCAGGGTGTCTTCTTCTTGAACTTCAGCACCAATGGCTTGTCAGTTTTTGTTACCTGGTATGTGGCCAGATCACTCTGGTCTGCAGTCTTCAGTCTCGTCCAACGGACCCAGGATCTTCCTTCTAAGGTCTTAACTGCAAGAGGTGAACACATCACAACAGTATATGGCCCTTTCCATCTAGGTTTTAAGGGCTCATTTTTCCAATGTTTTATCCATACTCTGTCACCTGGTTTGTAATTGTGACCAGCAGTTGTAATAGGGGGAGGTCTACATTCTTGCATATAATGCCTCAGTTGGTTGACATGATTGTTATGCTGTCGTAACTGCAAAAGTAATTTCTTTGCCTCCACTCCCTCCTTTTGAACTAAGTCTGGCCAGCCTTGAAAATGGTGCTTAAACAAGGCAGGGGGTTGACCATACAGAAGTTCAAAAGGAGACAGCTGGTATTTGGTTCACGGGGCTGTTCTAGAAATGTCCTTTCCGTGATGTCCCGCTGCCTGGAGGCGGTGCGGGTTTGGATGGGTAAGAACAGGCTCAGACTGAACCCTTCCAAGACTGAGTGGCTCTGGGTGCCGGCATCTCGGGATCTAGAGATACCATCTCTAGCGATCGGTGGGGATATTCTCACCCCATCCGACAGGGTTAGCAACTTGGGAGTCCTCCTGGATTCTCGGCTATCCCTGAATGACCATCTGATGGCTGTAACCAGGGGGGCTTTCGCACAAGTGTGTCTTTTTTTTTTTTAATTTGATTTATATGCCGCCCTTCTCTGGAGACTCAGGGCGGCTTACAATGTGTTAAGCAATAACTTGTGCGCCAGTTGCGTCCTTTCCTAGACCGAGATGCCCTCGCCACGGTCACTCATGCCCTTGTTACTTCTCGGTTGGATTACTGTAATGCCCTCTACATGGGGCTGCCCTTGGGATGCATCCAGAGACTCAAGTTAGTTCAGAATGCAGCCGCGCGGGTAGTTACGGGAGCTCCTCGTTACTCCCGTGTTACACCTCTCCTGCGCGGGCTGCACTGGCTACCAGTTGTTCTCCAAGTTCGTTTCAAGGTGCTGGTGCTTACCTATAAAGCCCTACATGGCATAGGCCCGGGGTACTTACAGGACCACCTCTTGCCTTCCTCCCATCGTCGGGTGCGCGCCCACAGAGTGGGCCTCCTCCGGGTGCTGTCAGCCAAAGAATTTATTTATTTTATTTATTTAATTAAATTTCTATACCGCCCTTCTCCTGGCGGACCCAGGGCGGTGTACAGCCAATTAAAACCAGTACATAAACAATTAAAACCATCCTAAAATCAATATAAGTTAAGGCTGAAGGCATAAGAACCGACTAAAAACTCTAAAAAGTTTAAAATTTAAAAAATGTATAAAAATATTTAAAAAGAAGGGATCAGGCAAGTCCGGCGAGTTGAAAAAAGTGCGTCTTTAGAGCCCGACGAAAAGTCCGGAGGTCAGCAATAGTCCTCAGTTCTGGAGGCAGATCGTTCCAGAGGGTGGGGGCTACCACAGAGAACGCTCTCCCCCTGGGGGTCGCCAGCCGGCATTGTCTGGCTGACGGCACCCTGAGGAGGCCCTCTCTGTGGGAGCGAACCGGTCGGTGGGAGGCAATTGGTGGCAGAAGGCGGTCCCGTAAGTACCCTGGTCCTAAGCCATGGAGCGCTTTAAAGGTCATTACCAACACCTTGAAACGCACCCGGAAATCAACCGGCAGCCAATGCAGCTCACGCAGGAGGGGTGTCACGTGGGAGCGCCCTGTCGCTCCCATAATCCCCCGCGCGGCCGCATTCTGCACCAGCTGAAGCCTCCGGGTGCATCCCAAGGGGAGCCCCATGTAGAGAGCATTACAGTAGTCCAGGCGAGACGTGACGAGCGCCTGAGTGACTGTGCGTAGGGAGTCCCGATCTAGAAAGGGCCGCAACTGGCGTATCAGGCGAACCTGATAAAAAGCCCCCCTGGCCACGGCTGTCGTATGATCCTCTAAAGACAGCCGTGAATCCAGGAGGACGCCCAAGTTGCGCACCCTTTCCGTGGGGGCCAATGATTCGCCCCCAATAACCAACGATGGAGTCAGTTGGCTATATCGGGACGCCGGTAGCCACAGCCACTCGGTCTTGGAGGGGTTGAGTCGAAGCCTGTTTCTCCCCATCCAGACCCGCACAGCTTCAAGGTACTGGGACATCACCTCCACGGCATCATTGGGGTGGTCTGGGGTGGAAATGTACAGCTGAGTGTCATCAGCGTACTGATGGAATTCCACCCCAAAACCACGGATGATCTCACCCAGCGGCTTTACATAAATGTTGAACAGAAGGGGCGAGAGGACCGACCCTTGTGGCACCCCACACACTAGGCGCCTCGGGGTCGACCGCTGCCCCCCTGTCAACACAGATTGCGACCGGTCGGAGAGGTAGGAGGAGAACCACCGAAGGACGGTGCCCCCCACCCCCAATCCCTCCAACCGGCGCAACATGATACCATGGTCGATGGTATCAAAAGCCGCTGAGAGGTCTAACAGCACCAGGATAGAGGAGTACCCCCTACCCCGGGCCCTCCAGAGATCATCCACCAACGCGACCAATGCCGTTTCGGTGCTGTAACCAGACCTGAAGCCGGACTGGAGCGGGTCTAAATAGAATGTCGGCTGGCGGCCCCCAGGGGGAGGGCTTTCTCTGTCGGAGCCCCGACCCTCTGGAATAGTTTGCCCACCGACCTCAGGACGGCCCCCGACCTCCTCTCCTTTCGCTGCAGACTGAAGACGTGGCTATTCCAACAATTCTCTGATCGTGGGGTTGTATAGTTTTTATAATTTTAACGGTTGTTATTGTGGATTTTAATCTTATTTTAATTATATTTATTGTGATTTGTATTGGTGACTGTTTTATGTAAGCCGCCCTGAGTCCTCAGGGAGAATGGCGGCATATAAATCACAAAAATAAGTAAATAAATAAATAAATGTACAAGGCCATAGGAAAAACTTGAAGCCATGGCAAAGTGGGTTTCTAAGCACAGTTTGGTAATGATTGCTTTCAATGACCTGTTCGCTGTCTCAATTTTTTCTTCCGGATTGGGGGTGAAAAGAACAGTGATATCTCCATTTTAGGCCTGCAGCTTCAGCTAAGTGGCGATTTACATGTTGCACAAATTCTGAGCCATTGTCAGAACTGATGGTAGATGGACATCCAAGTCTAGGGATTATTTCCTTTAAAAGAAAGCGTGCCACTTGTATAGCTAACTTATTTCGAGTGGGGAAGGCCTCAATCCATCCAGAGTAAGTGTCAATGAAAATGAACAATGCTTTATAACCATTGCATTTAGGCATATCAGTAAAGTCCACAACTAAGTAATCCATGGGCAAGTAGGAAATAGGCTGCTGTCCTGACGGTAAACGTGGTCCTTGCTTAGCATTCACTTGAGTGCAAGTAGAACATTGGGAAGTTACTTTGGCAACCAGGCTCTGTAAATTAGGTATGTAGAATGCTGCCTGTAACTGTTGGGCCAAAGCAGTCTTGCCTATATGTGAGGTTTGGTGTGCCTCTGATACGAGAGGCCAGGCGAGTGAAACTGGCACCACTGGGCGATTATCAGGAAGGGTATACCATTCTTTCACAAGAGTGGCTTTCAAATCTCCTTCGGCCTTCTCCTTCTCCACAGGGGTATATGTGGGATGTGATCTTTCAATGTAGGATTCTATTTCTTGTGCCATATAGAGATAATAATCATTCTTATCTAGGGGCTGGTGTGCTGCCAGTTTGGCCTCTCTATCAGCAAATCGATTGCCTTGTGCAACAAAGGTGTCCGTCTTCTGATGACCCAGACAATGGATGACAGCTAAGGATTTGGGAAATCCTGCGGCAAAAATCAACCTTTTAATTAAAGGGGCATGTTGGATTAATTTGCCTGTAGAGTCAGTGAAGCCCCTTTCCTTGTAAATAGCTGCATGTGCTTGAATAGTCAAAAAGGCATATTTACTGTCTGTGTACACATTAATAGTCTTGTCTGTAGCTAATTCTAATGCTCGGATGAGTCCCCACAACTCAGCTGCTTGGGCACTTGTACCTACTGGAAGAGGAGCACTTTCAATGACTGCATGTTGGCTAACTATAGCATATCCTGCATATCGAGCTCCATTTTCCACAAAGCTGGAGCCATCAGTAAACCAAGTAAGCTGGGCATTTGGAAGAGGGGTGTCAGTCAAGCCTGGTCTACAGGAATACTGATGATCTAACACATGTAGGCAGTCATGCAACGGGAGGGATGCATCAGGTACAGGCATAAGGGTAGCTGGTTTAATAGTGGCACATTGGTGAAGACTTATCTGGGGGTTTTCTAACAGCAGAGCCTGATATTTATGCAACCTCTGGTTACTTATCCACAAGTGTCCTTTATTTTCTAGGATAGTTTGCAACGCATGGGATGTGTAGACTGCTACTTCTGAGGTAAAAGTCAGTTTGTTTGTGTCTCTCATAAGTTCTGCCACAGCGGCCAGAATTTTAAGACAGTGTGGCCAGCCTTGGGCAGGGCTGTCCAACTGTTTGGACAAGTAAGCTACCGGCCGTTGCCATGATCCTTGCTGTTGAGTCAATATCCCTAAGGCCACATTTTGACGAACGTCTACATAAAGGCGAAATGGCTTGGTAAGGTCTGGCAACCCTAACGCTGGAGAGAATGTAAGTGCTTCCTTTAAATGGCCTAATGAATTTGCTTGTTCCTTGCCCCATTCAAAAGGGTTTGTTTCTGCCCCCCTGGGTTGCTGCGTACAAAAGTTTGGCAAGTAAGGCAAAATTGGGAATCCATAAATGGCAAAAGCCCATGACTCCCAAAATGCCTCGCAGTTCTTTTCAATTTTTTGGTGGGGGCAGTTGCAAGATTGCCTGTTTCTGAGGGAAGCCTAAATTTCTCTGACCTTGAGACAGAGTGTATCCCAAATATGTAACCTCTTTCTTTACTAATTGAGCCTTCTTCCTTGAAGCTCTGTATCCACAGTCTCTCAGTAATTCAATGAGGGTTTGGGTATTTTTGAAACAATTATCCTGAGTGGTTCCTGTTACTAATACATCATCTACATATTGGAGGAGACAGTCTCCTTCCTGAACTGGTTGAAAGTGCTGCAAGTCCAAGGCAAGGGCGTGACCAAAAAGGGTCAGAGAATTCTTAAAACCTTGGGGCAGTCTTGTCCATGTATATTGACAATGTCTACACAATTTAGAGTCTTTCCACTCAAAGGCGAACAAGTCTTCGCTATCAGGGTGCAAGGGTATAGTGAAGAAAGCATCTTTCAGGTCTATGACTGAGAACCATGCGGCTGAATGAGGGATGGTCCCCAACAAAATATAGGGGTTTGGGACTATCGCATGGAGTGAGACCACCGCCTTATTCACGGGTCTCAGATCTTGTGCCAGCCTCCAACCCCCATCTGGTTTCCTTATGGGCAAAATTGCAGTATTCCATGGGGATTGAATTTCTCTAAGTATCCCTGCGGCTAAGTATTTGTCAATTAAAACTTGAATGGCTTCTGCCGCTTCTTGAGGGACATAATACTGGGGCACTCGGATGGGCTTGTATCCCAATTTCAATCTGACTTCTACTGGGGAGGCAAATTTAGCTAGCCCAGGGGGATTGTCCTCTGCCCACAGGGTAGGAACATTAAATTCTTCCCATGTACTTTCCTGAATTGGGTCTTACATTAACATTAATCGCCAAGTTTCCTCCACTGGATGTGACACTGTCAAGTACTGTCCATTATCATTGAAGGAAATGGTGGCTCTCATTTTTAAAAGTAGATCTCTTCCTAACGGTGGAACTGGGCATTCAGGCATATACAAGAATTGGTGTTCTACTAGGCCGTTCCCAACCTTGCATTTAACCGGTTTCAGGAGGCTGTGTTTGGCTGGTGTACTTGACACTCCTTGAATTCTGACTTTCTTAGTTGACAAGGGGGCCACTTGTTTATTAATTACTGATCGACTGGCTCCGGTATCGATCATCATACGGACTTGACGTCCTCCCACCCATAAATCCATCATGGGCTCCGTGGGTGGGTCCATGGGACCCTGGCCTCTTCAGTCATCCCACTCCATTTCGGCTAGGCCAATTACTTCCTCATTCTGGTATGACTGGCTGGGTTGTTGCCTGTCAGTACCTCCTCTTCCTCTAAAGGCTCCTCTCCGGGTTCCTCTAAAACTTCTTCCTCTCAACATAGCTCTTCCATGCCCATAGGGTACTCTTGATTCCATTCTTCTATGGGGGCACTCCCTTTGCCAATGTCCTTCTTCTTTACAGATGGCACATTGGTTGGCTCCTAAGGTAACTCCTCCCAGGGCCAAAGCTAACATTTCAGTCCTCTTTCTCTCTCTAATATCTTGTTTCTTTTCCTCTTCTCTATCTCTATTCAGGTAGACCCTTCTGGCAACTTCCAAGAGTTCACTGGTATTTTTTCCTAGAGCTCCTTCTAATTTCTGCAATTTTCTCCTGATATCCGGGGCACTTTGAGTGATAAACCGTTCATTTAGCAGGTATCTATTTGCCGGATCTTCTATGTCTATCCCAGTATTGATTTTGTAGGATTCTACTAGTCTGGATAAAAAACCCTCAGGACTCTCATCCTTTTTTTTTGAATAACGTGGTGGGTTTTGCATAATTAACAGGACCTTTTGCTGCTTCCCTTAAGCTGTTTATGCATAGGAGGCGGTAGGCAGCTAATAGAGGTTGGTGTTGTCTATCATTGGGATCCCAATTTGGATCTACTTCTGCAGCTGCTTCGGCTTTTTGCGCTGCATTGGCACTGTCTGGATACATACGGGTCAGGATTTTTTCCTTAGCGATTTTGAATTTTTCTCTGTCCTCCAGGGAGAGCAAAGTGTTTAATAGTTGCTGGATGTCTCCCCATGTGGGTCTATGCATTTGCATTATGGTATTAAATAGATCTACTATTTCTGTGGGCTTTTTGCTAAACGGCCCATATTGCCGTTTCCAATTAAGTAGATCTGTAGTTGTAAATGGCTGATATTGAAGCAAGGGACGAATGATGGGCTGTCCCTGGGCATAAGCTCCATGACTCAAAACTTCCCTCAAGGGGGCGAGAGTCTCTGCCTTCTTCAAACTCGTCTGGCTTCGAGTTCGAGAACTAATGGGTTTAGATTCTTCTTCTTTTTCTTCTTCCCCATCACTCTTAACTTCCCTTTAACTAGCTGTTGGCGTTTCCGGGACTGGATGGTTCTTGGCACCATATCCACTGGCAAAGGTGGATAGGAGTTTTGTCTTGGGGGCATGGGGTGTGGTGCATATGGGGGAGGACGGCTAACATCTTCCTCATCTTCCTGATTAAAAACATTGGTTTTAACTATCTTTCTGTTGGTCTTATTTTTCTCTTTCATCAAACACACGCTCACACATTCCATCTGACATTTCTTAAGCCAAGGGGGAGCTGCCTTCTGAGTGATCTGCCACTGATCTATGTATGGATATTGTTCCCAATGGCCATCATGGGTAATGATCCGATGTACCTTGGATATCACTATTGGATCCAACGATCCTTCTTCTGGCCACCTTATGCCAAAGGTAGGCCATACATTTATACAAAACATCTTCAAGGTGTCCAGATCACATGGGGGACTACCATAGTCTTTACTAAAGGCACTCTTAAAATTGGCTAACATGCATTGTAATGGTCAATGGTCTTTGTTCCTCAGTCCCTTCATGCAAGTTGCCAGAAAATGTTGTAGAAAGAGAAGACTGAACAACATTCCTAGGTCAGCCAGAGACAGTTTATTGTGCAGGTTCAGAGCCAGATTTGTACCTGAAATTCTGAACCCCTGAAAGCTCTGATACAACTGTTTATATATGTTTCCAAGACAAAGGGTTTGGTGAGCTCATGCATTTTCCATATATGGTTAACATACACTTGTTATATGATAATTGACATTTCCTAATTACTAAACCATTATTTTCTAGTTTATAAGATTATCTTTAGCTAGACAACCTTCCTTAGTTCTGTAATTACTAATACGGGAGATTTATTGCTGTCCTTAGGTAATAATTAACTGTTTGTAACATACATGTCATTGTGTCTTTGACAGTGAAGCCCCTCAGATATTTTCCATATGGTTGTCCTTCCGTGACAGCTAGGCCTCATCAGAAGATATATTACCAATAATGGGACTTAGCTGATATAATCTCCAGACAAGCACATTTTCTCTCTTATAATAATGTGAATAGAGAGGGCTGTTCTTTAACTGACCCTGTATGATTCCTACTTTATTCACATTAATGCTACCAGACACCGGGATCATATTACCATATGTGGTGGACATGTGCAGAAGCAAGAAATTATTGGGCAAAAATTCGAATATGGTTAGAGAAAATGACACAGCAACATATTGATTTAAAACTGGAGTTGTTTTTGTCGGGTATTTTATCTGAGAAATTCAGCAAAGAAAATGTATATTTGATTATTCATGTAATAATTGCAGCGAGAATTGTATCTGCACAAAATTGGAATGTGGAAAAAATCCCTACAGAGGGAGAGGTAATTAAGAAAATATTAGAAGGCAGAGAAGGAATTTGATCGATTGAATTGGCAATTTTTGTTTAAAATAATAGAGAAAATGCAATTTGGAGAGCAGTTTGTATAATCAATTAGAGCAATATATCAAGAACAATCAACACAAATAATTGTTAATGGAGGCCTAACAGAGTGCTTTAAGATTGAGAAAGGAACAAGGCAGGGTTGTCCTTTATCACCATTGCTATTTATTTTATCTTTAGAAGTTTTGTTGAATAAGATACGTAAATCTGATAAATTGAAAGGAATAGTAATTAGACAACAGGATTATAGACTGAGAGCATTTCGCAGATGACTTGGTTGTTACTTTAACTCAACCTATAAAAACAGTTCCACATATGTTGGATATATTAGAACAATATGGCAAGATCTCTGGATTTAAAGTAAATCAACATAAAACTAAGATAATAACTAAAAATATGTCTGTATCACAAAGAGAAGAGTTAGGAAGAATAACGGGGTTTGAAATAGTTAAAAAGGTTAAATATTTAGGAATAAATGTTGCAGCTTCAAATACGAAGTTATTTAAAAATAATTATGAAGTTCTTTGGCAAAAAGTGCAAAGGGATATGGAAAACTGGCAAAAACTGCAACTATCTCTCTTGGGAAGAATAGCAGCAATAAAAATGAATGTATTACCTAAGTTTTTGTTTTTGTTTCAAATGATACCAGTGTTGAAGAAAGATGGGAATTTAAGGGAATGGCAGAAAGGAGTTAATACTTTTATTTGGTCTGGGAAAAAACCTAGAGTAAAATTAAAAATTATGCAGGATGTTCGTGAGAGACCGGGTTTGAAAATGCCTAATTTAAGATTGTATTATGAAGCATCTGTGTTAGTGCAAATTAGTGATTGGTTTAATTTAACTGAAGAAAGAATATTAAATATAGAAGGACATGATTTGTTATACGGATGGCATGCTTATCTATTATATGAAAAAAAGTGGATAAGATTTTCAAAAGTCATATATTAAGGAATGCTTTTTTAAGAGTTTGGAAAAAGTATCAATATAAGCTGAACTATAAGTTACCTATATGGGCAAATCCTAGACATGCAATAGAAAATATAAGTACAGAACAAAAAATGGAGGTGATTACTTATAAGGAGTTTCTTTCTAATGAAAGGGGTAATCTGCAACTGAAATCTTTAGAGGTATTGAAAGATGAAGGGATAATTTATACTTGGTTTCAGTATGGCCAACTCCAAGCTAGATGGAGGGAAGACCAAAAAATTTGTCTCATGCAATGGGAGGAAAATTTGGTTAAACAGATTAGGGACCAGAGTCAAATGCATATTAAAAGGTTGTATAATGTTTTATTGGAAATAGATTCAGAAACGGAATTGGTCAAGGATTGTATGATAAAATGGGCACAAAACTTTCAGGAACCAATAATGATGGAAACATGGGAAAAGATTTGGGTTAGAAATGTTAAATCTATGCAAGCGCAAAATTTAAGGGAAAATTTTTATAAAATGTTCTATAGATGGCATTTAGATCCCAAGAAATTGTCATGTATGTACCCAAATACGCAATCCAAATGTTGGAGATGTGACTGTGATGACACAACTTATTATCATATATGGTGGACTTGTAAGAAGATCAAAGCATTTTGGATAAAAATTTGGTGGGTAATTCAGAATATTTTGAAAAGGAGGTTGAAATTTACTCCACAATTGTTCTTATTGGGTATAATAACTGATTGTACAGTACTAGAGACTAAACTGGGAGAAGGATTATTTTTGTTTTAAAAGCAGCAATTTAAACCTGCTGAGAGCTGTTTTTGGTGACTTTTGGGACTTGGTATTTGCAAAGGGGGGTGAAGAGGAAAAAAGATCTTTTTAAAACAATGGAATTAAGATGGCTTCTAAGCAGACTAAACCAGCAGTTCCAAAAATAGGAGCGGGTTCTCCTACAGTTTCCATTGTGACACAAAAGGCTCAACTTCCGGTGGAATCACAAAATAAGGATGATTCCATGAAAGATCTTAAAGACTTTATAAAACAAGCTATGAGTAACCAAACAATGATGATAGAGGAAAAATTAGGGAAATTTGAAGAGGAAATAAAAGAAATCAGGGATGTTGTTGCAAAAAAGCATGATGATATAAGAGATGACATTTTGCTGGCGGTTTCAGGCTTGTCTAAACATCTTGTTCAGCTTGATGAGAGAGTGGAAGAAAACAACGAGGCTAATCTAAACCTAGAGTCTAAATGGGTGAAATTATAACTAAATCTGAGAGGCTGGAAAATGAAGTGACCATGATGCAGTACAGATCTATGGAGTTTGCTTTGAGAATGAGAGGATTGAAAGAGAATGGTCGGGAAAATTTAAGAGACAGATGTGCAGAAGTTATTGCATCAGTGGCTGGATTAAAAAAGGAGGATATAATTAATCAAATTGACAAAATTTACAGAGTTAATTCATGGACTGCAAAAAATAAGAATTTGCCAAGAGATGTGGTGATTTATTTTCTGGACAGAAGAATTAGTAATGATGTTTTACAAGCCACCTATAGCAACAAGGTACAGGTGTCTGGACAAGATATTAAGATACTGAAAGAGATCCCTCCCAAAATGCTAAGAGATAGAAAGGACTTTGGTTTCCTAGTGGATGAATTGAGAAGACAACAATTAATGTATAGGTGGGATGCACCAATAGGCATAATAGTGACTTATGGTGGGGAAAGATATCGCTTGAACACTGTTTGGAAAGCAAGAGATTTTTATTTTAATATACTAAAGGCTGGACACCCACCCCCACCTGAGGGGAGTAAAAAGGGAAAGGAAAAAGAAGAACAGATACAAACATATGCAGAGGCAGTGGCTGGAGAACCTAAGATGCAAGATGACCTTTCTCAATTGGAGCCAGCCTCACTTCCCTTTCCTTTAGGGAAGTTAGAGGGAGCAGCGTTTGATTTATCCAAGACGGAGGAACTGAGAGAACAATGAGAACAACGCCTGACAAGATCAACTTATAAACAACAACAACAACAACAACAACATTACTTGAAAAAGCAACAAACTCAAGATCTGTCTCAAAAACCAGAAGCAGTGGGGTGGGGGGACAAGGCCGAAGACTAAGGTGAAGGAGGATCTTCAGCAAATGCTCTTAATGCTTCAAGGTGCCAAAAATGCCAACTAAATTCCTATCCTGGAATGTCAACAGTTTAAATTCACCACAAAAGAGAAAGAAAATATATCATTATCTGAAACAATTTAAGAATGATATTATCTGTTTACAAGAGACACATATCAGATCAACTGACCATAAATACTTAATCAATTCAAGGTTAGGGACTCACTTTGTGGCATCATCTCCAGAGAAAAGGAATGGAATAGTTGTCTATATAAAGAAGGGACTATCAGCAAACTTAATTGAGGCAGATGATCAAGGAAGATACATAGCAATTGAATTACAAGTTCAAAATGGAAAAATGCTTTTAACTGGGATATATGCGCCGAACCAGCAACAAGAAAATTTTTATAAACTTTTACATTCTAAAATAACACAATGGAATTACAAATCAATTATCCTAATGGGTGATTGGAATGGAGTAATTGATACTTTAAAAGATAAGAAGACTACATCAAAAATTTCTTCACGTGCAAAACTACCTAAACCTTTTTTTGAAATTATGGATGATTTAGAACTGAGAGACGTTTGGAGAGAACAGAATACTGACAAAAAAGATTTTACCTTTTTCTCTGACAGACATCAATCCTTTTCCAGGATTGACTTTATATTACTAACAAATGATTTCCTTTCTAGGGTGAAGAAGATCAAGATATTTCCAAGGACTTTAGCTGATCATAGTCCGTTTTGGTTAGAATTGGAACAGGAGAGGGGGGAAAGGAGGTCTTGGAGATTAAATGAAAATTTATTTAGATATGAAGAAAATGTGACTGAACTTAAAAAACAAATGAAAGAATTTTTTCTTAATAATATGCACAAGGGTACCTCCATGGAAATGGTATGGGATGCAAGTAAGGCCTATATGAGAGGAGTTTTAATATATATGAATAATAGACATAGATTAAAACAAACAAAGAGACGAAAAGATATTGAAGAGGAAATAAAAAAGAAGGAACAATTATTAATTGTTAATCCAGGAGATAAAAAAGTAAAAGAAACAATAAATATATTGCGAGAGCAATTTAATATGTTAATGGCTGATCAAGTGGCAACTACTTTGCAATACGCTAAACATAATACATTTTGTAATGCCAATAAGCCAGGTAGATGGTTGGCTTATGTATTAAGGAAGAAACAAAAATCACGAGTTATCAGTAAGATAGAATTTAAAGGTAAAGAAGTTTATCAACAAAATATGATTAAGAAAGCTTTTTTAGAATATTATACGAAACTGTACGCAGGAGACTTATTTATTTATTTATTTATTTATTTATTTTATTAAATTTATATACCGCCCTTCTCCTAGTGGACTCAGGGCGGTGTACAGCCAAGAATAAAAAGCACTCCAATACAAAATTTAAAATATTAATAAAATAATTAAATAATTTTGGCCCAATAAATTTAAAAAACCCAATAGGCAATTAAAATTTAAAACCCATAAAACTTTAAGCTTAAAAAAGAGGGGGGGGGGTTTACGCCAGCCCAGCTTGACAAAATAAAAAAGTTTTTAGGGCATGGCGGAAAGCCCGGAGATCAGGTATCGTACGGATCTCCGGGGGGCAAATCGTTCCAGAGGGCTGGTGCTGCCACAGAGAAGGCTCTCCCCCTGGGTGTCGCCAGCCAACATTGTCTGGCTGATGGCACCCTGAGGAGTCCCTCTCTGTGGGAGCGAACTGGCCGGTGGGAGGCTATCGGTAGCAGAAGGCGGTCCCGCAAGTACCCAGGCCCTATGCCATGGAGCGCTTTAAAGGTGGTCACCAACACCTTGAAGCGCACCCAGAAGACCACCGGAAGCCAATGCAGCTCACGCAGGAGAGGTGTCACATGGGAGCGCCCCCTTGCTCCCATAATCCCCCGCGCGGCCGCATTCTGCACCAGTTGGAGCCTCTGGGTGCACCTCAAGGGGAGCCCCATGTAGAGAGCATTGCAGTAGTCCAGGCGGGAAATGACGAGTGCCTGAGTGACTGTGCGTAAGGAGTCCCGATCTAGATAGGGACGCAACTGGCGTCTAACAGGACCAGGATAGAGGAGCAACCCCTATCCCGAGCCCTCCAGAGATCATCCACCAACGCGACCAATGCCGTTTCCGTGCTGTACCCGGGCCTGAAGCCGGACTGGAGCAGATCCAGATAGACAGCTTCATCCAGATACCCAGGAAGTTGATGCGCCACCACACTCTCAACAACCTTTGCCAAGAAGGGAAGGTTGGAGACTGGACGATAATTAGCCAAAATAGCTGGGTCCAGAGAAGGCTTCTTGAGGAGAGGCCTCACCACCGCCTCTTTCAAGGCAACTGGCAAGACACCCTCACTCAAAGAAGCGTTAATAATCCTCTGGAGCCAGCCTCGTGTAACCTCCTGGGAGGCCAGCACCAACCAGGAGGGACACGGGTCCAATAAACATGTGGTCGCGTTCAGCCGCCTCAGTATTCTGTCCATGTCCTTGGGAGCAACAGGATCGAACTCCTCCCAGATGACATCCTCAAGACCGGCCTCCGTCATCCCACCCGTATCTACCCAGTTGGAGACCAGACCATCCCGAATCTGAGTGATTTTATCGTGCAGAAACTGAACAAAATCCTCAGCACGACCCTGCAAGGGGTCCTCCCGCGCTTTATTGGAAATAGATTCAGAAACGGAATTGGTCAAGGATTGTATGATAAAATGGGCACAAAACTTTCAGGAACCAATAATGATGGAAACATGGGAAAAGATTTGGGTTAGAAATGTTAAATTTATGCAAGCGCAAAACCTAAGAGAAAATTTTTATAAGATGTTTTATAGATGGCACTTAGACCCAAAGAAATTGTCATGTATGTGTCCTAACCTACAAGCCAAATGCTGGAGATGTGATTGTGAAGATGCAACTTATTATCATATATGGTGGACTTGTAAGAAGATCAAAGCATTTTGGATAAAAATTTGGTGGGTAATGCAGAATATTTTGAAAAAGAGGTTGAAATTTACCCCACAACTGTTTCTATTGGGTATAACAAATGATTGTACAGTATTAGAGATGAAATTGCTTTTAAACTTAATAACAGCAGCTAGACTGCTGGTTGCACAATATTGGAAGAAAGACTCTTTGCCTACTGTAGAAGAATGGACTTTAAAAGTAATAAATTTAGCTGAAATGGCAAAAATCTCAGCATACTTGAAAGATCGTACGCAGGAAAAATATATTTTGGAGTGGACAAAATGGATTAACTATATCCAGAACAAGTAGCAAATAAGAAGACACCAAATTGCGTACGAATGAAACAAAAGTAAAGAAATGTTGTGTTAACTATATTGGAGTTGAGATTCTAGGGGGAGGGGGGGGTTGTTAACTTGAGGATAGATAGATTAATTTAGATGATCTTTGTTTTTCTTTTCTTTTTAATACCCTGTATTTTGCTCTGGGAAGTCGAGGAAGGGAGCGGGGGGGGGGGGGGGGGGGAGAAAGGGGTGGGGGGGTGTTGGGAGGGGTGGGAATGTTTTTACTTTGTATTGTTATAAAACTTTTCAATAAAAAAAAAGAAAAAACGAAAGTAGCAAACTTGGCTGAAATGGCGAAAATCTCAGCATACTTGAAAGATCATATGCAAGAAAAATATATTTTGGAGTGGAGAAAATGGATAGACTATATTCAAAACAAGTACCAGACACGAAGATACCAAATTGCGTATGCATGAATGTAAAGATATTGTCACGCTAGAGTTGTCTGAACGAAGGTTTCGGGGGGATTTGTTATCTTAAGGATAGTTAGATTAATTTAGTTTATGATTTAGTTTTTTCTTCTAATACCCTGTATTTTGCTCTGGGAAGTCGGGGGGGGGGAGGGAGGAGGGGGGAAGGGGGTTGAGATGGGGGAGGGAAGGGGGGTGGGGGGACTGAAGGGGGAGAAAATGAGTCAACACAGAACAAGTTGCATCAGGTAACTCGATGTGGGGACCGACAAGCTCCTCACCTCCCCAAACTGCCAGCAGCAAAGTGCGTGCACACGCACACACACACACACCATTCCAAGTTTGGGGACTTTTATCCACAGAAGAAGGAGGGGTTCTTCTCACCAAGCCCAGACAAGATTGGCAGCTTGCCAGCTCAGATGTGGATAAAAGTCTCCAAGCTTGGAATGGTGTGTTTGTGTGCACATGCAGCCCATTGAAAGAGACGTCCTTCTCCCAAGCCCAGACAGAGCATTAATGTTTCCCTCTCCGGTACCACCACCACCCCAGGCAAAGCAGGAGGCAGACGATGATGCTGCAGCGTTTGGAAGTGCGGAGGAGAAAGTTTGCAGGAAGCAGTTTCCTCCAAGTCTAACTTCTCCCTTGACAGATCTCTGGAGAGGAGGAGGTAGGGGAGCTGCATGGGGGAGGCTGGACAGGCAAAGTAGGTGGTGGAGGGCAACGCTGTTGTGCGTGGAAGCATGGAGGAAAAAGTTTGCAGGAAGCAGTTTCCTCCAAGTCCAAGTGGTGGGGCAGCTGTGCAGGGGAGGGTGGCCAGGCAAAGCAGGAGCCGGAGGTCTACACAAAGCAGGTCCAGCAGCTCAGAAAAATGAGCTTGCTAATGAAGGTAATAAATATGTTTGCCATGACTGTTTCCAAAAAGAAGGGGATAGACTAACCTGAGAAAATTCTCTATTTCTGATAACAGAGAAGGAAATGTCATAGATATCCAGAGCCTGGATAGCTCAGCAGACTAATGCATTGTGCACTGTGATTAACTCCAGCTGTCTGCAATTACTGTAAATTGGAATCTCACCAGGCTCAAGGTTGACTCAGCCTTCCATCCTTTCATCCCAGTTTGTGGGGGCAATAAGCTGACTTTGTATAAATATACAAAAGTATGAAGGCTATTGCTTAACGCATTGTAAGCCCCCCTGAGTCTCCGGAGAAGGGCGGCATATAAATCAAATAAAAAAAAAGATGGGCAAATGAAATTAATCATATCAGGAAAGTAAAGTAAATAAAAGTGAATAAAATAATAATGGGAATAAGGTAAATGGGAATAAAAGTGAATAAAGTAGGAATCATACAGAGTCAGTTACATGAACCCTAGAAGACACTCTTTGTTCACTTTTATTCTAAGGGAGAAAGGGTCAGTTAAAGGACACTCTCTATTCACATTATTATAAGGAAGAAAAGGGTTTGGAGATTATATTAAAAAATCAGCTAAAAGCCATTATTGGTAAATATATCTTCTGATGGGGAAAGTTCAGCTAGCTACCAAGGAAGGACAAGCCATATGGAAAACATTTGATGGGCATCACTGTCAAAGACACAAAGATATGTATGTTACAAAAAGTCACTTATGACCCAAGGATAGCAGTAAATTTCCCATCAGCAACTACAAGCACTTAAGGAAAGTGTAATAGTTTAATAATTAGTAAACTAATGGAGTAGTAAAATTGTGTAGCCAAAATAATTTCATTTACTAGTATGTAATGGTTTGATGTTTTAGTAAAGTGTAATGTAAGTTTGATGTATTTATAATGTAACCATATATGGAAGTCGGAAGAGCTAATAGCGCTCCCTGTTTTGAAAACAGATAAAAACAGTGTAAGAAAAGCTGCTCTTGGTTCAGATTTGCGAGAACCAATACTGCACTGAAACTTTGCGCAAAATAAATGCATCTATCTGACCCAGAAATGTTTCCCAGTCTTTCATTTTCTACAACATTTTCTGGCGACCACGAAGGGACTGAAAAACAAAGACGTTTTGTTCTGCCTGATCTCTGCTCCAGCAAGGGATCGACACCTTCCCAAAGAAAGTTTACAGCCCGGCCGGCCGAGACTCCTTTGAAGTCTACAAACAAATCTTTCGGTGAGAGGGTGCCGTGAAGCCGCTGACGAGCAGACCAGTCAAGGATCCTCCGGTCAGATCAGATCCATACTTCTCCACAGGTGGCCACCAGGAAGGAACAAAAGCCAGCAGGCAAGTATAAGTAAAAGGGATAGCTCACTGACTTTGCGGTGAACAAAAGTGGGGGCCGATCACCCCCCCAGGAGGCGAGGCATCGTCCTAAAACCTCCTGTTAGGATTGTGTGGGTTGGTTAAACGGCCGCAGGTCTCAAATACAGCCGTGATCGTCCGGTGTACTGAGTCGGTCATAGTGTATGTTTAGGATGGGTGGATGTAATAGTGTCCCCAGGACACCGTTATAATGCATGTTAGCCAATTTTAAGGGTCTGTTTGATGAAATCTAAAAGAGAGGGGAGAAAGAAAACCTTATGCAATAAAAGTTAAAAAAATGTGTGTGATCTTATGTGTGGTAAGAGAAAAAGAACTACTGCAGTGTTATAAATATTCTGATAAATTACCATTCTTAAAAAGCCAGAGAACTCTGAAAGAACTAAGAATAAAAAAAATAAATTGTTTACTGTTCTTCCCACCCGGGGTTTAGCAGGTAAAGGTAAAGCTTGTCTAAATGGGAACTCAGATAATTTGAATTGATTCATTTGATGTGATTCCTGTTAAAAATTATTTTGTTGATGTGCATCTATAATGATAGTGTGTAGAATTGAATGGGATTGAATTGATTGTGAGATGTCTGGTCAGCCTGTGAATTAAGTAAACATCTTGGCTTGAGGCTGTGGGAAACGGGCGGTGGTTAGGGTCCAAAATCACATCTGTGATTAAAACTGCTTCCTGAGTTTCCCCACTGCTTGAAGCTACAGATTGACCAAGGAAAGAAAAAGTGGAAAGAGCTGGATGGAGGAGGAAATCCTCTAATAATAGTACAGAAATTTATTTAGAAAATGGAGCTCATGGGCTTGTGAAAAAGCTTCCTGAAATGATTATGATTGGTTTGCATGAAGTGGATTTTTGCATGTGAAATTGGTATACACAAGCAGTTTGATTGCAGGGCAAATGTGAGTGTGTTGAGGGTAAAAGTTGGTGTGAATGTACTTTGATTCCCTTTCATATAAACAGTAAGTTGCAAGGTTTTGTTGTTGTTGCTGTTGTGAAGTAAGCAGAAATTTGTGGATAATGTCTGTGAGTTGTTGCGGCTGAGATTGTGTTGTTCTGTTAAAAAAAAATGCTGAGTGAAAGAGGGGGGCTAGTGAGGCTTGTCTGCGTGCTTTAAACATTTTTTTTCCCTTTCTCTTGGCCGGTCTGAGAAAGGAGGGGGAAGTGGGCTTGCTCGTGCAGCCTTGCCTCCTTTGGTCTCTTTCATCTGCATGTAGAGGCTGTACAGAGGTGTTTTCTTTTCTGCTCTGAATACAATTTTGATTTTATTGTTTTTCTGGAAATTTTTGAGGTTTAAAATATTTAATAAAACCTATATAAAAGAAATGATTTTGAAAGATTTTCTGAATCTGACTTGCATTTTACTAAAGGCAGAGATTGACACTAAAAGTTTGATCCAAATATATTTCAGAGCATTGATCCAAAATACTTCATTTAAATTGTTTTATTTTTGAAGCTGTTCTTCTTACCTGCATTAAAAAAAAATGCCTTTATGCCTGTGTGCATTTTGAATGCTTAGGTGCTCCATCATATGGCATTGTCTGTTTGTTAGTAGCATAAGTTGTTGCCGTTTTAGAAATTGTTACAGAGATGGGTTACAATAGTAGAAGGGAGTGAGAGAACCATCAATATAAATATACTTTTAAAAATTACCTGAATAGTTTAGGATTTTTCTAAAGATTCACCATGCAAATAAGCCTCCAAAAATGCACACTTTAATAGTATTTCTATTACTTGATAGGATTTATTTGAAGAGCTGTTCTGAAGCCACTCTGGGCTCTTTGGAGGAGGAATATTTGCATTCACCATATAAACCATTATTTCTATGCAAGACTTGGAATTGAGGTTCTAGTTTCTTGGGAGTTTGTGAAAGTGACTATAAATAACCTAAAGCAAAACTTGTACTCTCTGAGAAAGTAAAAACCCAGATTTTTATGTCATGAATGCTACATTGGAAGAATAAGTTTAATTCAGAATAACCCTTCCAATGAATCATGTCTGGAGGAACCCTCTGTAAATGATTTTGCATTGGATTATTTAAACTCTGGTCTAATTGTTCCATCTTGAATGGCATTACAATGAACTGCAGCTCTGTTATTCCTAAACTATTAATAGATACAAATAGTACAGAGGCTGTTTTACATGGATATTGGGAAGGGACGGGATCAGATTTGTTCTTTGGTTGAAGGAGGATATAGATAGAAACCCTTTATGTACCAAATATGTCTGAATATTCTTTTGTGCTTATCTGTTTTTGTGCTTATTCTTTACCACTCTTCTGTTAAGTTTTGTTTGCTTTTTGTGAATCATACTCCAGAGTTAGTGAAGTTTGGTTCAGTTTTGGATGAGTGTCAAGAGTTGTAAGAAGTAAATTGAAAATCACCCATTTTGCCAGTTCAGTACTCCAGAAAGCAGAAAAAGGGGGAAAGATTATTCAGTCTTGAAGTGCTGCTAAAAGAATTGTTGGTGTGCCCACTGTTACATGGTGTTCTTGCGCTCTATTTGTGCCCCTCTGCTATAGGATAAAATGGAGGCTGAAGAGAGTCTGGAAGATGAATGATTTGTCAGAAGCATTTAAAATTAGAAATACTGTTCAGTTCTCTGAAAAGTTTGGCAAGAAAAACATAGGTAGCTGAACACTCCTTGGAATTATGTTTGGTCAAAGTCGGTGAAGGAAATTGCAGGCTTGATTTTAGGTTTAAAGAGATTGAGACTAAGCTCCAGAATTTGGAAGCTGTTGTCTTTTCTAAGCAATTGCTTTGTCCCTACCCTGCCACAATATTTCATTCTGTGATGTCTTTGGGGCATTATGATGTGAACTATAGTTATTGCCAAATGGAATTCTGTTTGCAGCCTGGAAACACCGACATCTTTAGTTAATGGGGGGGGGGGGTGTCCCCTGCTCCTCCCCTTCCTCTCTATTTGGATCTTGAAGGAGCAACATGTGAAGAATTTCCATTAAAACATGTGGCTGTAACAACTATTTGAATACTAACTTGTTTTTAAATCAAATCTTCATATGGATGTTTTAATACAATGGGATGATATATTTCTAACAATGGTTCCATTTCTGGTATTTTTCTGATAGTACTTCTCATTAATCTTTTATAGATTAGAATTGTCAATATTTCGAAATGAGGTCAAATACTTGGTTTTGAATTATAAATTTAGTAGTGGGACCTAATCTTTGAAAACACAGAAAATGGAATTGCACAAGGGATGTTGGCTCAGGACTGGGCAGGACAAAAGAAACCCGTGGCATTCCTGTCAAAAATAATGGACCTAGTAATAAGGGGATGGCCAGTATGTATTCAAGCAATTGCTGCTTCCCAATATTAGTACAAGAAAGTAGGAAATTGACTTTTGGGGAAGCCCTTATTGTGAGCACCCCATCTAAAATATGAAGCAATTTAAATGCAGCAGACAGACTTGATTTTAACTATAGATCACAATTTGAATCCAGCACAGTTCTTAGCCAACACCAGATCAATGGATCAGTATGGATGAAAACATTATGGTGCTAAAGTAATTGATTTACAAACAAAAATAAGACCTGATTTGGAGGAACACCCCCTGGAGAAAGGAGAAGCAATTTTTATAGACGGTTCCTCTAGGGTGGAGGAGGGAGTACAGAAAAACGGATATGCTATTATAAAGGGACACACTAAAGAGATCCTGGAAGCAAGGGGTTTGCCTCGAAATTGGTCTGCTCAAACCTGTGAATTGTATGCACAAAATCAAGCTCTATTGATAGGGAGCCTGGATAGCTCGTATTGTAATTTAACTCCTGCTGTCTGTAATTAGTGGGTTCGAATCTCACCAGGCTCGGGGTTGACTCAGCCTTCTATCCTTTCTGGGGTGGGTGAATTGAGAACCCAGTTTGTGGGGGCAATAAGCTGACTTTGTATGAAGGTGCAGAAGTGTGACGGCTATTGCTTAATGCATTGTAACCCTGAGTCTCTGGGGAGGGGCGGCATGTAAATCAATTTTTTTTTTAAAAAAAAGGCTTTATGCATCTTGGAAGGAAAAATAGGCAGATTCGAAGTATGCATTTGGGGACAGTGCATACAGTTGGAAAAATATGGGTGGAGTCATTGGGGAATTCAAGCTATTGTAAATGAACTTTTAAAATGCTATGGTTGTATTGGGATATATCCTTTAGCAAAGTTAATTATAAACAAATGTTTGATTTGCAAAAAGGTGAATGAACAAGCTGTCAGGAAACAACAGATGGGTGGGAGACCACCAGCTTTAAGACCATTTCAATGTATTCAAGTGGGCTTTACAGAATTACCAAAAGTGGGGAGAGTAAAATATTTATTGGTCATAGTGGACCACCTCACAGGATGGGTTGAAGCTTTTCCCTGCAATAATGCTACAGCAACAGAAGTGTCAAGAGTTTAGTTAGACCCAACCTAGAAAGAATATTGGAATATCATCATATGAATTGTTGTTTGGAGTAGCTTTCACTCCAGAAAGCATATGCATTGATTCCCTGGAAACCAGAGACAATGTATTGAAACAATATGTGTATAAACTGTCCAGATATTTTAAAGTTCTTAGGAAACAAGGACTATTAGCCCAAACACCACCTTTGGAGTTTCCAGTCCACACATTCCACCATGATGATTGGGTGTTGATCCGGAGCTGGAAGGAAGTCAAACCCCAAGTGAAAGGGCCTGTGCCAGCCCCAAAGGAGTGGAAGGTGGAATCTCACCAAGGAGATCCACTGAAGTTGGCAATCCAAAGAACCCAAAGGACTGGTAGGCAGTAACCAGTGGGAATAGCGTTCTTCATCACCTGGACTATGTTTGTATTTTTCTTTCTTAGGACTGAGTAGTTGCCTATGCTGTTTCCCCAACTGAAGAGGACTACAACTGATCAGATTCCATTGCGCGCTCTCCCAGATGTGTTGGTTTTGTAATTGTGTTTTTAAGACCTTAGAAGGAAGATCTTGGATCCACTGGACGAGACTGAAGCCTGCAGACCAGAGTGACCCAGTCACATACCAGGTAACAAAAACTGACAAACCATTGGTGCTGAAGTTAAAGAAGAATACACCCTGCTGAGTCCTACCGGCAATGGACTCTCAACGCATGGTGGTGATCGTCAGCCTTGCTGAACCACCCCGGAAGCTGGTTCCCCACGCACGGCTGAAGCTTGGAACAGAGAAAAACAATATTCCTTTTGTAAGATGTATTAGAAATATGGCCAAGTATTAAGGAATGTTAGCATATCTAGTCTAAGCTTAGTAATTTTAACTGTAATTTGTAATGTAAAACCCATTAACTGTGATAGAATCCAGTGAGCAATTTTTAAAAGACACTTATGCTTGAGGAAGATTGGGTGTGGGGACTCTGGGCAACAGCTACTTTAGCCCTTCTGTTGGTATTGTTTTACACTGATATTGCCCTACCCCAAGTTACGCATGCCCCTAACCCTCTTCCTGACGTAGTGAATTTGTAAACTATGGGTCTTGCACTCTTAAGGCCTTGTGGGTGTGTCATGATTTATTTATGGCTTTGGGTACTATTAGCTAAAGGTCTAGTGAGTGATACTATCTTGAACAGTAGTTCCCAATGTTGCGTCAGTGTCCAAGAAATCCCCCTTGTCCCTGCGGAAGGATTTGAAGATGTCAAGAATCCCAGGGGACCTAACAGCATCAGGACACTGAATGGGGACACTTTGGGTCAAGTCCACTCCCGCCAACAATGTGGCATTAGAAGGTGGAGTGGGTACCTTAGTCCTAAATCAACCCCTAGACCTAAGGTTAAGAGTTTGACAATCCCAGTAAAGGGGGGAATACAAGAACAAAGAGAGAACGGACCCCTACAACAATTGAAAAGAGGAGATTGCATATCAGGGATACTGGAATTGGGTCGAAACCTTGTTAAATCATAGGGTCACCTTCTTTGTGTATAAAGAGACATCAGAAACATGGTAGGCCTGTAGGATCCCTGACAAAAGAGCAATATCCATCAGAAGTGTACCTTGGTCCTAGAATGAACCTTAAGGATGTCAAACTAACCAAAGATCTTTTTCCATCAGCACACCACTCATTTCACCATAAGGTCACTTTCTCACTACCACCAACTGCCATCATCACAAGATGGGGGGGATCGGAGGAGTCCTGGAATATATCCAAGGAAAGTGGCCCCAGTCTGTCCCAGCCCCCTCGCTTCCCTATCTGGCTCTCCATTAGGTCCAGCATAGGTTTCTGTGTCTTCTTTCCCCCTGGGACTACTACCTTCTGGTATCTTTTTGAAGGTCCAATCCTCAGAGATAAGCAAAAGGACCCGTCACTAGAAGTTCCATTACAGCCGCTGACTGGAATGTTTGTGACAGGGACTTTGGGGGTCTGCACTAATAAAAAGAACCATCGGACCCATGCTTTCTCCATGAACATAGGCGTGTGTGTAGGGGGAAAAGGAGTATTCTTCTTATGCAGGAAGGATGCGTATTTAGGATGCCAACAAATTGGACCGGAACATGCACACTAGTACACCTTTTTCCTAAAATAGGTGTTGTCAGTGGAGAACATACCATCCCTGTTCTTCTCATGGGACATGTTCAGAAACGGATACCAACCAAGTCCCACTATTAGTAATCATGGGAATAGGAACTACAGTTGGAACAGGTGTAGGTGGAATGACACACTCAGTAATACAGTTTCGGCCATTATCAGAGGAGCTCCAAGAAAGCCTGAACCAAATTGTTGGAGCCCTGGTAGAAGTCCAAGACAGATAGATTCATTGGCAGCAGTAGTCCTACAAAATCAACGTGCCTTGACCTCCTAACCGCAGAGAGAGTAGGTGTGTGTTTATTTGTGGGAGAAGATTGCTGCTTCTATATGAATAAATCAGGTGTGGTCAGAGGAATTGCCAAGGAATTGCAGGTAGGGCATCCAAGATAGGTCAGAGGTTACAAACAACAGACAAGTGGTTTTCTTGGTTGCCTGGATCCGGCTGGATTAAACAAATGTTATTCTTGTTGATATGGCTGTGGCAGGCCCAGCTTTTATTCCTTGTGCAATCCCTGTGCTGAAGCAGCTATCCATCAGAGCAGTGAAAGAGATACAGAATGAGAAGGCGTTCGTTTTGACAGAGCGCTTTCTTGAAGAAAAAGTTTCTGAAACAGACACATATGTAGAAATGGAGTCTGGGAAAGAATGGAGGGAGTACCTCCAAAGATAAAGGGAATGAAGATCAAGAAATACCTATCTCTTGCCTAAGATTAGTCATATTTTGTTAAGATATTATATGTTAGCTTTGTTTATCCAAAAGAATGGAATGATATTTACTAAAGAGTTGAACATGTAAGGAATGGTGAAAGTTTCTGCATAGAAAAACTTTCAAAGGGGGGAATAAAGTAAATAAAAGTGAATAAAATAATAATGGGAATAAGGTAAATGGGAATAAAAGTGAATAAAGTAGGAATCATACAGAGTCAGTTACATGAACCCTACAAGACACTCTTTATTCACTTTTATTATAAGGGAGAAAGGGTCAGTTAAAGGACACTCTCTATTCACATTATTATAAGGAAGAAAAGGGTTTGGAGATTATATTAAAAAATCAGCTAAAAGCCATTATTGGTAAATATATCTTCTGATGAGGAAAGTTCAGCTAGCTACCAAGGAAGGACAAGCCATATGGAAAACATTTGATGGGCATCACTGTCAAAGACACAAAGATATGTATGTTACAAAAAGTCACTTATGACCCAAGGATAGCAGTAAATTTCCCATCAGCAACTACAAGCACTTAAGGAAAGTGTAATAGTTTAATAATTAGTAAACTAATGGAGTAGTAAAATTGTGTAGCCAAAATAATTTCATTTACTAGTATGTAATGGTTTGATGTTTTAGTAAAGTGTAATGTAAGTTTGATGTATTTATAATGTAACCATATATGGAAGTCGGAAAAGCTAATAGCGCTCCCTGTTTTGAAAACAGATAAAAACAGTGTAAGAAAAGCTGCTCTTGGTTCAGATTTGCGAGAACCAATACTGCACTGAACCTTTGCACAAAATAAATGCATCTATCTGACCCAGGAATGTTTTCCAGTCTTTCATTTTCTACAACAAAAGGGACTAGGGAATTTTTGAGGTTGCATCTGAAGGCTCTACAATATGAAGTACTGTCTTGGCAGCCTACTGCAACAGAAAGCAAGATTCTCCCAGAGTTTCTTTTAACAGAATTTATTGAAGGGGAATGGAATTTTTTATAATTGGTTTTAGTTTGCTTTATCTCAGAGATTGCTAAGATACAGATAGTCCTTGGGTTACAACCATTCATTAAATGACTGTTCAGAGTTAAGATGGCACTGAAAAACTTATGACTGGTCTGTGAAGTTGCAGCCATTGTAGCATTCCTATGGTCATGTTATCATGATTCAGGCACTTGGGCACCAGCTCACAATTATGATGGTTGCACTGTTCTGTGGTCACATAATTGCTATTTGTGACCTTCTATGATGGCTTCCCACAATGGGAAAGTTGGCAGGAGGTTGCAAGTTACCCCTGGCGCTTTATTGTCTGTCCATCCCTGTGCTCCTTAGTGTCTGGCCCTAGCACCCACCCAACTGCCCACGCACCGTAATGCCCATCCATGACACCCATCCACCCATAGCTCTACCTATTTGCCTGGGACTCTACCTCATCCCATATTACACCCTATACATGAGGTCCTCACTTAACAACCCACATGGTCCTGTGGTTACAATGACAACTGGGATCACCATTGCTAAGCAATGCTTTCATGTGACATCATGGCCGTGGTGGGCTGCTACCAGTTCGGACCAGTTCGGATGAACCGGTTGTTACGATTCTGCGCAGTTCGGCGAACTGGCAAATCCCATCACTGGCTGGCCCCACTCATCCCGCCACACTCTGCCCCATGCTCCACCCCACCCTATATCACCTCGTGCCCACCTTGGCCAGTGGCTAGTCACATCCGCGCCCATCTACTCTCTGGCTCACTTGCCCATACCACGCAGCCCAGACCACGCTGATCTCCATGCCTCGCCCACTTGCCTGCCTTTGCCGCGGCCTACCATGCCGGCCACATAGCCCAACTGATCTCCGCACTTCGTGGACCTTGCCTGCTTGCCTGCCTTCGCTGTGTCCTACCACACTGGCCACGTGGCCCAACTGAACTCCATGCCTTGACTGCTCTGCTCACTGCGGCTGCCCATGAAGGTAAGCCACCTTTCAGGCCTGGCTCTCACCACCCTTCCACCCACATGCCATCCGCTCACCCTTCACCTCAGGTCGGGGCCTGTCTGGGGACATGCCAGTCCCTGGCTATGGCCTTCCCCGGGGCCCCCGCCCAAATGCCACCCACTCACCCTTCACCTTGGGTCAGGGGATGTGCCAGTCCCTGGCTCTGGCCTTCCCCGAGGCCTCCGCCCACATGCCACCCACTTGCCCTTCACCTCAGGTCAAGGGACGTGCCATTCCCTGGCTCTGGCCTTCCCCAGGGCATCCACCTGCATGTCACCTCTTGCCTCAAGCTACGACCCCCCCAGGCCAAAGTAATTTATCTGGCCTGTGGCCTCCCACACTCAGCCAAAGGGTTGCTGGGGGGGGAGCAGTGCAGGTGCAGGGGGTCCCAAATGGACACTTACCTGTGACTATGCAGAAAGCACTGCAGTGGAGGGAAGCAGCCAGGTTCAATCTCTGGCAGCGGCGTCAGGTTTCAGCTGCTTCTTCCAGCCCTTGGTGTTGGGCAAGCCTTGGTCGCTCACTCCTTCAACTCTCCTTCAACCTCTCCTTCCTATTTGGATAAAAGTCCCCAAACTTGGAATGGTGTGTTTGTGTGTGTGTGTGTCTACACGTGCTTGGCTGCCAGCAGTTTGGGGAGGCGAGGAGCTTGTGGGACCTTAAGTTGCCCCACATCAAGTTAACCAGTGCAACTTGTTCCATGCTGACCCAGCCGCAACCACCTGGCTGCTGTGAGTCATCATAGACCTTCTCTCACTACCATTGAAGCTCTGGAGAATGGAAAAGGAGGAGAACAAGTGCCCTGGCTGTTGCAGCCATTTCCTGTTCCACTTTCTTGTTTAAGACAGTTACATCATTTTACTGCAGTCAACACTTTGACACACTAATTGGGACCTACTATGTTGTTCAAATTGAGATCTTGGGACAAAATTGAGCTAACACAAAACATCATCATCATCCCTATTTCAGCTGAATTTTAGCCAGGGTTAATTTGATGTCAACATACTTTACCTGTTTCCAGCCATAATGAGCAATCACAGTAGGTACAAAATATGTCTTCAGCAGCCATTCTCTTTTTCTCTGTGTTTTCCCCCTTGCTATGGTTTATGATGGGGGGGGGGGGGGAGGAATGGATTTTACTTATTTTGTAGGTATCAAAATGAAAAACACAAAAGGGGCTGCACTGCTGTTCAAAATGTCTACTCCCCATGAAACTGGATGACTGGATAAGTAACATATTAGTGGTTCATACCATGTATTGCAGAGTATGCCATGCAAGCACATTCTACATGTCAGGCTGTTACATGTGCTCCCAGGTTCAGCTTATGGTCACTTATACACTAACAGCCCTGGAAAATAGCCAATGTCAGGGTTCCGAATAATGCATCCACCAAAAGCAGAACTCCGAGGCAGGTACATTCCTCAAAAAACATATCGGCACAGCGAGTGAAAACCAACTTTAAAAGTTCCCATGGTTTTCCCCCCTAATTAAAAGAGTAAATATTCCCTCCCCAGTTGTCACCGATCACATTGTCCAATGAAGGTAGCTGGGAGGCTGTTTGAACACTCCTCTGCCATCTGTTGGGATGACCTTGGTTCCCACAGGAAAACTTTTTGTTTTGACAGGTAGCTGGTCTATCTTCTTCCCCCCCTCCCTGCTCCCTTTCAAAGTTTGTGGCAACTATGAGACAGGAGAAAAATGGCATCAGCCAGGTCAGCTTCAGAGTTGACAGCCATACTCAAATCACTTTCAACCAAAAACTGAGCCACAAATGTTTTTTTAGAACAGGGGTCCCCAACATGCTGTATGTATGGTGTTAAGGATATTGTTGTCGTGTTTACAACTAGCAGAGTAAAGTGCACAGAGAAACGTTGCTGAGAGCAATGAGATAGAGATACGTGCAAACTGGTGTTATCAAAAGTTTTCTTTATAGTGGAAAATAAACAATCTCGTAGTCTTCTAAACAGTCCAAGTCTTTACCGGTTAAATCCAAAAAGCTTCTTACCAAACAAACAGTAGTTGGTTCACTCTGGTTCACAAACCCCAGATGGTAGCAGATCCACCCACACACACACTCGATGATAGCACAATGGCAGCTTATCATCAACTGAATACATTACAGTACCTTTCTTAAATACGTTGTTAAATTACAACTAATTATAGCATGACTCAGCATTACAGCATGATGCAGCATTAAAACTTAAAGTCACAGAACACATATATTGCCTGGACAACTGTTAGGCCCAAAGCATATCCTAACATGCTCCCCTTTGGACAGGCCAATATATACAGTTTATATACAATATATACAGTTTAGATCCTTAATCCATAGCTTTCACAACACGCTTTATGTTTGACAGCACCTTGAGCTTTGGTAAAATTATCAGCAATATTGTCTTCCGACGTACAATATTCCAGTTTAATCATGTTGCTTTGGATACTTTGGCGAACATTCAGATACCGAATGTCAGTATACTTGGATCTAGTTTTCACTGCTAAATTTGTTGCCATTTTTATAGCAGCTTGGTTGTCCTCATGAATTACAATTGGATAATCCATCTTTAAACCAATATCCATCATTAATTGTTTGTAATATATCAGATCAGTGCATACCAGTGATAGACATGAAAATTCTGCCTCCAGTGTAGATAGACTAATATGTTTTTGACGAATTGATTTCCAGCCAATCAAACAATTGCCTAACATTATAGCTATACCCGATGTAGACTTTCTAGTGGTCACATCAGTAGCGAAACTAGCATCAGCATATGCGCTCAGTACTAAATCTTGGTTAGGTTCTAGATACAATGCATAATGCATCGTCATTTTCAGATATCTTAGTATACGCTTTGCGGCCTGCCAATGCCTATCAGTTGGCTCTGCATTATACCTTGCTAGTCTTTACCGGTTAAATCCAAAAAGCTTCTTACCAAACAAACAGTAGTTGGTTCACTCTGATACACAAACCCCGGATGGTAGCAGATCCACCCACACACGCACTGATGATAGCACAATGGCAGCTTATCTTCAACTAAATACATTACAGTACCTTTCTTAAATACGTTGTTAAATTACAACTAATTATAGCATGACTCAGCATTACAGCATGATGCAGCATTAAAACTTAAAGTCACAGAACACATATATTGCCTGGACAATCTGTTAGACCCAAACCATATCCTAACATATGGGATGTGGATTTTTGTCCTCGAACGTGTGTCACAGATTAAACTGGATTCTTCCTGGTGCATCTGTTTCCTCAGCATGCAAAAGGAAATGGAGTCTGGCTTCCCAAAATGCACTTGTTTTTGGAATGGAGCTGATGGGAATGGAGATCTTAAAGGGCCGGATCAGTTTCCAAACAATAAAGATTGGTATTTGGCCCCAGCCACTAGATGGGGCCAGAGAACAACAGTATGTACATAAATTATATGCTGGGGGCATGTCACTTGATTCGCATGCGCAAGATGGTGGTGCTAGCTGGGATCGCGGCGTGAGGAGGTGCACCGACCTGCCTTTTGGGACCCTTTGGGTGTCGCCTTGAAGTCCTGGTGACCCTGGCCCAGTTGGGGGAGCTCCCTGCCAACTAGGGGATGGTTTTCCGTTCCCCTTTGAACATCGTGGCAGATGAGAGCTGGGCAGAGAGCACAGCGTCGGTGAGGCTTGGAAGTTGGTTATCAGCTGAGAGGCGGCAGGGCAGCATTTTCCTCCAGCTGGAGCTCGCCGGGAGTGGGAGCGGTGGCATTTCAGTGGGGGTGCCTACCACATGGACATTGCCCCAGGCCCTGGCTTGTTTTGAGGTGTTGCTGGGGCTGTTGGGGCTGCCGGTTCCCTGGAAAAACCTCGGGGACACTGCCGGGATTTTTTGCATGGCAGTGGGAGATGGCGGTGACGGCGGCGACGGCGGTAGCCGCCAAGACTCCCGGCTGGCTCTTGGTGGGGAGATGGGCGCCCTATGGCCTTGATGAGGGGGTGCTAACGCAGCCTGAGGATCATCTTTTTTCAGGCCAGGACAGACGATGACTGGGAGTGACATTGAGGGGGGCCCTCCGTTTGGGTGTCTTAGGGTACCCTCGGGGGCTGGGGGGGTGGAAGCTCAATTCCCCCTCTTTTCATCTCTCCCCCCTTGGAACCACACCCTTCTCGGACTTTTGCCCTCTTTTCTCTTTGCCTCACTGACACAAAAAAGAAAATAGTTCGCTCATTCCACCTTAGCCCTTCCCCTAATTGCTTGGAGGACTAATACAACTTGAACGGAGCTGGTATATGACTCCATCCCACCAGCTGAGGGGGCTGGCTAATAGCCTAACCACCGTGAGAGGGTGGTTGGGCTCTAGGCCCCATGGGCTGAGCTGGGATGGCATTAGCTACTTTGCACTTTATACCTGCTGGCAGGGGACTGATCATCGGACTGACCGCCGTGAGAGGGCAGTGGGGGATTTATATCCTGGGTGCCACATTGTTTATGCTGGACCATCATTTTGCACCTGCCCCTTATACCTTGCTGGCAGAGGGACGGACCATCTAACCAACCGCCGTGAAAGGGCGGATTTTGGACCTATACTATGGGTGCCGAGTTGCTCACGTTGGACCATTACTTCCATCTCACCAGTAGAGGGGGCAGACCATCAGGCCAAGCCGCCGTGAGAGGGCGGTGGGACTTATCCCTCCCCCCACTTGGACTGTGTCGACCTGGAGACGGACTTGGCCTCTGTCGTGAGAGGACAGTGGACTGGGTCTTGAATCCTTTTGTGGCTCCTGTCTTTTTATGTTCTCCCTTGGACTTTTTCTCTGTATGGACCCTCTAGGACATGGTCACCCCATCTCTGCGGCAAGATGTACTCAGCAGCAGAGCTTCTTGGTCTGCAAGATTCCCCCCTCTCACAGGCTTGGCCCTCCATGTTATCAAGGGCCTACCTCAATGACGGATTTTGGAATCCCGAGAGGTGGCATGCCGCAAAGAGGGGACTGAGGCTTTTTTAAAATTGTCTTTTTGTAATCGTTTAAGGGGTTTGGGGAGGGGGGTGGGGAGGGAAGGTGATAGGTCAGGCTTGGCACAGGGGCATGAAATGGGAGGTGTGGAGCCGGGTGGGGAAGGGCTTAGTGCGGGTAGGGAAGAGGGCGATTCCATCAGGACCGTGGTTGGGAGGGGCAGATATGGTGGGAGCAGGGGACCATATTGTGTTAGGGGGGCGCGCACCCGCTGTCTTCAAGCGGTGGCGTGCCTCGGCCCCCAAGGCTCCTCTCATTCCCGGGGTTGTCCAGAGCCTCAGAGCCCAGGCCTTAGGCTGATGCTGTGCAACACCAGGTCCATGATTAATAAGGTCCCCCTCATTTGCGAGTTAATTCAGGAGGGGGGAGCGGACCTGGCAGGTATTACAGAGACCTGGTTGGGCCAAGAGGGGGGGTTCCCCTCGTAGAAATGTGCCCATCGGGTTTCCGAGCATTTCATCAGCCGAGGGCCCAGGGCAGGGGTGGGGGGTGTGGCAGTTGTTATAAGGGAAGGTCTTGATCCGAGGGAGGCCACTGTACCACAGATAGCCGGATGTGAGTCTTTCCTGGTGAAGTGGTGCCATGGGATGCAGATGGGCCTGCTGATCGCGTACCTGGCTCCCTGCCACGTGACAGCGGCCCTGCCCGAGCTTCTCAACGTTATTGCCGGAGTGGCGGTTGATACCCCCAGACTGGTGGTCATGGGGGACTTCAACCTGCCGTCAGCCGGTGAGGCATCTGAGGTGGCCCGGGAGTTCATGGCTTCCATGACAGCCATGGACCTGACACAATTAATTCATGGCCCTACTAACACGGGAGGACACACTCTGGACTTGGTTTTTGTCTCTGGTCAGTGGTTGAATGGCCAGGATATAGGGGATATAGCTATTGAGCCCCTGTCATGGTCTGACCATTCTCTCCTGAGGCTGGACTTTCTGACCGCTGCACCCCACTGCAGGGAGGTGGAACCGATCAGGTGGTTCCGCCCCAGGCGCCTGATGGATCCGGAGAGATTCCAGAGGGAGCTTGGGCCATTTCCTGAGGCTTTGGCTCACGACTTGACTGAGGATCTGGTGGCCGCCTGGGATAGGACAGCTGCCAGGGTTTTGGATTGAGTCGTGCCTTTGCAGCCTCTGACCCGGTGCCGCGCCTGCCTGGCTCCTTGGTTCACTGAGGAGCTGAGGGAGATGAAGCGCCAGAAAAGACGCTTAGAGAGTGGTTGGAGGGCCAGTCGTTCCGAATCCAACCAAACACTAGTTAGGTCTCACATTAAGACCTATTTAGTGGCGATAAAAGCAGCAAAGTGTGATTATTTTTCCGCTCCTATTGCATCGGCAGATAATCGCCCAGCCGCCTTGTTTAGAGTGACCCGCTCCCTCCTACAGCAGGGAGCGCGGGAGGACCTCTTGCAAGGGCAGGCTGAGGATTTTGCACAGTATCTGCACGATAAAATCGCTCAGATTCGGGAAGGCTTGGACTCTGACTGGGTAGATTCTGGCGGGGTGGCTGAGGCAGGTCTCGAGAATGTTATCTGGGATGAGTTCGATCCTGTGACTCCTGAGGATGTGGACAGGATTCTGGGGAGGTTAAATGCAACCACATGTTTATTGGACCCGTGTCCCTCCTGGCTGGTACTGGCTACCCGGGAGGTTACGCGAGGCTGGCTCCAGAGGATTATAAATGCTTCTTTGGGGGAGGGTTTCTTGCTGCCATCCCTGAAAGAGGCGGTGGTGAGGCCCCTACTCAAGAAGCCTTATCTGGACCCGGCTGTTATGGCAAATTACCATCCTGTCTCCAACCTTCACTTTATTGTGAAGGTTGTTGAGAGTGTGGTTGCGCAACAGCTCCCTCAGTACCTGGATGAAACTGTCTATCTAGACCCATGCCAGTCCGGCTTCAGGCCTGGGTACAGCACGGAAACAGCATTGGTCGCGTTGGTTGATGATCTCTGGAGGGTTCGGGACAGGGGTTGCTCCTCTGTCCTGGTCCTATTAGATCTCTCAGCGGCTTTTGATACCATCGACCATGGTATCATGCTGCGCCGGCTGGAGGGATTGGGGGTGGGAGGCACCATGTTGCGGTGGTTCTCTTCCTATCTCTCTGGTCGCAGTTTGTGTTGGCAGGGGGGCAGAGGTCGACCTCGAGGCGCCTTGCTTGTGGGGTGCCACAAGGGTCAGTCCTCTTACCACTCCTGTTCAACATTTATGTGAAGCCGCTGGGTGAGATCATCCATGGATTTGGGGTGCAGTGCCATCTGTACGCTGATGACACTCAGCTGTACATCTCCACCCCAAACCACCCCAACGATGCCCTTGAAGTGATGTCCCAGTGTCTGGAGGCCGTGCGGGTCTGGATGGGGAGGAATAGGCTTTGACTCAACCCTTCCAAGACCGAGTGGCTGTGGATGCCAGCATCCCAATATAGCCAGCTGGCGCCATCGCTGGCTATTGGGGGCGAGTCATTGACCCCCACAGAGGGGGCTCGCAACTTGGGCATCATCCTGAACACACGGCTGTGTTTAGAAGAGCACATGACGGCCGTGGCCAGGGGGGCTTTTTATCAGGTCCACCTGATACGCCAGTTGCACCCCTCTCTGGGTCGGGATTCCTTATGCACAGTCACTCATGCGCTCGTCAATTCTCGCCTAGACTACTGTAACAGTCTCTACATGGGGCTCCCCTTGAGGAGCACCCGGAGGCTCCAACTGGTCCAGAATGCGGCCACGCGGGTGATTACGGGAGTGACATGGCGCTCCTATATAACACCTCTCCTGCGCGAGCTGCACTGGCTCCCGGTGGTCTTCCAGGTGCGCTTCAAGGTATTGGTTCTCACCTTTAAAGCGCTCCATGGCTTAGGCCCAGGGTATTTACGAGACCGCCTTCTGCCATTGATAACCTCCCACCGGCCAATACGCTCTCACAGAGAGGGCCTCCTCAGGGTGCCGTCGGTCAAGCAATGTCGGCTGGCGGCCCCCAGGGGGAGAGCTTTCTCTGTGGGAGCACCCGCCCTCTGGAATGAGCTACCTCCCGGGATACGATTGGTCCCGGATCTCCGCACTTTTCGTAAGGCCCTGAAGATGTTTTTATTTCAACAAGCCGGCCTGGCCTGAATAGGTTTTAGGGGTTAGTTTTTAATTTGTATAGCTTGGGGTTTTAAATTGGGAGGCCGATTAATTTAATTTATTTTTAGGTATCTTAACTTTTTTATTGTATGTTGTTTTAATTTTCGGCTGTTCACTGCCCTGAGTCCCTTCAGGGAGAAGGGCGGTATATAAATTCAATAAAACTAAACTAAACTAAACTCCCCACCTGGTATCAACCAATACCACTATTTGGGTCTTCAGATGGTAGCAGTGGTGGCAAAGGGGCTCTAGACTTTGTATATTGAGAGTGAAGAGTGGCATGCTCTGGTCGCATAGAATGCTACAATCCCTATGCTGAACAGTTCCTATCAAAGGACAAATGGAAGATGGGGGTCGCAGGGATATGGGTCCCCTCAAAGATTCCACAAGAAAGATTAGCTTCTAGCTACTGACAGGTACCAAGTGGATCCACATCATGTTACTGGAAGAATTTAGCTGGTGTGCCAGGGATAAACCCAGAACAACTGCACGAAAACATTAGGTGAGCTGCCATTGCTTTTTTTTTTGATATAGCTGTTGATAAGAGTGATGTGACTGTAGTTTCCGATGTGACTGGGAACTTGACAGTGATATAAGTTTGGAATATAAGATCCCATTGCTAGCCTCTCCCTTAGAATTTCTGAGGTCATCTGATATATATTCAGCACCATTTTGTAGTAACGGGACATGAGTCAAGTCTGAAGGAATCTGGGCAATGGCTTGGCTTTGAGGCTGGCATGTCACTGTTTCTGCTACTGTGAAGTTGCCCTCAGATACTGCGTTGGGTGAAGGATTTCCATTCATCCAGGATCTGTGAGATGTTGAACATTCTTCCTTCGGAAAATGCTCCTGCTTGCATGCCACGTCCTCTAGCAAATGTAGATCAGTGGATTTGCCCTTCTGTGAACTGCTCTTTCTTTCTCTGCATTTGGTTTGGATGGATAAAACTGAATCTTTGGTGTATTTGCTGGGGGGATCCACCTCTGAAACAAGGAAACCAATTTGTTCTGAGGATGCAACAGTCTCTGATGTATGTGTCTCACACTTTATGTTAGGATCCTCCTGTAGCTGACTAAATGGAAGTTCCTCTTGAACAAATACCATGGAAGACACTGCAGAAGACTGGTTCAATTGCTCTTTGATCTTTGCTGATGTTTGTGGTGTGGCTGTAGGCTGCTGCTGCACCATTTGAGCTGTAGTATTCTCCACAGGTTCTGTGGTATGAATAGCATAGATAAACTCTGGAGACTGTGCCAAGGAGCATGGTATAGTTTGTTCTTTATTGTTAGGTAGGTGTCTCCTCTGTGATCTGAAGGAAAGAGGAGCAACCCAGCTGTCAATATCATCTTTTACTAATCCCTGCTCCATCATTTCTAAAGGTAGTTTGTCCTCAATAGACATTGTCACCTGATTGTCATCCTTTGTTTTTTGAAAGACTGTGCACCCTATTTATTTATTTATTTATTAATTAAATTTTTATACCGCCCTTCTCCCGAAGAACTCAGGGCGGTGTACAGCCACAATAAAGCAACATATAATACAAATTTTAAAAACAATTTTAAAATGTATTAAATAATTTGGCCCCCCTCTCGCCTGGAACTTCCAGCGGAGGTGCAGGTCGGAGCAGCATGAGGAAAGAGAGCTCCGCTTTCCCGTGCTGATTTTCTGTGTTTCGGTGCCCTTAAAAAAGGGCGATCGGTCCGGGGGAGGACCGTGAGAAGGAGGGCGACTTCGGAGGCCCGTTGAGGAGAGGTGCGATCTTCCATCGGACCAAGGAGAGCCCTTATTTCGGATATAGAAGAAAGAAGCCCATACGGCGGATCCAAAGACCTGACGGCCCGTGTCTTTAAGAACAGGAAGACAGGAAGGGAGTGCGGTGAGAATCGGCAGCGAGAGCAAAGATCCAGCGCCACAAAGGATTTCTTTTTTGTTTAGCATCGAGGAGCCGACAAAAGAAGGATAGGATTTTAACTCTGGAAGCGCAGCAAAAAGGAGAGTTGGCACAACGAGAGGAAAAAAGCGGCAGCAGTAAGATCGGCCAGAGTGACTCAGCAGAACTGAACTTTGACAACTGGTGGCAGTAAGTTTAAAGCTTTCCCCCTCCGTAGGGGGGGGAAATATACATATAAATACATTGGAAAGAGAGTTTGTCTGATTAAATAAGCTCCGTTGAAGGAGAGGGCTAGTGGGCAAGACAAAGTGCAAGTGCAAAGTGATAGAAAAGAAGAAACAGGTCGTCACTGGGACTGTGCTGGACATCTTGGAACACTGGACTAGTGGAAAACATATAAACAAAAGAATAATTCCGTTTTAGACTTTGAAATTTTAAAGAATAAAAGGAGATAATTTGAGTAAAATCCATCTGGAGAGCGACATTTGAAAATAGCAATTGGACTTAGATTGGAACTATAGGCAATAACGTATTGTTTGGAATACATAAACTACACAAATATAGTCAACTAAAAGCATAGTTGGGATTATAAAAGAGAAATAACCTACAAAGTTATATTTTGACCTCTGATAATTATATAAATTATATATGGTAAAAATCTCATAATCCTATATATAGCCTTAATAGATTGATTGATCGATTGATAAGTTAATTGTAGAGGATTAAGATTATTAATTTATACTAATGAAATGATTGATTGATTAGATTGTATTGCTCTCTTGTTCTCCTTCCTTTATTTTTGTTGTTCCAATAATTATTGTTAAGAAAGATTAAGTAATTCCGTTGTAACTTTTAGCATTTTTAGCAACTTTAATAATTTGAAAGTAATTAATTATTAGGATTACCTAACTAGAGTTATATAGTAATTTTAATAGTTTTAGTTTTTTTTCTGGAGTAATAACATTCTATTTAGGAGTAATTGATTAGAGTTATATTACAACCTTATTCTTAATATCTATAATTAATATTTAATATCTATAACATATCTGATCCTTATATTGTATTAATATTTTTGTTAGGTACAAAGTTTAGAGTTAGTGGATCATAAACCAGTATTAGAGTAGACACAGATATTTATATATATTAAGAACATAGGATACAGAATATAGTGGATGTGGATCTGGGAAAGAATAGATAATATATTAGACAAACAGCACAAAATTTTGAAAGAGATGACATCAACTATAACAACAACAGGGAAAATCGGAAAGAAAATTGTTTCAATACCAAGTGGAACGACAGCCTCTCCAATAGCACAGAAAACACTAGATACAATGTTTCCAACAGAAAAGCAATCCACTACGATGACAATGCAGGCTGTACAGACAACATTAGTATCGATATAGGAAACTATGATAAAAATGCAAGAATGCATGGTAAAGAATTATGAACAGACGAGAAAAGATATGGATGATGTTAAAAATGCAGTTAAAGATGATATCCAAAAACTAGATGGAAAGGTAGATTTATTTCAGGAGTTAATTTTAAAAAATGAACAACGGATTACAAAGGTGGAGGGAAAAGCAGAACAGATAGAGGAGAAAATAAAATTAATAGATGGAAAAATGGGTAGTCTCAATAAAGAACTGGAGCATATGGTGGCACAACTCGAAATGGAAAAAGCGGACTTGTACTTGAGGTTCCAAAATATTAAGGAAGAGAGGGATGAGAATTTATGTAATGTAATGGCAGAGATATTAGCAAATATACTACAGTGTGATAAGGAAGAGATAATGAAGGAATTTGAAGAGGTATATCGTGTGCACACCAATTATGCCCGACAACATAAACTCCCCCGAGAGGTCCATATAAGATTTGCAAGAAAAAAAGTTAGAGATACAATATATAAAATAACAAAAGATAAATCGGTATATTATGAACAAAAGGAAATAATAACATTGAGACAGATTCCGAGACGGGTGAGAGAATGGAGAAGAGAATACGGATTCCTTACATCGATATTAAATAGGAAGCAAATCTTGTTCAGATGGAGTATTCCAGAAGGGGTGCTAGTAACGTGGCAAGGGAAGAGGATAAAGGTGGATACAATAGAGAAAGCGCAAAACTTGTATGAGCAGATAAGTGAGACAGAAAGATCCAACAGTGGAAGAGAAGAACTAGAAGGGAATGTTAGATCTAAAATAGCCACAGAACAACAGGATAGACCTCACGAGGGGAGGAATAATAGAAAAGAGACACAGGAAGAGAGTGGAAAATCAGAGGATGAAGGAGTAACAACGAGAGCAATGAATGAAGCAAAAAAGAAAGACAAGAGGTAATAGGAAGTATAGTTAAAATAGGTGATGGACTCAAATATAAAAATCATCTCACTAAATGTTAATGGTCTTAATTTGCCAATTAAAAGACACCAGATATTTAAAAAATTAATCAGGAAAAAATTAGACATAATTTGCATACAAGAAACACATATAAGAAGGCAAGATGAAAAGTATCTACAATGCAAAAAATTAGGAAAGATTTATACATCTTCGGCTGAAGAAAAAAAGAGAGGGGTAGTGGTGTATGTGAATGAGAAGGTAGAAAGCAAATTGATATATGCTGATCTGGATGGAAGAGTATTGTTAATAGAAATAAATATTAAAAACAGAAAAGTATTGTTGGTAGTATTATACGTGCCAAGTAATGGTCAAAGAGAATTTTTCCAAAAAGTGCATGAGAAAATAATTGAACAAAATATTGATTCAATTTGCTTACTGGGGGACTTGAATGCAATAGTTGACTGGAGAAAAGATTACATAAGTAATCAAAAAAATATAAAGAAGAGAAACTTATTGCCCAAGACATTTTTCAATTTGACAGAAGAGTTAAATTTGATAGATATCTGGAGATTTCAAAACCCAAGGGAGCAGAAATTTACGTATTACTCTAGCCCACACAAATCCTGGTCAAGAATCGACATGATATGGATCTCCAAGATCTTAGTTCAGGAAATTGGAGTGGTAGAGATTGGAATAAATGAATGGGCGGACCATAATCCCATATTAATAGAATGGAAAGGGCAGATACCAAAAAAAGGAAGATGGATGATGAACGTAAGAACAATTAAGGAGGAGGAATATACTAAAACGTTAGAAAAAGAACTGAAAGGGTTTTTTAAAGATAATACTAAGGAACAAACATCCTTACAGACCCTATGGGATACCACAAAGGCCTATATTAGAGGCATAACTATTGCCTATAATAGTAAAAGGAAGAAAGAAAGGGAAAGGGAGTATAATAAGATACAAGAAGAAATCAGAACCTGGGAAGAAAAATTAGGTAGCCATCCAGGAGATGAAAAGATAAAAATTAATTGGATAACAGCTAAACACAAATTGAACCTGTTAGAGCAGGAAAAAACTATCAACTCTTTGAAATATATAAAACAAAAATATTTTGAGCATGCAAACAAACCAGGGAGATGGATGACTTACAAATTAAGAAAAGAAAAAGAGAAAAGGACTATACATCAATTACAAGATAAACAAGGAAACTTACAGAAAAATATCAAACAGAAAAAGGAGATAGCAATCCAGTATTTTCAGGAACTATACAGTCAAGAGGAGACATCAGATGCAAAAATAAAACAATACTTGGAGGAGGATAAGACCTCAGTAATTACGGAAGAGGATAGAGAGATGTTAAACAGAGAGATAACTAAAGAAGAATTACAGGAGACAATTAAAAGACAGAAAAATAATAAGACACCAGGAACAGACGGGATCCCAGTAGAATTATATAAAAGTGTAGGCGAGATTTTGAATTCAATTCTCCTGGAAGTATATAATGAAGCCTTGAGAAATGCAAAAATACCAGAGACTTGGAGGGAAGCATATATTTCATTGATCCCCAAGGAAGAGACGGATACTACCCATATAAAAAATTATAGACCTATCTCGTTGCTGAATTCGGATTATAAAATTTTTATGAGTCTACTGGCTAACAGGATAAAGATAATATTAAATTGAAAGATACATGTAGACCAGAACGGATTTCTACCAGGTAGGCAAATAAAAGATAACCTGAGGACAGTCATAAATATAATTGAATATTATGATAAACACCCAGAAAAACAGGCAGCCTTAATCTTCCTAGATGCACAGAAGGCATTCGACCAAGTTAACTGGGAATTTATGACCAAACAGATAAAAAATATGAAATTTGGAAAGAACTTTGAAGAATTAATTTCATCGATATATACTAACCAAAAGGCAAGAATATTAATTAATGGAGAAGCAACCAATTTTTTTGGAATAGGTAGAGGAGTAAGGCAAGGATGTCCTCTTTCACCACTATTATTTACTTTAACCTTAGAAAATTTGCTTCAAAGGATAAGAGCTAACGAAAATATCAGGGGGCTTAAAATAAAAGGAGAAGAATACAAGGTCCAAGCCTTTGCAGACGACCTTGTATTCTTTCTGGAAGATCCTTTAGCAACTGAACCCTACTTAATGAAAGAAATTGAAAAATTTGGAAAAGTAGCCGGTCTGAAAATTAATAAGGATAAGACAAAAATAATAACAAAAAACCTAACAATAAAACAGACAGAGGAATTAGAGAAACAATCCGGACTAAAAGTAGTTAAGAAAATAAAATATTTAGGAATAAATTTGACAAATAAAAATATACATATAAAGAAAAACAATTATGATAAATTGGTTTACCAAATTAAAAATGATCTAGAAAGGTGGGGAGGACTAAATGTTTCATTTTTGGGAAGGATAGCTGCACTAAAGATGAACATCCTGCCGAGGCTCCTCTATCTATTCCAAACCATTCCAGTGAAATTAGAAAAAAGTTTTTTTATTAATTTGAATAAAATCACGACAAAATTTGTATGGGAAGGTAAAAAGCCTAGAATAAGCCTGAGCACACTACAAGACGATAAATTTAGAGGAGGGTTTGGGTTTCCTGCGTGGGACAAATATTACAAAGCAGCAAGCCTGTTATGGATAAAGGAGTGGGTTAACTTAGAGAACCAACGTTTACTAAAATTAGAGGGGCATGATCTAATGATGGGGTGGCACGCCTTCCTGTGGACTGCCGGGAACAAAAGTTATCATCATTTTAAGAACCATATAATTAGAGGTGCCTTAATCGATATTTGGCTGGAAATAAAAAAAAATGTTATAAGAAAGTTCCCGGGTGGTTTTCCACTGTGGAGGCGGTCATGCACCCAAACACCATATCCTTTCAAAAAATTATACAATACTGAGATATATTAGACTCAGACGGGATATTAAAAACGCGCCAGGAACTCAGAGATGGGGGAATAGAATTAGATTGGTGGCCCTACCTTCAAATACAAAATAGATACAGAAAAGATAGGGATGAAGGAGGAGTTGAGTTAAACCCAAATAGATTAGACAAAATTATGGAAACGAAAGAAGGGAAGACGATATCTAAAATATATAAATATTTATTAGAATTGGAATTGAGTAAGAATTTAATTAAAGGGCAGATGATTGCCTGGAACAAAAACATAGGCAGAAATATCCAATTAGAAGAGTGGGAAAGAATTTGGGAAAATAATATTAAAATGACAAAATCGGTAAGTTATAAAGAAAACCAATATAAGATATGGTATAGATGGCACTTACCCCCGTCGAGGCTAGCACAAATGTATCCCAACTTAGACTCAAAATGCTGGAAGTGCAAACAGGCTAGAGGAACTTTTTACCATATGTGGTGGCTATGCCCCAAAACTAAGGCATACTGGGAGAAAATTAGAATGTGGATAATACAAATAGTAGGAGAAGAAATTGAACTAGACCCCAAGATATTTCTATTAGGAATTTACAAACAAAACATTAGAAAAGAAAAGATATACTTAATACACCACATAATTACAGCGGCGAGAATAGCGAATGCACAAGTATGGAAGAAGGAATATTTGCCAAACGATCAGCAAGTAATACAAAAGATATATTTGTGTGCGGAATCGGATCAATTAACACAGAAATTAAAAAATGAGGAAAGCTCAAAATATTCTAGGGTATGGAATAGATGGTACGATTGGATCAAACAAAGACAAAATGGATAATGATACTTTTAATTGAATATGAAAGCTAATTTGAACGAGCAATATATGTTATTATACTCTTAGTGAATTTTAAATTAAGAATGAAAATTGGAAAGGTGTTTGTATGTTAACCTTATATAAGTACCCATGATGACTTCACCGACAAAAGGCATGTGGATGAAAATGGGACAAGCAATGAATGGTATAATGTATGTATATATATGTGTATATGTATAGTAATCACATATAGATACTTAAGAGAGTAGAAACGAATTTCATCATTGATTACGATTTATGGACATGGATATTTTAATATGGTTATTAACTGTTTTTATATACATTTGAAAGTTAAATAAAGTTTGTTTTGAAAATTAAAAAAAATAATAATAATTTGGCCCCAAGTTTAAAAACTCAAAGATTAAAACACCCATTACTACTCCTTATTAAGCCAGCCCAGCCTGTTGGAATAGTAAGGTCTTGAGGGCACGGCAGAAGGTACGTAGGTTGGGAATCATACGTATCCCCAGGGGCAGTTCATTCCAGAGGGTGGGTGCCCCCACAGAGAAGGCTCTCCCCCTGGGTGTTGCCAGTTGACATTGTTTGGCCGACGGCACCCTGAGGAGTCCCTCTCTGTGGGAGCGTGTTGGTCGGTGGGAGGCCATTGGTGGCAGAAGGCGGTCTTGTAAATACCCTGGTCCTAAGCCATGGAGTGCTTTAAAGGTGAGAACCAATACCTTGAAGCGCACCTGGAAGACCACCGGGAGCCAGTGCAGCTCACACAGGAGAGGTGTTATATGGGAGCGCCATGTCGCTCCCATAATCACCCGCGCGGCCGCATTCTGGACCAGTTGGAGCCTCCGGGTGCTCCTCAAGGGGAGCCCCATGTAGAGAGCATTACAGTAGTCCAGGCGAGAAGTGACGAGAGCATGAGTGACTGTGCATAAGGAATCCTGACCCAGAAAAGGGCGCAACTGGCGTATCAGGCGGACCTGATAAAAAGCCCCCCTGGCCATGGCCGTCATGTGCTCTTCTAAACACAGCCGTGTGTTCAGGAGGACGCCCAAGTTGCGAGCCCCCTCTGTGGGGGTCAATGACTTGCCCCCAATAGCCAGCGATGGCGCCAGCTGGCTATATCGGGATGTCGGCATCCACAGCCACTCGGTCTTGGAAGGGTTGAGTCGAAGCCTGTTTCTCCCCATCGAGATCTGCACGACCTCCAGGCATCTGGACATCATGTCAAGGGCATCATTGAGGTGGTCTGCGGTGGAAATATACAGCTGAGTATCATCAGCATACTGATGGAATTTCACCCCAAAACCACAGATGATCTCACCCAGCAGCTTCACATAAATGTTGAACAAAAGGGGCGAGAGGACCGACCCTTGCAGCACTCCGCAAGCGAGGCGCCTCAAGGTTGACCTCTGTCCCCTGCCAACACAAACTGCATCCGACCAGAGAGGAAGGAGGAGAACCACCGCAACATGGTGCCCCCCATTCCTAACCCCTCCAGCCGGCGCAGCATGATACCATGGTTGATGGTATCAAAAGCTGCTGAGAGGTCTAATAGGACTAGGACAGAGGAACACCCCCTGTCCCGAGCCCTCCAGAGATCATCAAGCAATGCGATCAATGCCGTTTCCGTGCTGTATCCTGGCCTGAAGCCCGACTGGTATGGATATCTAGATAGACAGCTTCATCCAGGTACTGGGGGAGTTGTTGCGCCACCACACTCTCAACAACCTTCGCCACAAAGCGGAGGTTGGAGACTGGACAATAGTTCACTAATACAGCCGGGTCCAGGGAAGGCTTCTTGAGGAGGGGCCTCACCAGTGCCTCTTTCAGGGCAGATGGGAAGAAACCCTCACTCAAAGAAGCATTAATAATCATCTGGAGCCAGCCTCATGTGACCACCCGGGAGGCCAGCACCAACCAGGAGGGACACGGGTCCAATAAACATGTGGCAGCGCTCAACCTACCCAGAATCCTGTCCACGTCCTCGGGAGTCACAAGGTCAAACTCCTCCCAGATAACAGTCTCAAGACCCAGCTCTGTCACCCCATCTGAACCCACCCAATCGGAGTCCAAGCCTTCCCAAATCTGAGAGATTTTGTCATGCAGGTATTGCACAAAGTCCTCAGCCTTACCCTAAATGACCTTGGTCACTTTCACAGGCAAGGTTGTCACTAATGGAGCATATGAAGCAGGGGTGAAATGCTACCGGTTCACACTGGTTCAGGCGAACCGGTAGTAAAAAAAAGGATGAACTGGTATTTCCAATGATCAGCTGTGGGAAAATAGTAAAACCTACTTTCTAGCAAATCTAAATCACGCGGCACAGCTGTTCCCCCCTCACTGTTCTACTTACCTTCAGATGGCTCCTTTTTCTGCGCGAAGCACGTGTTTGGTGTGCACTGCACATGTGAATGGGTGCAGTGTGCATTTGGCATGCACTGTGCATGTATGTGCAGTGTGTTTTTGGTGCACACTGCACATGCATGGGTGCACAGTGCACATTTGGCCTGCAGTGCTCATGCGCAGGCAGCGAACCAGTGGCAACCCGTGGAGGATTTCACCACTGATATGAAAGGACAAGGCAAATGGGTAGCGTATGGCAATTCCTTTAAGAGGAAGTGGTTGTGGCATGGCTGAAAAATAGAAGGACGTCCATTCTCTAATGTCCTTGAAAGCATGCTGTTAACAGAGGTTGGTTTGTGCACACTTTCTAAACAGACATCTTCTATAATGACCCATCCTAGGTCTAATTTCTGGGCATATGGAGCATTGTGGGGACCATTGGTCTGAGCTCTTGCTTTGTTGACTCATAAGATCTCTCCCTAGGAGCAAGATTATCTGAGCCTGAGGGATCTCTGATCTCAGTTTCTGTGTGAGAGGAACTGGCAGACCTGTGAAAAGAATCTGGAGTAGTCACATTAGTTTTGTGGACTGCTACTGGAGGCTTGCAAGGATTAAGTCCTGAAGGAGCAGCACATGACAATGTGAAGTCAAAGCTAGGGTCATTTCTTGTTTTAGCTTGTTGGCACACAAAGTCCACAAAAACAGAGAAGGAGGAAAATGGAATATTGTGCTTTCTTTTGTATTTGGAGCCATGTGTGATCCACTGCTCTTGTAAGTTATAGGGTAACTTTTGTATAATGGGGTTGATGCCTCTGGCTGTGTCAAGGAATGCAAGTCCTTGCAACTCTCCTTCTGACTTAGCTACTTGAAGTTCCATTAGTAAGTCACTAAGTTCCCTAAGTTTCTGATAGGCTATGTTAGGTATTTTGGGAAAGCTATCAAATCTTTTGAACAGTGCATTTTCCACTGCTTCTGCTGAGCCATAACACTCGTCAAGTCTGTCGCAGAACATTTTAAGACCTGTTTCAGGGTAGTTTATGTTTATTGTCCTGATTTGTTTTGCATGCTCAGCAGATTCAATTCCGAGCCATTTAATTATTAGGTCTATCTCTTCATTACATGACAAATCTAAGCCTCTAATGGCATTTTGGAAAAGATCACCAGGCTCGGTAGCTTTCAGGACAATCATTAAATTTTTCAAGTCCTTTTGTGACTAACTCATGTCATGTTAAGAACTTGGCAAAGTCTATAGTGGCTTGATTATCTGACTGTATATTGCTGTGGTGAAAAGGTGTTGTGAAGTCATACCTTTTAAGAGTCTCTGGTTTCAGCTGGTCCTCTCTATGCTGCTCTGGCACGAAGGCTGATCCTGTATGTTAATTTTCAAGCTCAGTTACCTTGGGTGTTGGGGGGTCTGCCATCAGAGGTGCAGCTTTGCTTGGAGCTCTCTCGTTTGTAGGTTTGAGATTTGTCACTGGCTTGTAGTGGTGCTGTGTAGCATCTCTGGCTTGCTTCTTCTTCTTTTTTTTTTTTGAAAAAAAATATTTCTTATACACATAATGTAAATGTACATTCTCTTATACATAATTGATCATACATGTACATATTTTTCTTAAAGAAAGCATAAAAATAAGGCATTTTAATTGCATTCGGGGTTGCTCTCTACCCTTTCTTTTCTCTCATTTCACAACAAACCTTCTTCTCCTTCTTCCTCCTTTCCCTTCCCTCCCTCCTCTCCTCTCCTATTTTCTCCCTCCTCCTTGCCTTCCTCTTTCCTACTTCCCCTTCCTTTCCCCCACTCCTCCCCTCTTTTCCCCCTTTCTCAGCTTCTCTCCTACTCCTGTCCCATGTCCTTTCTTCCTCTCCTTTCCCCTTTCTTCCATTCCTCTCTCTCCTTCTCCTCTTCTTACCCCCTACTCCTCTCTCCTTTCTTTCTTCTTTGTTGTGGAATATATTCCCTGTTTGGTATCAGAGCAACTCCAATATTCTAATAATATATACTTTCTTTTCAATTTATTTTCAATTTTACTCAATCTGTCACTTTTATCATCATAATTGTACATTTATCCTTATAATCTTCTTTCTTTCCCCCCCTCCCATCCCACTTTTCCATTTACTCTGGTGTCCTCTGGGTTTCTATTTCTTTTTTATCCTCTCCCTCATTTAACTTTTTATTTATCTAAATCATTTATCGATCATCTTTTATTCATATTTCTTTTCTAACCATACATAAAATCTTCCCCATGTCTTGAAATACACTGATTCCTCTTTATCTTTTATTCTTAAAGTTAATCTATTCATTTCTGCACAGTCTAAAATCTTTTTTATTACTTCATCTTCTGACGGGACTTTTTCTGTCTTCCAATTTTGTGCAAATACAATTCTTGCTGCTGTTATTATATGTATAATTAAATACACATCTTCTTTACTATATCTCTCATACCCAATAAAAAACCCTCTGGTTTTAATTCTATAGGTTTATGTAATATTTCCTCCAACCATGTCTGTATTCTAGACCAATAATTTTTTGCTTCTATACATGCCCACCACATATGATAATATGATCCCGGCAAATGCGAACATTTCCAACACTTGGCTGATTTATCCTTAAACATTTTTGCTAATCTTTCCGATAGCATATGCCATCTGTAAAACATTTTATATAAATTTTCTTTATATGCAGTTGTCATTGTCAACTTATAATTCTTTTCCCATAATTGTTGTCATTTCTCTAATTCTATTGCATAACCAAAGTTTTTCACCCATGTTATCATTGTCACTTTTACTTCTTCATCTTCTAGTCTAATTTGCAACAAATAATTATACAATCTTTTAATCATTTTTTCATCCTTTCCAGTCATTATCTGATCAAACTCTGATTCCCCCAAATTAAAACCATACTGTTTCAAAACTTTATCATATCTTGATTGTATCTGCAGCCGTGGTGGCTGCTCAGTTGGCTCAGCTTCAAAGCCAAATGGCTTCTTCTTCTCCTCCGCCTGCTCTGCCTCCTCCACCTCCTCGGAGAAGCTGCCTGGTAGCTGTGCCTGATAAATTTGCTGGTAATGTGGAAATGTTTCCAGGCTTCTTTGGACAATGCCAGCTGTTTATGAGCTTGCGAGCTGAGTACTTTCCGCAGGACCGAGATAAAGTCGGGTTTATTATCAGATTGCTCTCCGGCTCAGCAGCTCGTTGGGCCACTCCCTTGTTGATTCAGAACAGCCCGTTGCTCAATGATTTTCGGGGGTTTTGTGAGCACCTGCTGCTGATGTATGAGGACCCTATTAAAGCTCAAACCTCCTCCAGACACCTGAAGGCCTTAAAGCAAGGCCTGCTGCCTCTTCAGGAATACATCAGTGAGTTCCGTTTGATAAGCCAGGACTATAAGAGCTTTGGTGGCGCAGCAGCTTAAGTGGTGCTAAGGTGACACCAGCCGACTGCAATTACTGCAAGTTCAAATCTCACCAGGCTCAAGATTGACTCAGCCTTCCATCCTTTCAAGGTAGGTAAAATGAGGACCCAGATTGTGGGGGCAATAAGCTGACTTTGTATAAAAAAAGAACACTGCTTGGGGGGTGGGGGCAAAAGCCCTACTAAGCAGGTATATACAAAAGTATGAAGGCTATTGCTTAACGCATTGTAAGCCGCCCTGAGTCTCCGGAGAAGGGTGGCATATGAATTAAATTTTAAAAAAAACCTCAGCATGGAACGAGGCAGCACTTATGGATGCCTTCCAGGAGGGTTTGTCGGACACGTTGCAGGACAAGTTGGCCAGAGTGGACATTCCTCTGACTCTGAACGAGCTGTGTTGCCTGTGCCTCAGGATCAATGTGAGGTTACAGCATTGGCCCTTGCGTCATGCCCCTTGGAACCCCGTGTGGCCCCAGTTGTACCTGAGGGTCCAGCTCCAAGGGAGGAGCCCATGGAGATCGGTGCAGCCAGACCCCACCTGTCCAGAGCTGAGAAGGAAAGACACCCGGCAGGGGGGTTGTGTTTATATTGTGGGGAGCCTAGACACTTCGCTGGCTATTGTGCCAAGAAACGACGTGGCCTGCCGGCTCCTGGACCCGTACCACACCCCACGCTTAACCTGTCAGGAAACGGGCAGAGCCCGATCTAGGGGAGACCCTGGGTCGGGCATGTACCAACACAGACTCATGCTCTGCAGAGGTGGACTCTGGACCTCCTCGCCATTTGATTCTCGACACTAAGATCTTCCTTGCTGACAACCCCCAAGGGATCCCAGCTCATGGTTTGGTGGACTCTGGTGCGACGACCAATTTCATAGATGAGGCGTTTGCCACTCACTTTGCTGTTCCCCTGTGTCCCGTGGATTCTCCCATGGTCGTGGAGACCATCAATGGCCGGGTGCTTCTGTCCAGGCTGATTAAGGCCACCACTCAGCCCATGCACCTGACCATCAGTAGGCATGAGGAGGCTATCCAATTTTACATCACATCCGGACTGCATTTTCCCTTAGTTTTGGGCCTGGCTTGGCTTCGGACTTACGACCCACACATTCTTTGGTCCCAGAATTTCTTGTCATTCCTGAGCCTGCAGTGTGTGGATCATACTCACCAAGTGTGCGCAGGCCAGATGCAGGGTCCACCTGCAGTCTCTTTGCCGGCCAAACTTTCAGACTTTACGGATGTCTTTAGTGAAAAAGAGGCGGACCAGTTGCCCCCACACCAGCCATGCGATTGTCCCATTGACTTAATCCTGGATGCACCACTCCCTGTGGGGAGGTTGTACTTGATGTCGGACCCTGAATTGGTGGCATTAAGGGAATTCGTGGACAAAAATCTGGCCCAGGTTTTTATCCGGCCCTCGTCATCGCCCTTGTCTGCTCCGGTCCTCTTCGTGAAGCGGTCATCAATCCCATGGCCTACCGCCTGACCCTGCCTCAGTCTTTGAGAATCCACCTGGTGTTTCACCGATCCCTCCTGGTTCCTGAATGGCCTACTTGTCCGCTCCATCAAATGGACCATCCTCCGCTCGCGCCCTGTGACAGGGATGGATCGCTGGAATATGAGGTGGCGAGTATTCGAGACTCTTGGTGGTTGAAGGGTCGGTTTCAATACCTAATCGAGTGGAAGGGGTATGGGCCAGAGGACTTCACATGGGAGGATGCAGCCTCTGTTCATGCTCCGGACCTGTTTCATGCCTTCCACGAACAGTTTCCGTCCTGACCGCATCCTTATCAACAGACTCGGGGGAAGGGCCCTGTGGTGAGGGATAGTGTTGTGGCCTGCCAGCGGCCTGTGTGGATCATGGCTGAACCCGACGAAGAAGAGGCTGGTGTGGTGTCGCGCCAGCAGCCTGCACAGCCAGCACTCATGTCGGACAGCGAGGAGGCTGAAGAGGATGTGGTGCCAGAGGCAGAGACTCAGCCAGGGCCTTCAGAACCTCCAGAGGCTCCTTCCAGTGGAGAGAGCGAAGTGGAGGAGCCTCTCCTCAATGCTTGGGCACGCAGAGCTGCCAAAAGGCAGGAGTGGCTACTCAGGAGGAGGAGGTCTACTCGAGAGTAGGGCTTGAGGATAATTGGCCACTCCCTTAGCCTATTTAAGTCGCATGCAGCTAGTGCTTTCTTGCTGGAAACAAATAGTATTTATTATCAGAGTATTTTGGTTTATCATATCTTGTTTTCTGGGCTGGTTGCCAACCTTTGCCAGTCTTGTTTATTCTTGCTACTTAATAAATTTGATAAGGACTGTTGTTGTGTGTCAATATCCTCAGAAATCCAGAGCTGGGGCAGAACATATTCTTCTTTTTTAATTCTCATCCTTTTTATTTCTTTATCTTGACTTATTTTTCTGTTTAAAATTTCTAGGGACAAAATAAATAATAGTGGAGATAGCAGACATCCTTGTCTAGTTCCTTTTCTTATATCTACTTTCTCTGTCATTTCACCATTTATTATTACCTTTGCCGATTGGTCTTTATATATAGTCTTAACCATATTAACAAATCTATCCCCAAAATCCATCTTTTGTAATTGCAAAGTCATAAATTGCCATTCACATTATCAAGTGCTTTCTGTGTGTCTAAAAATAACAATGCCATTTTTTTCTCTGGATGTGCCTCGTAATATTCCAATGTATCTAGAATAATTCTTATATTGTCTCTGATTTGTCTTTTAGGCAAAAAATCATTTTGATCTGGGGACTTCCGGCGGTGACGTCAGCGTATTTGGAGTTAGAGAACGGGGCTCTGCTCTTGAAACTCCAAGATTCCGATCTAGGAAGCCGTTTTAGGCACTATTGATCTTGTAGAGATCAATAGATAAAGGGGGAATCTCCAAGGACCTCAAAGGGGGGGTGGGAAGCAACCAACCCGAAGGTTCAGAAAAAACCTCCTAATTCCAGAAGGGAAAAAAACAGCCATCTTGGCTGGCCCGAAGCACTGCAACCGCACAGCAGGAAGGCGAAGATAGACTGAAAAGATCGCAACTGTATCTAAGTTGATTTGAAAGCAGATCGAGATGGGAACGTGTGAAGCACAGCTACCGAGTGAAGCAGAAATCGATAGACAGCAAAGGTGAGACCCTAACGGCTGAACGGCAGCCAGGAAAGTGGCAAACGAAAGACGACAAGGGCGGAAGAAGAACTGACAAGTGGTGACTGTGCAAAAAAAGAGAGACTGCTTGGAACGAGGGATTCTAAAGGATCTACGTGGTGGCGTTTTGGACCAGAACCTAGATTTGGATTCAATAGTGAAGAAGGATCTTTATTGGATTGAAAAGTGAGCTATACAGCAGAACCAGAGACTAAACAACAGGAGGATTACAGATCGCCGAGAGTGACGGAAGCCATTGAAGTGGCGAGAGGAGGTGAGAGTGAGTGAGAACGGTGCACCAGATTGGGAGCAAAGAAGCGGTGTTTTGAGTAAACAATAGAGACCACCAACTTGGAAGTTAATTAACTGATAACTGTGGACGGTGGATATTTAAATCCTGAACATTGGACAGTTAGACCTTTGGGCTATTTGGAAATTTTGAAAGAGAGCGATTTTAAGACCAAGACTAAGAATATATAAAACTTTGGACAAAAGAACTTTACACGTAAGACTGAAAGAGAATTGTCTACTAAGAATAAACTAATTTTATATTCATATCTGATTAAGACTTGTAAAATAGTATAACTATCTATTAATATTTTCTGTTGGTGAAATACTTGATAAATTGACAATTAATGACTTATATGAATGATTAACTAAAAATTAATTGAAATAAATAAGTTTAAGTAGATATTAACCAAAAATATTTAATATTTAATATCTAATGTTTATTTAATATTCAACTATATATTTACATAAGTGATATTTGACTGGACAGACCTTGATAGATCCTGACTTGATAGCTTGCTTACTATATTGTACTGATATATAACTTATTACTTATTAATTGACTGTTATAGTAGGATTTAATGAAGTGTTAGAATCTTACGTTTTTCCCTCTACCCCCTTCATCCTATATATTTCTTCTCCTTCATTTGAGTATATATCTATTTACATTATATCTATCTATTTAACTATTTAATTAACTATTTAATCGACCATTTGAATCTTAAAGACATTTATAGAAGTAATACATAAATACCTATAGAAGTATATATACATAACTATATATAGAAGTAACTTATAACCCGATAAGATTATACAGTGTTTAAAGACTTGCACAACATAGAAGTTAGACACTACCACCACTACAGATAACAAGATCGAATTAAAAAACAGTAGTTTAGTGCATGAAAATTTGGGAGATCTTACAAAAAAGAATTAAGATGACAAGCACCGGCACAACCACCATAACCAAAGCAAGTAAGAAAATAATTTCAAATCAGACCTCCCTTATAGTGTCCCCGGCACAACAAAGAACTATAGAAACCATGCTTGGAACAGAAAAAGAAAAGACAGGCTCCATTCCCAGCATGCAAAACATCCAGTCAGTGCTGGCAATGATACAGGAAGCCATGAATAAGACTCAGGAATCAATTGCCAATAACCATGAGGAGACCAAAAGAAACCATGATGACCTGAAATCTGATGTGGGAGAGATAAACAATAACATAAAGAAGATGGATGATAAGATCGAAAGAATTCAACAGAACATCGCCAAAAATGAACAAAAAAATCAAAAGACAGAACTTAAAATGGAACAGACAGTTTAAAAAGTGGAAATGCTGGAACAACGACAGATGGCAACAAATCGAGAGCTGAAAGACTCACCTACCTCGAAATGGAAAAGGCATCATTTTACTTAAGGTTCCAGAATATAACAGAAACTAAGGAGGAAGACCTGGGTGAGACAATGACGGAGATCTTTGCTGAAACAACACAAAGAGATAAAGATGACATACGAAGGGATATAGACGAAGTCTACAGGGTGCACACTAACTACACACACAGGAACAAACTCCCAAAAGAAGTCCATGTCCGATTCATGAAGAAAACGACAAAAGAAGAGATATACAGGAAAATGAGAGAGGATACAATCTTCTACAAAGGGAAGGAAATAATAACACTGAAACAAATTCCGAGACGGGTAAGGGACCAGAGAAAAAATTATAACTTCCTCACAACACAATTAAATAAACACAAAGTGATGTTCCACTGGCTATTACCAGAGGGCATCTTAATTTTGTGGCAGGACAAGAAAGTTAAAATAGATAGTCTGGAAGGAGCCCAAGAATTTTTTGACCAATACTTTGTTCTTGAAGAAGAGCAAGAATCCAGACTGGAATTGGAAAACAAGAGTCAAGAGGAGCAACTAACAGAAGAAATAGAAGATGAACAGGAAGAGAAGAGAAGACTGGAAAGAGAAAGAGAAGAGAGAGAAGAAGCAAGAGGGAAAACACAAAGAATAACAAGGAACACAAGGAAATTAAAGACAACAAACAGATAGGAAGAAAAATGGAACAGGAAATAAAGATGATATCGATTAATATGAATGGATTAAACGCCCCAGTTAAAAGAACCCGGACATTTACCAAACTACAAAAATTAGAAATAGACATTATAAATTTACAGGAAGTCCGCATTAAAAAACAACACCAGAAGATACTAGAAAACACAAGATTAGGGAACCTTTACACCTCACTGGCAGAACAGAAAAAAAGAGGCATTGCAGTCTACATTAGGAAACACTTAAAAACAAAACAGATATACGCGGATGAAGAGGGGAGAGTTCTAATGATCAAAATACAAACGGAATCCAAAACAATATTATTAATCTCAATTTATGCACCAAATGAGAATCAACGCACCTTCTTCAAAAGCATACACAGCAAAGTAAAAGATTTAGAATATGAGAACATTTGCATCATAGGTGATTTTAATGCAATTTCAGATACAGAAAAAGACTATTACAGTACCAGGAAAAAAAAAAGACTCTCCCAGACACCTTTAAGGAAATGGCACAGGAATTACACCTTCCGGATCCTTGAAGGGAAATAAACAAGGAAAAAAAACAGTATACATTTTACTCCAATCCACACCTATCTTGGTCCAGAATAGATATGGCCTGGATGTCAACAGACCTCAGGAAAGACCTAGAAGAAATAGAAATTATGACTAACACATGGGTAGACCATAACCCGCTAAAATTAACTTGGAAAGGATATCAGAAGAAGAAGAGATGGTTGATGAACACCGAAATTCTAAAAAACAAAAAGTATATACAAATGATAGAAAAAGAAATGGAAATATTTTTTAAGATCAATATCAAAGAACAAACCTCCCTCCAAAATTTATGGGACACGGCGAAAGCCTATATAAGAGGCTTAACGATAGCATATCTGGAGAAGAAAAATAAAGAAAAACAACAGGAAAAAGACAATTTATTGAAGGAACTTAAAAAATATGAATTTGAACTACAGAACAAATCTCAAAATAAAAGGATCAAAGAAAAAATAAATTTGGCAAAACATAAAATACATTTGATCACACAAACAGAAATTGCGAGGAAAATCAAATTTGCAAAACAAAATCATTTCGAACACGCAAATAAGACAGGGCGATGGTTGGCATACAAATTGAAGAAAGAAAAAGAGAGAAGGACAATCCATGAATTACAGGACGACACAGGAGAGATATACTATAGGAACAAAGACAAAAAGGAAATAGCAAGAACTTTTTTCCAGAAATTATACGAACAGGAAGAATCTTTAGAAGAAGATATCAAACAATACCTCAATGAAGTCGACATCCAAGAATTAGAAGAGTCACATAGGGAGCTTTTGGACAGGCCGATTACGATGACAGAATTGACTGAGACGAGGAAGAAACAGAAAACAAATAAAACCCCGGGACCAGATGGTATACCCACAGAGTTCTACAAGGCTTGCCAACATCCAATAGACGAAATTCTACTTGGAGTATTCAATGACGCACTTCTGGAAGCTAAGATTCCCAACTCTTGGACAGAGGCCATCATAACATTGATACCGAAAGAAGAGACAGACCATACTTGCATCAAAAATTATAGACTGATATCGCTCTTAAATGTAGACTACAAATTATTTACATTAATAATTACAGAAAGAATTAAGAAAATAATTAATGAATATATTCATTCGGACCAGAACGTTTTTATTCCAAAGAGACAGATAAAAAATAATTTGAGACTAATAATGGACGTATTAGAATACTACAAAACAAATTCAGACAAACAACTGGCCCTAATTTTTTTAGATGCTCAGAAGGCATTCGATAACTTAAATTGGAAATTCCTCACGTTACAATTAGAAACTATGAAATTCGGCAACAAATTCACTAATATGATAAAGAAAATCTACTCCTATCAAACAGCGAAAATAGCAATAAATGGTGACTTGACAGAACAATTCCAAATATCAAAAGGAGTGAGACAAGGGTGCCCTCTGTCTCCCCTGTTATTCGTATTAGCATTGGAAATTCTCTTAAGGGAAATTCAAAGAGATAAGGAAATATGAGGTTTGACAATTAAAAGAGAGGAATACAAGCTCCAAGCCTTCGCTGATGACATTGTATTTATCACAGAAGAACCAATAATAATGGGTACTAAATTATTATATAAAATAGAGAAATATGGGAGAGTAGAGGGACTTAAAATCAATAAACAAAAGACAAATATACTAACGAAGAATCTCTCCAACCAGCAAGAAAAGGAATTAGAGGATGAATTAGGCATACAAACAACAAAAAAGATAAAATATCTTGGAATATGGCTCACCAGCAAAAGTTCATCCATTAGAGAAGACAATTATGATAAACTCACAAGACAAATAAAAAAAGACCTAGAAATTTGGAAAAAACTACAATTATCCCTGTTGGGAAAGATTGCCTCAATTAAAAAGAAATTTCCTACCCAGAATGCTTTACCTATTCCAAGTGATCCCAATAAAACTGGGGAAGAACTTCTTTAAAGATTTTAACAAATTAATAGCGGACTACATCTGGCAAGGCAAGAAAGCAAAAATTAAAATAAAATATCTGCAAGACACAAGAGAAAGAGGAGGACTCACACTACCGGACTGGGAGATATATTACAAAGCATCAACATTAATTTGGACCAAGGAATGGATGGAACTTAAAAACAAAAGATTACTAAATTTGGAAGGATTTGATCTACAATGAGGATGGCATGCGTTTCTGTGGGAGGGCACTGATAAACAACACAGATACTTCCAGAGGCATACGGTTAGACAAGCACTATACCACATGTGGTGGGACATCAAAAAAGCACATTACTATAAAATTCCGGAATGGTTATCAACCATGGAGGCTCAGATTTATTTTATTTTTTAAAAAAATTGATTTATATGCCGCCCTTCTCCGAAGACTCAGGGCGGCTTACAATGTGTTAAGCAATAGCCTTCATACTTTTGTATATTTATACAAAGTCAGCTTATTGCCCCCACAAACTGGGTCCTCAATTTACCTACCTTAGAAAGGATGGAAGGCTGAGTCAACCTTGAGCCTGGGGAGATTCAAACTAGCAGTAATTGCAGACAGCTGGGTTTTAATTACAATGCTTAGCCTGCTGAGCTATCCAGATTTACCCAAACACCATGGACAGCACTAAAATGAAAACCTATAAGGACTTATTAAACAACCAAGGGGAACTAAGAACAAGACAAGAATTGCAGGAGATGGGTACAGACATCGACTGGTGGCCATACTTACAAATAAAATCAAGATATCAAAAAGATTTGACCCAATTTGAATTCCAAAAAGGCCAAAACGAATTAGATAAAATATTACAAGGACCACAGGACAAATTGATAAAAAAAGTTTACAATTATTTACGAGCATATAAACTAGAGGAAGAGCTGGTTAAAGATAACATGATAAACTGAGCAAAGAACTTCGGCCACAATATCGAACTAGACAAATGGGAAAAACTATGGACAATAAATTATAAATCAACAATGTCTGTACCCTATAAGGAAAATCTGCTTAAAATGTTTTACAGGTGGCACCTTCCCCCAGCCAGGTTGGCAAAAATGTTCCCCACACATCTCCAATATTCTGGAAATGTAATCTACACAAAGGAACCTACTATCATACATGGTGGACCTGCCCAAAGGCAAAACAATATTGGCAAATGATCAGAACGCAAATAGAACAAATTACACAACAAAGAATAGAAATGAAGCCAGAAACCTTTCTACTAGGCATAATAACTGGACAATATGAAAAGGAAATAAAATACTTAATAATTCATATAACAGCAGCATGTATAATTTTTGCACAAAATTGGAAGAGTAAAGACATACCAACCGAAGATAGAGTAATTAGTAAAATCATGGAATGTGCAGAAATGGATAGACTCATAAAGGAACTACAAGATAAAGAGGAACATGATTATTATTTAATATGGGATAAGTGGTACACTTGGTTAGGAGAGAGAAAAAAGGAAAAATAGGACTAGGAGACAACCAGTGGAACCTAAGATAGACATAGGAACATATATCACTTAATATAGGTCAACAATGAATCCAAAAAATTAGACACAATGAAAAAGACCCAAATAGGGAGGAGTCAAATTATAAATGAGAAATAGACAACAGACTACAGTTGTGATAACTTTGACAAGATGTATACCTGATTTTTTGTTTACATGTTTTGTATGTCTTGTTGTTAATTGTTTTTGTTTTGTTTGTATTTTTAAATAAATAAAAATTTAAAAAAAACCATTTTGATCTGAATGTATAAATTCATTTAACAACCTCTTCAATCTTTCCGCCATAATTGATGCAAATATTTTATAATCTGCATTTAATAGTGAAATTGGTCTATAATTCTTTATTTGTTGTAAATCTGTTTCTTCTTTTGGTATAAGAGTTATATATGCCTCCATCCATGAATTCGGAACCTTGGCTTCTATTAGTAAATCATTAAATACTTGTAACAGTGTATTGCTTAGTACATCTTGCAACTTTTTATATAATTTTGCTGGTAGTCCATCTGGTCCTGGGGTTTTTCCATTTTTCTGCTTTTTAATTCCCTCCATCAGTTCCATCATTGATATTCTTTCTTCTAATGCTTTTTTAAATCTAATTTTGATCTAATTTCTTATAATATTCCTCAACTATTTTTTCTTTTTTTTTCAATATTTTATTAAGTTTATGAAAATACATAGAATAACATTTCTATTAACATCGGATGTGCAGTGTTTATACATATATACAAGATATATACCTGGTGTCTCTTAAGCTACTTATTCCTTTTATTAGACACACCTTTTACTCCTTCTTTTATTTTATCATTCATTTATTTATACCACCTTTCCCAAACGGTATAGTAATCTGAGTTTTCATCCTCATTTATTTCATGGGTTAATTTACTCATCTCTGCGCACTCCAATATTCTCCTAATTATATGTTCTTCTAGTGGCAGAGTTTTCTCTTTCCAGTGTTGTGCATATGCCAGTCTAGCAGCTGTAGTGATATGTATTATTAAATGGTTCTTTTTCTTTCCATAGGTCCTCTTTACTATTCCCAGGAGAAATATTTCAGGTGCCAATTCAATATCTTCTCTGATTATTTCTTGTAACCATCTCCGAATCTTACTCCAATAGCTTTTTGCTTCGGGGCATGTCCACCACATGTGAAAGAAGGTACCCTGGCCGTGACCACATTTCCAACAATTTGGGTGTATATTTGGATACATCTTTGCTAGCCTAGCAGGGGCTAGATGCCATCTGTGTAGCATTTTATACTGGTTGTCTGTATAAGTCACTGCTCTGGTCAATTTATAATTCTTATTCCACGCCTCTTCCCACTCATTTAAATTTATGCTATGTCAAATATTCTTCTCCCATGTGCTCATTTGGTTTTTAATTGTACCTTCTGCTCTGTCATCATTCAATAAGTAGTTATATATTTTGGCCAGTATCTTTTTTTCTGTTCCCATCAGGACCTTATCGAACCCGTTGGATCCTAGTTCTAAGCCACATTCCTCCTTGTCTTTCTGATATCTAGACTTTATTTGTAGGTAAATCCACCAGTCTATATTAATACCTTGATCTTTCAAGGCGTCATTAGATTTAAGTTTTCCTCCTCCATCTAGAATGTCTTTGTATCTACACATTTTCTCCATTCCCCACCTGTTGGGATAGATCAGGGCCTCCATCGTGGAGAGCCATTTTGGGACTTTTGTGTAGTATCACTGCCTGATTCCAGTCCATGTTTGTATTAATGTATCCCTAATTTTATGCCTATGGAAATATGTTTTCTTTTTCTTCTCTGTGTCCCATAGGTATGCGTGCCACCCTCTCTGTAGATCGTGACCTTCCAAAGTTAGGATCCTTTTATTTTCTAGAGTGGCTTACTCCCTTATCCATACTAACTTGGCTGCCCTGTAGTATATTTCCCAATCGGGGAGTCCAAATCCTCCTATATTCCTTTTTCCCTGTAAGATTTTAAAGGAGATCCTTGGCTCCCCCCCACCCCCCACCCCCCCACAAATTTCCTGATACTTTTGTTTAGTTCTGAAAAAAAAAACTAAATTTACAGGTATAGTTTGATACAAGTATAATAATTTAGGGAGGATGCTCATCTTAATCGAAGCTATCTTGCCTAGGATTGACAATTGTATTTTCTTCCATCTATCCAAATCTTGTTTTATTTTCTTAATTAAGGGCATATAGTTGTCTTCCTTTAGGGATGAACACCTTGAGGTTATCCAGATTCCTAGGTACTTTATTTTTTTAATGACCTGTAATCCCAACTTTTCTTCTATCTCTTTCTTCTGAACCTCAGTTACATTCTTAGTTAATATTTTGGTTTTGGTTTTATTCAATTTAAATCCTGCTACTTCTCCGTATTTGCCCAATTCCTCTAAAATTTTTTTGTCCAGATTCTAATGGGTCTTCCAAGATCAAGGCCACATCATCCGCAAATGCTTGCATTTTATATATCTCTTTCCTAATCTTAAGGCCTTTAATTTCCTCATTATTTCTAATTTTTTGTAGCAGAACTTCTAGAGCCAAAATAAATAATAATGGTGATAGGGGGCATCCTTGTCTTACCCCCTTCCTGATCTGAAATGTTTTGGTCCTATCTCCATTTAATAGAATACTCGCCCTTTGGTTGTCGTAAATAGTTTTTATCATCTTTTCAAAATTTGTTCCAAATCTCATTATCTTAATTTGTTTAATCATGAAATTCCAATTTAAATTGTCAAATTTATTTATTTATTTATTTCAATTTATATACCGCCCTTCTCCCCGAGAGGGAGGAATCCATTTTATTTATTTATTTATTTATTTATTTATTTATTAAATTTATATACCACCCTACTCCCAAACGGGACTCAGGGCGGTGAACAGCCAAAATAAGATACAATAAATACAAAAGTTAAATATCATTTAAAACAAATTAAATAATTTGGCTCAAACAGTTTAAAAATCCAATTGTAAAAAATTTAAAACCCAATATAAAAGGAGGATAAGCCAGACCAGCTTGTTCAAATAAAAACGTTTTTAAGGCACAGCGAAAAGTACACAGGTCCTGTAACCTCCTTATCTCAGGGGGGAGCTTGTTCCAGATGGTAGGTGTCCCCACAGAGAAGGCTCTCCCCCTGGGGGCCGCCAGTCGACACTGTTTGACCGACGGCACCCTAAGGAGCCCCTCTCTATGGGAGCGGACTGGTTGGTGAGAGGCTGTTTGAGGCAGAAGGCGGTCCCGAAGATACCCTGGTCCTAAGCCATGGAGCACTTTGAAGATGGTAACCAAAACCTTGAAGCGCACCCGGAAGACCACTGGGAGCCAGTGCAGCTCGCGCAGGAGGGGGCTCCCATGGGAGCGCCACGTCGATCCCATCACCACCTGCGTAGCCGCATTCTGGACCAGTTGGAGCCTCCGGGTGCTCCTCAAGGGGAGCCCCATGTAGAGAGCATTACAGTAGTCCAGGCGTGAGGTGATGAGGGCATGAGTGACCGTGCGTAACGAATCCCGATCCAGAAAGGGACGCAACTGGCGAATCAGGCGAACCTGATAAAAACTCCTCCCAGCCACGGCTGTCATATGCCCTTCTAAAGACAGCTGTGAGTCCAGGAGGACGCCCAAGTTGCGAGCCCCATCCGTGGGGGCTAATGACTCGCCCCCAATAGTCAGAGGTGGCACCAGCTGACTATATCGGGATGTTGGAAACCACAGCCACTCGGTCTTGGAAGGGTTGAGCTTGAGTCTGTTCCTCCCCATCCAGATCCGTATGGCCTCCAGGCACCGGGACATCACTTCGAGGGCATCATTGGGGTGGTCTGGGGTGGAGATGTACAGCTGAGTGTCATCAGCGTACTGATGGTACTTCACCCCAAAACCACAGATGATCTCACCCAGCGGCTTCACATAAATGTTGAACAGAAGGGGCGAGAGGACCGATCCTTGTGACACCCCACATACAAGGGGCCTCGGGGTCGACCTCTGCCCCCCTGACAACACAGACTGCAACCGGTCAGAGAGAAAGGAGGAAAACCACCGTAACACAGTGCCCCCCACTCCCAGCCCCTCCAACCGGCACAGCATGATACCATGGTCGATGGTATCAAAAGCCACTGAGAGGTCTAATAGGACCAGGACAGAGGAACAACCCCTGTCCCGAGCACTCCAGAGATAATCTACCAACGCGACCAATGCCGTCTCTGTGCTGTACCCGGACCTGAAGCCCGACTGGAACAGATCTAGGTAGGTCGATTCATCCAGGTACCAAGGCAGCTGTCGCGCAACCACACTCTCAACAACCTTTGCAACAAAGCAAAGGTTGGAGACAGGACGATAATTTACCAACATTGCCGGGTCCAGGGAAGGTTTCTTGAGGAGGGGCCTCACCACCGCTTCCTTCAGAGTGGCGGGGAAAACACCCTCACTCAAGGAAGCATTTATAATCCCCTGGAGCCAGCCTCGCGTCACCTCCCGGGAGGCCAGCACGAACCAGGAGGGACACGAGTCCAGTAAACATGTGGCTGCGCTCAGATTGCTCAGTATCCTGTCCACGTTTTCCAGAGTCACAGAGTCAAACTCTTCCCATACAATATTCTCAAGGCCTGCCCCAGTCATCTCCCCTGGATCTACCCACTTGGAGTTAGAGTCCAGCTGTTCCCGAATCTGAGCGATTTTGTCATACAGATATTGTACAAAATCCTCAGCTCTACCCTCCAAGGGTTCCTCCCGTGCCCCCTGTTGGAGCAAGGAGCGGGTCACCCTAAACAGGGCGGCTGGGCGATTATCTGATGACGCAATAAGAGTGGAGAAGTAACTTCTTTTCTCCGCTTTTATCGCCACTAGGTAATTCTTAATATGAGCTCTTACCAGTGTCCGGTCGGATTCAGAATGACTAGCCCTCCAACTGTTCTTTAGGTGTCTTTTCCGGCACTTCATCTCCCTCAGTTCCTCAGTATACCAAGGAGCCAGGTGAGATCGGTGCCGGGTCAGAGGCTGCAAAGGCACGACCAGGTTCAAAGCCCCAGTGGCCGCCTCATCCCAGGCGGCCACCAAGTCTTCAGCCGAGCCGTGTGCCAGATCCTCAGGAAATGGCCCAAGCTCTGTCTGGAACCTATCAGGATCCATCAGGCGCCTGGGGTGGAATCACCTCACCGGTTCCGCCTCCCTGCAGCGAGGTGCGGCGGTTCGAAGGTCTAAGCGAAGGAGAGAGTGATCTGACCATGACAAGGGTTCAATCACTATATCCCCTATCTCAAGATCACTCAGCCACTGTCCAGAGACAAAAACCAGGTCCAGTGTGTTTCCCCCCCACGTGAGTAGGGCCATGAATTAACTGGGTCAGGTTCATGGCCGTCATGGAAGCCATGAACTCCCGAGCTGTCTCAGACATCTCACCGACTGATGGCAGGTTAAAATCCCCCATGACCATAAGCCTGGGGATATCAACCGCCACCGCGGCAATAACGTCGAGCAGCTCGGGCAGGGCTGCTGCCACGTGGCAGGGAGCCAGGTACATGACTAGCAGACCCAACTGCACCTTATGACCCCACTTCACAAGGAGGGACTCACAGCCAGCCGTCTGAGGAACAGTGGTCTTCCTCGGGGCAAGACCCTCGTTTATAACAACCGCCACTCCCCCACCCCTCCCTTGTGACCTTGGCTGATGAAATGCACGAAAACCGGGTGGACACATATCAACAAGGGGGACCCCCCCCTCTTGGCCCAATCAAGTCTCCGTAATACCCGCCAGGTCTGCGCCCCCCTCCTGAATAAGATCACAGATGAGGGGGGCTTTGTTTACCACGGACCTGGCGTTGCACAGCATCAGCCGAAGGCCCTGGGCCCGAGGATCTGTGCAACCAAGGGAACTGGAAGAGCATTGGGGGCCGGAGTGCGCCACCGTTTGCAAACAGCGGGGGCGCACTCCCATAACCTGATGTGGCCCCCTGCTCCTGCCATATCTGCCCCTCCCACCTACAGTACCGATATTATAACCATCAACCACACAAGCTCTAACCCCCTCCTCGACCCTGGTACTTGTGTCTCTAGTGCCGCGCTCTTCAGCTGGCACCGGCCTCCTCCCTAATAGGTTCTCCCCCGAACCTACAGAACCCACCCCCCTCCCAGAACCCTTTAAAACCTTGTTTAAAAATTTACCCAAAAAACCCCATAGCCCCTTCCTCACGCGATGCCATCTTTCAGGATTCCAAAATCCATCATCGAGATAGGCCTTCGATAAAGTAGAGGGCCAAACCTGCGAGAGGGGGGAATCTCGCAGGGCAAGGAGTTCTGACACTGAATACATCAAATCGTTAGGGGTGAGAGAAGTCCATGGTCGGTGTTGTGGCCCCGTCCTCTGAGCCTATCCCATTGGAGGAAGGAAGCTCTGAGCAGGAGGAAGAGGAGCCAGCCAGATCTCCCAGCCCCCCCCCCTCTGGCACCGTCTCAAGTGCCAGCTGAAAGAGAGCCAAGTAGTGGGGAAACAGGTGTCTCAGATGAGAGTGAGGGAGAGACGTCATTCTTGGACGCACGCCAAAGAAGGCGAGAGAAAAGATTACTGCAGCTGCGGCGTATGAGGAAATAGACCTGAGTCACTGATTGGAGTCACAGGATCAGTGAGTCACTGGACCACACCCAGAAGCCTATCTATATAAGACAGGACAGTGGGTCAAGAAGTTTGTGACGAACAAAGCGAAACAAACATAGCAACCTCGTAGTCTTGGAAGCTAGATGAACGGCAAAGCTACGTAGGTGATTTTCTTGTTTGTGTAAACTAATAAAGTCCTTGGCAGACGGTGTGCATATCGCTGCCAAGGTTGAGATAAGAACTGTGGAGTGTGCCAAGTGATTCTTAACCCTCGGCTGGCTGTGTTTTTGTGGGTCTCTGAAGGGGGGGGACAGATCAGTCGGGGGGACCATCATGTTGTTATAATGCAGAGGTAAAAAGTTCCAGTCCAAGGCCTAGGCAACAGGCCTCCATTCCTCTCTCACAGTGGGGGAGGGGGAGATAAAAGCCATCCGGCCCCCGGAAATTTCTTGGCCAACCGTCCTCTCACAAAGGCCGGCCAATAAAACTTTGATGGAAAACCTGGGAGTGAAGGCAGCCAGACACCAACTCCCACCAGCCTTGAGTCCATAGGTCCAGTTCCCCATATGGGTTAGGAAAAGTCAGAAAGTCCAATCTTCCAGTTCATGGGAGGATATAGCTCGAAGTTCAATTCAGGAAAGATCTTACAAAGGCAGGAGATTTTGAGATGGCTTGTTGGAAATAGAGGAGAGTAGGAACTGCTCGGCAGGCCTGAATAGGCAAGGTAACCATGATCATAATCACACCCACAATTTTGATCCTTATGTATCAAAGTGTTTAATATTTTTTTGGTTCTTTCCGCCATTATACTCATGAATAATTTGTAGTCGGTGTTTAGAAGAGCAATTGGTCTGTAATTTTGAATTTGTTTTAGATCGGCACCTTCTTTCAGCAGTAATAGTGTGCTTCCCTCCATGAATCCGGAATTTTGGAACCCGTCAATGCCTCATTATAAATTTCCACTAATTTCGGTAGTAATATTTCTTCTAGATTTTTATATATTTCTCCTGGGAATCCATCCGGGCCTGGCAATTTGTTGTTTTTAAGTTTAGAGAGTGCTGTTTTTAATTCTTCAACTGTTACCTTTCCATTGAGCATTTCCCTTTCTTCCTCTGTTATCCGTGGAAGCTCTTCGCTTGCCAGATATATCTTCTGGGATCTCCTCCTCTTTGTATAGGGCTTCATAATATTTCCTAGCAATTTCTAATTTGTCCTCTTCTTTGTTTAACAAATTACCCTTGGAGTCTTCAAATATGTTAATTGTCCCTTTTTCATTTTCCTTTTTTAATTTATAAGACAGCCATTTGCCCGGCTTATTGGCATTCTCAAAATAGTATTGTTTTGTTCTTTTTATTTTATGTGCCAGATCTTCTTGATCTATGATATTCAATTTATGCCTCCACATCAGCCAACTTTCTTTTGCTACTTTATGTCCTGGGTTTTCTTGGAGTTTCCTTTCTGCTTTTCCTAAGTGGTTTAGATGATCTTCCAGGGCCTTTCTTTTTTCTTTATTTTTATGTGCACTATATGATATCACAACCCCTCTTAGATAAACTTTCATTGCATCCCATACTATTACACGAGGAGTTTCTTGATTTCATTTTCTCTGAAGAAGGACTTTAATTCTTATTTAAGTTTTTCTACACATTCTTTATCGCTCAACAATTTCACATTGAACCTCCATCTCTGTTATTTCTTCCTCTGTGCACTCTTCCACTTTACTTCTAAGGGGTTATGACCTGCCCATGTATTCAGGCTGATTTCTGCCATTCTTATTTCTAATCCAAGATTTCTGCTGACCCATGCCATGTCGATTCTCGACCAGGACTTTTGAGGATTAGAGTAAAATGTATACCGTCTATCATTTGGGTGTAAGGTCCGCCATATATCAATTAAATTTAATTTGTCCGCTAAATCAAAAAAGGCTCTCGGTAATTTTGCCCTTTTATTTTTATTAATTTTATTGCTTTTGTAATCCTTATCCATACTCTGGTTTCTCTTCAGATCATATAAATCTTTCGCCTTTTACTCAACTAATTTTTTCTTTTCCTCATTATCATATCTTTCCTTGTTGATCTAATAATTGGGTTATCAATTTCCTTTCTTTTTCCTTCTTCATTTTATATGCTAGCCATCTTCCTGATTTATTTGCATTTTCAAAAATTTTTTGCTTTTGATGATTTTATTTTCCCTGCCAGGTCTTCATTTTCTATTAAGTTCAATTTATGTTTTTTCAATTCCATTAAGTTTTTGATTTTTTTGTCTTGTGGATTTTTTTGCAATTCTTTCTCTAATTTCTTATATTCCTCCTCCAATTTCTTTTGAGTTTGTCTGTTCTGTTTGTTTCTTTTTCCTGCATAGGTCATTGCCAAACCCCTTATATATGTTTTACTAGTTTCCCATACATTTTGCAATGATGTATCATCTTTTCTATTTTCTTTAAAGAAAAAAGTCAATTCTTTTTCCGTATATTGTATAAAGTCTTTCTCATTTAATAAACTTTGATTTAATGTCCATCTCATTCTTTTTCTTTGTCCTTTCCATATCATCATTATTGGATTGTGATCTGCCCATATATTTGCTTCTATATCAATCTTATCTATCTTAGATATTAAATCTGTTGACATCCACATCATATCTATTCTTGACCATGACATATGCCTACTTGAATAAAATATGTATTGTTTTTCCTTTAGACTTCTTTTTCTCCAAGCATCCTCTAAGTTTAGTTCATCTACCATTGTGTGAAATGTTTTCGGAAGTGTCTTTCTTGGTTTTTTATTCACTTTTGTGGATTTATAGTCTAGCTCGTTATCAAGAATCGCATTAAAGTCTCCTATTATGCAAATATCTTCATATTCATATTCTAGTATTTTCCTGTGTAATTTTGCATAAAATTCTTCTTGATTTTCATTTGGAGCATATATACCCACAAGTAATATTTTTCTGTAATTCATTACAATTTCTACCATCAAAACTCTTCCCTCCTCATCCTCAAATATTTGTTTGGATTGAATTGTCTGTTTGATGTAAAATACTACTCCTCTTTTACTTTGACAAGCCAGTGTTGTATACAATGTCCCCAATTTTATTCGCTCCAAAAGTTTTTTATGTTGCTTTCTAATACGAACTTCTTGTAAGCATATAATTTCTAATTTTAGCTTCTCTAATTTATTAAATGTTTTCCCTCTTTTTATTGCCGAGTTCAGTCCATTTATATTCAAAGATATTATTTTAATTTCTTCTTCCATTTCTTATTTATTTACTTGTTTTGTCGATCTAGTCATTTTTATCTCCCTTTGTTCTTTAACTTCTTTCGCTCTTGCTCCTTCTCTTAACGCTCTCTCTTCTTGTTCTCTCGTCGTCTCTTTTGGCTGTTCTTTCTTCTCCTCCTGTTGTCCATCCCCATTTTCATCTCTCAATCTTTCTTCCTCTTGAACCTCTATGTGTTGATTATAAAATAACTCTGCTTTCTCTATTGAGTCTAATTTGTATCTTTGTTCTTGCCAGTTCACCAATATTCCTTCTGGAATCAACCATCTAAAACTTATTCCTCTCTTTATCAAACATTTCGTGAGAAATTGATATTCTTTTCTCAGGTCTCTCACTCTTCTTGGAATTTGTTTCAGTGCCACTACTTCTCTCCCTTTGTGCTTTATTGTCGTGTTTCTCATCAATTGCAATATCTCTGTTCTCAGTGTTTTCTTAGTAAATATGACGTGAATTTCTCTAGGCAGATTATTTCTCATCTCATATCTTGTATGCACTCTATATATCTCCATGATCCCATTTAATATCCCTTTCTTACTTTCTTCCATTGCTTCTGCTAGTATCTCTGCAATTTTCTCTGCTAAATTTTCTCCCTTTTCTTCTTCAATATTTTGGAATCTTAGATAATAATCAGCTTTATCCATTTCCAGAATTATAATCGTTTTTTCCTGATTTTTATCACTAATTGTAAATCTATAATCCATTTCTTCCACTTTTTTCTCCGTTGCTTCTGCTTTTTCTTCCACTTGTTGCAATCGTTTTTCATTTTTCCCTATCATCTCTTTAACTTCTTTCAATTCTCCTATTTTTTCCATTCTCCAATCTACTTTGTCTAAACTTGTCTTCAGGTCTTCATATATAATTTGTAACATATTTTTTAATTCTGTGTTGATTTTCTCTTGCTGTGGTGTGGGTTCTGTTGTCTTTTGCCCTGTGGTACCAGGTACTGTTGATATTGATGGTGATGATAGATGTTGTGTTTTTTTCTTCATGTTGTTTTTTCAAGCCTTACTGCCCAATTTATAATCCAAGTAATCAACTTCTTCAAATTCAAACTGCCCAATCAAACGCTTCAGGTTCTTGATACCTTAATCCACATAGGTTTAATCCATAATCCATATAAGAAGGAAAAAAAGGTAGAAAGACTTTTTCAGAAGAAAAACACAAAAAAACCCAAAAACAACCAAGATGCCCAAAAAAGCAAAAATAGAAAAAAAGGGGGAAAACCCAGATCAGAACAAAAATAAAAATTCACTGATAAAAGATTCAAAGCCCAAGTATTTGCTCAAAATATCCAACCAGCAAGAAAAAGATGAAAAAAGTACTATAATCTCCCAAAAAGAGTTAAAAAATAGAAAAAAACAAAAACCATGCCAATCATAAAAAATTTAAATCCAGGAGAAAGGAACTTCTACAAAAAAAAGAGAAAAAGGAACAAAAAGAAAAAACAGAAAAGAAAAAATAATATTCCAAAATATCACTATTCCAAAATCTTCCAAAATTTATAGATCCATCAAGCGAAAGGAAAAAACAAACAGCTTTCATTCTTTTTTTTCTTCTATATCTTTCCCCTTCTGTTACAAAATCACAAGACTACTTCTTATCAGAATCTTCTTGCCAGTTTCCAAAACATTGTCCAAGGTCATTCCACTCTCATCTTCTCCTTTATTCAATATATCACTTTAATTTTCTCTGTCACCGCTAGATGGTACTGCAATTCACTTAAAATAATCTTTAAAATATCAATTTACTTTTCTTCTTTCAGCTTTTAACTCCCAGCTACAAAACTCAAATTTTCAAAATACAATTCATTAACCAGAGAGGCCTCTTTTCCCAATCTGTTAAGTTACTTTTTCAGCTTTTATTAATTAGTCTTTATTAATGGCTTCCACTTCTTCGCCACTATTCCGGAAGTGGGGAGGTAGTCTTATTCCGCTTCCTCCCCCTCCTCTCCTCTTTGCCAGTTCTCTTTAATTTAAATAGCTTTTAAAAGTTCAGGAGAAAATATATAAAAGGAATCTTGTTTCCAAGACCTCACTCTCTCACCCAGGTGATCACCTCGCTCTTCTTTTTCTTGCTTGTGGCCGCCCCAGCTTGTGACAGCTCCAATGGCTGCCTTCCCTCGCTGCTGGGTTGGAGGCTGATCACTGGCACTTCAGGGAACTTGCGATTTCCTTGTCTGTGCCAGCCTGTGCCTCCATTCTTTGCTGTCCCTACAGGACAGCTATGATCCCTGGGGATCCCCAAAAGCAGCTGGGATATCGGCGTTCTCCTGGAGCCCTGGAATCCACATGGTACCACCACAATGCTGGCCACACCCTCCTGGCTTGCTTCTTGAAGGTTGCCTTTTCCATCTGAGCATTGCTGCTTGGCCTGGAGTGTTGATAGACGTAATGTGAAGTGTGTTGCAGAGGATCTTGGAGTTCAGCTTCTGGCCCAAGCATGTTGCTGCATTTACTGCATTCGTTGTCAGAATATATAACTCTTTCTAGGGCTTTAACTTCAGCTGTGGCAACTGCTACTTCTTTCCCTACGGCAAGCCGCTCTAGGTTTGCTTCTAACAGGGCTTTCTACATTTCCAGGGATGCCTCTTGCTGCATTCTTTGATTCTTTCTGTACTCTTTCAGCCTCTAACCGTGTTCTGTCTTTTTTCATTTCCATATCTTGTTCAGCAAAGGCTGCTTGTGCTTTTGCTGCTTCGGCCTTTGCACTGGAAGTGGCAAGTGTATTACTTGCTGATGATTACTAGAGATTTGTGATCTTGTCTTGTATGAAGGTGCTCAGCTCTGTGACATGGTGTCTTCTGGAGGTGCTCAACTGTGTAGAGACTGCTGTATGGCTGTATGCAAGTAACTGCATTGGCAGGGTAACAGGCCTCTGTATAGTCATTATCATAGATCCCACTTGCTGGGTAGCTGCTGTTTCACTGTTCTGTTCTCACTACACATTACCCTATGTGCAGTTTGACATGCAGCTAAACCCACTTATCCTCCAATAAACCATCCTGTTCCTTTAATAAAGAACCCAGATCTACAGACACAGTCTAGTTTATTGGAGGTTAGGTGGGTTTAGCTGCATGTCAAGCTGCACACAGGGTAACATGTAGCGAGGACAGAACGCTGGGCATGATAAATTGTTCGGAGGAATACAGCAAACCCTCATGTGGTTTGAATGGCTTCCATACAAGGTTTGTGTGCCCCCACCCCCATTGTAGGAAACTGCACTGCCATCTTTGGACAAGATCAGTGGTGAAATCCAAATTTTTTTACCAGCAGTTATGTGGGCGTGGCTTGGTGGGTGTGGTGTGGCTTGGTGGGCGTGGCAGGGGAAGAATACTGCAAAATCTCCATTCCCTACCCACTCCAAGGAAAGGATACTGCAAAATCCCCTTTCCCTCCCACCTCTGGGGCCAACCAGAGGTGGCATTTGCCAGTTCTCTGAACTACTCAAAATTTCTGCTACCGGTTTTCCAGAACCTGTCAGAACCTGCTGGATTTCACCCCTGAACAAGATCCTTGTTTTTGCAAAGATTAGCCAAGGGTGCAAAGTAGTCTGAACAGCAGCATAAAGGAAAGACGAAGGTTGGTACACTTCGCAACATCTTCTTGTAGGAAATATAGGGTTTTCTGATAATCTTGCAACGTATGGAATGACAATGTTGCTTCATTTATTGTTCTCTTTGTTGTCTGTTACAGAGGGGCTCCTGTAGGGTCTTTTTTGAGATTTGATGAAGGCCCACTTGGGATAGCCACATGTTCTGAGGGCTTTCTTGATGTGTTTTAATTATTTTTCTTTCCTATTTTTGCTGGTAGGCAGACCTTCAGCTCAGTGGTGTAGGGTTCTGATGATTCCCATTTTTTTTTAAAAAAAAGCTCTTGATAAAGCACCTTGGGACTGTCAGAGTGGCAATCAGCCCCGTTACCTTGCGTGGGGTAATTGCCCTCATTTTGAGTTGGATCGTGGCTTTTATCCTGCTGCATACTTTGATCAATAAAACCGAAGAAACATTTTCTAATTAAACTCATATTTATTGTAAGAAAATAAAAACATCTCACTATCTAAAATAGATTACATGTTGGCAAAGAATCCCCAGCCTGACCTTAGCTGGCTGGAGAACAAAGGAAAGTTTCTAGAAAAAGTACAAAAGAATGCAATGACATGCGTAGTAGGTGCTGTAAGTGCTGATAAGGAATATGACTACGGTAAGTCTGATAGTCCAGAAATAATAGCTCTGCTGGTAAATATAAAAACGCAGTGACACCCCTTCTTTTGCCAGTTGAGCGATCATCAGGTATATCATCAGATAAGGCACATCTTCTTACGCAGATACTCGTGTTGAGCTGCTGGAAGCGGTTTGTTGAGCATGTCTGCAATCTGATCATGTGTAGATACATATTGCAGTTTTACAAAACCTTGTTTCACTAATTGTTTGATATTTCTATAACGGATGTCAATGTGTCTGGACCTAGAACCTGTGAAATGTGATTCAGAAATATAAACCACCGATTCATTGTCTTCCATCACTGTGATTGGTCGGATCGGACGTGTCCAGATATCTGTGACCAAAGCATCAAACCACGTTAGAGAATTACATGCATCTGAAACACAAGCATATTCAGCTTCAGTAGATGAACAAGAAACAAAATTCTGTTTACGCACTTGCCAATAAACAGGACATCCATTTAAGAACATCATATAACCAGAAGTACTTTTACGTGATTTCTTGTCACTTGCCCAATCAGAATCTGCATAACAACTTAATTCTGCATAATCAGTGTGTGTTGGTTCTAACAATAACTTCATGTGTTGGGACTTCCGGTGGCGCCTCCGTCGTTGTCGGCGGTCGCTCCATGACTGCCGGCCTCGCCGCGCATAAAAGAGCCGCCTTACAGCTGGCAGGCGGCTCGAAAACCCCGCTCTTCGATTGGAAGAGTGGGTAGAGCTACTGGGGGTGTGGTAGAGCCCCCTGAACTGCCCCCAGGACTTTTTTTTTGTCCTGAAGAGGGCTCAGGGTGATAGCTCCCTATTCACCCCCAGAGAAGCGCCGCGCAGCGAGGGATCTCTGCTGCTTCCAGCAGTGGAGCCATACATCGTGAGCAACACCACAAGACGACACTTAAACAAGCCGGTGAAACTTGGACTGACTAAAAGAGGGAAAATGCAAGTATTACAAGTATCGTTTTTTTTGCTAACTTTTACGGGAAAAAAAAAGGAAAAAAGAGAGACTGGAGAAATTGTCTTGAAAATGGCGACTGGCTTTGCTCGGAAAATGCTTAAGAAAATGGACAGTGAAAAGTGAAAGTTAGAGCTTAGCCAGCGCCGAAGTATTTTAAAAGAAACATCCTAGCAGGGAAAAGAAACAAAATTGATTTAAACAGGACCTTTTTGTCTTTTTGAGAAAAGTTAGAACCTTTTTAGAAGTATGACTCCTAAACAAAAATCAAGGGGGGGCTCCCTTACAAGTCAGACAAAGGAAAAAGCAGAAATGACCCAAACGCATTTGCAGGGAACTGCAAATGAGGACTTAAAAGATTTTATAACTAGGTCTTTAGGAAGCGTTGTTGAAAAGATTAAAAACTCACAGAAGAATCTTGAGGAGCTGGTACAGGGAAAATATGATCAACTGAACCAAACTGTTATTAAAGTAGTTTCTGATCTTTCAAATGTGGTGGTGGAAATGGGGAAGAAAGTGGATGAAATTAGTATAAAGTTTGATTCCAAGATGAAAGACTTACAGGAAAAATTTATTGAAGTTGATGCCAAAAATCAGGAAATTGAGAATGATGTGATGATGCTTCAATTTAAAGCTATGGAGCATGCTTTGAGATTAAGAGGTATAAGGGAGAATAATAGAGAAAATCTAAGAACATTATTAAATTTGGAAGATGATCAAATTTTGGCTTGTATTGAAAGAATCTACAGGGTCAACTCACGTGTGGCTAGACAAAGGAATTTACCCAGAGATGTTGTTGTTTATTTTACTGATAGAAGATTAAGAAATGATATTCTACAAAAGCCTTATTCAGCTACTTTAAAGGTAGAAGGTTTACAAATTAGGGTTTACAAAGAGTTACCATCAAGGATTTTAAAATACAGAAAAGATTTTGGATTTTTGGTGAAGGAATTGAACAGAAGGAAGATACCATTTAGATGGGATGTACCAGTTGGTGTAATTTTGTTATCAAGATGTGAGATATTGTTTAAACACCGTTGAAAAGGCTGAACATTTTTATAATAACATTCTTAAGGGAGCCCCCATATTTTTATCCTCTTCTATGATGTCAACTATGGAAGAAGATAAGAAGGATAAAGAGTCTGAAACAGAGGTTGAGGAACAATGTATGCAGATGGAATTACAAAATCAAAATAATCAAAGTGTGTCAGAAGATAAAGGAGCATTAGGTGGTTTTCTAGATGATCATATCATGGAATATCTAGGTTTGAAAACAAAGGATTCCAGAGATTCAAGAGAAGTGGTACCGGGCCTTGAACTGTCAAAGCAAGAATTGAAAGATAAACACATAATTCGAGATAAATGTACAATTCGAGATGAAAAACAAATATTACTGAAACAGCAGAGGCCCAGTATTCCACAAGTGGAAAAGCATGAAGAGAATAAGCAACAGAAAGCACAACTTAATGGAGGAAATAAACTGAAAACCACTGAAACGGAAGTGCAGCAGATACTGCGTTTGATGAGGGAATCACTTTGTGAAATCTAAAGGATATTCATGAATAGATGGAATCTATTACAGAAAGGATTATTTGAAATAGCTTGAAAGATAATTATCGTTATATCTAACTTTTACATGATAATGGATTAAAAATTGGTTACATAATTCATCCTGATTTGGATTTGACATTTTGAGAAAGTTAAACAGATCACTGCAATATATGCAGATGATCTGTGATTACCCTATTATAATTTATTGGAACTTATTATTTAGATGATGAAAATGAAGATGAAAACATCTTGGAAACCCGAAGGAAGGATGTGGAAATGTTGGCAGGATTTGGAAGAGTTTTAAAGGCACATCTGGGAATGCAGCTTGTATGAGCTGCATTTGTTTTTTCTTTTAACGGATATATTAGGAGTCAGGTTGAATGATCTACCTAGAGGATTACAAGATACCTTTGTGGTTGGATTTTATAAACATAAAGTCACTCGGGGGGATGTATATATGGAGAGATGTTGGTTGCTGATGGGGGCAGCTGGAATAAGAAGTAGTTTATAAATATTGTGTCAGAAGATAGTTGTTTAACTTCAATCAAGATGAAGATGAAGAGAAGACGAAAATTTGCCTACTGAGATAGAAAAGTTAGTTGATATAATTGCTGTGCATTTTGAAAGAACATGAAGTTTATAATAAATATGCTGGATATTAAATTTATGAAGAGAAGATCAAGATTTGGATTATTAAGATAGAAAACTATTAGATATGATTGTTATATATTTTATTAGTATATATTAAGGGGGTCTGATTTACGTAAATAACTATTAATGTTTTTTTTTGATACAGAAAATTTTTTGATATGGATGTTATATATTACACTTAGCGGGATTGATAGAAATGTTAACATTTTTTTTAGCGGGGCTTAAAGATTAAAAGAGTATTATTGATGGATAACTGAGTATTTGAGGTAAAATTGGTAATTGAGGTAAATATTTTTATTATTATTAGTCTTTTTATTATATTACTAAATGCATCACTGTATCTTTTTTAGCTTAATATAAGTAAGGTTTTTTAAAATTAGTAGCGGAAGTCAAGGGTGGGTGAGGGGGATTGGAGGGGCTTAAAATACTTGATAAGTTTATGGTTAGCAAATACTTGACAGCATAATTGATTAATGTTTTTTTATTAGTAAAGGAAGCCTAGGGAGGGAAGGGAGGGGAGGGAAGGGAAGGGAAGGGGGTGTGTGGATGGGAGGGGGGAATAAGGGGGGGGGGGAAATGAAAAAAATTGTATTGTAAAACTTTTTCAATAAATAACTTCATGTGTTTAGTGTGCTTTAGGTATTTCAATAATTTCTTAATACATGACCAATGAAACTGTTTTGCCTTACTTACATGTCGAGATAAGAGATTAACACTGAGTGCAATGTCTGGTCTTGTCCAACTACTAATGTATAACAGTGATCCAATAACTGAACGATAGTGTTTGATCCTCGAACTCAGGACTTGGTTCATGTGTCAAGTTGTGAAAATCTGTTTGCATGGGTGTCTTTGTTGTGTTAGCATCCTTCATGTTGCAATGATGTAAAACTTGTTCAATTTTATCTTCCTGTGAAAGACTAAACCCCTTCTGTGTTGTTTTAATCTGAACACCTAAATAAGTGCTAATATGACCTAAAGATTTCAATGTGAAGTATTTCTGCCAAGCTTTGGCAAAAATTTCACTCATTTGCTTATTTGGACCAATATAAACAATATCATCAACATAAACAAGATGTCAGCCTCCAGTGCTGACATAGTAAAGAGGGGGTTAAATTCCTGTGGGATTAGTAAGAGAGACTGCCGTAGAATGATTTAGATAATGACCAATAGGATAAGGAAGCAAGCCAGGAAAGGGAGGGATTATGGAGCAGAGGTCATTTCCTGACTGCATATGAGTCCGTGAAGACGTTGTTCTAACAAATAAAAGTTTTTTTTTCTTTATTATCAAAATGTGAGAGGCATCTTATTTCTAAGACAACTCTAGTCGGACACAAGAACTATCTCATATGCATTGTTAGATCTTTTTGTGAACACGCACTCATCAGTTTCGGACTTAATAAAGCCCATTGAATTTAGTTTGTCAGTAAGACATAAGTACCACATTAAACCAGACTGTTTCAGACCATAAAGACTTTTGTTTAGGAACCAGGTATCCCCTTCTTGCTGTCAGAATCCTGGAGGACCTCTCATGTAGATTTCTTCATCTAGGTCAGCATGTAGATAAGCGGTGTCAACATCAAACTGGAAAACTTCTAAACCAAGGATAGTTGCAGTGGCTAAAGCAATTTTTACACTTTCAGTTCTGACTGTCGGTGAGTAAGTATTTGTGTAGTCCTCAGGATAACGTTGAGCGAAACCCTGAGCTACAAGTCTGGCCTTGTACAATGACTCACCATTTGGCTTCTTTTTGATTCTGTAGATCCATCGAGTGCCAATGACCCTTTTCTTTGCTGGAGGTTTTGCAGGCGTAAACACCTTAAGTTTCTTTAGACTGTCCATTTCAGCCTGCATTACATCATACCACTTCTCTTGCTCTGAATCAAGAAGATGTTTGATTTGTGTGAAGTTATCGGGAGGTAGTGTAACATTACAAATCAAAGGCAAGGGTGCTTTTGTCAGTTGCCACGAATATCGCTGTGGAGGAATTCCCTTTGTGGCTCTCTTGGAACGCCTCGGAACAGTCGTCCATTCTTCTTCCCTTTCGTCCTCGTCTTCATCATCGTCGCTAGCATCAGCATCCGCGGCTTGCGAAGACGGAACATCATGTTGGGAAGAACTGGTGGGTGGAACATTTGCCAGTGAATCTTGGTCATCAGGCTGCATGGCATCAGTAACATCATCTTTAGGAAAATAAACTCCAGGATCATTGGAATGAATCCTGGACCAGTCAGCGTCTTCCTCAAAATTAGCAGATTGGGAAGTCACTAGTCTACGATTAGAGTCAATAAATTTGCTCCATTTTGAATTGTCATCAAAACCCATAAATCTTAGTCTCTTTGCTGCTGGACCTCCTTTCCTTCTTTGATCTAAGGGAATGTTCACCATGGCGTACGAACCAAAAATACGGAGGTTTTTGAGATCTGGCTTGTAGCCATACATCATGAAGAAAGGAGTTTGATTTATCGCACTACTCCAAGTACGGTTTGGCTTTCTTGCAGACAGCACAATCCAGAAACACCTTATACCCCTTTAGATCCAAACCTTTTGCGAACTCCAGCATTTTTCTAAGAACCCGGAAGCTGGCATGTCCCAAACTTCTATGCCACTTATGGATGCACCTGGAATGCAAAGGTTTACCAGTTAGTGAATTTTCAACATTAACATTTTTATGAGGAACCTCAGGCTTGCTCTGAGCAATCTGTTTCTCAATTTTCTTTTTGTTGGCTTTAGGAGCCTTTGGAGTAGCAACAGGATCTCTCACTGGGACGTCTCTCTCTGGGCCTGTGCTCTCCTCTTTTGGAGTTTGTATACTTGCCTGTGCTTGCGGTTTAGATTTTGGTTTTAAGTAATAAACACCACCAGTTAACAAGGTTTCAGCAACAATATCTCCAACTTTAACTATGTAACTTGCTTTTTTGAGGTGGTGAACCTGGAATTTTAAAACTCTAGACAAGTGAGCCTGACTAAGCAAACTAAAAGTTGCTGTCGGTATGTAGCAGACATCAGGAATGAATGCATTGAGCTCTTCAACATAAACAGTTCCTTTTCCTTTGACCTGACAAGGATGATTGGAAAAAGAATAAAGTTCACGCAGTTCAGGTTCAGGCTCGTGCATCTCTGTGAAAAGTTCTTTTCTGTAAGTAACATGGAAAGCTGCACCACTGTTCAAAGTCCACAAAAGCCGTCTGTTGTATTCTGGATGAGGTTGTGGATCATTGGTTAAAGCCAATGTGGCGAGTGGAGCTTGCGAATCATGCCTTGGACCATGACGATCTTGTCTACTGCCTCTGCCTCTGCCTCTGGAGTCTGTTCCTCTGGGCAGGTACGTGACAGGAGCTGGAACTCGTTGGGGACAATCCCGGGTTGCATGTCCCACACAGTTGCAGATGTTGCATCTTGGCATCCTTGGAGCGTAGGTCCTTCCTCAGAAGGGACGCCTAGCTGGAGCTCTTGATGCAGGTGGTCCTCTCAAGTGTGGTGTGGCTAACATCAGTGCCTCCTCTTCAATTAAGAGTCTGCACATATTGTCCACTGTGCGTTGAGCAATAGGCACTTGGTTAATCTTTGTAATGGCATCTTTCCATTCATAGTTCAAAGAGCTAATGATAATGCTGATCATTTGAATATCTTCAATATGATAGCCCCTTTCTCTCAATTCTTTCCTCATACCTTTCAGTTTGGTCAAATGTCCTCCAATTTGTTCACCAGGTTTCAATTTCGAACCATGGAATTCAGACATGAGCAAACATGAAGACTCAATTGAGACAGGCCTGTAGCAATTTTCCAATTGGACCCAAATTTGTTGGGCTGTTGCATCAGGCAGAAAAGTAACCTGCAGTTCAGTATCCATGGACATCAATAATGTTGTGCAGGCTTTAGTCTCTAAGTCTCTTATTTCAGGTGTCCATGGTTGGGCAGGAGGGTTAAACACCATACAATGGGTGCCTTCTTTACATAGCAAAAGTCCAACCTCACTGACCCAGGCCTTGTAATTCTGCCCTGACATCTTTAATTTTGACTCACCAGCCAGTGGAGCAACAGAGTATGCCTGTTGAAGAATATGCATTTGACGTACTGGCTGTGGAAGTAAAGGCACTTGTTGTGCTGGAGGTGGACCAGGGGCTGGCCCTGGTTGTACAGCTGGAGGCACGTGTGCATGCATTTGTGGTTGGAGCTGTGGCATTTGAGCTGCAATATTAAAATGACCTGCTGGAGACGCAGTCATTTGCATTTGCTGCGTTAAGCGTTGTTGTGCTCCATCTAAAAAGATACCAGCACCACCAGGGGGTGCTGAAAATTGAGCCTGTGGAGACACTTGTGGCATTGCAGTCTGAATATCTGAGTGAGTTAAGGACATTTCTGATAAAGTCAGGTGTAATGCTTGTAATTGCTCTCTCAAATTGTGATGCATTTCAGCTTTCTCTAATAAATTACTTTCACCAGCAGATGGTGCTGCAACTTTAGTTCTAGGCAGCTCAGATAATTTTTCTGCCTGCATGGCATGGTGTGTAATTTGAGAATAGAGAGGGTCATGTGACAAATGTGACGTGTGCACAGCTCTCTGTTCTGATTTGCCTGACACAATATCCACCAGAGGGTGTGTCTTTGGCTCCGAAGAAGAAAGCAAAATGGCATTTCCAGGAATTTGTAAAGCACAAGACTCACTCTTATCTAGCTCAAGCATAGATAAAGCCATTTTTGCCTGGGATAGCTCACGTTCAAAAATTTCAATTTGACCACCATAGTTTTTATAGCTTGCTCATTAGGGGTAATCTTGGAGTTTTGAGGAGGATAATAAATTGTTTCTCTCTCTGCGTGGGGGGAAAAATGCTCTGCCATTTGTAGAAATTGTGGCCTTGCACCAAGCGTTTCAAAATCAAAAGGTTCTAGGCAGACAGTTTGAGAGCATGCATAATTGGAAGGGGGCGTCACTGACCTCGGTCGTAGTACGTTGCCTTCAAAAGCAACTCTTCTATTATCTTCCTCCTGAAGCTTCTTTAGGAGCATTTTGTCTATTTCTCCTCCTCCTTCTAGCCGAGTGGCTGAGGCAAGGGGCTGGAAATTTGAAAGTCGTCTTTTTTCTTCTATCTCCTCTTGGTCAGAGAGGTGTAAATCATTGATAGAAAAAGCTCTGGGCTTCATTTTGCCCTTTTTCTTCTTTTTTCAGCATCTTAGAAGTTAATTTAATTAGTGTTCCGCCGTCAGTAATCAATCATCTATCTAATTAGCCTAGACGGTCATGATCAAAAGTAACAAGCAAGGGGGAAAAAAGCCATAAATCAACCATCCTCTGCTACCATTGTCAGAGCAGCAATCAGCCCCATTACCTTCCTGGGGTAATTGCCTGAGTTAGAGGTGAATCGTGGCATTTTCCTTGTGTATACTTTGAAAAAAAACCAAAAATACATTCTAATGAAAAACTCATATTTATTTGTAAAGAAATAAGAACATCTCGCTATCTAAATTAGGTTACATCTTGGAAGCTTTCCCGGCTACCTCTCTTGGCCGGAGAACAAAGAAAAGTTTTAGAGAAGAAGAAAAGGAATGTAGACATGCGCAGTAGCTACTGATAAGGCTCTGGCAAGCTACCGTAAATCTGAGAGTCCAAAAATAAAAGCCCATCTGGTAAATACAAAAACACAGTGACAAAGAGGCTCCTCCACTTCACTCTTTTCACTTGAAGGAGCCTCTGGAGGTTCTGAAGGCCCTGGCTGAGTCTCTGCCTCTGGCACCACATCCTCTTCAGCCTCCTCACTGTCTCACTCGAGCGCCGGCTGCACAGGCTGCTGGCACCACACCACACCAGCCTCCTCATCGTCAGGATCAGCCACAATCCACGCAGGCCGCTGGCGGGCCACAACAGGTATCAAGAGAAGAATAATGGAGAGGGCACACAGCTCTGGGGGGCTCCAGTGCTAATGTAAGGGGTTTGGGATTTGCCTCCTATCTGTTAGAAAGTTTATAATCCATCTACAAGTGTTGTCAGGCACAGCTAGTTGAGTCAGTTTAGAGAGAAGGATTTCTCCCACCTTCTATATTTGCAGGCTCTTTTACTCTTTACAGTGTTCTTTTCTTATCAAAGACATGTATCTATCTATGCTTTTCCTTCAGAGCATTCTGTTGTTGTTAGGAAAAATGTCAAAGTTATTTTTAAAGATGTGGTTTTCTGATTACAAAAGAAAGGAGAAGGTCCTTTCTGCATGCACAGAAGCTTTTTGATGACGTCGGGGTCGGTGGGCAGAGTCTCCCGCCAGTTTTACTACTGGTTCTATAGAACCAGTGTGAACTGGGGGCAACCCACCACTGAACAAATCCTGTAACCGAAGCCTATCTTTATGTTTGAGGACAACGTAATCGTTTTTTAAAATTTCAGCAAAATCCAGGGGTATGATCAAGTCTTGTCTTTATCTCCGGATAAAGTCTCCGGAGAAGGGCGGCATATAAATCAAATTAAAAATTTTAAAAAAAAATTAAAAATTATCTATGTTTTTCCTTCTAATTTAATAATGATAACTATTCAGGACATGTGGTTGAGTGGTCAGTGGTTGAGTGGTCTAGATATTGGGGATATAGTTGTGGAGCCCTTGTCATGGACTGACCACTCGCTCCTTCGACTCGACTTTCAGACCGCTGCACCTCACCGCAGGGAGGCGGAACCGACCAGGTGGTTCCGCCCCAGGCGCCTGATGGATCCTGATAGGTTCCAGACGGAGCTTGGGCGATTTCCTGAGACACTGACACACGACTCGGCTGAGGATCTGGTGGCTGCCTGGAATAGGGCAGCCGGCGGGGCCTTGGACCGCGTCGTGCCTTCGCGGCCTCTGACCCGGCGCCGAACTCACTTATCTCCTTGGTTTACCGAGGAGCTGAGGGAGATGAAACGCCGGAGAAGACGCCTAGAGAGCGGTTGGAGGGCCAGTCGCTCTGAATCTGACTTGACACTAGTAAGAGCTCACATTAAGACTTACTTAGTGGCGATAAAAGCGGCAAAATCCAATTATTTTGCCGCCCTTATCGCGTCATCAGATAATCGCCCAGCCGCCCTGTTTAGGGTGACCCACTCCCTCCTTCATTCGGGAGCGCGGGAGGATCCCTTGCAGGGTCGTGCTGAGGATTTTGTGCAATATCTGGATGACAAAATAACTCAGATTCGGGATGACTTGGCCGCCGACTGGGTTAGTTCGGGCGAGGTGACTGAGGCAGGTCTTGAGAGTGTTATCTGGGCTGAGTTCGATCCTGTGGCTCCCGAGGACGTGGACAGGACCTTGGGTAGACTGAATGCAACCACATGTTTATTGGACCCGTGTCCCTCCTGGTTGGTGCTGGCTTCCCGGGAGGTTACACGAGGCTGGCTCCAGGAGATTATAAATGCTTCTTTGAGTGAGGGTGCCCTACCAGATGCCTTGAAGGAGGCGGTGGTGAGGCCCCTCCTCAAGAAGCCCTCCCTGGACCCGGCTATTTTGGCAAACTACCGTCCAGTCTCCAACCTTCCCTTTTTAGCGAAGGTTGTCGAGAGTGTGGTTGCATGGCAGCTCCCTCGGTACCTGGATGAAGCTGTCTATTTAGACCCGCTCCAGTCCGGCTTCAGGTCTGGATACAGCACCGAAACGGCATTGGTCGCGTTGGTGGATGATCTCTGGCGGGCCCGGGGTAGGGGATATTCCTCTATCCTGGTGTTATTAGACCTCTCAGCGGCTTTTGATACCATCGACCATGGTATCATGTTGCGCCGGTTGGAGGGACTGGGGGTGGGAGGCACCGTTTTACGGTGGTTCTCCTCCTACCTCTCCGACCGGTCGCAATCTGTGTTGACAGGGGGGCAGCGGTCGACCCCGAGGCGCCTAGTGTGTGGGGTGCCACAAGGGTCGGTCCTCTCGCCCCTTCTGTTCAACATTTATGTAAAGCCGCTGGGTGAGATCATCCGTGGTTTTGGGGTGGAGTTCCATCAGTACGCTGACGATACGCAGCTGTACATTTCCACCCCAGACCACCCCAACGATGCCGTGGAAGTGATGTCCCAGTGCCTTGAAGCCGTGCGGGTCTGGATGGGGAGAAACAGGCTTCGACTCAACCCCTCCAAGACCGAGTGGCTGTGGTTGCCGGCGTCCCGATATAGCCAGCTGACACCATCGCTGGTTATTGGGGGCGAATCACTGGCCCCCACGGAAAGGGTGCGCAACTTGGGCGTCCTCCTGGATCCACGGCTGTCTTTGGAGGATCACACGACAGCTGTGGCCAGGGGAGCTTTTTATCAGGTTCGCCTGATACGCCAGTTGCGGCCCTTTCTAGATCGGGACTCCCTACGCACAGTCACTCAGGCACTCGTCACCTCTCGCCTGGACTACTGCAATGCTCTCTACATGGGGCTCCCCTTGGGGTGCACCCGGAGGCTCCAACTGGTGCAGAATGCGGCCGCGCGGGGGATTATGGGAGCGACGGGACGCTCCCATGTGACACCTCTCCTGCGCGAGCTGCATTGGCTACCGGTGGACTTCCGGGTGCGTTTCAAGGTGTTGGTGACCACCTTTAAAGCGCTCCATGGCTTAGGACCAGGGTACTTACGGGACCACCTTCTGCCGCCAATAGCCTCCCACCGGCCGGTGCGCTCCCACAGAGAGGGTCTCCTCAGGGTGCCGTCAGCTAGACAATGTCGGCTGGCGACCCCCAGGGGGAGGGCTTTCTCTGTGGCAGCCCCTACCCTCTGGAACGATCTGCCTCCAGAACTGAGAACAATTGCTGACCTCCGGACCTTTCGTCGGGCCCTAAAAACTCATCTCTTTCAGCTTGCTGGTCTTGCCTGACCCCGCTGAATTTTTAAGATTGTATTAGAGGGTTGGGTATTTTAATTATTCAGTGGTTTTAATTTTAGCCATAGTTATATGTTTTTTAAGAAATTTTAACTTTTGTATACTGTTTTTTATTCGGCTGTCCACCGCCCTGAGTCCGCAAGGAGAAGGGCGGTATACAAATCTAATAAATAATAATAATAATAATAATAAAGACAGCCATGAGTCCAGGAGGACGCCCAAGTTGCGAACCCCATCCGTGGGGGCCAATGACTCGCCCCCAATAGTCAGAGATGGTGCCAGCTGACTATACCGGGATGTCGGAAACCACAGCCACTCGGTCTTGGAAGGGTTGAGCTTGAGTCTGTTCCTCCCCATCCAGATCTGTACGGCCTCCAGGCACCAGGACATCACTTTGAGGGCATCATTGGGGTGGTCTGGGGTGGAGATGTACAGCTGGGTGTCATCAGTGTACTGATGGTACTTCACCCCAAAACCACGGATGATCTCACCCAGCGGCTTCACATAAATGTTGAACAGAAGGGGCGAGAGGACTGATCCTTGCGGCACCCCACATACAAGGGGCCTCGGGGTCGACCTCTGCCCCGCTGTCAACACAGACTGCGACCGGTCAGAGAGAAAGGAGGAGAACCACGGTAGCACGGTGCCCCCCACTCCCAGCCCCTCCAACCGGCGCAGCATGATACCATGGTTGATGGTATCAAAAGCTGCTGAGAGGTCTAATAGGACCAGGACAGAGGAACAACCCCTGTCCCGAGCCCTCCAGAGATCTTCAACCAACGCGAGCAATGCCGTCTCCGTGCTGTACCCGGACCTGAAGCCCGACTGGAACGGATCAAGATAGGTCGATTCATCCAGGTACTGAGGCAGCTGTCGTGCAACCACACTCTCAACAACCTTTGCAACAAAGCGAAGGTTGGAGACGGGACGATAATTTAACAATATTGCCGGGTCCAGGGAAGGCCTCTTGAGGAGGGGCCTCACCACCGCTTCCTTCAAAGTGGCGTGGAAAACACCCTCACTCAAAGACGCATTTATAATCCCCTGGAGCCAGCCTCGTGTCCCCTCCCGGGCGGCCAGCACCAGCCAGGAGGGACACGGGTCCAGTAAACATGTGGCTGCGCTCAGACTGCTCAGTATCCTGTCCACGTTTTCCGGAGTCACAGAGTCAAACTCTTCCCATATAATATTCTCAAGGCCTGCCCCAGTCATCTCCCCTGGATCTACCCACTCGGAGTTAGAGTCCAGCTGTTCCTGAATCTGAGCGGTTTTGTCATACAGATATTGTACAAAGTCCTCAGCTCTACCCTCCAAGGGGTCCTCCCATGCCCCCTGTTGGAGCAAGGAGCGGGTCACCCTAAACAGGGCGGCTGGGCGATTATCTGATGATGCAATAAGAGCAGAGAAGTAACTCCTCTTCTCCACTTTTATCGCCGCTAGGTAGTTCTTAATATGAGCTCTTACCAGTGTCTGGTTGGATTCAGAACGACTAGCCCTCCAACTGCTCTCTAGGCATCTTTTCCGGCGCTTCATCTCCCTCAGCTCCTCAGTATACCAAGGAGCCAGGTGAGATCGGTGCCGGGTCAGAGGCCGCAAAGGCACGACTTGGTCCAAAGCCCCGGCAGCCGCCTCATCCCAGGCGGCCACTAAGTCTTCGGCTGAGCCGTGTGCCAGAGCCTCAGGAAATGGCCCAAGCTCCGTCTGGAACCTATCAGGATCCCTCAGGCGCCTGGGGCGGAACCATCTCACCGGTTCCAGCTCCCTGCAGCGAGGTGTGGCGGTTCGAAGGTCTAAACGAAGGAGAGAGTGATCTGACCATGACAAGGGTTCAATCACTATATCCCCTATCTCAAGATCACTCAACCACTGTCCAGAGACAAAAACCAGGTCCAGTGTTTTTCCCCCCACGTGAGTAGGGCCATGAATTAACTGGGTCAGGTCCATGGCCGTCATGGAAGCCATGAACTCCCGAGCCGTCTCAGATGTCTCACCGACCGATGGCAGGTTAAAATCCCCCATGACCATAAGCCTGGGGATATCAACCGCCACCGCGGCAATAACGTCGAGCAGTTCGGGCAGGGCCGCTGCCACGTGGCAGGGAGCCAGGCATGTGACTAGGAGACCCAACTGCACCTTATGACCCCACTTCATGAGGAGGGACTCACAGCCAGCTGTCTGAGGAACAGTGGCCTCCCTCGGGGCAACACCCTTGTTTATAACAACCGCCCCTCCCCCGCCCCTCCCCTGTGACCTTGGCTGATGAAATGCACGAAATCCGGGTGGGCACATATCAACAAGGGGGACCCCCCCTCCTGGCCCAACCAGGTCTCTGTAATACCCGCCAGGTCCCCGCCCCCCTCCTGAATAAGATCACTGATGAGGGGGGCTTTATTTACCACGGACCTGGCATTGCACAGCATCAGCCGATGGCCCTGGGCCTGAGGGTCCGTGCAACCAAGGCAACTGGAGGAGCATTGGGGGCCGGAGCGCACCACCACTTGTAAACAGCGGCAGCGCACTCCCACAACCTGATGTGGCCCCCTGCTCACACTGTATCTGCCCCTCCCACCCACAGTACTGATATTATGACCATCTACCACACAAGCTCTAACCCCCTCCTCAACCCCGGTACTTGCATCTCTAGTGCTGTGCTCTTCAGCCGGTTCCAGCCTCCTCTCCAACAGGTTCTCCCCCGAACCTTCAAAGCCCACCCCCTTCCCAGAACCCTTTAAAACCTTATTTAAAAATTTCCCCAAAAAGCCCCACAACCCCCTCCTCACGCAATGCCATCTCTCAGGATTCCAAAATCCGTCATTGAGATAGGCCCTCTGTTAGCTCGGCGCCGGAAAGAAACGCGACTCAGCTGTCCGTTCAGAACCTTTATTAGATGGGTGAAACTGAACGCCGGCTGGGCTGCTGAGCCTCCTTATATCCTGCTCAGGCATGCCCACCGGCCAATGACAATCATTTAAACTTCCCGCCGGGGGAATCTACCAATCCCCCGGCGGATGTCCTTATAAGGACATAACACCCCTCCCCTCCTAGTCCGTAGTCCGTCAATCCGTGTGCGCGATCACGTACTCGCGCAGGTAGGCGGGACGCCTGACAGTTCTACTGGACCTGCGCGGCCCAGTCGGTGGGTGGATGCTGCTCCGGACGGGCCGAGCCCCGGTCGGCTCCTGTCCCTCCGTCCGGGGGTCTCCGGACCCTGCCGTCGAGTGCGCGGGGCCTGACCTGGCGTCTCTGGCAGGAGTTGAAGTCGTCTCCTTGGGCCGTTCCCTGGGCGCGCCACCGTAGGTCCGGTGGTCCTCCGGGCTGTTCCAGTCGCCACGGTCGGTAGACGGTCGTCTGAACCTCGGTAAGGTTCCCGAGTCTTCGTCCCGTGTCCGAGATGCCCCCGGGTCAGAGGGCGTGGGGACCTCCACGGTGGGTCGATCCCCGGGTGGTGGTGGGTGCGACGGTCTCTCCCTGGCCTCTCCGGGTCGGCCTACTTCGCCGGGGTAGGGTAGGACTCCCTCCCGGGGTTGTTGTTGTCCTACCTTGCCGGGTCGGCGGCGTCCCTCCAGGCCGGGGATGGGCTGGTCCTCCTCCTCGGGCGGTGAGAGGCCTTCTTCGCCGGGTCGTTGTCGTCCTCCCCTGCCGGGTGGGTGTTCGCCGTTTCTATTTTGGCGGTCGACCTCGTCTGGGGGGTGTTGGGTTGCCCGGCCTCGTTGTTCCGACCCCCTTCCAGAGTTGTGTCGGTCTCGGGGGTTGTGCTGTCGGGTGCCCCCTTGGTTTTCCGGTGGGCACCCTCGCTGGTGGAGCAGGTCCCGGTCTACCCTGCTCGCCTTTTTCTGGGTTGCCGCTTCCTTCGTGAAGGATGGTCGGTGTCCTGCCTCGCCGGGTTGAGGCAGTCCTCCTCTGCTGGGGTGTCGCCGGCCCTCCTCTTCAGGGTGCGGTGGGCCTCCTTCATCGTGGTGGGGTAGGCCTACCTCGTCGGGGTGTGGTTGGCCTACCCTGTCGGGTCGGTGCAGGCCTACCTCGTCGGGGTGGGGCAGGCCTACCTCGTCTGGTCGGTGCAGGCCTACCTCGTCGGGGTGGGGTAGGCCTACCTCGTCTGGGTGGTTTTCCTCGAACTCCTCGGTTCCCCTCCACCTTTTCCGGAGCTGGTCGATGTGTCGCCTGCAGATGCGGCCATCGACCAGCTCGACTTCGTAGGACCTCGGGCCGGTCACTCGCATGATTTGACCCTTGAGCCATTTGGGATCGCCCTGGAAATTTAGCGCGAAAATCAAATCCCCGCACGCGAAGTTCCTAGGCGGCGGAGGTTTGTTCGGCCTGTCTTTTGGGTTATACAGCGGGTGCAGGCGGTCTAGCGGTGAGCGCAGCTTCCGTCCCATCAGTAGTTCTGCTGGGCTCTTTCTCGTCGTTGTGTGAGGGGTGATGTGTTGGGTCAAGAGGAACTGGTCAATTTGTTCCTGCCAGTCCCCTTTTCCCATTCTGGTTAGTGTCTCTTTCGTTAGCCTCACCATTTTCTCGGCCTGTCCGTTTCCGGCCGGTCTGTACGGGGCGGTGAGCGCGTGCCTTATTCCGTGGCCCGCCAGGAATTCCTCCATCGCCTTCGCTGTCAGCTGTGGCCCGTTGTCGGAGACGAGGGTGTCCGGAAGGCCGTGCGTGGCGAATAGTCGTCGTAGGGCCTTGATGGTGGCTTCCGTCGTGGTGGAGGGCATGGCTATGACTTCCAACCACTTGGAAAACGCGTCGACCACGATCAGGAGGGATTTACCGTTCATCGGCCCGGCGAAGTCGATGTGGATTCTCGACCAGGGTCCGGATGGTGATTCCCACTCTGACGGTGTCGCTTGCGGGGGTGCTGGTCTCGTTGCCTGGCACGGGTCACATCTGGCAATCCACGCCTCGATGTCTTTGTCTAAGGCGGGCCACCAGACGTAGCTCCTTGCTAGGGCCTTCATCCTGACGATCCCTGGGTGGCCGCAGTGAAGGGTTCGCAAAGTCCGTTTTTGGAGTGATGTGGGAATGACCACGCGGTCGCCCCAGAGGAGGCAGCCTTGCATCGTGGTGAGTTCTTGCTGCCTTCTGTGGAATGGGGTCAGCTCCTCCCTCTGGGCTTCTTCTGGTCATCCCCGTAAGACCCAGGATAGCACTTGCCTGAGGATTCTGTCCTTTGCGGTGTGCTGTGCAACCGTGGATGAGGACACCGGGCTGGACTGGTCATCATCGATGTGGTGGAGTCCGAGTGTGGGTGCGGGATCCTCGATCCATTCGTTCAGCGGGCACCTGCTGAGGCCGTCGGCATTTCCAATGACCTTACCGGGCCGGTGGGCTAGGCGGTAGTTGTAGCCCGACAGGAAGATGGCCCAGCGTGTCATCCTGGGCGACATGAAGGTTGGGGTGGGTTTGTCCCCCGCGAGGAGGCCAAGTAATGGTTTGTGATCTGTTATGATGGTAAACGCTCTGCCATATACGTATTCATGGAAACGCTTGACGCCTGCCACGATCGCTAGCGCTTCCTTGTCTATTTGGCCGTAGTTCCTTTCGGCTGGTGACATTGTCTTGGAGAAGAAAGCAATTGGTGCTTCTTTTCCATTCGGGAGTTGGTGGCTTAGGACGGCCCCGACCCCGTAGGGTGAGGCGTCGCAGGTCAAGGTTAGCGGTAGCTCCCCGTTGTACTGGATGAGGAGGCTGTCGGAGGACAGGAGTCTTTTGGCTTTCTGGAAGGCTTCCTCTTCTGCGCTCCCCCACTTCCAAGGTGCCGCCTTCCCTAGGAGCCGGTGCAGTGGTTCAGCGACGGTGGCTTTCTGTTGTAGGAATACACTATAAAAGTTAAGTAATCCCAGAAAAGCCTGAAGCTCCGTTTTGTTTTTTGGGGCTGGAGCCTCGTGTATAGCCCTTACCTTGTCTTTGGTGGGGTGGATGCCCTGGCTATCAATTAAATAGCCCAGGAACTCGACTTCCCTGACTCCGATCACGCACTTGTCCCGTCGGACCCGAAGTCCCTTCGCCTGGAATCGCTGCAGGGCAAGCCTGAGCCGTTCCATTAGTTGGGATTCCGATGTCCCCGAGATTAGGACGTCATCGAAGTAGGGCACCACCCCTGGAATGCCTTGGAGAAGGCGTTCCATCATCGATTGAAATATCCCCGGGGCGGCACTGACCCCGAATTGGAGTCTGTTGCATTTAAATGCGCCCCGGTGCGTGACAATCGTTTGCGCCTCCGCAGTTGTCTGGTCCACTGGCAGTTGCTGGTAAGCCTGTGCCAGGTCCAGTTTGGCAAAAATTGATCCATTGCCCAGTGAGTGCAACAGATGTTGCACTACTGGCACCGGATATGCGCTCTGCTGCAACGCGCGGTTGATGGTGCACTTATAATCGGCGCAGATGCGCACTGATCCATCAGGCTTCATGGGGGTCACAATGGGAGTCTCCCATGCAGCGTGATCGATTGGTTCGAGGATGCCCTGGGCGATTAGCTTATCCAATTGTGCATCCACTTTTGGTCTAAGGGCAAACGGGACTCTGCGGGGCTTTAGCCGAATCGGATTGATTTTAGGATCTAAATTTAGAGAAATGGGTTTCCCCAGGAATTTACCTAAGCTCCCGTCGAAGACGTCCTGGAAGTCTTCTAGGAGTTTGTCGAGCTGACTATTCCTAATCTGATTAATTCCTCCGATTGTGAGCCCTAGTGGCCTGAACCACTCCACTCCCAGTAGGGTCGGTCGGGCGTCCTTGACGACGGCGATGGGGAGGTCTCCGCTGAACCCTTTGTATGTCACTCTGATGTTCGTTCGTCCCAGGATGCCGATGGGGTGGCCGCCAAAGTCTACTAACTTCGCCTGGATTGGCTTCAGGTGTCCCTTCGAGATGTTGGGCTGGAGTCTTTTAAGGTTCTGCCAGGCAATAATGGAGAAGGGTGAGCCAGAGTCTATCTCCATGGGGCATGGGGCCCCGTCCACGTGGACGGTCACGTGGAATTTTTCGGCTCCCTCGGCTGCGGTGTTGGCGATGGTCGTTTTGTTGACCTGCCGGCCGTTTGCTTGCCGCTCGTCCTGTCGCCTCGGTTGCTGGGATCGTCTGGATGACCTCTGGTATTCGCGGTCTCCAGGTCTCTGCCTCTCAAAAGTTGGTTCTGCCGCCCTGCAGGCCTCGGCGATGTGGCCTTTCCGTCCGCATCGGCGGCAGGTTGCATCTCGCCAGCGACATCTGGCGCGAGGGTGATCTCCCTTGCAGCTGGCGCATCTGTCCTCTCGGGTGCCATCTTGTTGACTTTCCCGCCTTTGGGGCCTCGTGACCTTGTGGACGGCCATTTCCCCTTCGGACTCCGAGCACGTGGAGAGGTCCTCGGATGACTGTGGCTGTTCTCTGTGGATCTTGTGGATCCCTTTTGAGCGTCTCATTGCTGCTGCCGCTCTGTCGGACGTCTCCGCCGCGGTTGCTTCTTCTATGACGTCCTTTAGAGAGATCTTTTTCCGGCTGAGGAACTTTTTCTGGACTGAGCAGTCCCTCATGCCGAATACGATCCGGTCTCTTAGCTGGACGTCCACGTTCTCAAACTCACAGCTGGCCGCGATCTTCCGGAGCGCCGATACGAAGTCCTTGAACGTTTCCCCTTCGTTCTGATTCCTTTGGTGGAATTCAAAACGGTTGGCTAGGGGGGTGCTCGTGGGCGCGTAGTGCTCCTGAAGGACGTCTTGGAGCTCGGACCATGGCATCTGCTCGATGTCCCTGGGTGCCACGAGGTCCATCGCCATCTCCAGGACTTCGGATCCGCAGTGAGCCAGGAAGAGAGCCCTCTTCCTGTTGTTGTCCAGTTCTGTGAAGCCGCTGCCCGCCAGGAATTGTCTGAATCTCACCATGAAGGACTTCCATTTTTCCTGGCTTGGATTGAATGGAGCCAGGGAAATTTGTGGTCCAGACATGGTTCAGTGACTTAGCTCGGTGATTCAGCTCCTGATGGCGGTAGCGTTGTGTTGCAGGTCGTCGGTTCTTCTTCAGTCCTTCGTCGCCAGTGTTAGCTCGGCGCCGGAAAGAAACGCGACTCAGCTGTCCGTTCAGAACCTTTATTAGACGGGTGAAACTAAACACCGGCTGGGCTGCTGAGCCTCCTTATATCCTGCTCAGGCATGCCCACCGGCCAATGACAATCATTTAAACTTCCCGCCGGGGGAATCTACCAATCCCCCGGCGGATGTCCTTATAAGGACATAACACCCTCGATAGTGAGGAGGGCCAAACCTGCGAGAGGGGGGAGTCTCGCAGTGCAAGTAGTTCAGCAGCCATGAACATCACAGAAAGAGGTGGAAAGTCAGCTGGTCAGGGCTTCACCAGATCGTCAAATAATACTGGGTCAGGTAAATCTTCATACCAGGAGCTGGACTTCACTGCCCTCTCACGACAGTGGGAGGGGCCAGTGTCATCCCCCCATGTCCAGAGGATAATTATTCCAGTCACCCTCTCACAGTGGCTGGGCCAGATGACCTTGACACTAGAGTCCAATAGTCCCTCTTTTCATCTGGGGATCACAACAGCCCCCTCAGCACCTGCACACTATTTCGCCCAGTTTTCCTCCAGTTCAGGGGTCGCATAAGGTGACAACAGTTTGTAGAATAGTTGGAAAATAATCCCACGGGCACAAGTTCTTCCCTGAGGCAAAAACTGGGATAATGGACAAAAAAACCCAGTCCAGTTCTTACAACTACTCCGAGCCAGCTTCGAGGAGGCAGGGTGTAAGCATTCCAGCACTGACATACGAAAGGAGAGGAGAAGCTTGAACTTTCGCCTACTTAATTCCCTTGAAGATACTGTCTCCTCAGAGACAGGATGGGAGGGGGGACATTCCTCTGTACTGACGGAGATGGGATGGGGAGAGTGGCTTGGAAGATGGCCAATGAGATGCAGAGAATTGGGGAACGGAAAGGGGGCGCTTGGGGGGGCAAAGGCTAGTGCTAACTTCGAAAGAGCCAGGGGCAGACCGTTATGCTCAATAAAGAGAAAATTTCCTCAAAGATCGGCCGTCTGGAAATTCATTTATTTTGAGATAACATCGAAGCCTGACAGACAGTTAGCACTCAACTTTCCAAGCCAAACTGGCAAACCTCCAGCCCTCCAGCTCCCTGCCAGATGTTTGGATGGAGTGGCGCCAGGGTTCCGAAGCCATGGCAGAAAGCCAACTCTCTACTGAAAGCTTACTTCAAGCAGCTGGGAACCAGCCCCCCCTCCTCCAGCCAGCTTGGATGTAATGGGCTCTCAACTCCCCTCCCTCCTCCAGCAAAGCTGCAAACCCCCCTTCCTCCAGCACTGCCGCAACATTACCAAGGTCAGACGATTGTGCTCCAAGCCAAGGGGGAAAAAAAAGAACCTTGGTGGACTTTGTCAAAATCTGCAGAAGCTGAGTTCCCCTTTCCGGACGCGAAAGGTAAGGGGAGGCCTCTGAGTGAATTAGGGAGGACAGATTGGTTCTGGGACTGGCAACAAGCCAGACAGCAAAAAGCTTCAAAGCTGCCACTCGAGAGCCCCATAGAGAAATTGAAGGAAGATTTTGACCGTGCCATCTGACTGGCGGAGGGACCATCCTGCTGGCCCAAGGAGAGGGGGAGGCCAGCCGAGCCTATTGAACTGAGTCACCATAGACGGGAGCTCAGCCCTCCCCCCTCCCACATCAGAAGGAGAGAAAGTCCCAGTGGGCATCCATGGGTTCCCCCTCTGCCCAGCAAGCACACCAGCCTAGGCAGAACATTGCCCCCCCACCCCTGAATGAGAGATGAGGAAGAAGTCCAGTGGCACCCTAGGCAGGCTCACAGAGACCCGCAGTGGGAGCAGGGGACACAGAGAGCGGAGCCACCCCGGTTCAGAGGGAAGTTCGATGGGGATCCAGACCAGGTAGCGCGATTCCTCGACACAGCTGAGATCTACATCGAGCGTTATGGACACCTCTACCCATTCCCCAGAGCCCTAGTCAGTGCCATTTCAGAAGGGCTGGAGGGAGAAGCAAGGAGCTGGTCAGCAGCCCTCTACAAGAATAGGGCCCCCCAACTGCAAGACGCAGATGGTTTCTTGCAACTCCTACGGGCCAGGTTCGAACAGGCAGGGGAGGACCCCTATGTGGAAGACAAACTCAGAAACCTAATGCAGAAAGGGAAGCCCATCAAGGAGCACATTCGTGAATTCAGAAGAGTCATTGGCACCTTACCTCCCCTACGAGAGTGACTACTGATGTATTTCTTCAGAACAAGCCTAGATAAGTGAATCACCCAAGTGACCGCTTATCGGGACATCCCAAACCAACTCTCCGAATGGTTCCAGGTGGCGATGCAAATTGAGAGGGGGCTGCGCACCAACGACATGCTAAAGCAACCAGATGACAAGGAGAGATACCAATCAGACCCGAGACCACAAAGCAGATGGGGAACCACGGCACTACGGCCCACCCAAAGGCCCTTCATTCCACGGAGCCTGCTGAGATGCTACAGATGTGGGGGAACAGGCCATCTGGCAGCAGCGTTTGGAACCCCGGGGCTGAGGCCAAACCCACCACCAAAAGCACGACCGGAACGGGGGCCCAAGCGCGCCACCGATGCGCCACGAAAACTCCCTCCAGGTACAGAGGTCTTCGCCCACCTGACCGAAGCAAGAAGAGTCCCAGATGATGGAGATCAATCCCCCGAATGGTATGACAGAGAGGACAATGGTGAAGACGACCCAATGGTGAGTGGACCCATCCACCCTTTCCTTTTCCCCATACGCCTAACAGCCCCAAAAACAGGGACGCAAGGGACTTTCCAAGCCCTAATAGATTCGGGCTGCACAGGGTGCCTGATTAATCTACCCACAGTCCTAAAATTGGGGATCCGAGCTAAGAAGCTCAACCACCCAATTTGATTTGAGCAAGTTGATGGGACCCTAGTAGGCGGGGCTTATGCCACACACCTGACTGAGCCAGTGAAACTGGAGCTAGGGGATCACTGGGAGACGATTCGGTTCATAATAGCCCCCAAAATGACTGATCCAGTCATACTGGGACTTTCTTGGCTGGACAAGTGGGGCCCAATCATCTGGTGGCAAGAGGGAACCCGCAGATTGAGGATAGCAAAGGGGCCTCAACCCCTGCCGCTCCAACCAGGAGAGGCGCCCCCTACACACGAGTCCCAACCTTTCCCACCTGAACAAAAGAAGATGACGCTGACACGAGGGCCCCTCCCGAAGGTACTGCGAAGCAGCTGGGGGCCACATCCAATAGCTCCCACGGAGCGGAACAGATCCCAAAAGAGTACCAAGACATTGCAGAGGTATTTAGCGAGGCCAAGTGTGATGTCCTACCCCCCCACCGCGATGCCGACTGCGCCATAGAAATCATCCCTGGGGCGAAAATACCTAAACCTAAATTGTATGCCATGACGCCCCGTGAAATGCAGGAAATGCGAAACTACATAGACAAGAACCTACAAAGCGGTTTCATTGAGCCTGCCAAACCGTGAGTCGTAGCACCAGTCCTTTTCAAAGAGAAGAAAGACGGCTCTATGCGCCTAGTAGTTGACTTTCGAGGTATCAACGCTGTCTGCGTGCACAACTTATATCCCCTTCCTCTCATGAAAGACATGCTAGCCCACCTGGCCAAAGGGAAAGTTTTCACCAGACTAGACCTCCACGAATCCTATTACTTCTCAGCTCTCCGTTGTGCTGTGCTACAAACTCACGCCTTCACGCAGGTAAGCAGGTAACTAACGTGACTTTTATTCGTGCTACAGCTCCTTCCGTGAGAAGCCGGCATGCATTAGCAACACAAAGACGCGGCTGTCAGGCATGGCTGGGAGGCGCGCTTTATAGGAGTCCTGATCATGGGCGCGCCCCGCCTCAGTAATGAGTTTAAAACGCCCGCCCGGGAGCGCCCCGCCTCAGTAATTAGTTCAAAATGCCCGCCTGGGCGCTTCGTGCTGCCGTCATCCATCCCGGCCGCTGTTGCCTCACCGCCCATGCGCCCCGACATACCGCCCGCCACTGGTGATACACGCAGCCTATACGGACTCCAGCCCCTCCACCAGCACCCGTGCACCCCACCGCCCGTAGTTAGTCACCCCCCCTCCATCTTCGGGTGGCACCATTTGCTTGCAGCGTGGGTGGTCAATGTTGCTCTGTTGTCGAGCAGAGGCTGTGCTCGACAGGCACCCCCCCCACCAGGTGTCCGCCTAGGGGAAAAGAAAAAAGGGAAACGGTTAGCAGTTCATCGTTAGGTTGTACATTTTTCCAGATGCTGCTTATGGAATTTCCTGACTAGTCGTGGGGTGTGCACATCTTCTTTGGGGACCCAAGAGGCGTCTGTATCTGGGTAACCCGTCCACCTGACTAAGTATTGGAGGCGACCTCTGTGGGTTCGGGAATCGATAATGTCCCGTATTTCGTACTGGGAGCCGTGTACTGGCCCTGGTAAGGGCTGTGGACTTATAGGGACAGCAACCGGTTTTACCAGGCTAACATGGAAAACAGGATGGATTTTCCCATATCGGGGAGGGATGTGCAATTGCACGGTCACGGGGTTGATAATCTTCGTTATGGGAAAGGGTCCTATATATTTCGGGCCCAGTTTTTTACTCGGTAGCCGTAAGCGGATGTATTTCGTAGAGAGATATACATGGTCCCCCACTTTGAATGTGGGGCCGTCGACTCGTTTCTTATTTGCCTGTTGTTTATACTCATGGGATGCCTTGTATATTGGATGCCCATTGAAATGGGGTGGTATTGTCAGGGGGTTGGAGGTCTAGGTCTAGGTCAGGGACAGCCGCAAACTCTCTGCCCATCACCACTTGGAAAGGGGTATACCCAGTGCTACGATGGACAGCGTTGTGATAAGCGGTTTCTGCAAATGGTAAGATATCCACCCAATCATGTTGTTGGTATGAAACGTAGGAACGGAGGTACCGTTCCATCATAGCGTTAGCTCGTTCTGCTGCTCCGTTCGTACTAGGATGGTATGCGGAACTGAGTCCCTGTGTTGAGCCAAGGCGCTTAAGGAATTTCCGCCAGAACACTGCTGTGAACTGTACACCTCGATCTGATATTATACACCATACATGGTGTATGAACAGTTTTACCAACTGCTGGGCTGTTGGCAGGCCCTTACAGGGAATGAAATGGGCCTGTTTTGAGAAGAGGTCCAGTACTGTCCAGATCACTGTGTAACCTTTATTACTTGGTAAGTCTACGATAAAGTCCATAGAGATTTCATCCCATGGTCTTGTGGGTTCTGCTACCGTTTGTAACAGGCCAAAGGGTTTTCCGGGTTTTGTTTTGGAGACGGCACAAACGTGGCAGTTACGGACATATTCCTTGATCTTTTTTCGCATTCCTGGCCACCAAAATTGCCTTCTAATGAGGTGCAGGGTCTTCAGAAAACCAAAATGCCCCGCAGTTTTGACGTCATGACACTGGCGTAGTATTCGGTTCCGTAGAACGGCGGGTATGTACACCTTATCGCCCCACCATGCCAGGCCATCCCTGTGGGTGACGGTTGCCTGATTTTCCAACACCCACGTGTCTGAGGCTAATCCTAGTCGTAGGTCCCAGATCCAGTCTGGGTGGTGAGACAGACATTCACCCGAAGACCTGAGTGGGGCCCTGGTAACAGGGTTTGTAAGTCCTCACTGCGTTTGCTATTATATTGGGGCATACGGGACAAGGCATCGGCGAGGAACATCTTGCCCCCTGGTTTGTATTTCAACATGAAACGAAACCGTTGAAAATATTGAGCCCATCGGATTTGCTTTGGGGACAGTTTTCTAGGGGTTTGCAGTGCCTCCAGGTTCTTATGGTCAGTCCAGACCTCGAACGGCTGGGTGCTCCCTTCTAACAGATGCCGCCACGTCTGTAACACCCATTTCACTGCAAATGCTTCCTTTTCCCATATAGCCCAGTGTCGTTCTGTGGTTGTGAATTTCTTGGAAGTGTAGGCACAAGGTCTTAGATCTCCAGAAGCATCCGTTTGTAACAGGATAGCTCCTACAGCCACGTCACTAGCATCCGCTTGCATGATAAACAGTTGTGTGGTGTCTGGATGTTTCAGGACAGGCTCTTGAGCAAACAGCTGTTTCAGGTGTTCAAATGCCTTCTGGCAGTCGGGGGTCCACATTAGGGACTGGTTTGGTTTTGGTTTTATGCCCGAAGCGGTCTTTGTTCGTAACAAATTCGTTAACGGGAAAGCTGTCGCTGCGAACGACGGTATGAAATGCCGATAGAAATTGGCAAACCCTAAGAAACTTTGCAGTTGTTTCCGCGTTCATGGGGCTTGCCATTCCAGAACTGCCTGTACTTTTTTGGGGTCCATTTGGAGCCCAGACTTCGTGATTCGGAAACCGAGATAGTCTATTTCTGTGCGATGGAACTCACATTTGGAAAGTTTCACGTAGAGGTGCGCTTTCAATAACTTGGCCAACACCTGCCTGACTAGTTGTACATGCTCTTCCATCGTATCAGAGTACACGAGAATATCGTCTAAATAAACCAACACGCCCCGACAGAGATGTTCGTGCAATACACTGTTAATGAGTTGCATAAAGACAGCCAGAGCCCCCTGTAGCCCAAAAGGCATGACGAGAAACTGAAAACTCCCTAACGGGCAATTGAATGTTGTTTTCCATTCATCCCCCGGTTTTATACGAACGCGGTAATACGCTTCTCGAAGGTCGAGTTTTGTGAATATTTTTCCCCTCGCTAACGTGGTTAAGAGATCAGAGATCAATGGTAAGGGATACAAAGGCTCAACGCACACGGTGTTCAGGCCTCGGTAGTCAACGCAGAGGCGTAACCCACCATCCTTTTTTTCACGGAACAGGACAGGTGCTGCTAAATGTGAGCGGCTGGGCCGTATAAAACCCCGGGCTAGGTTCTTATCGATATAGGCCCGTAACTCCTGTAACTCCGGCTGGGTCATGGCATACATGTGAGGTTTTGGTAACTTGGCCCCTGGGAGCAATTCAATGCCACAATCGGTATCCCGGTGGGGTGGTAGATGTCACACTCGTCTTCACTAAATACCTGAGCAAGATCGTTATAAACAGCAGGAAACATTTGGGGTTTCTCGTGTTCTGGTTGGAGTGCCCCGCATGGTTCTGGACCAACCGGTAACCGTACTTTCCGACAGTCCCCTTGCCACCATATAACCGGTTTCCATTTGTCCAGCCATGCTAGGCCTAAGATCACTGGTTCGATCATTTGGGTTATGACCACGAACCGTATCCTCTCCTGGTGAGCGCCTATTTTCAGTAACACCGGTTCGGTGATCTGGGCGGTTGGGGTACCCCCCAACACTGAACCATCTACTTGTTCGAACTTTATGGGCTGTTGTAATGTGATAAGACGGAGCCCTAGTTCTTCTGCTATGGAGCGGCGGATAAGGCATCTCGTACACCCGGAATCTATAAGCGCCTCCTGATCGCTTTTACGCCCTGTAAGGGGGTGTGTTAACTGGATGGGGACCAAGAAGGGATGTACAGGAGCACTTACCATGGGGTCTTGCACGTCGTCATCTTGGTCACTGTTCTCGATAGTGTCGGAGAAGCGAACTGGTCCTGCGGGTCCGGGAACCGTAGGACAGGGGGTCGTCTCTCCCGATGGAGTTTGGGCAGCCACTCTGGTCTGTTCCACTGGCCTCAGGGACTGCTCTTTCGTGACTGTGCCTGGGGTTGACCCAGCGGGTTTTGGGGTAGACATGCGTACCGGTGGCAACGGGCAATCAAGGGCCCTGTGTCCCTCCTGGTTGCAGCGGAAACACCGGAAAGGCCGTCTGCTGGAGCCCAGACCCCCGACCTCCCCCTCAGAAACTGGCCGTACCGCCCCGGTTGGTTTTCCGTCCGTAAACGGGCGTGAAATCCCCCGTTTTTGTTGGCTCTGCCCTTGCGGGCCCCGGATTCTGAACTCCCGTAGGCCGATATCGAGATCGACCGCTGCCTTGTACCAGTCTGAGAGGCGGGGTCCCAACCCACGGTATACACAGGCCTGTCTGATCTCCCTGTCCAACCCGGTGTGAAACTGATGGATAAGGAGCCGTTCGGGCCATGACTGCAATTTCCCGGCCAAGGCGTGAAACTCTTTAACATAGTCCTTGACCGCCCTACCTCTTTGTTTCAGAGTTAGCAGGTCCCCCTCTATGACCTGCTTTCGGGTCTCGTCCTCGAACCTGACACGTAATGCCTCCAAGAACAAGCCTAGGTCAGTTAGCTCACGAGCGTGTTCACTATGCAGATCCGTCACCCAGTCTGCTGCCTCGCCCATTAACACTGCTGTTACCGCGACCACGCGAGACCATTGCGAAGGATACCAGCGGCCGTACATATCTATGTGGCTGATGACTTGGCTCAAGAATAGGGCTACCTTCTCCGCGGCTCCATCAAACGACGCCTGAACCGGTGGTGGACTCCAGGGAAACTGGGGACCCCAAGGGTTGGGACCCCACATCGGCGGCACATTCCCCGGCTGGGGACCTGAAGTCCGGTGATTGGAGCCACTCCGGGTCGGTTGATGCTCCCCTTGGGGGTCTCCCCTTTGTTCTCTCCTCTCTGGCCCCATGGTGGCTCCCCCAGTCATCCGAGACCTCTCCTCTTCTGGCCCAGGGCCCGTACTACCGCGCTCCAGCTCCTCCTCCCTGTCCCTAATTGCTCGCCTGTCCCCTCTGAACTTGGGGCTTGCCAAGCGGAACCAGGTTTCTGAACTGGCCCCCCCAACTGGGGCCCCCTGCCGGGAACCCCCCTGTTCCACCATGGGCGCCCACCGTTGCCAAGAAGGAGCATCCCTAAAGCTGGCCTCACCAAATCGATCCCGCAAAAGATCCATAGTCGTTGCTCCCGGCATGGTAGAATAACTCTATTCGCCCTCTTCATCCTCAATCCATTGCCTTTCCTGCCAAATCTGGAACTGGGATCCGGCAGGGGGCGGGGTATGTGTTCATGAGCCTGTAAGGGCGGGGCTATGCCACCAGTGCCTAGCTCTCCTCCGGGTGTTGGGATCTGAGCCCTTTATTTCCTGGCCATCGGTAGTATCCCGTGACTCCCGATGTTTTGGGCGTACTGCGGGTTGCTCGGCTGGTGCGGGTAGATCGGGCACGATGTTTTCCGCCTCCTCCACATCTGTCACCAAAGTCTTGGCAGGCGACCCCTCCTCGGCTCCGCCCTCTGCCATACTGCGTCTGTCTCCCCTTGGTCCTGAAAAGGAGAGGGTGGAGCCGCGTCTTCCTCTCAGCTCTCCATTGCGCTGTGCTACAAACTCATGCCTTCACGCAGGTAAGCAGGTAACTAACATGACTTTTATTCGTGCTACAGCTCCTTCCGTGAGAAGCCGGCATGCGTTAGCAACACAAAGACACAGCTGTCAGGCATGGCTGGGAGGCGCGCTTTATAGGAGTCCTGATCATGGGCGCGCCCCGCCTCAGTAATGAGTTTAAAACACCCGCCCAGGAGCGCCCCGCCTCAGTAATTAGTTCAAAATGCCCGCCCGGGTGCTTCGTGCTGCCGTCATCCATCCCGGCCGCTGTTGCCTCACCGCCACGCGCCCCGACATACCGCCCGCCACCGGTGATACATGCAGCCTATACGGACTCCAGCCCCTCCACCAGCACCCGTGCACCCCACCGCCCGTAGTTAGTCACCCCCCCGTCTTCGGGTGGCACCATTTGCTTGCAGCGTGGGTGGTCAATGTTGCTCTGTTGTCGAGCAGAGGCTGTGCTCGACATTACCGAATACACATCAGGGAAGGGGACGAGTGGAAGATAGCATTCAACTGCCCCCTAGGGAGTTTCGAATTTAAGGTGATGCCATTTGGACTACAGGGAGCCCCAGTGGTGTTCATGCAATTGAAAAATGAGGTTCTACACGACCACCTCTATAAAGGGGACCTCGTCTACCTGGATGACATTCTCATTTACACAGAAACCATAGACTAACACATACCCCTCGTCCGCCAAGTGTTGGAAAAACTGCTGGGGGCAAACCTCTATGTTAAACTATCAAAATGTGAGTTCCACCAGTCACGGCTAGACTACTTAGGCTACCAAGTGTCAAATGAGGGGATAGAAATGGACCCAGCCAAAGTACAATCTGTCCTAGACTGGCGACCCCTTCGCACCTGAAGACAACTGCAAAGCTTCCTGGAGTTTGCGAACTTCTACAGGCAATTCATCCTCTCTTTTGCAAGAATTGCCAAACCTCTGATGGAGCTCTCCTAAAAACAGGGAGTCCGGCAACAAAAACCCCGCCCAGGACAACCTCTACAGTGGGACCCGGCCTGCCAACATTCAAGACACTAAAAGCAATGTTTGCAAAAGAGCTGGTCTTGAAGCATCCTGACCCCGAACAACACTTTGTCATCCAAGCAGATGCCAGTGACGTGGCAGTAGGGGCTGTCCTACTCCAAAAGAACAGCCAAGGGGACCTACAACCCTGTGCCTACACCACTCGCAAACTCACCGACACAGAGAGATGATGGGCGGCGTGGGAAAAGGAAGCGTTCGCAGTGAGGTGGGCGCTGTTGACCTGGCGACATCTGCTAGAAGGAGGCCAGACACCGTGCAAGGTTTGGACTGACCATAAAAACCTGGAGGCCCTCAGGACTCCACGGAAGTTATCACCCAGACAAGTCCGGTGGGCCCAATACTTCAATCGTTTCAACTTCGAGCTGAAGCACATCCCAGGGGGGAAAAACTTTCTGGCCAATGCCCTCTCCCGAATGCCCCAATACAACAGTGAACGGGAGCAGGTGGTGAATGCCATCATCCCCTCTCCTCAAGGAGTGGGTCAGGTAACCACCAGATGGGCAGCCAACCAGCAAGTGACTTGATGACAAGGCTGAAAGCAGAAACATTGGCGGACCCCTGGTTTCGAGACAATCAACATCTCTTGACAAAGAGGGATGACCTAGCATGGAAAGGGACGAAACTTTATGTCCCAGAGACTCTACGCACCCTGGTCCTCAAGAGGAGTCATGACGTTAAACCAGCAGGGCATTTCGGTTTCCGAAAGACTCTGCATTTAGCACGAAGGCAGTTTTGGTGGCCCCACATGAGAAAAGACGTAGACAGCTATGTAAAAAGTTGTACCATCTGTGCCACGATGAAAACCTGACCAGGAAGACCTCCCGGGCTGCTGCAGCCAGTAACTGAACCGTCAAGGCCATGGGAGGAGATTGCTATGGACTTCATAGTAGAACTACAAAGGAGTGGCGGAAACACAGTAATCTGGACTGTAGTAGACTTATTCTCCAAACAGGCACATTTCATACCCTGCAGTAGACTACCCTCAGCCCGCCAGTTGGCCAAACTGTTCGTGAAACACATCTACTGCCTGCATGGAGTACCCAGAAGAATCATCTCCGATCGAGGTGTCCAGTTCACAGCGAAATTCTGGAGGGAATTCCTTTGATCCATAGGATCATCCCAAGGCCTCAGCTCAGCATTTCACCCGAGCACCAATGGGGGAGCGGAGAGATTGAATTCCATGATAGAGCAGTACCTGAGGTGCTATGTTGACTACCAACAATCAAACTAGGCGGACCTCCTATCATTTGCGGAGGTCACATATAACAATGCTGTCCACAGTAGCACAGGACTAATCCCATTTAAGATAGTGAGCAGTATGGATTTCATCCCCATGCCAGAGAACCCTTCCTCAGTTAGCTTGACCGATTGGATGGCGATGCTGAGAGAAACATGGGAGAATGTCAAGAAGGCATTAGATAAGGTGGCACAGTCTTATAAAAAACAAGCAGATAAGCACCGAGCCCCCTAAAGACCGTTCCGAGTAGGAGAGAAAGTCTACCTCTCCACCAAGTATTTAAGACTCAGACTCCCAACCAGGAAACTGGGCCCGAAATTTATAGGACCATTTCCTATAATAAAAATAATCAACCCGGTCACAGTACAATTGCAGTTGCCCCGGTTACTAGGAAGGATACACCCCGTTTTTCACAGTAGCCTCCTGAAACCTTTAGTGGGGTCAACTTTAAGACCGGTGCCACGTGACACCCCCCCCAAGCCCCTGGTTATTGGGGGCCACACTTACTATGAGGTACAGCAAATTCTCGATTTGAGGTGGCACAGGGGGCACCTCCAGTACTTAATCAGGTGGAAGGGTTACCCCTTATCAGAGGCCTCCTGGGTGAAAAGCAGAAACGTTCAAGCTGATCGCCTTATAGCCAAATTCCATGCAGATCATCCGGGCAAGACAGGAGAGGATGGGACACACACTCCCGGCCGGGGTACCGGTACTTAACTTGTTGTTTGTCTTACACAGGCCACCCTGGAGGAATGAAGGGGGAGGGGCCGGATGTCAGCACGTCAAGATGCATATTATCCTAGTGCTGACATTAGAAGGAGGACGCAGAAGTCTGTACGGGACGGTGGCCTTTCACCTACTTATTTTTCGCTGGAGATAATGTTCCCAAGGAGATGGATGGGAGGGGGGAAATTCTTTGAATTGGAGCAGTAGATTAGGGGTGAATGATTGGGAAGATGGCCAATGAATGCAGAGGAGTGGGGGAAGGAAGAGGAGGGTCTTTGGGTCAGCACGCCAGTGCTGGCTGCATGGAGTCAGTGCGAAAGCTGCCGTGCTAAATAAAATGGAATTTTCTTTTTAAAAAAATATTCTGTTGAAATGCATTTATTTTGAAGACGGCCTGAGAACCTGACAATGTAAAAGAATTCTGGAAATTAGTGGGGAGACTGACGGGGTGGCCGGAAAGGCTTCTTGTGCATCAGTTCCATATGGGGTTGAATAGGGAACTGAAGAAGGCCTGTGTGTACAGAGGATTGGGTGGAGTTAGACATTGGTCTTCGAGAATTCCGAACTCGGAGTACGGGATTGGATCAACCGTGCAGAACAATGGGTCGGCAACTAGTCAGCCATGAAGCAGTCAGACTGTTTATTCCTACTGGACCGAAACCAACTATTACAACTAGAAAACTCTTCCGCTGTTATAGCTGTAATCAGGAAGGACACTGGGCAGCTGAGTGACCATTACCACTGCAACAAATGTCAACCCCTAGAGCACCTAGTCCTGGGAACAAACTTGGAGACCAACCGCAGGTGACATCGGAACAATCCAGAATAGCAACCCAGTTGCCCAGTAACAACGCAAGCCCGCACCAGAGTAGTATATGTCCTTCTGGTATGGCCTGAGTCCCAGAAGAAACTGGGATTAGTGAAGGAGAGGAAGAAATACAAGACCCTATGGTAAGTGATCCCATACGCCCATTCATAATACCGGTGACCTTACGACACCCACAAACGGGAAAAGTAGTTGACCAGGGAGACCAGGGAATTACGATGGCATATTGTTAATAAGCTAGCTAGGGGATTCATCCAGCCCAGTAGATCACATATGGCAGCACCTGTACTATTCAGAGAAAAAAAAGATGGCGGGTTACGTCTCTGTGTTGATTTTAGGGGCCTTAATGCTGTCTGTGTGTAACCACTATACCCTTTACCACTTATAACAGACTTGCTCACCACCTTGGCGACTGGTAAAATATTCACGAAACTCAATCTACGTGAGGCCTATTATAGAGTACGTATCTGCCCAGGGGATGAATGGAAAACCACATTCAATTGTCCCCAGGGGAGTTATAAATTCCGAGTAATGCCATTTGGGTTACAGGGAGCCCCAGCTGTATTCATGCATTTTATAAATGAAGTATTGCATGAACACCTGTACCAAGGGGTGTAGTTCTATCTGGATGACATCTTAATCTACACATCTACGATGAAGGAACATATCAGTCTAGTTCTGCATGTGTTAAACAAATTGCTAGAGGCAAAACTATTTGTGAAACTCTCAAAATGCGAGTTTCACCGCCGGGAAATCGATTACCTAGGTTTTTGAATAACCGGAGAAGGAATAAAGATGGACCCCCTGAAAGTGAGGGCAGTATTGGAATAGCAAGCCCCAAGAACTAGAAAGCAATTGCAGAGCTTCCTTGGGTTTGCCAATTTCTACAGGCAGTTCTTCCCATCTTTCGCCCGGATAGCGTTACCCCTGATGGATTTATTACGAACTAAGAACAGTCATCCCAGTAAACCCAAACTGGGACAGTTGTTACTATGGACATCCTCATGCCAAACGGCCTTTGAATGCCTAAAATTATTATTTGCAAAAGAACCGGTTCTTAAACATCCAAATACTGCACAGCCACAAGCTGATGCGAGCGATGTTGCAGTTGGGGCGGTCCTATTACAAAGAAATGACCAAAATAAGCTTCAACTGTGTGCATATACATCCCGAAAACTTACCCAAGCAGAGAGAAATTGGGCGATTTGGGAGAAGGAAGTATACACAGTCAAATGGGCCCTCCAAACATGGTGACACCTATTGGAAGGTAGCAAACTACCGTTCGAGGTTTGGACGGACCATAAAAATTTGGAAGCCCTCCAAACACCCCGTAAATTGTCTCCAAAACAAGTGAGTTGGGCACAGTATTTCCAAAGCTTTACTTTTACTCTCAAATATGTACCAGCGGGATGGAACTTTATGGCTGATGCATTATCCCGCATGCCCCAATATGAAAGTAAATGAGAGGAGATAACACAAGCCTTAGTACCCCCTAAACAAAAAGGAGCACGAGTAATAGATAATTGCATGTTGAACCCTGATTGGGTGACTAGGTTACAGAAAGAATTGAAGTCAGATACATGGTTAGCAAATCACCGGTTATTAGTCACATACCATGATGGTTTTGCATGGAGAGGTGACAAACTATATATACCCACATCCCTGAGAGATAGGGTACTAAAATATGCCATGACGTTAAAACAGTGGGACATTTCGGATTCTTGAAAACCTTACATCTAGTCAGACAACAATGATGGTGGCCTAGAATGCATACCGATATAGAAGAATATGTACGTGGATGTTCAGTTTGTGCAACCTCTAAACCACGTATAGGGAAACCACTTGGCCTTTTACAGTCGGTGGCTGAGCCCAGTAGACCATGGGATGAAATCTCCATGGATTTTGTGGTTGAGTTACCAAATAGCCAAGGACATACAGTCATATGGACTGTAATCGATCTATTTTCTAAACAAGCACATTTCATCCCATGTAGAGGTCTGCCCTCAGCTCGATGACTGGCCAAGTTGTTTATACAACATATATATCGCTTGCACAGGGTGCCAAAACGCATTATATCGGATAGAGGGATGCAATTCACCGCCCAGTTTTGGAGGGAGTTTCTACACCAGATTGGATCTCAACACGGTCTCAGCTCAGCTTTCCACCTGAACATGAGTGGAGCAGCTGAACGAGCCAATGCAATGGTGGAGCGTTACTTACGTTTGTATATTTCATACCAACAAAATGTTTGGTACGAACTGCTGCCATTCGCAGAAGCAGCTTATAACAACGCTGTACACCGTAGTACAGAGCATACTCCATTCAAAATAGTATCAGGAAAGGAATTCACTGCCATTCCAGAGTTGGAGAGGAATAATCCGGAATCCAGAACACCACAGGAATGGACAGAAAAGATTAAGAAGGTGTGGCCACATGTAAAAGAGTCCCTGGAAAAAGCATCCATTGAATATAAAATGCAGGCAAACAAAAGAAGAGCTGATCACCCACCATTTAGGGTAGGAGACCAGGTGTACCTGTCAACAAAATATATAAAGTTACAACTGCCCAGCAGAAAACTGGGCCCCAAATATATTGGGCCTTTCTCCATAAAGAAAATAATAAACCTGGTAACAGTAGCTTTGAAACTACCACCCCGATTAAGCAGAATACATCCCGTGTTCCATTATAGCCTTCTCAAACCAGTAACAGCATATCACGATACACATACACGCCCAGGATCGGTATCAGGTGAACACTACGAAGTCAAACAGATCCTTTTTTTTTTATTGAAAAGTTTTTAAAGGAGTTTACATATATATCCCCCCGTCCCTCCCCCCACCCCCACCCTTCCCCCATCCTCCCTCCCCAGCCCATCCCCATCCCCACCTCCCCTCCCCTCCCCCCACCCCTTCCCCTTCCCTTTCCCACCCACCCACCTCCCCCCTCCCTACTTCCCAGAACAAATTACAGGGTATAATATTCAACAATCATAATCCATCCTACTCTAATTAACTATAGCATCTAACATCTCCTAATACTTTAATTCCCCAATCATCCTACTAAATTTGATTACCTAATAACATCTTACTGGTTATTCATAACCTATCTGCAACTTCTTATTCCAATATTTTCTTTGAATATAGTCTATCCATCTTCTCCACTCCCTCAAATATTTTTCATTTGAGTGATCCTTCAAATACGCCGAAATTTTTGCCATCTCTGCTGAATCTGTTACTTTTAATGTCCATTCTTGAATTGTAGGTAAGTCTTGTTTCTTCCAATATTGCACCACCAAAAGTCTTGCTGCAGTTATTAAGTTCAAAATCAAATTAGTCTCTATAACCGTACAATCTTTTATAATACCTACCAAAAACAACTGTGGAGTAAACTTTATCCTTTTTTTTAGAATATTTTGAATAATCCACTATATTTTTATCCAGAATGCTTTAACTTTTTTACAAGTCCACCAAACATGAAAATAGGTAGCATCAACACAATCACATCTCCAACATTTAGGTTGTACATTCGGATACATACAAGATAATTTTTTAGGATCTAAATGCCATCTATAAAACATTTTGTAAAAATTTTCTCTTAAATTTTGCGCTTGTGTAAATTTCACAATTCTTACCCATATTTTCTCCCACGTTTCCATCATTATTGGTTGCTCAAAATTTTGCGCCCATTTTATCATACAATCTTTAACTAATTCTGTTTCCGAGTCTATTTCTATCAGTATATTATACAACCTTTTTGCATGCATTTGACTTTGGTCCCTAATTTGTTTTATCAAATTTTCATCACTTTGTGTAATACCAATTTTCTGATCTTTTCTCCATCTGGCTTGTAGTTGCACGTACTGAAACCAGGTTTGGGTTATCTTTTCCTCTTTCAGCACGTTCAGAGGCTTTAATTTTAATATACCTTCCACTGTATTAAGAATTTCTCTATATGTAGTTACATCCTGCCTACTTTCTATACTTATATTCTCTATCACGTGCCTGGGTGCTGTCCATATAGGTATCTTGTCATTTAACTTATATTGGTATTTCTTCCAGACATGCAATAAAGCATTCCTCAATATGTGACTCTTAAATGTTCTCTCTACCTTTTTATCATACACTAAGTAAGCATGCCAACCATATACCAAATCATATCCTTCAATATTCAAAATCCTTCCATTTGTTAAATTAATCCAATCACTAATTGCTGATAAGACAGCTGCTTCATAATATAGCTTTAAATTGGGCATTTTCAAACCCCCTCTTTCTCGCGTGTCCTGCAGTATTTTTAATTTTACCCTTGGTTTCTTCGCTACCCAGACAAACTTATTAATACCTTTCTGCCATTCTTCCAAATTAGCATCCTTTTTAAGTATTGGTATCATTTGAAAAAGAAATAAAAACTTAGGTAAAACATTCATTTTTACTACTGCTATTCTACCTAGCAAAGACAATTGTAGTTTTTTCCAGTTATCCATTTCTACCTGTATTTTATGCCATAACAACTCATAGTTATACTTATATAATTTCCCATTAGAAGTTGCAATATAAACACCTAGATACTTAACCTTTTTAACTATTTCACATCCTGTTACTCGTTGTAGTTCTTCTTTTTGATTTATTGCCATGTTTTTAGCTATCATCTTTGTTTTTCCAATATTTATTTTAAACCCAGATACTTGACCATATTGCTTGATTATCTCCATCAGACCCATAATTGATTTCATTGGCTGAGTTAAGGTTACAACCAAATCATCTGTGAATGCACGTACCCTGTAGTCATAATGTCTAATATTAATTCCCGCTATCTCATCTGAATTACGTATTTTGTTCAACAGCAACTCCAGAGTTAATATAAATAGTAATGGTGATAGGGGACACCCCTGCCTTGTGCCTTTTTCAATTTTAAAAGTTTCTGTTAAGCTACCATTAACTATTATTTGAGCTGTCTGTTGCTGATATATTGCCTTTATAGATTGTATAAAATAATTTCCAAATTGCATCCTTTGCACTACTTTCAGTAAAAACTGCCAATCCACTCGATCAAAAGTTTTTTCAGCGTCCAAGAATATAAGCACCGCAGGGATTTGGTTGTTCCTTTCCAAATACTCCAATATATTAACAATTTGTCTTACATTATTTTTCATTTGTCTGCCTTTTTATAAAGCCAGATTGATCACTATGGATCATTTGTTGCATTACTGACATTAACCTATTTGCCAGTATCTTGGCAAAAATCTTATAATCTGTGTTCAATAATGATATAGGTCTATAATCCTTTGGTTGTGTCAAATCTTGATCTTCTTTCAGAATTAAAGAAATAAAGGCTGTTCTCCATGACGGTGGTACCCCTCCTCCCAGTTGTATTCTATTAAATAATCCCTTAAGAGGTGCAACCATATCCAATTGTAAATATTTATAATACACAGCCGTCAATCCATCTGTACCAGGAGCCTTACCAATTTTTAACTGTTTAATTGCCAGGAGGATCTCCTCCTCTGTTATTGGTTGATTCAACCGTTCTCTTTGTTCCTCTGTGGCTATAGGGATATTCTGCTTATCCAAATATCTGTCTATATCTACACCTTGTATTTTATCTTTAGTATACAATCTTGTATAAAATTCTAAAAAGGCCTTTTTAATCATGTTCTGTTGATCTATTTTCTCTATGGTATGAGATTTTTGTTTTTTCCTCAACATATATGCCAACCATCTGCCTGGTTTATTTGCATTACAGAATGTATTGTGTTTAGCATATTGTAAATTAGTTGCTACTTGATCTGACATCAACATATTGAACTGCCCTCATAATAAGATAATTGCTTCTTTAGTTTTCTTATCCTCTGGGTTATATATTAACACCTGTTCCTTCCTCTTTATCTCTTCTTCTAATTAATCCTTTTTTCCCTCTGTCTACGTCTATATGCATTATTCATATTTATCAAGACACCTCTCATATATGCTTTGCTAGCATCCCATACCATATCCATAGATGTTCCCTTATGCATATTTAAAACAAAAAATTCCTTCATTAATTTTTTGCACTCTGTTACATTTTTCTCATATCTAAAAAGATTTTCATTTAAACGCCAAGGTCTCCTAGACTTTTCTCCATACTTCAATTCCATCCAAACCGGACTATGGTCCGTTAAAGTTCTGGGACAAATCTTTGTCTTCTTCACCCTGGGAAAAAATCATTTGTAATTAGTATAAAGTCGATTCTTGAGAAGGATTGATGTCTATCTGAAAAAAATGTAAAATCTTGTTCTTTATAGTTCCGTTGACGCCAAATATCTCTCAGCTCCATGTCCTCCATCATATCAAAAAAGGATTTGGGCAATTTCGCTCTCATTTTAGTGGTTTGCAAAAGTTTTTTCTTGTCCAGTTTGGGATCCAATACTCCATTCCAATCATTCCATTCCAAATTTTTGGTCATTTATCCTAATGTGTGTTTCTTGCAAGCAAATTATATCATTTCTAAATTGTTTCAAATAATGAAATATTTTCTTCCTTTTCTGCGGTGAATTTAAACCGTTGACATTCCAGGTTAAAAACCTAGACATCTTTAGGCTCCCGAAGCTTTTCGAGAACCGATTGGAAATCCTCTTGGAACTTCTTCTTCGGTCTCGCTCCTCCCACAGCTTCTGTGCTTATATTTGTACTTTCTTGTAGTAGTGTCTGAGCTTGCTGCATCTTCATTTCTTGTTCCTTACGCTTGGTTACTGCTCTAGTTTGTCTTTGTTCTTTAACATCCTCTATTTTTTCAGATATCCCCCATGCTTGTACTGCACCTGAAAGTTGCAATAACTCTTCTTGCATACTCATAGCACTGCCTTGGGCTTGTGTTCGCATACTTTCCTTCTTCCCCTCTGCTGCTTCTCTTCCCTTTTTAGCTCTTGAGGATGGTGGGTATCCAGCCTTTAGTATATTGGCATAAAACCGTTCTCCTGCATAATTCACCACTAGTCCAACTGGAACCTCCCATCTGTATTGTATCTGGCGATTTCTGAGCTCATCTGCCAGGAAGGCATAGTCTTTCTTGGATTTCAACATTTTAGGAGGAATTTCTTTGAATACTGCCACCTCCTGTCCTGCCACTTGTAACTTGTTTTTATAAGAGGCTTGTAAAATCTCATTTCTGATCCTTCTAGTAACAAAGTAAATTACAATATCTCTTGGTAATTGTCTTTGTCTAGCTATCCATGAGTTAACGCGATAGATCTTGTCAATTTGCCATTCATATTCCCCTCTAATATCTCCTGTAAACTGTGCCAGGGCTTCCACAAAAATCTCTTTCAAATTTTCTTGAGAATTTTCTTTCAGGCTTCTCACTCTCACAGCAAATTCCATCGCCCTGTACTGTGTCATCATTATATCTGCTTCTGTCTTTTCAATCTTGATTTGTGCCTCTTCCACTTTACAATCCAAATTCTCATTGGCTTGGTTAACTTCTTCAACTTTGTCTTCTAAGCAATTAACATGCCTTACCAGTCCCTGGAGTGCATCAACGATATCCTCCCTTATTTGCTTATTTCGAGTTTTAATTATGTCCTTAATTTCTGCCATTTCCTCTGAAACCTCTTTGAATGCAAATGTAATTTCTTCTTTAACTCCTTCTTTAATTTTCCCCTGCATTTCTTTTAAGGCTTCCTGAAGCATTTCAGGTGTTATATTTGCATTTGTGATTGTTTTTGAGCTTGTATGTCTGCTGGGGCTAATAAAGATTGCAGCCTGGTAGTCTGGGCAGGAGAGCTTCCTGCACTCCCAGCAGATTTAGCCACCCCAGGTTTTGTCTGCTTTGAAGCCATTTTAAATTTGCACAGTCTCAGAATCAACTCAGTAAGCCAGAAATCCAAAAGCAGAAAAATGCTTTTAATTCTAATCTTTAAACTTTAAATAAGTCCTATTTTTGAATCCCAAAGTCTTAAAAATGTAAATAGATCCAAAAGTATTAAGTGGGGCTGATAGCTTTAACAAGTTAACAAGTTAACAAGCACTTTCTTCTTTAACTTTCACTTTCGTCTCTCAGTCTTAACAAGCCAGTGCCATATTTTTTCCTCTTCAACTTTCCCCGCTCTTAGAGACTCGAAAAGAAGCAGTGGTCTAATGGAACTAAACTAGAATACTTGCAATTATGTGATCTCCTGTATTTGTTCTGCCTGCTCCACAAATCACTTCTGTTACAGATTGCTTGCAGGGATGGTTGCAGCATTTTGTTCTGCCCTAAGGCAGATGTGTCCCGGCTTCGGAGCTGTACCAGGCTTCTGGGGAGCTCTCACCCTTCGAGCACCAGAAATGTTTCTAGGGCTTTTGGGGAGCTCTACCCTACACCTGGCTGCTCTCTTCCCCCTCTTCTCCTGGGAGGACGGTTCTTCAACACTAGACAGCTGACTTTTCGCTGTTCTAGCTGCTAATGAAGTCTCGGGGCTAGCGCTCCTCAAAGAAGCTTCTGCCACGCCTGCGGAGCCACCGGAAGTCCCAAAGTCAAACAGATCCTTGATTCGAAAATACACCATGGTAAACTGAGATACTTAGTCCGGTGGAAAGGGTATCCTGATACAGAGGCATCATGGGTGCAGGCAGGATATTTTTTTTTTTATTGAAAAAGTTTTACAATACAAATTTTATCATTTCTCCCCGCTATTTCCCCCCCTCTCCCCAACCCCCCCTCCCCTCCCTTCCCCCTCCCTTGGCTTCCCTTACAAAAAAGAAAAAAAATATTGTTCTTATGTGTCTATCAACATTAAACAGAAATAAAGGTGAAATCCAAATAACATATCAGATATTTTTGACATTAAATGTTAATTAATCCCCCTTATTACATAATAAAATCCAAAAAATAAAAAAACCCTAATTTTCCTCAATTACTTATCCCCAAACATTAACTAATCCCTATGTAATATGTACATTATAATACTCCAGTGTCATCATATATATAAAATAAAATTATTCTGTCAAATATACGCTGTATTAATAATTTAACAATTCTAATATATCATGTATATAAAATAAAGTTATTCTATCAAATATATGCTGTAATTTATCAGTTCTAATGTATCAATCACAATTCCACATCTTATTTTGCCTCCTTCTTCAATCAAACATGTATATAAACGTATCAAATATTTTTTAACATTAAAATTTTTCTAAATATCAATATAGTAAATATAGTAAAACTAATTATCTATATTAATTAATCCCTCTAAATACATAATAAAATTCAAAAAAAAAGAAAACCCTAGTTTTCCCCCAATTACCTATCCCCAATCATTAACTACTCAATCGAATACTAACTGATACTTCTTGGTTTGATATTTATTCTGCACATAATCTACCCATTTCTTCCATTCCCGGACAAATGCTTCTTGGGTCCTATCTTTTAAATATGCTGAGATCTTTGCCATTTCTGCAAAATTAGCCATCTTCAAAGTCCATTCTTCTATAGTAGGTACACTATCTTTTTTCCAATATTGTCCAATCAGTAACCTAGCTGCAGTAGTCATGTATAAGATCAATCTTGTTTCACTCGGTGAACAATCCTTAACTATACCCAACAAAAACAATTGTGGAGAAAATTGAAGCTTCCTTTTCAAAACATTCTGCATAACCCACCAGAGTTTAATCCAAAAAGCTTTCACTTTTCTGCAAATCCACCAAATATGAAAATATGTAGCATCTAAACAGTCACACCTCCAGCATTTAGGTTGAACATTAGGATACATACATGACAGTTTCTTAGGATCTAAATGCCACCTATAAAACATTTTGTAGAAGTTTTCCCTCAAATTCTGTGCCTGAGTAAATTTAACATTCTGGCCCATATCTTTTCCCATGTTTCCAACATAACTGGTTCTGTAAAATTTTGTGCCCACTTTATCATACAATCTTTAACCAATTCGCTTTCAGAGTCCCTTTCTAACAATATGTTATAAACCCTTTTAATATGCATCGGCCCTTTCTGTTTTATCTGTATCACCAAATCTTCTTCATACGACATTAAACCAATTTTTTGATCTTCTCTCCATCTTGATTGAAGTTGAGTATACTGTAACCAAGTTAAATTAATCCCTTCTTCCAACAGAGTTTTTAAAGACTTCAAGTTCCAGCTGCCCCCATCATCAAAAAGTATCTCTTTATATAAAATCCCCCCGAGTGACTTTATATTCCGTATGGTATGCCCAAGATCCAACCACAAAGGTATTTTGTAATCCAATTTAGACTGGTGCTTCTTCCAGACTCTCATCAAAGAGTTTCTCAGTATATGACTTCTAAATACATTGTCCACTTTATTTTCCAAAAATAAATAAGCATGCCAACCAAATTCCAAATCATGACCTTCTATATTCAAAATTTCAGTCCTTGTTGTTCCAAACCAATCACTCGCTTGTGTTAACGCTGCTGCTTCATAATATAACCGTAGGTTTGGAACCTTAAGGCCACCTCTTTCCCGAACATCTTGAATAATTTTCAGTTTAACTCTTGGCTTTTTCTCATTCCAGATAAATTTATTCAGTCCTGATTGCCATTCAGCCAAATTTTTATCACTTTTAAGCACCGGAATCATTTGAAACAAAAACAGAAATCTAGGTAGAACGTTCATCTTAACTGCTGCTATTCTACAAAGTAAAGATAGTTGCAGTTTTTTCCAAGTTTCCAGATCTTTTTGAACCTTTTGCCATAACACTTCATAATTATTTTGAAAAAGTTTTATATTAGAAGCTGCAACCTGGACTCCAAGATATTTCACCTTTGAAACTATTTCAAAGCCTGCCAACCTTTCCAGTTCATTCTTTTGTGGTTCCAACATATTTTTAACTATCATCTTAGTTTTTTTCTGGTTTAGCCTAAATCCTGAGACCAAACCGTATTCTTCTATAAGTTTCATCTGGATGATTGATTCCAAAGGTCGTGTTAGGGTAACCACCAGATCATCTGCAAATGCCCTTGTTCTGTATTCCTTTTGTCTTATAACTATTCCATTGAGAATATTCGAATCCCGTATTGAGTTCAACAAGACTTCTAAGGTTAAAATAAATAGCAGTGGGGATAACGGACAACCTTGTCTTGTTCCTTTTTGTATATTAAAATTAGTTGTTAAACCCCCATTAATAATAATTTGTGCTGTCTGTTCTTGATAGATTGCTGATATCGCCTGAACAAACTGATCCCCAAAGTTCATTTTGAACAAAGTCTTTATTAGAAAATCCCAATTAACTCGATCAAAAGCCTTTTCCGCATCCAAAAACACCAGCACTGCAGGGATCTGTTTATTTTCTCAAGATATTCCAATAAATCTATGAGTTGCCTTACATTATCCTTCATGTATCTGCCCTCTTTAAATCCCGCTTGGTCGTGATGAATCACCTCTTGGATAACTGGCATCAATCTGTTGGCTAATACTTTTGCAAAAATTTTGTAATCCGTATTCAAGAGAGATATTGGTCTAAAATTTTCTGGTTTTGTAGAACCTTCCTCTTTTGGTATCAATGAAATAAAGGCCGTCTTCCATGAAGGGGGTATTTTTCCCCCTTGTTGTATACTGCAAAATAAGTCTTTAAGGTGTTCAATCATTTCTGTTTGTAAAGTTTTGTAATACACCGCTGTCAAACCATCCGTCCCTGGAGCTTTGGCTGTTTTCAATTGTTTTATTGCAAGTACAATCTCTTCAGACGTTATTCCAAGATTCATTCTCTCCTTTTGTTCTCTAGAAATTTTTGTAATTCTAGTCCCCTCCAGATATTCATCTATAAGCTCCCTCTTTTTGTTATCTTTGTGATATAATTTAGAATAATAATCTAGAAAAGCTTGTTTTATTAAATTTTGTTGAAAAACTTCTTTTCCTCCGTATTCAATAGTATCAATAATATGAGAACATTGCTGTTTTCTCAATGTATATGCCAACCATCTGCCCGGTTTATTAGCATTACAAAATGTATTATGTTTTGCAAATTGTAAATTAGTTGCCGTTTGTTCAGCTATAAGCATTTGAAATTGGTCTTTCAAAAATTTTATAGTTTCCTGTAGTTTATTATCAGATGGATTCTTGATATGTAATTGTTCCTTTTTCTTTATTTCTAATTCCAATTCTGTTCTTTTCTTTTGTTGAATTTACTTATGTTTAGAATTCATGTAGATCAGTACACCTCTCATGTATGCCTTGCTTGCATCCCAAACAGTTTCAATAGGTGTACCCTTATTCAAATTCATTTGAAAAAATTCCTTCATATGTTTTTTGAGTTCAGTTATATTCTTTTCGTATCTAAACAAATTCTCATTCAATCTCCAGGACCTTCTCTCCTTCTTCCCAAATTCTATTTCCATCCATATTGGACTATGATCTGTTAAGGTCCTGGGAAATATTTTAGTCTTTGTTGTTTTAGTAAGTAAGTCAGATGTAACCAACATAAAATCAATCCTAGAAAAAGATCTATGTCGATCTGAAAAAAATGTAAAATCCAATTCCTTCGGGTGCTGAATTCTCCAAACATCTTTCAGTTCCAAATCCTCTTTCATCGCAAAGAAAGTCTGTGGCAATTTAACCCCTGTTTTAGCCAATGTCTTTTTATCCGTTGTTGTATCAATCATGCCGTTCCAATCTCCCATAATCAAAATTGTTTTATAATTCCATTGCAATATTTTAGCATATAATAATTTATAAAAGCTTTCCTGCTGCTGATTGGGCGCATAAATTCCTATCAAAAGCAGTGAATCATTCTGTAGATTTATCTCAATTGCAATATATCTTCCATCATCGTCTGATTCTATAACTTTAGCTGGTAGTCTTTTAGAAATATACAACACTACTCCATTCTTCTTTCCAGAACTAGAAGATATAAAATATGATCCTAATTTAGAATTTATCAAATAGTTTTGATCCTGAGTTCTAATATGAGTTTCTTGCAAACAAACCACATCATTATGAAATTGTCTCAAATAATGAAATACTTTCCTTCTTTTCTGTGGAGAATTCAGACCATTAACATTCCAAGATAAAAATTTAACTGCCATTTGAGGTCTCGCGAAGCGAATCGAGCAATTGCCGAAGATTCTGTTGCAGAGCAGTAGTCTTCGGTCTAGCTCCTCCCACAGCTTCTGATTTTTGTGATTTCCCATTAGCGCCCTTCTTCTCTTGTGGTACAGTGGACCTCTGCTGATTTTGCTTCTCTAGCCTTTGCTTCTCAGCACGAGTTATACGTTTATCTTTCGGTTCCTGCAACAACAGTTCAAGGTCCAGTCCCAGTTCTCTTGTGCTTCTGGGGTGCTTTATTTTAGGCTCTGGGAAATCTATGAGAGGCTCATCTAAAAAAACACCTACTGCTCCTTGAGATTCTTCTATTGCTCTCTGAGTTTGTATTGTCTCTAATTCCATTTGCTTGCACTGTTCCTCGGTCTCTCTTTCAGATTCTTTATCTTTAACAGCTTCTTCTATGATTAACAACGTGGATGAACGTGGAGATGTAGCAGCCCTTTTAAGAATGTTGTAATAAAAATGTTCTGCTTTTTCAACGGTATTTAAACGGTATCTCACATCTTCATATCTCAAAATTATGCCAACTGGGGCATCCCATCTAAATGGGATCTGGTTTCTTTTCAATTCATTCACCAAAAATCCAAAATCCTTTCTGTCTTTCAGCATCTTGGGTGGTAACTCTTTATAAACACCAATCTGGTTTCCTTCTACTTGAATATTAGCAAGAAAAGATTTCTGGAAAGTATCATTCCTCAGTCTTCTATCAGTAAAGTAAACCACAACATCTCTAGGCAAATTCCTTTGTCTTGCCACACGAGAATTCACTCTGTAGACCTTATCAATCCTACTAAAAATTTGTTCAGGATCAATCTTTAACAACGCAGCTAATGCCTCTACACAAACTGCTCTTAAATCTTCTCTATTATTTTTCCTTAGTCCCCTCAGTCTTATGGCAAACTCCATGGCCCTAAATTTGATCATTGTAACTTCATTTTCAATTCTTTGGGTTCTGACATCAGCATTAAAAAATTTCTCTTCTGTTATTCTCATCTTAGATTCAACTTCTGTGCTTAATTCACCCACTTTTTGCTCCACCTCCACCACCACATCTGAAAGACCAGCAACTACTTTGATTATATTTTGATTCAGCTTGTCATATTTTTCTTGTACCAGCTCCTTCATTTCAGTTTGAAATTTTTCCATTGTTTCAACAACATTTCCTAATGTCTTAGCTATAAAAGCTTTCAAATCCTCATTTCCAGTTTCTTGAATTTGACTCTGAGTTTGCGTTTGTGGCTTTGCTGGCTTTTCCTTTGTCTGATGAGTGGGGAAATCCCCCCCTGACTTGGTTTGTTTTGAAGCCATGCCTCTACACAGTCTTAGCCTCTCCAAAAAAGAAAATCTCCCTCTTTTTCCACTTGTTCCACCTTTTCTCCCCAGTTTTATAGAAAAAAGTTTAAAAATCCTGTTAAAATGTTTCCTTTAAGTGCTTCGAGGCAGGCTTCGCTCTCACTTTCACTTTTCACTTTCCCTTCTTCCGTCTGAGCCAGTCGCCATTTTAATCTTTCAAGCACTTTCTCCGATTTAAGTCCCTTTTGTAAAAAGTTATTAATAACACAAATACTTGCTTTTTAAAAAAAGTCCAGATTTCACCATTTTTTAGCTTGCTCTAAACTTCTGATGTTTTGGTGGCGTTGCTCTCGTCGTCTAGCTCCGTTAAAAACAGAGGTCCCTCCCTGCACGGAGCCTCGGCGAGCTGGAAGGGGAGCCTTCACCCTGAGCCCTCCCCAGGACAGAAAAAAAATCCTGGGGGCATCTCAAGGGGCTCTACCCTGTCTCGCCGGCTCTACCTGTTCTTTAATTCTAAAGAGTGGATTTTCCGAGCCACCTAACAGCTGTGAGGCAGCTCCAACGAACAGCGAAGCCGGTGGTCTTAAAAGGACCGTCCGACAACGATGGAGATGCCACCGGAAGCCCCCGATTTTAATACACCAAAACTGCTATGGCATTTCCATAAAAGGTATCCACAGAAGCCAGGGGGCAATGCAAATCTCTCTCTCCTCATAGGATGACACCTGGTGGGGGGGGGTGCATGTTGAGCACCCTCAACAACTTACCAAATAAGAGGGACATTCCATGTGGAAAACCAGCTGGCCGAACATATTAATGCCAGAATAATAAACATGGGTTAATAAACAAGAATGGGACGATAGCGGTAGCAATGTTGGTGGTGGGATTAGTGGGGTTCGGTACAGCTGTTTGTGGGATATTGGGAGGTAGGAATCCTGTGCCAGATAGTTGGAACAGCCCGACCTGAAGCTGTAAACACAGACCGATGATGTCATATGCCAGCAACCCGAGGAAAGCTCCAGCAACTTCAAAACAGGAAGGAAAGCATGCAACTTCTCAGCTGACACTGATTGTGGACTATTACAAAACAGCCGGTAGCTTCAAAGCGGGGAGAAAAGCATGCAGTTTATCAACTGACACTGATTGTGGGCAATTACAAAGCAGCCGGCAGGATAGCCTATAAAAAGGAGCTGAGTAGCGGCCGCTCTCAGCTCCAGCTTTATTCTTGTATAGAGATCCAGCATTTGCTTTTCATCTGTCGAGAAGCTGTCATTAAACGAGTTAAATCATAGTTTGAGTCGTGTGTTTAACTCGGCCAGCACAGGCCAGCACTTTCTTAAAAAAGCTTTCCACTGCCATAGTAGAACCTCTAAGCATAATCTTTGAAAAATCTTTCAGGACCAGCTCCTTGCCCAACCTGTGGTCACTTGCCACGGTAAACCCTATCTTCAAAAAGGGAGACCCCAGCCTAGTTGAAAATTACAGACCAATCTCTTTATGTTGCATCACCTGCAAAGTCATGGAATCAATCATAAACCAATCCATTACCCTCCACTTAGAGACAAACAACCTACTCTCTAACGAACAATTTGGTTTCAGAAAAAAAATTATCCTGTAATCTTCAACTTCTACACTGCAAAAACATATGGACTATACAACTTGATCAGGGCAAAGCAATAGATGCAATCTGCATAGACTTCTGTAAAGCCTTTGATTCAGTGGTACACGACAGACTACTTCTAAAACTAAAATCTTACGGCATTTCTGGACCCCTGCATAATTGGATAGCTGCGTTCCTGTCAAACAGACAACAAGTGGTCAAAATAAGGAGTGCCCTATCAAATCCTGCACCTATTAACAGTGGTGTCCCCCAAGGCAGTGTTTTAGGACCAACACTCTTTATATTTTACATAAATGACCTTTACGATCATTTTAAAAGCAACTGTGTTCTCTTCGCTGATGATGTAAAAATATTTAAAAGCCTGTCGTGTGGTGGGGGAACCCATGGATGTGTCTTTGGGCTTCCTCTCCTCCCTTTGGGAAAGGGGGAGGGCTGTGCCTTGGTCCATTTTCTTTTAATTCAGCAGGCTCCCCTCTTATCTTTGGCCTGCACGATGCCCCCCCCCCCCCATTAATAATGGCACGGTCAGATTCCCCCTTTAGTTTGTCTATTGGGCTGCCGAGTGGCTTCTCTGAAGCTTTCTGCTGCCTGGCTTGCTGCCAGTCCCATAGCCATTCTGCCCTCCCCCATTCACTCTGGGGAACTCCCCTCCCTTGAGAGTTGGGGAAAGGAAATTCTATTTCTAAGGCTTTTGGCAAAGCGCAGCAATACTTATCTTTTTTCTTCTTGCTTTGTGTAACAATCGTCTGATCTCGGCCATCTCGCAGATTCACTGGAGGAGGGAGGGATTGAGGCTCCGTGGTGTCCAAGCTGGCTGGGACCCAGGCTGGCTCTCTTCCAGTTGCTGGAATCGAAGCTTCGTGAGGCAGTTGGCTTTCCACCCTAAGGTCAGCCAGTCCAGCTTGGAAGTTAGAGTGATGACTTTCTGTCAGGGTTTCCGTTTTCATTCTCAAAATAAAGTGTATTTCCAGGCATCAAATCTTTTTAGGAAATTTCTCTTTATTGAGCAATGCACCGTTCCCTGGCAAACACAAAGTCATCACTGAACTTCCACTTCCCAAGACCCTCCTTTCCTTTTCCCAATCTCTGCTCCCCATTGGCTGTCATCCAAATGATTCTTCATTCTTCCGTTACTCTGCCACCTCAATCTCACAGGAATGTTGCCCCCCCCCATCAATCTCCCCGGTAACCAACTCTCAGAGAGATTTAACTAGGTGAAATGTCAAGTCTCTCTCTCTCTTCTATGTCAGCCCTGGAATGCTGACAGCCTCTAGGAGAGGAGAGCCCAGCTGTCAGCCTCCGCTCTTTCGTTGCTTGCTTGCTCTGCTGCCATGAAATGGGGGGAGGGGAGAGCTATTGGAATTCTTGGGAGGGGGGAAGTGAGCTGGTGGAGAAGAGGAGAGGAACTTTTCTTCAGTGTTTTCTTTGAAGCTCAACTCAAGGTCGAGTGTCGTGGCATAGCAGGAGGATAGCACCACCCGACGTTGCACCCCACATGACCCCTGGGGGAATTATGGATTGGATGATTTATGCTGGACAGTTAGGAGAAGGCTTTGGGGGATGCTTTCTATATGTACTTTTCGCACCTTTTGCTTCAGACTTTGCTTTTCCTTCGTTGCATTCAGTTCATACTCAGTAAAAGTACCTTTCTCTATGAAAATGGAGTCGGGGTTTTTCTTTCTTGAGTATTGAAAGGAGGCACGCCTGACACCAGCGGTCTGCGTAGGCCTCCTTCTCCCAGATCGCCCACTGCCTCTTGGTGTTGGTGAGTTTTTTGGACACATATGCACAAGGCAAGAGCCAATCCTGTGGGTTCTTTTGGAGGAGCCCTGCTGCCACTGCCATGTCGCTGGCATCAGCTCGGACAATAAATTGTCTCTCAGGGTTGGGGTGCTGGAGAATTGGTTCTTCAGCAAGGAGCCGCTTCAGTTTCTTGAATGCTTTTTGACAGTCCAGCATCCAGTCCAGTGGTTGAGTTGTGTGCGGTTTTGCTGGGGGGGGGGCTCCGTTAGGGCTAGGGCCACTTTTGTGAACTCTGGGATGAAATGCCTGTAGAAGTTTACGAACCCCAGGAAGCTTCGGAGTTGCTTGCGTGTGCAAGGGGTTTGCCAGTCTAGCACCACTTTCACTTTCCCTGGATCCATCTCAATCCCCTCACTTGACACTCGGTAGCCCAGGTAGTCTAGGGAGGTGTTATGGAATTCACACTTAGAAAGCTTCGCATAAAGCTTTGCGACTAGGAGTTTTTTCAGTACCTGCCGCACTAAGTTAATGTGTTCTTCCAGCATCTCACTGAATATGAGAATGTCGATCAGGTAAACTAAGACCCCCTTGCACAGGTGCTCATGCAGCACTTTATTAATTAGCTGCATGAAAACTGTGGGGACTCCCTGGGGCCCAAATGGTATGACCTTAAATTGGAAGCTGCCCAGAGGGCAGTTGAATGCGGTCTTCCATTCATCTCCCTCTCAAATTCATATTTGATAGTAGGCTTCTCTTTGGTCTAGCTTGGTAAACACCTTACCCTTCGCTAGGTGGCTTAGCATGTCCTTTATTAGGGGTAGGGAGTAGGTGTTCTCCATGCAAACTGTATTAATTCCACGGAAATCAATGCAAAGCCTCATTTCCCCATCTTTTTTCTCTTTGAACAGCACGGGGGATTTTGCAGGTCGATTTGCAGGGCAATGTAGGATTCATTGCTCCAGGAAGCACGAAGCCGAGAACACCAGCCTGAAGATGACGAATGAGACTTCGTTGAAACGTCGCCAAGATACTTCCAATTCTACGCAGGAGAAGACCCGAATAACCAAAGACCTACATACATACATACATACATACATACATACATACATACATATATATAGTAAACACTTTATCAAACTTTTATTACATTAAAAACATAAAACATTATTTCACTCAACAACAGCTAATTGTGGTGTTTTTCTTGTGACAATAATTCGTGCATTATTTACAAAAATTAAATTGTGCATATTTACATTCTTATTTTATCTATTACTTATACTTAATAACTATCTATCTTCAATCTATCTCCGTTCTATCCAGTTATACCACTGTTCCCACACATTGTAAAATATTGATGTCTCTTTATCTTTTAAACTAAGTATTAATTTGTCCATTTCTGCACAATTCATAATCTTTTGTATGACCAGTTTCTCTGCAGGTGTATATGGCTGTTTCCAACATTGAGCGTAGGCAATCCTGGCAGCAGTTAATATGTGTCAGCATTCCAGGGCTGACATTGAAGAGAGAGAGAGACTTGACATTTCACCTAGTTAAATCTCTCTGAGAGTTGGTTACCGGGGAGATTGATGGGGGGCAACTTTCCTGTGAGATTGAGGTACTTTTTGGAAGGGAGTAAGGTGCCCTTTGAGATCTGGACTTATCACAAAAACCTCAAAGCCCTAAAGACACCCCAGAAGCTCTTCTCCAAGCAAGTCCACTGAGTGCAATATTTCCTGCAATTTAACTTTGAACTAAAATACATCCCAGGGGGAAAAATTCTACTAGATGACGCACTATCAAAAAAAGCACATTTTGGTATCCAGAGGGAAGAAGTCATCCATGCCATCATCCCCACCTCACAACAAACAGCGCAAGTCACCACCAGGGGCCAGACCAGACAACAAGCCAACCCTGGGTGGGGGGTGGGGGGCTGATAGCGGCACTAAAAACGGTGCTCTCAGCCGACCAGTGGTTTAATGACAACTGGGATGCTCTAACCATGAGGGAGGGGATGGCTTGGAAGGGATCTAAGTTATATATCCCCATCATCTTGAGACTACAAGTCTTGCAGCCAGCCATGACTCATGACTAGCCTGTCACTTTGGGTTCCTAAAAACCCTCCACTTAGCCCGAAGGCAGTTCTGGTGGCCGAAGATGAAAGCTGATGTGGAGGACTATGTAAAAAGTTGTGCCACCTGCACCACCATGAAAATGAGACCAGGAAAACCTCCTGGACTTCTCCAACAAGTGGCTAACCCCAGCTGGCCCTGGGAAGAGATCACCATGGATTTCATCATGGAACTCCCAGAGAGTGGGGGTAATACAGTCATCTGGACTGCAATTGACTTTTTTTCAAAGCAAGCCCATTTCACTGCCTGCTAGGGATTACCCTCAGCCAAGAAGCTGGCAAAAATGTTCATCAAACAGATTTATTGGCTGCTTGGAGTGCCCTGCTGGGTGATCTCAGACAGAGGCATCCAGTTCACCACTAAGTTTTGGAGAGAGTTCCTGAAATCCATCGGATCGACTCAGGGGCTTAGCTCGGCTTTTCATCTGAGCACGAATGGAGCTGCGGAACACATGAATGCCATGGTACAGCAATACATAAAATGTTATGTGGATTACCAGCAAGAGAATTGGGCGGACCTGCTGTCTTTCGTGGATGTGGCTTACAACAACGTCGTGCACAGCAGCACCAGGTTGACTGCCTTTCAGGTCACCAGTGGCATGGATTTCATCCCCATGCCCGAACTACCGAGAGAACCACCTTCCTCCATGACTCTAGCTGAATGGATGGAATCATTAAAAAAGGGCTGGGAAGACACCAAAAAAGCGCTAGCGGAAGTCGCAGAAGATTACAAAAGACACTGAAATATAGCTATTTTGCTTCCAAATGTTGACAGCACCACTCAGGACACTGGGGGAAGAATGCTGGGGATCACATGCATTATATAGGTTGTACAGGAAGGGAATCAATTATCCTCCAACCCTTATGCATTTCACTTGATGCACAATAACAAGAAGTAAGCAGCTAGAAGATTATAAAATCACTGATAATGGGCCAGAAGTCTGAGAAGAAGCATTTTACAGAATCTGGAAGGAGGCAAACTTGTTCTATCTACTCTAAAATCCCAAGGAAAATGCTATACCAGCTTAAAAGTACTGAATAGGAAATAGGTGACAAATTGTCAAAAACAAACAATTTATCTGTCCATCATCATATTGTTCACCAGAGCCCCAAAGTTTTTGTTTTTATTTTTTTTAAAATTAGATTTATATGCATATTTTAAATAATATGTCTCCCATTCCTCTCACATCACATTTTTTCTCCAAACTCTTTCCTTTTGGTAAGCACTCCCTGGTCCACTGTAATATTGCTGTAAGATCCAACATCTGTTTAACACACAATAAAACGTTTGAACAAGAAAAGAGCCCAAGAACAGGACTCTTGTTTTCATCTTACCTGGAGTTTTAACTTCTTGCACAACTCCACTACTTGTTGTGGGGTGAGACTGGTGATTTCTTCATGCTCATCATAGAAGTTTTTCTCAAAGGGTGAGTATTCAATCTGCAAGCCAATTACTTATTATTAGTGAGGAATGCCACCTAATCAGGTAAAAGCTAATTGTTGCCAGTTGCTGTGATGTTATGATCTTTCAATCAACAGTTGTTAGCAGAGCATTTGAAAAATTAGCATCAAATTGAGAGCAGGTAAGGAAAACAACCAATCCAATACACAACTTTTCTCAAAAAAATATGTTTTACTTAACCATTTCAGCTATTAATATCTACTCTTTCAGGAACACTACAATGCAATATAAAAGTATCCAAACACATATGAAGACATGCTTTAGTTGATATTAATGTTGACTTTTAACTTAATAGTGACATATTTTTACTAAAGGAATAAATTTCCTCACCTCTAAATGATCAATAGGCAGAAGAGGATCAATAATTTTTTTGGGATGGTATTGGATTGCCATCACTATCATACTCCATGTTACCTTTCTCTTCTTCTGGAACCACACCAACAGTGGGGTTTTCAGCTATATAGCGGAAGTAAGCTTTCTGCAGCAGAACAGAAAAGTGTAACTGCATACGGATGTTGAGAGGGAAGAAATGCAATTTACTTCTAACCATATTAAGGTAATAACTTACTTTAATGCATACAAGAGAAGTAACAGTCTATCTGAATTCTTATCACAAAAATTATCTAGTGAAACTACAATGACCTGACAAATTTGAACAATACTTTAACTCTTTTTGTAATGTACAGAATTCAGAAGAACCTATGATGATCTCTTCAAAAATTCAGGTAAGGCCACAAAGAACATTGCTACCAATACTGAGATGACAGGCCATTAGTGTGTGATTTCTGAAGAACATACTCAAGCATTACAGTATTCCAAACCTTTTGCTGAATCTCTGATGAATGTAAGAGAATTGACTGTGGTTACAGGTAGCCCTCACTTAACAATTGCAATTTGGAGAAGCAACTCTGTTGCTAAGCAATGCAGTGCAACATTATGATGGCAGCTGCAGAAGTCCCAGTTGCTGCTGTTAGGTAAATCCCATGCAGTTGCAGCATCCCATGGTCTCATGACCACTATTTGTGACCTCCTGTTGGCTCACACTGACTTTACTTGGCAGAAGATGGCAGTGAAAGTTGCAAATGATAATGACGTGACTGGAGGACCCTGCAATGTCATAATTGCAAACCAATTGCCAAGCACCCTAATTGCAATGTGTGAGGATGCTGTGACCACTGCAACTACGAGGACTAATCATAAATTGCCCTCGTTTAGCACCATACTTCAAATAGTCACTAAATGAGTGGTTATTCAACAAGTACTACTTGTGACGTCTGGTTTGAACTTCCGGCGCTTTCAGTGCAAGATCTGCAACCTCTGTGGGTCCATTCCCAGCTGTCCCTCTTGGGGGCTTCACTAGAAGCCATAGTCACCTTGGAGGGGTGGTGAAGCAAAGGGGAACTGCCTTGCAGGTCGAGGGGAGCTTCATCTCTCCTCCCTGACTCAGAAAACCCCCTCATCTGAAGACTAGGAGCAGCGGCAGTCAAAATGGCTTCCATGAACCTGGGGAACAGCCAGAACCATAAGTTTGTGTAGGAGTAGAGAAATGCTGGATGGTGTGTCGTCTGGGTAAGAAAAGATTTACAGCTGAAGTTGGACCCCACAAAAAATTTAAAGTCACTCGGGGGGATTTTATATAAAGAGGTACTTTTTAATGATGGGGGTAGATTACAATTAAAGACACTAAATACACTGTTGGAAGAAGGGATTACTTTAACTTGGTTACAGTATAATCAACTTCAACTGAGATGGAGGGAAGATCAAAAAACTGGTTTAATGTTGCATGAAGAAGATCTGGTACGACAGATAAAAGATAAAGGCCAAATACATATTAAAAGGATCTATAATGTTTTGTTAGAAAGAGATTCTGAAAATGAGTTGGTCAAAGACTGCATGATAAAGTGGGCGCAGAACTTTGCAGAACCAGTTATGATGGAAACATGGGAAAAAATATGGGTTCAGAATGTTAAATTTACGCAGTCACAGAATTTGAGGGAAAATTTTTATAAAATGTTTTATAGGTGGCATCTAGATCCCAAGAAATTATCGTGCATGTATCCTAATGTTCAGGCAAAATGTTGGAGATGTGATTGCTTAGATGCTACATATTTTCATATATGGTGGACTTGCAAGAAAGTGAAGGCTTTTTGGATTAAAATTTGGTGGGTTATGTAAAATGTTTTGAAGAAAAAACTCAAATTCTCTCCTCAATTGTTTTTACTGGGCATAGTTAAGGATTTTTCATTGACTGAAACAAAAATGATATTATATATGATCACAGCAGCTAGATTATTGATTGGCCAATATTGGAAAAAAGATGTTATGCCTACTATCGAAGAATGGACTTTGAAGGTGGCCAGTTTTGCAGAAATGGCGAAGATATCAGCATATTTAAAAGACCGGACTCAAGAAACTTATATGTGGGAATGGAAGAAATGGATAGATTACGTGCAGAACAAATATCAAACAAGGAAGTATCAGATAGCTTTTAGCTGAATGTTATGTAGAAATCTATAGTGTAGACAGGGGTTAGAGTTGTAGGAACGTGCAGAACAAATATCAAACAAGGAAGTATCAGATAGCTTTTAGCTGAAGGTTATGAAGAAAGTTATAGTGTAAACAGGGGGTAGAATTGTAGGGGGTTATTGTATGATATGGTACAATTTGGATTTCACCTTGGGAAGTCATGGGGGGGAGGGTTAGAGGGGGGAAGGGGGGGGAAAAGTGGGAGGAAAAAATTGTGTTTGTAAAACTTTTTCAATTAAAAAAAATGTAAGGGGAATACCTTTTAGAGCAATTTGCTACAGCGGCGTGCAACTATTGGGGGGGGGGAACACATTGGAAATTTAAAGAAGTAACTATCTGTTTAAAAAGAAAATTAAGTGGCAAATGGAATCCCCAAAATAAAAGGCATGATATTAAGAAAGGATATTAAGATGCTGGAACTATAAACCTACCTTTTCTTCAAATAACGGAGCTACAAGATAAACTAAGAAATAAACTGGGTGTGTCAAAATAAAAGTAGAACAGCAGCAGAGTCACAATAAAAGCAGAGAGCAAAGTGAAGTAAAGAGTGCCATCTGCTGATGATAGTAATTTTTTGAGACTTGGGAGCAAATATTGAAATGGAGGGAAATAACTGTTGAACAATGTATATTTACTTTCTAACCACTGGAGACTGGAATATTTAAAAAAAAAGAATTGGTGTCTGGACCCCTAAATACTATTGAATATACAAAAACGACTTGAGGAGTGGAGGATCCCTGAAGTACCTAACTGATTTGATTGGACATTGATGAGACATTTAAACTTGATTAGGAGGTCTGGTTTCTGAATGGATGATTGAGGAGACCTAAATGAAATGGAGTTAATAACTCAAAATAACAAAGATATTAAGGACCTTATCCTGGAACTACACAAAGACATGGTGGAAATATTGGATCGTGTAGATCCGTGATGGCGAACCTATGGTACGCGTGCCACAGGAGGCACGTGGAGCCATATTGGTGGGCACACGAGCATTGCCCTAGCTCAGCTCCAGCATGCATGTGTGCGCTGGCCAACTGATTTTCGGGCCTTCTGGGCCCACCAGAAGTCGGCAAACGGGCTGTTTCCGGTCTCCGGAGGGCCTCTGTGGGGAGGGGGGGAGGCTGTTTTCATCCTCCCCAGGCTCCTAGAAAGCCTCTGGAGCCTGGGGAGGGTGAAAAACGGGCCTACTGGGTCAACCGTGCCATCACATGCCAAAAGCAGGAGGAGCACAGGGGGTTGCACGTGCATGCAGGGAGGGGGACGGCACATAGAATTATGGGTGTGGGCATGCACGTGCGCAACCACCCCGTACTCCCCCTGCTTTTGGCACATAATGGCAAAAAGGTTACCCATCACTGGTATAGATAGAAGACTGGAAAATTGTATACAAGAGATAAAGAGCAAAGATCAGGACAAGAAGAAAAAAATGGAATTATCAACTGGAATAGAAGGAGAATTAGAACTGAGAAACCAGCAAACAAGATAACAAGGAGGAGACACTATTAAAATTAATAAGTATTGAGGAATTAAAATGGGGAAAACAATTTAAAAGATTTAAAAAAGAAATGGGAGGAACAAGAAGAGGCTTGGTGTCAGCCTCCACTCTTTCATTGCTTACTTGCTCGGCTGCCATGAAACAGGGAGAGGGGGGAGCTATTGGAATTCTAGTGCGGGGGGAAGTGAGCTGGAGGAGAAGACAGAGAGAAAACTTTGCTGCAGCGTTTTCTTTGAAGCTGATAACGTCTCAAGGTCAGTGGTCGTGGCATAGCAGGAGGATGGCACTACCAGAGAGAAAACTTTGCACCCACATGACCCCTGGAGAAATTGTGGATTGGATGATTTACGCTGGACAGTTGGGGGGGATGCTTTCTATATGTGATTTTCGCGCTCTTATGTATGTAAATTTTGGCGGGAGATTTGAAAGTTTTCATGAAAAGGTGCAAGTTTCAAAACCATGAGACCTGCAACACCAGGATCGGCCAGGCCAGCGCAACAATAGAAAAAAAGGTCCACACCACGGTCGAGATAGAGGGAAGCCCATGTGAAATGGAAATTGATACCAGATCATCCCTATCGATCATGTCTTGGGCCACTCTGAAGATGATCCTCCCGAGTCTGAAAAAGAATCAGCTACAGTCTCAACGGATACGGCTTCGAGACTACCAGGGAAATCACATCCCAGTGGACGGAGTGGGCACGTTCCAGGTCACATATGGAGAATACCGGAAGGAGCTTCTCCTCACAGTGGTCAGCGAACACCTACCGAGCCTCATGGGCCTGGACTGGTTCAAGGCCCTTGGAATGGGATTCACCAGAGTCCACAGCACAAGTGGCAAGCCAGCCAGGAGCGACAGCAGCCTGAGAGACGACCTGATAAAGGAGTTCCAGGACGTATTCGACGACCGACTGGGCAAGTACATGGTGACCCCTATTTCCTTTAATCTTGACCCTAACATAGCTCCGATCAGGCTCAAGGCTAGACGAGTGCCCTTCGCACTCAAACCAAAGATTGACTTAGAATTGGACAAACTGATTAAACAGGGGGTGTTAGTCCCGTTAGACCACGCCAAGTGACCCCCATAGTGACCCCGGTCAAGCCAGACGGGTCTGCGCATCTGTGCAGATTACAAATGCACGATAAATAAGGCTTTACAGCAGAGTGTGTACCCCGTCCCAATTGTGCATCATTACTCCATTTGCTGGGCTCTGGCAAGATATTCGCAAAACTCAATCTTGTGTAGGCGTACCAGCAACTACCGGTAGATGGCGCTACCGCGGAGGCACAGACCATAGTAATGCACAGAGGTGCCTTCAAATGTACAAGATTACAGTTTGGAGTCAGCATAGCCCCTGGACTATTCCAGAGTACTATGGAGTGTCTGTTACAAGAACTGCCAGGGGTGGTACCCTATTTTGATGATGTCCTCATAAACGCAATAGACGAGAAACAACTAGGGGACCAACTCAGACGAATATTGGAAAAATTCAGGAGTGCTGGCCTCCGTGTTAAGAGGAATAAGTGCATGATCGCAGTGCCCTCTGTGGAGTTTTTGGGATACCGGGTTGACAGGACGGGCATACAACCCACTGAAAGCACAATACGGGCTATCCAAAACGTGCCAACACCAAAGAACAAATCAGAGCTACAGGCTTTCTTGGGTCTCCTTAACTTTTACTCTAACTTCTTATGAGACAAGGCAACGGTTGCCGAACCCCTGCATCGGCTATTGACTAAAAATACACCCTGGGTTTGGGGAAAGGCTGAAGCTGCTGCCTTCACTGCCGTAAAGAAACTCTTGTCCACGGACAGCTTTATAATTCAATACAATGCGACGCTGCCACTTGTCCTAGTCTGCAACGCATCCCCATTCAGCGTGGGAGCCATGTTAAGCCATAGACTGCCAAATGGATGAGAGGCTCCCATCGCATACTACTCCTGTCCAGCTCAGAGCAGAACTACAGCCAGCTGGACAGAGAGGCCCTAGCAGCAGTTTCAGGGGTCAAGAAATTCCACAAATACTTATTAGGGCAAAATTTCGAGCTTGTTACAGACCATCGACCACTTCTGGGCCTTCTGGCGGGGGATCGGCCCACCCCCGCTGCTTTGTCTCCACACATGACACAGTGGACAATTTTCCTGGCAGCTTACTCCTACCAACTTGTCCACCCATCAGGACTAAGCTTGGGGCATGTCGACGCCCTCAGCCATTGCCCATTGCCGGACATTCTAGAGGACCCAACACCGGAAGCACCTGTCCTCCTCATTGATGTTTTGGACTCGGGGCCTCTCACTTCAGCAGAAGTAGCAAGAACCTCGGCTAAGGATCATGTGCTGAGGATGTTCATGAGTTGGGTCATGAGGGGTTGGTCGGCAAAGACTGAGGGTGGGGAATTCAAAGGATTTGTGAACAAAAAAGACAAACTGGCAATGCAAGGGGGTTGCTTGTTGTGGGGTGACCGTGTTATTGTACCCAAATGTCTAAGAAATAAGGTCTTAAAAATGTTGCATGAAGGGCACCCAGGGATTGTAAGGATGAAGGGACTGGCCCACAGCTATGTTTGGTGGCCCCAGATGGACAAGGACATTACAGAGTGGGTGGGGAAGTGTAACCCCTGCCAGAAATCCAGACCAGATCCCCCTACAGCACCAGTCAGGGAATGGGAAAAACCCCAAGGCCCCTGGTCTAGAATACACATAGACTTTGCAGGCCCCTTTCACGGCCAAAAATTCCTGGTAATCATTGACGCCTATTCAAAATGGCTCGAGATTATCCTCATGCAATCCACGAACTCCGAAGCAGTAATCAAAGTACTTCAGAAACTCTTTGTCACCCACAGATTGCCCGATACACTCGTATCGGACAATGGGCCCCAATTTACCGCCACCCAGTTCGAGGGGTACCTGGCAGAACTGGGCATCAGACATGCCCTATCTGCACCTTTTCATCTGGCCAGTGACGGACTGGCCAAACGGTTTGTGAGAACGACCAAAGAGGCACTCTCACAGTTGGACGCTGAGGACTGGTAGGCCAGGGTAGACAAATTCCTGGCTGTCCAGCACGCCACACCATGCACAGCCACAGGGCACAGCCCGGCCGAGCTCCTGATGGGCAGGAAGCTGCGGTGCATTTTTGACCGATTACACCCCAACTATTCCCCAGACGGGTTCAAGGGGGTGGACAAGAAGCTGAGGGAATTCCATATAGGGACATCAGTGTTCACCAGAAACTGTGCGAATGGGCCCCTATGGGTAGCCGGGACAATTTTGGATAACACAGGCCCCAAGTCATACACTGTAGACATGGGAGACAGGAGGATCTGGCAGAGACACATTGATCAATTCTGGAGAAGGGTGGCCACCGAACCAGAACCGCAAGTCCAAAGTCCAAGCCCTAACTACCAAACTATTCCCGAAACAGCTAGCTCAAGCCCGATGAGATCCGGGGACTTATCTGAGAACTTCGGTGTCCAGCGCTGCCCCAGCAAGACGCCGCTCCCAGCCGAGGAAAGCAACACCCCCGAAGTAATCCAGGAGGTTACACTGGCGGAGCTGGGAGAAACAAAAGGTCCTTCTGACCAGCTCGACACCACACCTCAGACTGAACTGCACAGGTCGACTAGGCGTAGGGAATGCCCTGGTCACCTGTGTGATTTTGTATGCAAATGTACAACCTAAGTGCTTTCTGGGAGGGGAGGAGTGTTATGTATGCAAGTTTTGGAGGAGATTTGAAAGACAATGGGTCACTCATGATTGGTCAGTTCCCTGGCCAACAAGGTATATAAAGGGAGCTGTGTTGCTGTAACCTTTGCTGAAGTTCACACTATATTAAAGAGCTGTTGTCATGCACTACCTTGCTTCTGCCTGCTCAATCGCCCAATTTAACATGCTCCTTTGCTTCAGACCTTGCTTTTCTTTGGTTGCATTCAGTTCTCACTCAGTAAAAGTACCTTTCTCTATGAAAATGGAGTCAGGGTTTTTCTTTCTTGAGTGTTGAAAGGAGGCATGCCTGACAATAAGCAAGGTCTGTTTTAACAGCCATCCCGGGAAAACTACCAAGGGGGCTGAACAAACAATGTCTGATCAAAACAGCGACCAGAACCAGATGGGAGCTGCCGGCTCAGCAGCTTCGTCATCCCACCCGGGTGGGGAAGCCTTGGACTGGATGGCTAATTTACGGCTGGAAGAAGACTCGGAGAAACCCAGATGGTCGCTGAGAGTAGGGAGGCTACCGGAGCTGGAGAAGACTCCCCATGGAGTAACAAGCACCAGACCCCGAAAGGGAGAATCTGCCTGGATGCAAGAGCAGAAAGAAAACTTCCTGGTCACACAGGCCCTGCAACTTTTGAGAGAAGCTGAGGAGAGCCGCAGAAGCCGGGAAAGGTATGCATACTCCGCTGAGAGGGAGGATGAACACCCCAGGGATGAAATGGAGGCTGCCACTGGTGGGGGAGAGAGAGAGCAAGCTGGGGAAGGAACAGGTCAAGCCTCTGGAACTCAAGCGGTTGCTGCAGCAGCCCAAGGGCCCCTGGCAAGACAGGCACCGCCCCAGAGGCAAAGAAAGCCAAAATTTTCCCCAATATCAGAAAGATTCGGAGGAGGCCCAAAGAAATTGGGATTTTCCTGACCCAAGTGTGGAACCATATGCAGGACTGGGGGGAGGACTTCCTCTCAGTTTCCACACACGTGAGTTGCGTTACCAAAGCCCTAGAAGGGATAGCAGCTGACTGGATGGTGGGACTCCACAACGAAAACTCCCCCTTGCTGAGAAATTATGATCGGTTCATGACAGCCCTCAGAACACGGTTTGAGGACCCATTAGCCGAGAGAAGAGCGAGAATCAGAATGAAGGGCATTCACCAGGGGCAGAGATCAGTGGCGGAGTACACCCAGGAGTTCTGCGAGTTGGCACCCTACATGAGAGGGTGGTCAGAAGTGGCCCTACTAGAGAATTATAAAGATGGGTTGAATGAGGACGTCTACAAAGATTGCCGTTCACGGGGGGCTCCTGATGACCTGCAGAGCTGGTACGTGTTGGCAGCGGACGTGGAGATCGACCTGGCCCGAAGCTGTCTCTGTGGTGGGCGCACTTGGGATCAGCCACCCTCCTCATTCCACAAGGGGGTGCCAAAGGCCACAGTGGGGAAGACAGGGCCCAAGCCAAAATCCTCCGTGTGTTTCAAATGTGGGAAGGAGTGGCACCGAGCCGCTGAGTGTTTCTCCAAGCCAGCGCCCAAGGTGACCTCTACCGGAGGAAAGAGGTCTGATAAAACACCTGTGAAAGCCCGTGAGACCACCCTGAAAGGAGAAGTCATTGAGTTCGCTCCCCTGAAACAGGGTGAGTTGGGAACTCTGACCATCGCTGACGACAGCGAGACCGACACCGATTCCAACGACGATGGCCTGGTGAGTCAGAAAGGGGCCCCCATGACCATCCCAGTAGAACTAAGGGTACCATCCACTGGGGCCCATGGCCAGATGCCAGCCCTCCTAGATTCGGGATGCACCAGTTGCGTTATCAGCCCAGATGTGGTTGAACAGATGGGCCTAAGACTAAAAGCGATGAAAAGACCCATCACATTCTGTCAGCTAGATGGATCGGTGGCAGGAGGGGGCCCAGCCCATTTTGTAACTGAGCCAATCGAGATGCAAATGGGGGATCACCTGGAGAGTCTTAGTTTTATTGTGGCCCCGGGCATGGAATGGCCCCTCCTAGTTGGACTGCCTTGGCTCCGTAAATGGAACCCGCACATAAACTGGAAAACAGAGTTTTGCGCATCTGCTCCAAAGAAGCAAAGAAGAAAGGGAAGGAACCTGTTGTGGCCCCGTCCTCTGAGCCTATCCCATTGGAGGAAGGAAGCTCTGAGCATGAGGAAGAGGAGCCAGCCAGATCTCCCAGCCCCCCCCCCCTCTGGCACCGTCTCAGGTGCCAGCTGAAAGAGAGCAAAGTAGTGGGGAAACAGGTGTCTCAGATGAGAGTGAGGGAGAGACGTCATTCCTGGACGCACGTCAAAGAAGGCGAGATAAGCGCTTACAGCAGCTAAGGAGACGTATGAGGGAATAGACCTGAGTCACTGGACTTGAGTCACAGGACCAATGAGTCACTGGACCACACCCAGAGACTATATAAGACAGGGTGGTGGTAAATGATCTCTGTGATGAACAAAAACTCAATCTGGTAGTCATTGGAGCTAAAAGCTGAAGCTGATCAGAGACTTTGCTGAATATTTGTTGTGATTTTCTTTCTGTGTACTATTAAAGCACTTGGCAGACGGTGTGCATATCGCTGCCAAGTTAGAGATAAGAACTGGGGTGTGTGCCAAGTGCTTCTTTAACCCTCGACTGGCGGTGTTTTTGTGGGTATCTGTAGAGGGGGACAGATCAGAACCCTACTTTGTGGGCGGAGTGGAAAACGAGGGGGCGGCAAAGGCAACAGACCACATTGTGGGGGAGGAAAAGATCCCAAAAGAGTACTGGGACCTCCAGAAGGTGAAGGCATCAGATGTGCTGCCCCCCCACCGGCCAACTGACTGTACCATTGAAATCCTCCCTGGAGTAAAACTCCCTAAGCCAAAAATCAAAATGATAGGATTTAGAACAGAAAGCTCTCAAATTAAACAGTGGTGAAAGACAGGGCAAGGAGGAAAAATTAAATTATGGATTCAGAATATAAACCTTGAAGTAGATGGAATGAAAGACTTAAGAGGAAAACAGGGGAGACAAGTTTAAAAAAAAGGTAGGATTAAAGGAAGGGATGTGGATAAGAGATAATGGTTAAGGGGAGAAAAAGAGTTAAAGATATGTCATGCTTATATGTTAATAATTGTATTAATATTAGAATGATATGGTTGAATGATGGTATTATTAAATGTGTATAAAATATGACTATCGTGTAGGTAAAGTGAACGTAGATATATTTATGTGTATTAAATAAATTTTAAAATATATCGAAAGGAAGAGTTAGACAATGGGAATAACAATGATAAAACAGAGTATCATGTCTTTGAATATAATAATATGGAGGGGGAAAGAAAAATATTAGTGGAAGTTTAGAATGGAAGGGTGTAATTAATGTATCACTAAGTCAAATAAGTTAGGAAAAGAAATATGAAAAATAGACACAAAGAATGAAAATAGTGGTAAGCTTGAAATGTGAGGATGTAAGAAACTGATATTTAGACGGCATGCTGTTTGATTAATGAAGTGATGTTAGTATTAAAAGGATAATATTGCAGTTGCATATATATATGTGACTAGAATGATGATGTGTATAAAATTATTAACATGAAGATTAATATTATGATGATAGTATAATTATGATTATCATTCTTATTAACAATATATGTGTAAGTGACTAAGTCTGTTTCTTTGATTTTTGAATGCAATTTAAAGAAGCTGTATGGTTATAGTTGAAAGAGATACTAATTGGCAAATACACCATATTCTATAGGTATTGGGAATATTATATGCAACAGCAAAAAGAGAGAGGGAAATGGAGTGGTGTGGAAGGGAGTGGGAGAAGAGGGGAGAAAGAGTAAGGGTAGAGAGGAAAGGAGAGAGGGGAGGGGAGGGGAGGGGAAGGGAGGGGAGGAGAAGAGTAGAAAGGGAAGGAGATAGAAGCGGAGAAGAACAGAGAGGGGAAATAGAGAGGGGACAGAAGAAGGAGAGAAGGAGAGAGGGAAGGAGAGGAGAAGGAAGGAGGGAAGGAGAGAGAAGGAGAGGGGAGGAGAGAAGAGAGGGAGGAGAAAGAAGAGGAAAGGAGAGGGATGTTGTAAAAATGGGTGAAATATGGTGTACAGGAGAAAAGAAAACAGACGGACAATTTCGGTTTTTTTTTCCTTGAAAGTTATACTATTGAAACTATAACGGAAGATAATACGGATGCTAAAGCACATCAGTTTAGATGTTATTGCATACTAGCTAATATTTATATGAAAATTAAAATTTTGTGTAAAAGGTAGGAGTAAATAATATGAAATGAGGAAAATGGAATGTAATAATTAGGAATATGTTTTATTTATTTATTTATTGGTTTGATTTATATGCCGCTCTTCTCCGGAGACTCAGGGCGGCTTACAATGCGTTAAGCAATAGCCTTCATACTTTTGTATATACTTGCTTAGTAAGGCTTTTGGCCCCCCCAAGCGGTGTTCTTTTTTATACAAAGTCAGCTTATTGCCCCCACAATCCGGGTCTTCATTTTACCTACCTCAGAAGGATGGAAGGCTGAGTCAACCTTGAGCCTGGTTTACATGTTTATATGTATTGAAATGTATGATACTCAAACATCGTGCCATTCACACAATATGTATAAGGTTAAATAATAATAAAAACTTGTTTAATAATAAAAAACAAGTACTACTTGTACATAGGTGGAACAGAAGACTGTCCCTGCACATATTCTTTCTTATTTCACATTTTGCCCTGCAGGTCGTAAAGCAAACTTTTAAATAGTTTCTTAAAGCCGGTGGCAATTAAGAGTTACCTGTATACAAATCAAGATGCTAAGTCTAAAATAGAAGAGAAAAAACTTTTCATCTGGACTTTCAGTGTATCACAAAATATTAACAAACATATGTGGGCAGGAAGAATGATCACTTATTCAGAATTCTTGAGTCATTGTGAACTAGCAGCACATTAGTGCACACCTTTTGCATCAAATGCAGGAAATCAGGAGTCCAGGCAGTTCAAATGAATATAGATTTATTGTATGCTAATGCTCTCTACAAGAATCTGAACTAACGGTCAAAGCAAATTGGTGGACTGCACTTAGATCTCTTGTGGGTGTGAAGGGACTTGAGACTTGATGACACATTTGACCCAGTGGTGGGTTTATTTATTTATTTATTTATTAAATTTTTATACCGCCCTTCTCCCGAAAGACTCAGGGCGGTGTACAGCCACAATAAAGCAACATGAAATACAAAATTTAAAAGCAATTTAAAACAAATTAAATATTTTGGCCCCCCAGTTAAAAAACCAAAATTAAAACACACAATCCAAATTCTTATTAAGCCAGTCCAGCCTGTTGGAATAGTAGGGTCTTAAGGGCACGGCGAAAGGTACGCAGGTCGGGAATCATACGTATCCCCGGGGGAAGTTCATTCCAGAGGGCGTGTGTCCCCACAGAGAAGGCTCTCCCCCTGGGGGTCGCCAGTCAACATTGTTTGTCCGACGGCACCCTGAGGAGCCCCTCTCTGTGGGAGCGTGTTAGTCAGTGGAAGACCATCGGTGGCAGAAGGCAATCCCGTAAATACCCGGGTCCTAAGCCATGGAGCGCTTTGAAGATGGTAACCAGCACCTTGAATCACACATGGAAGACCACTGGGAGCCAGTGCAGCTCGCGCAGGAGAGGTGTCACATGGGTGCGGCGTGTCGCTCCCATAATCACCCGTGTGGCCACATTCTGGACCAGTTGGAGCCTCCGAGTGCTCTTCAAGGGGAGCCTCATGTAGAGAGCGCTACAGTAGTCCAGATGGGATGTGACAAGGGCATGAGTGACTGTGCGCAGGGCGTCCCGGTCCAGAAAGAAACGCAACTGATAAATCAGGCAAACCTGATAGAAAGCCCCCCAGGCCACAGCCGTCATATGATCTTCTAAAGACAGTCGTGCCTCCAGGAGGACACCCAGATTGCGAACCCTCTTTGAGGGGGCCAAAGTCTCACCCTCAATAGTCAACGATGGAACCAGCTGGCTATACCGGGACGCCGGGAGCCATAGCCACTCAGTGTTGGAGGGGTTGAGTCTGAGTCTGTTTCTCCCCATCCAGATCCGCACGGCCTCCAGACATCGGGACATCACGTCAAGGGCATCATTGGGGTGGTCTGGGCTGGAGATGTACAGCTGAGTATTATCAGCGTACTGATGGCACTTCACCCCAAAACCATGGATGATCTCTCCCCCCGGGTTGCTACTGGTTCAGCCCGGATCTTGTGAACCGGTAGTAATGGCGGCGGGAGGCCCTACCCACCTGCCTGGATGTCATCACGGACGCTCTGCGTATGGGCAGAAGCACCATGTGCTCGCTTCACTCGCGTGCACACACACACACACACTCCTGTTGCAAACCGGTAGCAAAGGTAAGTGGAACCCACCCCTGAATTGACCCCTCCCTTGGGTTCAGTCTGGTCATCTCATAGTTTGGTTGTTAACACTGGTTGCTTCTGCCAGACAGAATAACTAAACAAACCTAGATAGCTTTGTCTGTGGTTTTTTTTGCCATTACAACATATAAGCAGGGCAGAATCAAAAGTCAAGAATAAACCAGAGATAATTTTATCATTTAGCTGGATTTTTCCCTCTGCCCAGAACACCATTACTACCAGGGTACTTACAAGACCGTCTTCTGCCACCGGTAGCCTCCCACCGACCAGTACGCTCCCACAGAGAGGGCCTCCTCAGGGTGCCGTCAGCCAGACAATGCCGGCTGGCGGCCCCCAGGGGGAGAGCATTCTCTGTGGGTGCACCTACCCTCTGGAACGAGTTGCCCCAGAGATACGGCGGATCCCTGACCTTCGCACTTTCCGAACTGCCCTAAAGACGTTTTTGTTTCAGCAAGCCGGGCTGGCCTGACCTACTCTTTTTTTTTAAAAAAATGTTTTAATTCAATTACTAAAATTAGGGGTTTTAATATAGGGTTTTTAACTATGGGCCAAATTGATTTAATTGGATTTTAATACTGTTTTAAATTTTGTATTTCTGTATTTTATTTGCTGGCTGTCCACCGCCCCAAGTCCTTCGGGAGAGGGGCGGTATATAAATATAATAAACAAACAAACAAACAAACCATTATCACCAGGTGCCCTGTCTGTAGGATTCTAGAAGTCTCTGTTTTAAAACAATATTTCTACTATTTTCTTTTACAGTTGTTTTTATTGCTTGGAAGCTTTGGAAGACTGTTATTCTGAAATCATTAGATTGTTAAAAATAAGCCACAGTTTTCTACTCACAAACCACAGATAGAGTCCTCCTGGTCTGTTAAAGGTATTTCCACCAAGCAAAGCCCTGTAGAAGCAAACATTCAGCACAATTACACTGTTAAATCAGCATACCAAAGAATTCCATATGAAAGTACTCCCTTTGTCAACATGTTTTCTTACATCCACAAAGTACAAAGTACCCTACACAAGGGGGTTTTAATGTGTTTTTAAAAGTTTTCTCACTTTTCTCTTCCTTTTACTCATTGGAAACTCGATTAAGATGCCAGTCTGGCAAGCCAAGGCCCCCTTTCAGTTTAGTATCTTGTAGCAGTTTCAGTCTTATTCTTACTTTTTTCCCTTGCCAAATATATTTTAGTATCATTTTTTATTTATTTATTTTTTATTTATTCAAATTTATATACCGCCCTACTCCCAGACGAGACTCAGGGCAGTGAACAGCCAAAATAAGATACAATAATATAAAAGTTAAAAATCATTTAAAACAAATTAAATAATTTGGCTCGAGCAATTTAAAAATCCCATTGTATAAAATATTTAAGACCCAATATAAAAGGAGGTTAAGCCAGACCAGCTTGTTTAAATAAAAATGTTTTTAAGGCGCGGCGAAAAGTACGCAGGTCATGTAACCTCCTTATCTCAGGGGGAGCTCGTTCCAGATGGTAGGTGCCCCCACAGAGAAGGGTCTCCCCCTGGGGGCCGCCAGTCGACACTGTTTGACCGACGGCACCCTGAGGAGCCCCTCTCTATGGGAGCGGACTGGTCAGTGAGAGGCTGTTTGTGGCAGAAGGCGGTCCCGAGGATACCCTGGTCCTAAGCCATGGAGCGCTTTGAAGATGGTAACCAAAACCTTGAAGCGCACTCAGAAGACCACCGGGAACCAGTGCAGCTTGCACAGGAGGGGGGTCACATGGGAGCGCCACGTCGCTCCCATCACCACCCGCGCGGCCGCATTCTGGACCAGTCTATGTTTCTATTAAGTACTTCCAATGTTAATATAAATAATAGAGGGGACAATGGACATCCTTGTCTCGTGCCTTTTCTTATGTTAAAGTTCTCGGTCATATCCCCATTAACCATTGCTTTTGCGGTTTGCTTGGAATATATTGCCTCAATCATGTTAACAAATTTCTCTCCAAAGTCCATATATTTTAATTGTGATAACATAAATTGCCAATTTACATTATCAAATGCTTTCTGTTCATCTAAGAATATCAATGCCATTTGTTTTTCTGGATGCATTTCATAATATTCCAACATGTTCAAAATGATTCTCATATTATTCCTAATTTGCCTTTTAGGTAAAAATCCATTCTGGTCTGAGTGTATAAATTCATTCAGGAATCTTTTTAATCTTTCTGCAATTATTGAGGCATATATTTTGTAGTCTGCATTTAATATGGGAGCAAGGGGGCGCTCCCATGTGACACCTCTCCTGCATGAGCTGCATTGGCTTCCGGTGGTCTTCCGGGTGCGCTTCAAGGTGTTGGTGACCACCTTTAAAGCGCTCCATGGCATAGGGCCTGGGTACTTGCGGGACCGCCTTCTGCCACCAATAGCCTCCCACCGGCCAGTTCGCTCCCACAGAGAGGGACTCCTCAGGGTGCCGTCAGCCAGACAATGTCGGCTGGCAACACCCAGGGGGAGAGCCTTCTCTGTGGCAGCACCAGCCCTCTGGAACGATTTGCCCCCGGAGATCCGTACGATATCTGATCTCAGGGCTTTCCACCGTGCCCTAAAAACTTTTTTATTTTGTCAAGCTGGGCTGGCGTAACACCCCCCCCCCTCTTTTTTAAGCTTAAAGTTTTATGGGTTTTAAATTTTAATTGCCTATTGGGTTTTTTAAATTTATTGGGCCAAAATTATTTAATTCTTTTATTAATATTTTAAATTTTGTATTGGAGTGCTTTTTATTCTTGGCTGTACACCGCCCTGAGTCCACTAGGAGAAGGGCAGTATATAAATTTAATAAATAAATAAATAAATAAATAGTGATATTGGCCTATAGTTTTTTATCAGCATTAAATCTGATTCTTCTTTCGGTATCAGGGTTATATTTGCTTCCATCCACGTGTTTGGAATTTTGGCCTCTAACAGTACTTCATTATAAAGTTCCAACATTGGCAAACCCCAAGTATCTTGTAAACATTTATAAAGCTCTGCCCGTAGTCCATCTTGTCCTGATGTTTTATTATTTTTTTGTCTCTTGATCACCTGTGTTAGTTCCATCATTGTTATCTTTTCATTTAACATAACCTTCACTGTTTCTGGTAATTTGGGTAATTCAGCTTTTTCCAAATATTGTTTTATTTTTTCTTCTGACACCTTCTCTTGATTATATGGTTTTCCGTAGTAATTCTGGATTATTTTCTTTTTAGTTTCATTTCGATAGTGAAGGATTCCCTTTTCATCTAGCAAGCTGCATATCAATTTCTTCTCTTTCTCCTTTTTCAATTTATATGCTAACCATCTTCCTGGTTTGTTGGCATTTTCAAAGTATTTTTGTTTTGCTCATTTAATCTTTTGTGCTAGTTCTTCTGTTCCCATTAAATTGAGTTTATGTTTTATCAGTTCCATTTGTTTTTTTACATTTCTTTTTTGTGGTCCTTTCTGTAACTCTGTTTCAAGTCTTTTGTGTTCTTCTGCTAATCTCTTTTATGTTTGCCTCTTTTCCTTGTTCTTTGTTGCTGTCTAGGTGATCACTAATCCCCGGATATATGCTTTTGCTGTATTCCATACATTTTGTAGTGAAGTCTCATCTTTTTTATTATCCTTGAAAAAGAAGTCCATTTCTTTCTCTATTATTTGTATAAAGTCTTTATCATTTAGTATGGCTTAATTCAACCTCCATCTCATTTTTTCCTTTGACCTGTCAATTTTATTTTCATTGGGTTGTGAGCTGCCCATACATTTGTTTCAATTTCTATCTCCTGTACATTTAGTCTTAATTCCGGTGTCATCCATATCGTATCTATTCTTGACCATGATTTATGTCTATCTGAGTAGAAAGTATATTGGTTTTTCTCTAAATTCATTTCTCTACATGTATCTTGAAGTGATAGTTCTATCATTTTAAAGAAGGTCCTAGGGAGTGTTTTCTATGCCTTTTTACCTACTTTCCTACTTCTATAGTCCAGTTTTGTGTCCACAATTGCACTGAAGTTCCCTAACACACAAATATTTTCATAATCCATTTCAGTTATTTTCATGTGGAGTTGTTTATAAAATTCTTCTTGCTTATTATTTGGCGCATATATTGCTATCAAAAGTACTTGTTTTTGATTTATTATTACCTCTACCATCAAAATTCTCCCTTCTTCATCTGTGTATATTTGCTTGGCGTTTATTGTTTCCTTTATATATAAGACCAACCCCCTTTTCTTTTGTTGTGCTAATGAAAAGTATAATTTTCCCATTTTGGTGTATTCTAAAAGCCTACTATGTTGTTTTCGAATATGAACTTCTTGGAGACAGATTAAGTCAAGTTTTAATTTTTGTAGTTTTGTGAAAGTTTTTTTTCCTTTTCATTGGTGAATTCAATCTATTTATGTTGATTGATAGCATCTGTATTTCTTCTTCCATCTTCTCACTTGTATATAGGTCGTATTGTCCCAGTTGATCTTATTTCTCTCTGTTCCTTTGTTTTTGCTCCTTCTTGTTCTGCTTGTTCTGTTTTCTCAGACTCACTTTCTTCCTGCTGTATAGTCTTTTCCACATTTCCTACTTCTCTTTGTCCTTTGCATTCTCCTTCCTCTCCCCTTCCCTGTTCTTCAGTAGTTCCAAAGTGACATTCATAAAATTCATATGCTTTATCTAATGAGTCCAGTCTATATCTTTTTTCATTTCAAGTTACCAAAATTACCTCTGGTATCAGCCATCTAAAATTTAAATTGTATTTAATCAGATGGCCTGTCAAGAATTGATATTGTCTTCTTAGGTTTCTTACTGTTCTTGGCACCTGTTTCAACACCACAATTTCTTTGACTTTATATTACAGAGGTTCATCTCTCGCTTTTTAAAGTATTTCAACTCTTATCATCTTCTTGACAAATCTGTCATGAACTTCTCTTGGGATATTATGTCTTCTTGCATTGTGTGTATTCAGAATATTTCATCAATTTCTGCTTGCATTTCCTGCTTTGTAATTTGTAAGGCATTTGCCAGCAATTCTATCATTATATCAGGTCGGTCTTCTCCTTTTTCCTCTTCTATGTTTTGGAATCTCAAGAAGTAAGCGGCCTTTTCCATTTGCAACAAAATCAGGTTTTCCTCCAATTCTTTATTTTCCTGTGTAAGCCTTTGATTCATTTCCTCCATTTTTTTCTTGGCTTGTTCTAATTTTTCCTCTATTACCTGAATTTTTTCTATCATCTGTTGGAAATTCCCAATTTTTTCATTCATGTCATGTACCATTTCTTTTACCTCTCCCAACTCATTCTTCACCTCATTATGATTCTTTGTTATTGCCTCCTGTAAGGATTGGAACATTGTCATCACATCTTTTTGAAATGAATTTGATTTCTCTGCTTGTAACATGCTCTTTATCGATCTTTGACTTGATGGACTTGGTGCTGCAGATGATGCTGCAGATGCTGCTGCAGATGTTGTTTTCTTTCCTAACTTGCTTAAATTTGGATTGCTTGCCATTTCTGCTTGTATCTATTTATGTCTATTAACCAGGTTAAATGGGACCACAATAATCTCCTAGCCCCCAACCAACTTCTAACCCCCCTGTTTTAAACCAAGAAAACGACAGTCTTCTCTCTTCCTATTTCCCACCTGTATCACAATCTTATAATTTTTATAATCCACCAGATCAGTCCAAAATTTATCCTGTAGAAGCGTGGAGTACTTCTTTGTAAATAATTATTTTCCTTTCTTCTTCTCTCAATAACTAGTATCTGTAATCCACAAAGCCCATCAATACCCCAGGACATTGCAACTCTCAGTTCACTGTTCAAAATTCACAGCTGCTTCACAGCTGCTTCCTTCTTCTCTTAGTAGTAAATATTTGTAATACACAAGGCCCACCAATTCTCCAAGACTTTATAAATCTAAATTCTCTGTTGAGTATATTTATAATCCCAAAGCGTTGAAATGTGGAAAAAACACATAGTTCACAGTTTGGAGTATCCAGCCAGTCCAAGAGCCAAAAAAGAAAAAAAAAGAAAGAAAGAAAAGAAAAGAAAAGAAAAGAAAAGAAAAGAAAAGAAAAGAAAAGAAAAGAAAAGAAAAAAGAGGGGGGAAATAAACAGGAGAAAAGTCATCCACTTGGTCTCAAAACAAATCCAAGCTTTTTCTCTTTTTCACTTTGCTAGCTCAATTTGTAATCCACAATAGTTCAAAGCATAGTTCAAAGCCTTTCAATATTTTCACTCTGTATTGCCAAACTTTCAAAGTAAGCAATCTGCAGGTGCTATTTTGTTTCAAACTCCTTTCCAAAAATAAACCACCATAGTCATACAGACTTCTTCTTTCCACTTGCAGTATCCTCTCCAACCATTAGGTGTCATGCTTACTTAGTTTTCCATTTTTTACTACAGTATTTATTTTGAAGACAAAGAAAAGAAAAAAACGTCCATCCAAACTTAATAACCATTAAACCAGTTCCAATCTTTTAGTAGGGGGGAAGAAAAAGAGAACCAGTCCAGGCTCTCCACAAGTTTTGAACTGTGCCTCTTATTTTTTAAATGAAATCAGGCTTTTTCTGGATCTGTCAAAGGCTCAAAATCTTGGTCACTGCTAAGCTTTTCAGAGCAGGCAACGAAACACCCTGCCTCCTCCTTTTGAGTCACACCCTCCAAGAAAAGAAAAGTTTTTGGGGAAAATTTCTCCCAGAGGTTAGAAAAAAGAAAATCTCGCCCAGATCACTCACACTGCTGCTCAGTCCTTCTCAGTCACTTCTTCCATTGGGCTGTCCCAGCTTGTTCTGGCCATAATGGCCATCTTCTTCTCCTGCCGGTTTGAGGGCTTCATCTGGACCTGCGAGGGGCTGCTTTCCTCCTCGTGATCCACAGAGTGTCCCCTCTACTTCGTCACCTCTCCAGGGTGACTTTTGACCCCCTAGGGGGCCTCCTGACAGGTAGAATTTGGCTGGTTTAGTGGAGTCCCGCTAAGTCATTACCATACCACCGCAACATCAGCACGACCTCTCCATGTGTTAATATTAAAAGCCAAAACTGGCCCTAGGTTCTGCCTCAGTTTACCTTCCCAATAAGCAACTGAGTTGGAAGATCATTTAAAAGCAATTTATTAGGGACTTCCGGTGGCGCCTTCCTCGTCGTCGGCGGGCTCCTCCATGCCCGCCAGCTTCTTGGCGCGTCAGAGCCGCCTTACAGCTGGCAGGCGGCTCGAACAACCTGCTCCTCAGCGGGAGGAGCAGGCAGAGCTTCTGGGGGTGAGGCTGGGCCCCCTGAGTCACCCCAGGATCGTTTCGTTTGTCCTGGGGAGGGCTCAGAAGGATGGCCCCCTCCATACCTCCAGAGAATGCTCCGCGTCGAGACTGTCCTCCGCTAATTAGTTAATTAGCGGAGCTAGATGCTGGAAGCCACACCACAGCTGAAGCGTTTATGGAGCAAGCTGAAAAAGAAAGAAGAAAAGACGAAGCAAGTATGGATTTACTGATTTTTTATTGATTTTTTGGAAGAGGAATGAGAGGAGGGGGGAAGGAGAGGAAGAGAAGTGAAAGTTCCTAAGAAAGTCTTTTAAGATGGCGACTGGTCTTAATTGAAGAAATGCCAGAGCGATTGAAAACGGAAATGAATACTCTGCTATGGGAAAGTCACTTAAAGTAAGAAGATTTTTTTTTGGATATTTTTTTTAAAAAAAAAATTAAAGTAAAGTAAAGTAAAATAAAGTAAAGCAAAGTAAAGCAATTTAAAGTAAAGTAAAGATGACTAAAGGAAGGGGGGGCTCCCCCTTGAGCCAGCTGAAGAATAAAGCTGAGATGATGCAATTGTCTGGATTGGCAGAAGGGGACTTAAAAGAACTTATAACAATTTCTCTACCGAGCGTAGTTGACAAAATTAAAGATTCACAGAAGAATCTTGTGGACTTGATTGCTGGAAAGCATGACCAATTAAGTCAAACTATTATTAAAGTAATTTCAGATCTATCAAATGTGGTGATTGAAATGGAGGAGAAAGTAACTGAAATTAGCAGTAAATTTGACTCTCAGATTCAAGAAATACAGGAAAAATTTGTGAAAGCTGAGACTCGAAATCAGATCATACAGAATGATATTATCATGCTTCAGATCAAAACTATGGCATCAGCGATCAGAGTAAGAGGTATTAAAGAAAACCAGAGAGATTTAAAAGCAGTTTTTGCAAAGGTCTTTGCTGAATTATTAGAGTTAGAAGATGAGATAATTCTTGGTTGCATAGAGAAAGTTTATAGAGTCAACTCACGAGTAGCCAAGCTAAGGAATTTGCCTAGAGATGTTGTTGTTTATTTTACTGATAAAAGGCTGAGAGATGACATCTTACAAAAGTCCTACTCTGCCAGAGTGCAAATAGAAGGAGCACAAATTAATATTTTTAAAGAGTTACCATCGAAAGTTCTAAAGGATAGGAGAGAATTTGCTTTTTTAACTAAGGAATTGAAGAAAAGTAATATCCCATTTAGATGGGACTTACCAGCTGGCATAATTTTTAGATATCATGGCGTGAGATACTGTTTGGATACTATTGGAAAAGCGGAACATTTTTATAAAAATATCTTTAAGGGAGCCTCGGAATATCTTAATAATAAGAAACAAGAAAGAGAGTTTGCAAAAGGTAAACAGAAGGAGGAGACTCAAAGAATGAATCAAAGAATGTTAAATGTACAAGGAGTACAATCTGGTTCCTCGGAGGATTCTACTATGGATTTTACAGATGGAAAAACTGAGCATACCAGTGAACCGAGACTAGGAGCACCGGACCTTGTACTGCTGGAGCAAGATTTAAAAAATATTATAATTCAAGATGAACAGCAGCAGAGGTCCTACGCTCCGCAAGAGAAGGGTGGTGATGTCGAGCAGCAGGAACCAGAAATTAATGAGGAAATTCAAGTGGTAACTAAGGAAGTCCTCCATCAGTTACAGTTATTATCAGAAAGCATGGAAAACTTTGGAAAATGGTTATAAAATTTTCAAAGTTTATACTGAGTTGGATTTATGGATTATAAAGTCTTCATCCCGAATTGGAGATTTATAAACTTTTATTATTTTGAATTGGACTCAATATCTTGACTAAGTTTAACAGATTGTTGTAATAGTAGTAGTGTTTTGTGATTATCCTATCACGTTTTTTTTTTCGGAATTTATCATCTAAGAGGAAAGAATGGAAATGAAAACATCTTACAACCAGAAGGAGTGAGCGACACAGGGTGGCAGGATTCGAAACAGTTTTACAAGAACATCTGGGAATGCAGCTTCCTGGATTTTCCTCCTTTTTTTTTGATTTTTTTGTTTTTAAGGTTTGGTGGAGCTGCATTGGGTTTCTTCTTGTTGAAATAGAATATGTTAGTTTGAATGACTTTACCTAGAGAAGTGAATATCTTCGTGGTTGGATGTTATCTATATAGTAGCAGCGTTTTGTGATTACCCTATCATAGCTTTTCTTGGAATTTATCATCTAAGAGAAAAGAATGGAAATGAAAACATCTTACAACCAGAAGGAGTGAACGACACAGGGTGGCAGGATTTGAAATAGCTTCATAAGAACATCTGGGAATGCAGCTTCCAGGATTTTCTTCTCTTTTTTGATTTTTTTTTGGTTCTCAAGGTTTGGTGGAGCTGCATTGGGGTTTTTTTTTTCTTGTTGAAATAGTACACGTCAGTTTGAATGATTCTACCTAGAGGAGTGAATATTAATATCTTCGTGGTTGGATGTTATCCAGATAAAGTCACACGGGGGGTTTATGTGGAATGCTTTATTTTATTGATGTGGGCACATAGAAGATGAAGCTTATTGGAAGTGGATATATGTGAAGAAAGAAGATTTCAACTTTAAGCAGGATGAAGAGAAGATTGAAATTCGAGTTATGAGAAATTATAACAATATATGTATAATTATATTATACTGTATGTTTTATGTTTTTTTTCCCCTTTGGGGGGGTTCTTTGTTTTTTTTGAATTAAGGGGAGTAGTTGGGATTAAACTGTTTGATATTATCTAATATGAACAAGTAGGTTATACAATTTTTGGGGGACTGAGCATGGCATATGATTAGTAATGTTAGTAATGTTTCTTTTTCTTTTCTTTGTTTTTAAATTAGGTTAAATATTATAATGGTTATTCTCTGGGTGTTTTTTTTTTTAATTGTAATATGGTTAATTTTAGATAAATATCTGAGCTTATGGGCTTTGTGGGCTTTTTTTTATTTTTATTTTTTTCTAATTCTTTTCTTTCTTTCCTTTCTCTTCCTCTCAATGTAGAATTGAATATATAATAGTATTTGCTTTTCTTGTCGTTATAAATTCCTGCTGTTTTTTTTTTAAGAAATGTGTAGCGGAAGTCAGGGGTGGGATGGGGAGGGAGGGGGTGGGGTTGGGGGGAGGTTGGGGGGGATGGGAGGGTGGGGTGGGGGAGGGGTGAAAAAGGGGGAAAATTTTTGTATTGTAAAACTTTTTCAATAAAAAAAAAACCAATTTATTAGGGTACCCTGATAAAGTGGGATCTCTCTATGAAAAAGGAGAGAGAGAATCTTGAGCACCATGTTTCACTCCTTTTTATAGTTAACACAACAAGGAAAATGCAAGAGGAAAGTTGATTGGACAGGGTAAAAGTAACATCCCCTTTGCATAGTGTTTAAAGTCAGCTTCTACTCACACTCCTAGAAAATGAAATATTTTTGGGAATATTACAAAGGCAGGATAGAATATTTCCCCTAAAGGAGAAATGGGAAAAAATATTAAGGGAGGCAGAATCCAGCACCAGTCTCCCTGCCCCAAGCAGAAACTGAGGAGGTCAGCTTTTAGAAATGCAGATTTGTTAATTCATTCAGAAAGACCGGGTCAGACAGAAACTCCAGATAAGCAATTAGGCAAGACAAGATTAGCTCAGACAAACACCTAGGATTTGCATTTCCCCTTTTGTCTATAGAGCCAGCCATGACCCTACATGATCCCATCGAAATCAAAAAGGTATAAAAACCCACCCTACTGTCAACTCCATTTTGTCAGCTGTCCCAGAACTGCACACTGTGTCTGTGGTGATTCTGTTCATCAATAAACTTTCTTTCTTAAGCAGCCTCCATTTTATTCCTGGATTGGAACTGGACCTGGATTTTTCTTCCAACAATAGGTAATCAGTTACATGTTGTCAAACATGTTACATATTTGCATCCCATAATATCACATGTTCATTAAAATGAGGTCTGACATCAGAAGGGGCATAATTGTAAGGAAGAAGATTGTTTGGAGTTCACAAAAGAGATAAACCAGACCCCAGTTTGTACTAATAAACTTTTTCTTATCTGGAAAAGGTTTATCTTATCTTTTTCTTATCTCCAGCTTGTTTATCAGTTTAGGAATGTTAAAAGCTAATAAACCTGGATAATAAAAGGGTTGTTGTTCTTTCTTTATACACTTTCTAATAGGCAACACAGTGTTTCTCCTATTTCTTACTATCTTGTGACTTGGTGCCTTCCTATTATTCAAGTGTCTCCCTTTTTAGCTCTTTTTTTCATTGATATGTTTTCTTGTATATTTTACAATATTTATTTTATTTATTTATTTATTTATTAAATTTATATACCGCCCTACTCCCAGACGGGACTCAGGGCGGTGAACAGCCAGAATAAGATACAATAAATACAAAAGTTAAAAAATCATGAAAACAAATTAAATAATTTGGCTCAACAGTTTAAAAATCCAATTATAATTATAAAAATTTAAAAACCCAAAATAAAGGAGGTTAAGCCAACCCAGCTTGTTCAAATAAAAATGTTTTCAAGGCGCGGCGAAAAGTACCCAGGTCATGTAAGCTCCTTATCTCGGGGGGAGCTCGTTCCAGATGGTAGGTGCCCCCACAGAGAAGGCTCTCCCCCTGGGGGCCACCAGTCGACACTGTTTGACCGACAGCACCCTAAGGAGACCCTCTCAATATCCGACAGCAACTTTTTTTAGGAAGAAGTACAACTTTAAAAAAACTAGAAATTTATCACAGGTGTTCTATCTCTATGGTTTGAGCTGTGATCAGTTTCTATTTGAAGTCTGTGTAAATGTTGTCAGTGTAATCTGCAGTCAATTTAAGAGTACTTCTGTCGGTTGCTCAGCTTCACTTTCTTTGAAGCTCACTAGCAACTGCCATAACAAGGGGCGGGGAGGAGGCATCTGGGTGGGGAAGCGTGCTGGAGGTGTGAAAGTATACTATGGGAAACTGGGGAGTATGGACACTTACAGGAACCAGAGGTGCCAAACCGAGCCATCTGCTGAGCTTCAAGGACAGCAGTCCTAGGAAAGGAATTTTCCAGGAAATTCCTTTCCCAGGAGTGGCATCCTTGAAAGCCCAGTCCAACACAATACCACTGAAAAAGAAAAACAAGAAATCCAAGAAGAAACCAGCATGGTTGCACAAAGATTTCTCTGATAAACTGAAAGACAAAAAATATACCATATTTTTCAGTGTATAAGATGCACTTCCCTCCTCCCAAAGTGGGTGGAAATGTCTGTGCATCTTATAGAGTGAATGTTGCCGAAGCCCTGCCCACTCACCGGTCCCCACCCTTCAGCCTCTGCTTCTTAGCAATTTTCCTCCTTGCAGCAAACAGCAAACAGCAAACAGCCTGGTCAGCTTCAGCACAACCTGATTTAGCACGAGCAGCTGATTGGCAGTTGGATCAACCTCCCAGAATACCACCTATCAGCTGTTCCAGGCTGTGGGGATTGCCACCGCCCATCACCATCGTCACCTATCGCAGCCTCCACGCACCCCATTTTCGGCCTCCGTGCATCATGTTTTCGGACCATTCCAGGTGAGTGGCCATTATAAGTGGTGGCAATCCCAACTGCCTGGAATGGGCCAAAAATGGGACACGTGGAGGCCGAAAATGGGGCGTGCGGAGGCAGCAATAGGCAATGATGGTGATGGGCAGCGATGGCGGCGCTGATGCATACAGCCTGGAACAGCTGTTAGGTGGTATTCCAGGAGAAGCAAATGTTTCCTGGGCAAATGGGCAGGGACGAAGGGCCAGGGGACCACTGGCCATGGAGAATCGCTGGGAGAGAGCCAGTAGAGGAGGAAAGCTGGCTCTGAATGGGCTGAGGCAGGTGGCTGGAGGTGAAGTGGGCGCGGCTAATGGTGGGAACCTAAAGGTCCTAGTCTCAATGGTCAAGGCCCAAGCCAGAGAGGAAATAAGCAAACAGACGCAGGAAACACTTCAGCTCATGAATCCAGGTTTACTTCCCTCAGAGGCCAGAGCCTTGGTACACATCAAGTATAACGCTCACAGCCATGCAAAGTCAGCGCTGAAAGCACTCACCTCCCAGCGCATTTTGCAGTCCAAGCCCCTGCCCATGGTCCAGCCAGCCACGCCTGCTGCCTGGCCAGCATCCACCCTCTAGCTGGCAACTGGTTGCAGGCCAATGGCCAAAAGGGTTGAAGCTTGGGAGGCGGCACCCGCATGGAAATGCAGGGATGGCCGCAGGGTGCACAGCTGATGCGCGGCCATAGCAAACATCCCCGTAGGCCGCTGGCATCCTATCCGTGCTGGTTGCATGCCTGCCACTGAATCCAGCTGGGGCTGGCCGGCGCTGTCATGGTGTGCCTGGCCGGTGCTGCCGCCGGTGCTAGTATCGGCTGAGGCCAATGGTGTCCAGAGAAGCTCCCTGCCACCACCACTGACTTGGGTCATACCTTCACTGCTGCCACGGAAGTGGGATGCTCCACCACTGCCGATATTGCTGTGACCTGCTCCACCGCCATTGCAGTTGCTGCCGCCAGTTCTGCAGCTCCTCGCCTTGGTGGAATCACCTGGACTGTGCCCACCACCACCACCTCCAGGTATGGTGAGCGCCGACTTGGGGCTCAACAGGCAGCTCCCCTCTACCAGGACCACACCTGGATGATAGGCGACAGAGGGATTAGACACAGCAACCTAACATGCCCCCACCCCCCGTTTTCCTGGGATAGCGTCTCTGGAACCAGGTCACCAGGCATGGGGCCTGCACATCTCACTCAGCTACTCATGAAGCATCAGGAAGATGTTTGATTTGTGTGAACTTATCAGAAGGAAGTGTAACATTACAAATCAAAGGCAAGGATGCTTTTGTCAGTTGCCACGAATATCGCTATGGAGGGATTCCCTTTGTGGCCCTCTTGGAACACCTTGGAACAGTCATCCATTCTTCTTCTGTTTTGTCCTCGTCTTCATCATCGTTGCTAGCGTCAGCATCCATGGTTTGCGAAGACAGAACATCATGTTGGGAAGAACTAGTGGATGGAACATCTGCCTGTGAATCTTGGTCATCAGGCTGTGTGGCATCAGCAACGTCATCTTTAGGAAAATAAACTCCAGGATCATTGGAATGAATCCTGGACCGGGGGACATATTACCATGCTTGGTGGAAATTGGCCCAACAATATTGGCAAGATATAAAAAAGATTATTGAGGAAATAACAAACCTACAAGTAGAAGACAGCCCAGAATTTTTCTTATTTGGCATGATTACAGCGCAATACGCTAAAGAAATGAAATACCTTATTATACATATTTTGACAGCAGCACGATTACTGTTCGCCCAAAATTGGAAATTAGACCAATTCCCAACTAAAGATAAAATTATCTCAAAGATAACAGAATGTGCCGAAATGGATAGATTGACACTGGAACTCCAGGATAGGGAGGAAAGTGACTATTATCTTGTGTGGCACCAATGGTATCAATGGCTGGAAAGCAAAATTAGCACAAATGTAGAAGATAAAAATCTCGGTGAAAGATTAATAGTAGGAGATGAATAGGGAAATAATGCAAGTATATTTCTAGTGTAAAACATTTGAACAAATGAATTTAATATTATCTTTGCACTAATATAGAAAGTAAAACACTATATTCTGTTGATGACAAAGCATATATGTAAAATGTTATAAATATTGTGTAGGTTTTGTGGGTGGTGGGGTTTTGTTTGTATTTGTATTGTCTTTATATCTTTGTTTATAATTAATTAAAAAAAATTTAAAAAAGGAATGAATCCTGGACCAGTCAGCATCTTCTTCAAAATTGGCAGATTGGGAAATCACTATTACATGTTTAGAGTCAATAAATTTGCTCCATTTTGAATTGTCATCAATACCCATAAATCTCTTTGCTGCTGGACCTCCCTTCCTTCTTTGAGCTAAGGGAATGTTCACTATAGTGTATGAACCAAAAATATGGAGGTTCTTGAGATCAGGCTTGTACCCATACAACATGAAGAAAGGAGTCTGATTTATTACACTACTCCAAGTATGGTTGACAATATAATTTGCATTTTTTAGAGTTTCACCCCAGTATGGGTTACTGAGGTTGGCGTCTTCTAGGAGACAACGCATCATAGTTTGCAGGACCCCTTGTCATCTTTCTACCACTCCGTTATGGGCCGGTGTGTAAGGAGCCAAAGTCTGATGAAGAATTCCATTCTTACGTACCCAGTCCTGGAACCGCTGAGACATGAATTCAGCACCATGATCAGTCTGGATTCTGGCGATGCTTACTCCATCTTGGGTATAAACAAGAGCTGCAAAGTCTTTAAAGATCTGAAAGGTCTCAGATTTTTCTTTCATAGGATATACATATCCATATCTAGAGTAATTATCAACAATTGTTAAAAAATATTTTCTACCACCAAGTGTTGGCAGAAATGGACCAACAATGTCAGTGTGTACCAAATCAAAAATGCGTGTTGACAGGCATGTAGCGTGTTTTGGAATGGCTGCTTCTTTGGATTTGGCCTTTTGCAAACAGCACAATCCAGAAACACCTTACACCCCTTTAGATCCAAACCTTTTGCAAACTCCTGCATTTTCCTAAGAACACAGAAGCTAGCATGCCCCAATCTTCTATGCCACTTATGGATACACCTGTAATGCAAAGGTTTACCAGTTAGTGAATTTTCAACATTAGCAGTTTTATGAGGAACCTCAGGCTTGCTCTGAGCAACCTGTTTCCCAATTTTCTTTTTGTTGGCTTTAGGAGCCTTTGGAGTAGCAACAGGATCTCTCACTGGAACATCTCTCTCTGGGCCTGTGCTCGCCTCTTTTGGAGTTTGTATACTTGCCCGTGTTTGCGGTTTAGACTTTGGTTTTAAGTAATAAACACCACCAATTAACATGGTTTCAACAACAATATCTCCATCTTTAATTATGTAACTTGCTTTCTCGAGGTGGTGAATCTGGAACTTTAAAACTCTAGACAAGTGAACCTGACTAAGCAAACTACTATTTGCTGTTGGTATGTAATAAACATCAGGGATGAATGCATCAAGCTCTTCAACATAAACAGTTCCTTTTCCTCTGACCTGACAAGGATGATTGGAAAAAGAATAACGTTCACGTAGTTCAGGTTCAGGCTCGTGCATCTCTGTAAAAAGTTCTTTTCTGTAAGTAACATGCAAAGCTGCACCACTGTTCAAAGTCCACAAAAGCCATCTGTCGTACTCTGGATGAGGTTGTGGATCATTGGTTAAAGCCAATGTGGCGAGTGGAGCTTGCTGATCATGCCTGGGACCACGATGACCTTGTCTACCACCTCTGCCTCTGCCTCTGGGGTCTGTTCCTCTGGGCTGGTACGTGACGGGAGCTGGAACTTGTTGGGGACAATCCTGGGTTGCATGTCCCACACGATCACAGATGTAGCATCTTGGCATCCTTGGAGCGTAGGTCCTTCCTCGGAAGGGGCACCTAGCTGGAGCTCTTGATGCGGGTGGTCCTCTCAAATGTGGCGTAGCTAACATCAGTGCTTCTTCTTCAATTAAAAGTCTGCATACATTGTCCACTGTGCGTTGAGCAATAGGCACTTGGTTAATCTTTGTAATGGCATCTTTCCATTTATAATTCAATGAGTTAATGATAATGCTGATCATTTGAATATCTTCAATATTATAGCCTCTTTCTCTCAAATCTTTTCTCATTCCTTTCAGTTTGGTTAAATTTGGTCCTCCAATTTGTTCACCAGGTTTCAATCTCGAACCATGGAATTCAGACATCAGCAAACATGTAGACTCAATTGAAACAGGCATGTAGCAATTTTCCAATTGGACCCAAATTTGTTGGGCTGTTGCATCAGGTGGAAAAGTAACCTGCAGTTCAGTATCCATGGACATCAATAATGTTGTGCAAGCTTTAGTCTCGAAGTCTCTTATTTCAGGCATCCATGGTTGGGCAGGAGGGTTAAACACCATACGGTGGGTACCTTCTCTATGTAGCAAAAGTCCAACCTCACTGACCCAGGCCTTGTAATTCTGCCCTGACATCTTTAATTTTGACTCATCCGCCAGTGGAGCAACAGAGTATGCCTGTTGAGGAATGTGCATTTGAAATGCTGGCTGGTAAAAATATTTGTTGTGCTTGTTGTGGACCAGAAAATGGCCCTGGTTGTGTCACTGGAGGTGGACTAGGAGCTTGTCCTGGTTGTACGTCTGGAGGCACTTGTGCATGCCTTTGTGGCTGCTGTATTGGAATTTGCTGTGCTCCAGCTGCCACTTGTGTTTGAGCTTGGAGCTGAGGCATTTGAGCTGCAATATTAACATGGCCTGCTGGAGACGCAGTCATTTGCCTTTGCTGCATTAAGCGTTGTTGTGCTCCATCTAAAAAGACACCAGCACCACCAGGGGGTGCTAAGAGTTGAGCCTGTGGAGACACTTGTGGCATTGCAGTCTGAATATCTGACTGAATTAAGGACATGTCTGATAAAGTCTGTTGCAATAATTGTAATTGTTCTGGCAAACTGTGATGCATTTCAACTTTCTCTAGTAAATTACTTTTGCCAGCAGATGGTGCTGCAACTTTAGTTTTAGGCAGCTCAGATAATTTTTCTGCTTTCGTGGCATGTGTAATTTTAGAAGAGAGAACGTCATGTGACAATTGTGACGTGTACACAGCTCTGTGTTCTGATTTGCCTGACACAATGTTCACCAGGGGGTGTGTCTTTGGCTTCGAAGAAGAAGCCAAGATGGCGTTTTCAGGAATTTTAAAAACACAAGACTCTCTCTTATCTGTCTTAAGCATAGATAAAGCCATTTTTGCCTGGGATAGCTCACATTCAAAAAACTTTATTTGATCACGATAGCTCTTTATAGCTTGCTCATTAGGGGTGATCTTGGAGCTTTGAGGAAAATAATAAATTACTCCTCTCTCTGTGTGGAAGGAAAAATGCTATGCTCTTTGTGGAAACTTTGGCCTTGCACCAAGCATTTCAAAATCAAAAGGTTCTTGGAGGACCATTTGGGAGCATGCATAATTAGAAGGGGGTGTCACTGACCTCAGTTGTAGCACGTCGCCTTCAAGAGCAGCTTTTATTTCTTCTTCCTCCTGAAGCCTCTGTAAGAGCATTTCATCCGTTTCTTCTACTCCTCCTACGGTTCTTTCTTCCAGCCGGGTGGCTGAAGCAAGGGGCTGGAAATTTGAAAGCCGTCTTTCTATCTCCTCTTCATCAGAGAGGTGCAAATCATTAATAGAGAATGCTCTGAGCTTCATTTTGCCCCTTTTCTTCTTTTTTGGCATTTTTAGAAGTCAATTAATTAACGTTCCACCGTCATTAAATTAATCATCTATGTAATTAACCTAGATGTTATCATCAAAGTAACAAGCAAGGAAAAAAAGCCATAATTTGAACCATCCTCTGCTACCACGTGTCAGAGATGGCAATCAGCCCCGTTCCCATCCTGTGGTAATTGCTCTTAATTAGAGGTGGATCGTGGCTTTTTCCTTGGAGTATACTTTCAAGAGAAAATAAACCGAGATATATTCTAAGAAAACTCATATTTATTTATTTATTTTTAATTGAAAAAGTTTTACAATACAAATTTTATCATTTCTCCCCCCCCCCACTTCCCCCCAAACCCCCCCTTCCCCCCCCAACTACCCCCCCAACCCCCAATCCCATATCCCCCCCCATCCCCCCCTTGGCTTCCGCTACAAATTAAAAAAAAATACCTATAACAAAAATAATGTAACAAATAAACCAATAAGTAATAAAGTTTTCCTAAAACTAATAATATTATAATAAAAAATAATAGTAGTAATATTTACCTCATTTATCAACCATCAATACTCATTTATCAATCAATACCACTCTTATAATATTTAAGCCCAGATAAAAAATGTTATACCTTTCTCTAACCCAATATTAATAATTATTTACCTAAGCCAATCCCCCTTATTATATAATAATAAAAAATAATATAAAGCATCTATATCAAATAATTTTCTTTATCAATAATTTTCTTTATCAGTAAACCAATTTTTAGCCTTCTCTTCACCTTAATTAAAGTTAAGTATATTATAACCCAATTAAGTCAATTTCTTCTTCCAACATAGTTATTATAAACGTCATATTCGAACTGCGCCCATCAGCTAAAAAGAAAAAAAAAAAAAGAAAAAACCTCAAACATTTCTCTAATCTAATATTAATAATTATTTTACCTAAAACAATACCCCTTATTATATAATAATAAAATATAATATATAATATATAACACTTATGTCACATGATTTTCTGTCTCAATAATCCAAATTTTAGTCTTCTCTTCATCTTGATTGAAGTTGAATATACTATCTTCCAACATAGTTTTTATAAACTTGATATTCCAGCTGCCCCATCAGCAAAAAACATCTCTCCATATAGAAATCCCCCCAAGTGACTTTATATTTGTAAAATCCAACCACAAAGGTATTTTGTAATCCTCTAGGTAGAACATTCAACCTTGCTACTGCTGAACCACCTAAAAAGAAAAACAGATGCAGCTCATCCCAATTTTCCAAAGCTTGTATAAAAACTACAAGCTGCATTCCCAGATGCTCCTTTAAAGCTCTTTCAAATCCTGCCAACCTTTCCACTTCCTTCATTTGGGTTTCCAAGATGTTTTCATCTTTATTTTCTTCATCTAGATGATTAGTTCCAAAAAGCTATAATAGGGTAACCACAGATCATCTGCATATATTGCAGTGATCTGTTTAACTTTTCTCAAAATGATAAATCCAACTCAGGATGAGTTTTGCAAAAATTTTATAATCCATTTTCGTGTATGAATCATGTATGATCAAGATTATCTTTTAAACTATTTCAATTAATAAAATATTTGCCATCCTTTCTGTAAAAAATTCAATCTATTCATAAATGTCCTTTAAGTTTCACGAAGCGATTCAAGCAATTCAAAAAGTTTCTGTTGCACAGCAGTGGTTTTCAATTTAGTTCCTCCCATGACTTCTACTTTCTGTTGCTTGCCATCATCCCCCTTTTGCTCTTGTAGAGTACTGGGCCTCTGCTGCTTCTGCTTTAGTAAGGTTTGCTTCTCATCTCGAGTTATATGTTTATCATTCGGTTCTTGCTTCAACAGTTCAAGGCCCGGTACCACATCTCTTGAATCTCTGGGATGCTTTATTTTCAGATCTAGATAATCCATAATAGAATCATCTAGAAAACCACCTAGTGCTCCTTTTTCTTCTGACACACTTTGATTTTCTAATTCCATCTGTCTACATTGTTCCTCAGTCTCTCTTTCAAGCTCTTTATCTTTAATGTCTTCTTCCATGGTTAACAACATTGGTGAGGATGAAAATATGGGGGCTCCCTTAAGTATATTGTTATAAAAATGTTCTGCTTTTTCAATAGTATTTAAACAATATCTCACATCTTGATATCTCAAAATTACACCAACTGGTACATCCCATCTAAATGGAATCTTACTTCTCTTCAGTTCCTTCACCAAAAAACCAAAATCTTTTCTGTCTCTTAAAATCTTAGGTGGTAGCTCTTTGTAAACACTAATTTGTGTACCTTCTACCTGAACAGTAGCAGAATAGGATTTTTGCAAAATATCATTTCTCAATCTTCTATCAGTAAAATAGACAACAACATCTCTGGGCAAATTCCTTTGTCTGGCCACACGTGAATTCACCCTATAGACTTTTTCAATACAGCCAAGAATTTGATCATCTTCCAACTTTAGTAATGCCGCTAATGCCTTAGCACAGATTGTTCTTAAATTTTCTCTATTATTCTCTCTTATGCCTCTTAATCTTAACGCAGACTCCATAGATTTAAATTGAAGCATCATCACATCATTTTCAATTTTTTGATTTCTGGCATCAGCTTTAAAAAGTTTTTCTTCTGTGACTTTCATCTTGGAATCAAGCTCTGTACTGATTTCAGCCACTTTCTTCCCCATTTCCAACACCACATTTGAAAGATCAGAAACTACTTTAATAATAGTTTGGTTCAGTTTATCATATTTTTCCTGTACCAGTTCCTCAAGTTGCTTCTGTGAGCTTTCTATCTTCTCAACAACACCTCCCAAAGACCTAGTTATAAAATCTTTTAAATCCTCATTTCCAATTCCCTGCAACTGCATTTGAGTCTTCTCTACTTTTTCCTTTGTCTGATAAGTAAGGGAGCCCCCCCTTGATTTTTGTTTTGGAGTCATACTTCCACAAAATCTTAACTTTCTGCAAAAAACAAAGGGATTCTATTTAAATCAATTTTGTTTCTTTTTTAAAAAAAAAATCCTGTTAGAATGTCTCTTTTCAGTACTTCAAAGCAGGCTTAGCTCTCACTTTCACTTTCCACTCTCCATTTTCTCAGGCATTTTCTCTAGCAAAGCCAGTCTCCATTTTCTGAGGCATTTTCTTAAATCTCTTTTTTCCTTAAAACTTATTAAAAAGACAAATACTTGCTTTTTTCCTTTTTAGTGAGTCTTGATTTCACCAAACTGCTCGCTTGCTGTAGATTTCTTTCATTCTAGTGACGTTACTCTCGCCGTCTGGCTCTGCTGCTGCGAGCAGAGGTCCCTCGCTGCGCGGAGCTTCCGTGAGGTAAATAGGGAGCCATCACCCTGAGCCCTTCCCAGGACAAAAAAGAGGTCCTGGGGGCAACTCAGGGGGGCTCTACCAACCCCCACTAGCTCTCCCCGCTCTGCCATTTACAGAGCGGGTTTTCCGAGCTGCCTGCCAGCTGTAGGGCGGCTCCAACGCGCGGCGAAGCCGGCGGTCATTAAAAGACCATCCAGCAATGACGGAGATGCCACCGGAAGCCCGAAAACTTATATTTATTGTAAAGAAATAAAAACATCTCACTAGCTAATTAAGTTACATTTTGGCAGAGTTCCCGACTACCTCTTGGCAGGCGAACAAAGAAAGTTAGAAGAGAAAGAAAGAATGTGGACATGTGCAGTAGTTTACTGATAAGAGCCTAGCAAACTACCATAAGTCTAAAAGTCCAAAAAGAAAAGCTCAACTGGTAAATACAAAAACGCAGTGACAACTGGATCCCCCTTCCATTGCACCAGGTACTGAAACTTCCCCCATAGAAGCTTGAGTCTAGGATCCGATCTATTTTGTATTCGTCTTCCCCCACCACACCTGGAGGCTGGGGAAGTGCTCGGATATTGCCCTCCTCTACCAGTTTGAGAAGGCTACTATGAAACACAGAGTGCACTTTCCCAAGCAACAGTGGAAGTTTCAGTACCACGGTGCCAGGGTTGACTACCCGTACAATCGGGAAAGTGCCCAGGTACTTTGGTCCTAGCTTCTTGCATGGTAGTCTTAACCAGAGGTATTTTGTGGATAGATACACCCGGTCCCCCACCCGAAACAGCTTATGGGATGCCCGCCTTTTGTCTGCCTGGGTCTTATGGACTTTGGCTGCCTTCCGTAGTGCAGTTTGTACATCACCCCACACTCCTGGTATCTTATTTGCCAGCTCGCTCAGACTACTAGTGAACGGATGGCTGTGAGGCTATTCAGGTATTGGGATGAAGTCCATCCTGTGAACCACCCAGAACGGGGTGAAGATGGTACTGCTGTGGGTTGTGTTGTTGTAGGCCACCTCCGTGAACAGGAGGTCTGCCCAGTTCTTCTGTTGGTAGGTGATGTAGCACTGGAGATACTGCTCCACCATGGCATTGGCTCATTCTACTGCCCCATTCATGCTGCGATGGAATGCTGTACTGAGGCCTTGAGAGGACCCGATCATGCGGACAAAGTCTTGCCAGAAGTGAGCAGTAAACTACCCCTCCATCCGATATAATGTGCCGTGGGACTCCATGGAGATGGTACACATGTCCAATGAACAGTTTTTCCGGCTTTCATGCTGAGGGTAAGCCAGCACACAGCACAAAATGGGCCTCTTTGGAGAAAAGATCTATAATTGTCCATATGACGGTTTGTCTCTGGCCTTCTGGTAAATTGACAATGAAATCCATGCCAATCTCCTCCCATGGTCGGGAGGGGTTCGCCACGGCCTGCAAAAGGCCGAGCAGTTTCCCTATCCATTGTTTTGTGGTTGCACAAAGAGGACAGCTTTTAATGTAGCTTTCTATGTCTGCCTTCATCCAGGGCGACTGTTATATTGCAGCATTTGTGACAAGGCGTCTGCCAGGAAGTTTTTTCCCGCAGGGATGTACTTCAATTGGAACCGAAACCATTGAAAATACTGCACCCAGCAGACCTGATTTGGAGATAACCGTTGTGGCGTTTGGAGAGCCTCCAGGTGTCAGCTTTGGAAGCCATACTAGGCCAGAAGCTTCAATGCTGCCACCTTCTCATGTGTGGGAAAATAGGAGGGGGATTAAGGAGAGGGGTTGTTAGTAGACATAATAGCATTCTTCCTGTCGGTCAAGGTCAGGGCGATCCAGCACCTGGAGAAGGAGTGGTCAGGGGGCTGGATTGAGATGGAATGGACGTTGAGTGGAGCATGTGATTGACTGGGGGGAAAGGGGATGGTTTTGGGAGCTTTGACTTACTGAAGGAAAACCCAGGTTTTTCAGATTCAGGTTTTCCCAGATGTGCCAGTTTGCCTATTCTAGTAAAGAGAACTTTGGAAAAATGTTTGCTTCTGCATCTTTACTTAGAGTTGGGGTTTTTCTGGAATGCTGACACCAGGTTTTTCTGGTCAGTACAGACCTCAAACGGCTGGCTGGCCCCCTCTAAAAGATATCACCTTTTGTCATCAATGCCCAGCATACAGCAAACGCATCCTTCTCTCAAGTGGCCCAGCCCCACTCTGTCTCGGTTAGTTTCTGTGACGTGTATGCGCACGGGTGTAGCTGGCCTTGCTCATTGTTCTGCAAAAGGACCTCTCCCACAGCTACATCACTGGCATCAGCCTGGATAACAAAGGGCTGCTCAGGATCGGGGTGTTTTAGGACTGGCTCCCGGGCGAATAGGCTTTTAATGTTTCAAAGGCCCGCTGGCAACCCGTTGTCCACTGTAGCGGTTGTCCGGGGTGAGGCTTTCTTAGCATGTGCTTCGCGCACACGGCAATGCCACTTTGGCAAATGATGGAATGAATTGCTGATAAAAATTAGCAAATCCAAGGAAGTTCTGCAGGTGTCTGCACATATATAGCACCTGCCATTCCAACATGGCCTGTACTTTACGGGGATCCATCTCAACCCCAGTGTTGGAGATGCGGTAGCCCAGATAATCCAGACGGGTCCAGTGAAACTCGCATTTCGAGAGTTTCACGTATAATTGCACTGCCAACTATTTCTGTAGCACTTGCCTCACTAGTTGTATCTGTTCCTCCATGGTAGGGGTGTAGATCAGTATGTTGTTGAGATATACAAGGACCCCTCGGTATAGGTGTTCATGCAATACGTCATTAATGAGCTGCATGAATATTGCCCCTTGTAATCCGAACGGCATTACCCGGAACTGGTAACTCCCCAGGAGCAAGGCGTGCATGTGCTCCACACACACACCATTGATGCCATAGCAATCAACACACAAGCGCAGCGTCCCGTCTTTCTTCTCTCTGAACAGCACCGGCACAGCTACTCATGAGCGGGCTGGTTGGATAAAGCCTCTGGCCGGATTCTTGTTGATGTACCATTGGAGTTCCCTCCTCTCCTTCGATGTCATCGAATACATCTTTGGCTAGCATTAGTTCAATCCCACAGTCCGTAGGGTGGTGTGGAGGTAGGGTTTCACACTCCTTCTCACTGAATACGTCTGCCAGGGCACCATACTCCTGGGGGAAGGGGCAGGCCTCCTCCAATACCTCTCCTCATCCTGCTCTCCATCTTGGTACTCAGTCCTGGAGTGGGCGTAGGGCCTACTCCTATCCTCATTTTCCTGTAACCCCCCCTCCCACCATATCATAGGACCCCATTTATCCAGCCATGACAAACCCAGTAGGAGAGACTCCATCATTTTTGCCACCGTGATGAATTTCAGTACCTCTCTATGATCCCCCAACTCCAACCATACCGGTTCTGTGAGGTGGGTAGCTGGTGCCCCCCCCCTCCCCAGCAAGGAACCATCGACCTGCTCAAACCTGACTGGCTTGGCCATCTCCCTCACCCAGATCCCTAAGGCAGCAACCACCCCTTGGCTAATAAGGCATTGTGTACACCCTGTGTCTATCAGCACCCCATACACCCTGATTGAGGGCCCACAATGGTGACAGGAATGATGAAGGGACGGATGGGGTCATTTACCATTGGGTCATCCCAGCTGTCATCCTCGCTGTCATAAGGCATCGCTGGGAGCTTTCCCGCCACCGTCGCTTCCCCCTCCTTTGCTGTCATCAACAAGGACTCCGCCTGCTGGGATCCTTGGGACCTCTCGGGGGTCTGCCAGAGGTCATGCAGTCTTGCTGGAACCACCAGCTGGTAACAGTGGCAACTGCGGCAACAGTGCTGTGCATTCAGCGGCACAGTGCCCCACTTGGTTACAACGGAAACACCATAGTGAAGGCTCCACCAACCACATTGCAGTCCCCAGGGTACTAGGGAGGACATGTGGTCTGCCTGTCGGCCTCTCCAAGGCCTTCTAGGGCCCAGAACCCACATCCCCTTTGGGTCGGAATTCCCATAATCCCACATCCAATTCAATGACCGCCTGGAACCATTGTTGCAACCGAGGTGGCAGACCCCGGTAAACACAAACCTGCCAAAGATTGCAGTCCAACCCCACCCTAAATTGATGGACCAACAGCCTTTCTGGCCAGGACCTCAGCTTGCCAGCAACTCGATGAAACTACCGCGTGTACTCCACTGCTGGCCAGGCCCTTTGCTTCAGTGTTAGGAGGTCTCCCTCCGCCCGCTGAGTGCTGGATCCATCTTCAAACCGGGTCCAAAGCACAGTTGAGTAACACCATTCCGCCTCCTTATCACTGTCTGTCATCCTCCTCTCCCACCATTCCATTAGATTTGAGCCCAGGAAGCTTGGAGTTGGTGGCGGAACCCCAGTACCAGCAGCTGCTGTTGAGCTTTTCCACCATTCCCCAGCAGCCTCTGTTGCTGGACTTTCCAATGTGGCAGGCTCCTCCCAAACCCGTGGGCTGGGATGGCAGCCCTCCTGCTCCTTGGGACGTGCCCCTGGCTGGGTGGTGCTCACTGCCGGCTCCATGGGGCTAACTGCCTGGGACCCAACCCCCTCCGTCACTCCCACATTGGTTACCTTTGCCATCTCATCAGCCATCACACCGCCCAGTCCTGATGAACAGCTGAGCCAGGATAACTGATGGGAAGCAGCATCTGGGTTTTTAAAACGTTTTATACAATTGGATTTTTAAATTGTTTCCTAGCCTAATTATTTAATTTATTTTAAACAATTTTTAACTTTTATATGCTACTGTATTTTATCTTGGTTTTTCACTGCCCTGAGTCCCGTTTGGGAGTAGGGCGGTATACAAATTCGAATAATAAATAAATAAATAAGAAGAGAAAGAGGAATGCTGGCTAACTCTCATGGTTCCAAGTCTAGCCAGTAAGAAACTAGACCACACCAATTGTTGGTAGAGCAATTCCCCTTTATGGGTCTCACGACTCGGCACGCAGTGAAATTTGGAATCTAGCCAGCATTACCGGCTTCCGCCTGCCAGCTGATTATGAGGGCTCTGCAAGGCTTGTTCCAGGCTTGCTCCAGCAAAGACTGTCTGGCCGCTGCTGCTTCACTCTTCTGGGGCCCCTCCGTGATTCTGTCATGCCTCCTCTGTGACTCCGTCGCAACACCCAGCACCCAACACCCAGAAGTGCACCTGAAGTGACCCCCTTCCCTCTCCTCATTTGTGGCAACTCCAAAACAGCACGCAGGGGCATAGCCATGTTGACACACACACACACACTTATATGTTCTTGTTAATATTCTAAATCTTTTTATTTTGGTAGATGATCCACACATTATGCTGATAGGATTGAGTCCATTAATTTTTCAGACCAGTTTTCTGGTCCAAAACTTATGCAAGAGTGAGTATGGCACAACATATGCATTTATATTTCCAAATGAATATTGCATTGATATTTGCAGAAGGGAAATTGGAGGAGAACCCTAGAAATACTTTAAAAATAGTCTCAGGACCATGGTATGACATTTATTGTATTGTATCTTTCTGGTTGCAATACTTGTGAGTTGGGAATTCTAATCTGGCTATCCCTTCAGCAGTGGAACATGTTTTACAGTATGTTGGATAAAGTGTTAGAGATGTTTGAACAAAGGCATTTAGTACGAGAGCACAATGTGATAAAACTATCCCAGCTATTGATACCTATTCTAGCTATTAGAAGTGTAGGCATTTGCAATAGATAGTCTCCCAATAAATGTCCAGATACCATCATATGGTAAATAATGCTGTGTTAAATGTTTACAATATTTAACTACCACAAATGTTTACTACATTTAATTATGGCAAGGTGCAGGCAAGGATCTGTTACAGCTTGTTTCCTGCTCAGTAGATAGGACAAATTGCTATGACAGGTCCTCTGCTGTTGATGAAAGAGGGCCTGTGTCTCCTTGTGCTGTTCTTTCCGCAGGGAGGGGTCTCTAGGATGTTATCTTCTGGGTGACTTAATCTTTTGAGATATTAACAAAAGAAACTGTTACCAGATTTCTCCTTCTGGTTTTTTGGTGGGCTTTATTGTGGGAAGTTCTCCCAGGACTCTCTGAACTCTCCCAGAGTTGTTGCTAGCCCCTAGAGGAGGCTGAAGGACAATAACAAAGCAGCATAAATAAAATGTGTTAGTCACAAGTGATGCTACCAGACTACAGATTTTTTGCTACCATAGATTAATAAAATCCTTTTACCAATGTTTCTTTCTGTTATCAGCTGTTGAAATTGGCCAAAACTAAAAAGACACTATTTACTTTTAACAGTAAGAATGGGGTCCTGATTTTGAATAATTTTTCTTAGGGAAGATAGAATTTTACCCATGAGAAATTATTTTATTTGTAATCTGTCCTAATTAACAGATCATTTCTAACAGTTGTTTGGCTCCTATTATAATTTGGCAAAAGGGTGGGTGGGGGAATTATTTCAGTGGTGCAGCATTGCAGAATATATTTCAACATTGTCTTTGAAAACCAGTGTAGTTTAAAAAATCAAAGATTGTAGGTCTATGACCTAGGCTTCCTGATATAGTAAAAAGCACACAATTAATCCCCAAAACCCTTTTTTTATTTTAATGGCTGTGAATTCCTTTCATTCACAGCACGTGTTGAATCACCAAGAGTTTATAAATAGTCCAACAGAAGTCTGCCACAGTCCTTTGGATAAGGCTGGTAAACACCCACCTTTATCTTCTTTGAAACACTGACAAAGACCTAATTGGCAATTATCTTGGCAAGGCCACACGGAAACACAGAGTCAAAAATGGAGCTTCAAAGTACAAACAGACACCATCCACAACGTTGCTTCCTGCAAAGGCCCACATGCCTTTGCTCTTCCTTTATGTCTTATGGGAGGGGCCAATCATCTCTAAGCCTTATTCCCGAGTCGTCCCTTTTGTTTTAACTGTTCTTGCCTTCTTGCAACTCTGCACATGCACACACTAGGAGCAGGCTCCCCCTGTTCCTCTTCCTCTCTGATGTCCGACTCTGGAGGCTCCGGAGTCTGCACATAACTCCCAGATGGCCCTGGCCCCATCTCTGCCTCCGACTCAGAGCCCTCGTCCGAGCCTTCCCCAGACTCCAGGACTGGCCCATGTTCCTCCCCAGACTCCTCACTGTCCGACTCTGCTGCCAGCTCTGCAGGCTGCTGGCAGACCACAACATATGGGAATCTCTTAGCAAGTAACTATTAATTGTTGAATATTTTAAAAATACTGTAAATTGCCACAGCTGCTTATGCAAATAGAAAAATTAGTAAATATTTAATTCTCAGGCGTCCGTATCCTGGCCAAGAAAACTCAGAAGCAAGGTTACTTGCTGCAGGGTTAATGAGGCTGCAGTCCAGCATGAATGAGTTCTAAAAGATACCAAGTCAGCGCTGGGAGCTACCACCTACCAGCGCTGTAAATAGCCTCAAATTTACAGCCCCACCCCCGTAGCCAGCATCCGGCTGTGTACAATACTCCTTCCAGGTCTCCCGGGCTACACCAGCGCAACCGGTGTCAGTCAGCTGTTCCAGCCGTTGGGTGATCAGCGCCAGGCAGCTAGTAACAGACAGTTCACAATCTCCAAACCGGCACCTGTCAGTTGTTCTGGCTGCACTGCTGTCAGCTCCGGTCAGCTGTTGGGAGATGGGGCACGCTGGCCCGAAAAAAGCAGGCAGCTGTCAGGAGCACTTGGGACGTTAGCCACTGAGCCACACTGTTCCCACAGCCGTCACACCATCCCTGCAGGTATGGCAAGCTGGCCGGGGCTTGATAGGCGGCTCCCCCTACCAGGGCCACACCTGGAAAACAGTAAACAGACAGATGTTAATTCCTGGGTGAGGCCCAGGTGCCTAGGTCCTGTCAACTCGTAAAGCATTCCTGGCCTGCTCTCAAGTTGCCATAGGCAGGAGGGGGGAAAACTGATGGAGCAACACGGCAGCAACCAGAAGCACATTCCACACATATCTTTCTCAAGGCCGCATCTTAGGTTACCAGAGCCAGCCAGAGAGGTCTGTTCTCTGCAGCCCACGAAAGTGCTCCATTGGAGAATGTGATTTATGACACACCCTGGGAGGAGGGGGGAAACAGAGTAATAGTTGGGACATAAATTACGTGGGGCAAAGCTGACTCCACTTAGGTATGTGCTGACATATTGTTCCTAATAAATAACTGGATTTCTTTTTAAACTTGGCTCGAGCCTCATTAATTAATTAGGGCATCCGTCGGAACCCTGACAGGTCCCACCCACCCCCTCCTGGTTTATGGGGATAGGCCTTGTTTCAAGAAGTTTAATCAAAATGCAGTTAACAATGATAAGCCATCATTAGGAGTATATATATATACATATGACAGGAACCAGAAAATACCTCACAGGAGCAGCTGAAGGCAACTCCTAGAGAGGCAGGAAATGCATCTTAGAATAGAGCTGCCTACACAACAAACATAACCACTGTAACATGAATGAGCCTTGGTGGTGCAGCAGACTAAAGTGCTGTTAAATAGGACCAGCTGCCTGCAATTACTACAAGTTCAAATCTCACCAGGCTCAAGGTTGACTCAGCCTTCCATCCTTTCGAGGAAGGTAAAATGAGGACCCGGATTGTGGGGACAATAAGCTGACTTTGTATAAAAAAGAACACTGCTTGGGGGGGGGGGGGGGGGCAAAAGCCCTACTAAGCAGGTATATACAAAAGTGTGAAGGCTATTGTTTAACGCATTGTAAGCCGCCCTGAGTCTCCAGAGAAGGGCTACATATAAATTTAACCAATAAATAAATAAATAAATAAACATCTTCCCTTTTCATATTACATAAACAACATTATAATCATTGTAAAACATTGTAAAAGTTCTGATGAAAACAGCTGTAACATCTTCCCCTTTTCATATTAACACAAACTAACACATATTTGAAACATTATAAACCTTATAGACATTGTAAACATTATAAAACTTTGTAAACATTATAAAACATTGTAAAAGTTCAGATGAGAACAATATCAACACTTTCTACAGATTAAGTCTGTCAGGTGGTTGCGAACATCTGCCGCTATGGGTGCCGACTGGCCCTCTTGCACCGACTGGCTCTCTTTGCACTACGGGCTTCCTCACTGACCTCACTGAGACCGCTGGGCTCTTCTCGACACTTACTGGGATGTCTGGCGTTTGACTGCTATCGAGTATACCCACTTGCTCCAAGCTCTCATCAACATTGGTCTGAGGCCTCATCCCTGTGCATTCCTTATTGTCAATGGGTAAGTGCGGCATGGTAATACCAGATGCATCTGGCCTGTCCACAGGATATGTAAAATCTGGCTGCTCAGCTACACGCAAATCTACCCAATTGCGATGATATAGAGTTCCTTCAATATCCACTAAATAGAAGCATGGAGCCACTTGTTGTAAGCAGCTACCCATTTTCCAGCAGCCTGTTAGATCTCCAGACAGCAGCCTCATCCGAATCCGTTCCCCAATCTTCAATTCTGGCAAATCTCTAGCTGATTTGTCATATCTTGCCTTGACCACTTGTCTCTTCAGCCGTAACTTTTCTGAAGCCCCTTGTGTCACAGAGGGCTCAAGCAGCTTATTTGCCACTGGTAAAGATGTCTTTAGTCTCCTTGACATCAATCTCTGTTCCAGGCTACTGTCCATGCCCTCAGTTGGGGTATTTCTCCAATGTAGAATGGCTTTCCATGGGTCTTTGCCTTCACTGTGAGCTATCCTACATAGATTTTTAGCAATCTTCACAGCTGATTCAGCTTTACCATTGGCTTGTGGATGACGCAGTGAAGCGGTCACATGCTCGAACACCCACTCAGTGGCAAATTTCCTAAATTGCAGGCTCATAAACTGAGGACCATTATCCGAGATCACTTTATCTGGTTGGCCATGACGTGCAAACTGAGTCTTGCATCTCTTAATGGTAGTCTCAGCCAAACAGTCCAGAAGGGGTTCGATTTCCCAAAAGTCAGAGTAATGATTAACTAATATTAGATACTCTTTTCCTGCATAGTTGAACAAGTGCATACTAACAATCTGCCAAGGACGTGATGGTACATCATGGTTTCTTTTTGTTGCAAATATGCATATTCATTGCAGGTGGAACAATTGCTAACAAAGTCCTTGATTTTGCCTTGCATGTTGGGCCAGTAAAGTGTGTCACGGGCTTGTCTATAGCATGCCTCTCTGCCAATATGGCTTGAGTGTATGAGCAATAGCATCTCTGCTCTCAGTGACCTTGGCACTATGACTCTTGGACCCTTGTACAAGATACCATTTTGTACAGTAATCTCATCTCTAAAAGACCAGTATTCCCCCACTATTGCAGGAACTGCCTCCTTCTCATCTGGCCACCCGCTCAGAACAATAGCCTTCAGTGCCTGTAAAGCTACATCAGTACCTGTGTGCTGCCTAAGCTGACATAGCTGCTGATTTGTGACATTAAGATAGTCTGCTTGATTAACTTCGGCGAAGAAAGTTTGTTCCTGTTGCAACCAGCAAACCGTCTGATGCTCGTGTTCTCCTCCAAGTGTCACCTGATCTAACGTAGCCCTACTCAGGGCATCACTGATATACATTTCACGTCCTGGCTTGTAGACAACATTGAGGTTGTAATTCTGTAAACTAAGCATCATGTTCTGCAGCTGCTTGGGAGCACACAAAAGGGGCTTCTTGAATATGGCTATTAGGAGCTTGTGATCAGTTTCAGCTGTGATTGTATCCCGGCCATAAAAATAATGATGGAAACGCTGGCAGGCAAATACAATACTTGAGCATTCCTTTTCAATTTGAGCATAATTCAACTCGGCAGAAGAGAGCGCTCTGGACGCATATGCAACCGGCTGACCTTCTTGCAATAGGCAACATCCTAGGCCATTTTTACTCAAGTCAATTTGAATAGTAATGGTCTTTGTAACATCATAATATTTTAACACTGGAGCAATAGTGACCAAGCATTTTATCTCCTGTACTGCCTGATCATGTGTGGGAAGCCAGTGCCAAACTGCATCTTTGTCCAGAAGGCGTCTCAATGGCTGACACACCTCCAACAGGTGCAGCAGAAATTTTGCTAAATATGTAACAAAACCAATAAAACTCTGCACCGATTTAGCATCAGCAGGTGATGGCATATCCACAATGGCCCTAATCTTATCTGGATCAGCTTTTAGACCTCGTGAGGACAAGATATGCCCATGAAAGCGGACTTCTTGCACCTTAAACTGCAACTTCTTTACACTGAGCCTTAACCTCACCTGCCTACACCGATCTAATAGTGCTATTAGCTTCTAATCATGGTCATGCTCAGCTTCTTCATCTGTTTCACCACAGCCAACTATAAGAATATCATCAGCTATTGGCTCAATTCCACTGAGCCCACTTAGTAATTCATGCTGCTTTCATTGATACACCTCTGGTGCTACGGAAACTCCAAAGGGTAATTTGAGCCATCTCTTTCTGCCCCATGGAGTCCAGAACGTAGTCATGTAGCTACTCGTTTCATCCAGTTTACAGTGTAAGAAGGCATCTCTGGCGTCAACAAGCGTGAAAACCCGTGCTTTGGGTAGCTTGTGCAAAACGTCATCAAGTGTTGGCATTAAGTAGTGTGACCGTTTCAGGGCCATATTCAGTAACTTAGGATCAATGCAGATTCTAATCTTCTCCGGCCTCCTAATAACAACCATGTTGCTTATCCAATCAGTGGGCTCAGATACTGACGTAATATGTCCTTCCGCCTCGTACTTATCCAGTTGTGCTTTAACCTGCAGCTTAATAGCTATAGGCACATTACATGGAGCACTTTGTACTGGAGAAATGGTACAGTCAAGTTCAAAATGATCCTCTCCTGGAACAGATACTATGGGGCCCTCAAACACCTCCTTGTAAACTTGAAGGATTTGCTGTCTTGTCAATGGCCTTGCCAGAGGTTTGGGGGGGGGGGGTAACTCACAACATTGTGTAACTCGGCCGGAATGGTGAACTACATCAACCCCAAGCGCTCACATGTTGATCCTGACAATAGTGGTTTCTGATCAGCTTCCACAATCTCAAATTCAAGTTTATAAATATCCCCATGTATGCTGCATTCTGTTTGAAATAGGCCCAGTGAGTCCATTAGTTCTCCTGAATATAACTTCAGTTTAGTACTACTAGACTGAAGAAGTATCTCAGGTGCCAGTTTCATTTTATCCTTTAGACTCATAACATCACATGTTGCACCCAAGTCCAGCTGGCAGAGTTGAATTATGTTGTTAAACCTGAGATTTACAAACCATTTTTGCCCTTAGAGTGTACTGCACCAATATATTCTTTCCTATAAACCATATCAGTGGTAAACAAGGATGCATCCTCAAAGTCTGACATTTACTCAGTTGTGTACAGCTTCCTCACTTCCTTTTTACGTGCCCGACATACTCCTGCAAAGTGATTTAACCTCCCACACACTCTGCAGGTTTTTTCATATGCAGGGGACTGCTCTCTCTCTCCTGTATATTATTATTTATTTATTTATTAGTCACATTTCTATGCCGCCCAACTCCCTAGGGATTCTGGGCAGCTTACAGCAAAAAAACAATGCGAACACTATCCCGTAAAAATTTTTAAAAGAACATTAAAAACCCATACACTCCATTCCATGGCCGGGTCTCGCAAGATCGCCATAGCGAGATCAACAGCCCCAGGCCTGCCGGAAAAGCCAGGTCTTCACCGCTTTCCGGAAGGCCAATAGGGTGGGGGTGGTCCGGACCTCAGGAGGTAATTGGTTCCAGAGAGCTGGGGCAGCCACAGGGAAGGCCCTTCCCTGTGGGCCCGCCAACCGACATTGTTTAGCTGACCGGACCCGGAGGAGACCAACTCAGTGAGATCTTACCGGTTGAGGGGAGCTATGCAGTAGAAGGTGGTCTCGAAGATAGCCTGGCCCTGAGCCATGTAGGGCTTTAAAGGTAATAACCAACACCTTGAATTGCGTCAGGAGACCGATAGGGAGCCAGTGCAGCTCATGGAGAATTGGTGTAATGTGGGTGTATCTAGGTGCACCCACAATAGCTCGCGCGGCTGCATTCTGGACCAACTGTAGTCTCCAAACACTTTTCAAGGGTAGCCCCATGTAGAGCGTGTTGCAATAATCCAACCGTGACCAAGGCAGTTTCCATGCTGTAGCCAGGCCTGAAGCCGGACTGAAAAGGGTCCAGATAATCAGTTTCATCCAATGACCACAGGAGCTGAAGTGCCACCACTTTCTCTACAACCTTTCCCACAAAGGGTAGGTTGGAGACTGGCCGAAAGTTCTTTAATTCTGCTGGGTCCAGGGAAGGCTTCTTGAGGAGGGGCCTTACAATCACTTCCTTTAACGGGAAGGACCCCTCCCTCAAGGACATGTTAACCAAAGCCTGGAGCCAGCCTCGTGTCACCTCCCTGCTGCCCAAAACCAGCCAGGAGGGGCATGGGTCCAACAAAAAAGCGGAGGAACTCATCGCACCTACAGCCTTGTCCACTTCCTCAGGAGTCACTGGCTCAAACTCTTCCCACACAATAGGACTAAGGCCCACCCCCGTCATCTCGGTCGGTATTGCCCAATCAGAGTCCAGGTCCAACCAAATCTGAGCGACTTTATCCAACAGAAACTGCACAAACTCCTCAGCTCTACCCTGCAAGGGCTCCTCCGCTCCCCCTCCATTAAGGAGGGAGCAAGTCACCCTAAATAGGGCGGCTGGGCAAGAATCAGCAGATGTAATAAGTGCTGGAAAATGTGAACATTTTGCCGCCTGTATTGCCACTAAATAAGTCCTAATAAAGGCTCTCAAGGGTGTTCGGTCAGATTCAGATTTACTGGTCCTCCAGCCTTGCTCTAGACGTGCACACTGCCACAATACTTGCATGCTACTTGATTATTTGCGAATGAATTATAAAGCTGCATTTTATGCTGGCGCTTGTGTCGTCATACTTGGCTGTTGTTTAGAGACTGTATTGACACAATCATTAACCCACTCTAGGGCTTTCAGCCATTTGTCAGTAAGTTATACAGTCCGACACATCTCAAGTGCTGCTTGTAGGCTAAAATTATGCTCCCTCAAGAGGCAGCGGAGTGTGCTTTCATTGGTAACGCCCAAAACTATTTTGTCCCAAATAAGTTCATCTCTTAAGGGGCCATAGTCACAGCTTGCAGCCTTTTCCCTTAAGCATGTGATGAAGCTATCTATTGTTTCACCTTCTTCTTGCTTGCAGCTGCTGAATATATATCTTTCATAAATGACATTTTTAAGAGGTCTAAAATAGACCTCTAAAGCATCTAGGATAGCTCTGATGTTGCTTTTTTGCTCCTCAGTAAGGGTTAAGTTGTGTTTATAAATGTGGAGACATTCACTGTCCATCAATCTCCTTAATGTGGCAGCTTGTGCTGCTGCCAGGTTATCATTCAAGCCTGTAGCTAAGGAGTAGTCTTCAAACTCCACCCTGAATGTATCCCAATTGCTGCTGCAGTCTCCACTCACCCTCATGGCCTCAGGCAGAGGTATACTGTTAGCAGCTGCCATGTTTCAACTGCTTGGCTTTTGGGAGTATGCCTCAAATGTATCAGGAAGACATGGATTCAAACTTCTGACGCATTTCAAGACGTTTAATCAAAATGCAGTTAACAGTGATAAGCCATCATTAGGAGTATATATATGTATACATATGACAGGAACCGGAAAATACCTCACAGGAGCAGCTGAAGGCAACTCCTAGAGAGGCAAGAAATGCATCTCAGAATAGAGCTGCCTACACAGCAAACATAACTACTGTAACAGGCCTTGTGGAATTTGCGGATCAGCCGGGTGGCTTTCATGTCTTTCTCCGCCACCCAGGTGATGTCTGTCGATGGGTACCCTTTCCATTGCACGAGCTATTGTATGCGGCCCCTGTGGATCCAGGAGTCCAGTATGCCGTCTCTCGTAATGGTCACCACTAATGGGTCCTGGCAGCCATGGTGGTGTTCCAATGTGCGCGTCCTCTACAGGCTTGAGCCAAACTGGCACCCATCAGTTGTTCTGGCTGCACCACTGTCAGCACCGGTCAGCTGTTGGGAGATGGGGCATGCTGGCCCAGAGGAGCAGGCAGCTATCGGGAGCACTTGGGATGCTAGCTGCTGAGCCACGCTGTTCCCGCAGCCATCATACCATCCCCGCAGCCATTCCCCCATCCCCCCAGGTATGGCACACTGGCTGGGGCTTGATATTAATCATAAATAAAAATATATCTTAAATGCTATCATCATGAATTGTACTATATAGGAATTACTACCATGTAAGTATTGCAGTGAAACTATGAGGAATGCTACAGGTAAATGCAGATTAGAATGATGAAGTGACTTTATTTTACTTATATTTATTTTATTTTATTTAGAAAGTTAAAATACAAATTCCAAAAAAATACAAAAAAGAAAAACAAAAATAGACAAAACATTAAAAATGTGCATTAAAAAGGACAAAAGACAAACACATATACATATACATAAAGTATCCCCTGTTGGAGGAAATATCCATCTGGTTCAGTTCCAAGCTGGGAGAAAGACACTGGAAACATGGAGGCTGATTGGAAAGATGGTTTAATGATGAAGCAGAACCACATGGGTTCTGATGCAGCTGACCACATGGAGTTGAGAGTGGGGGTTTTTAATACCTTCTCTTGGGCTTTGCACTTGAGCTTCCTGTTCCTGTGCAAGAACATGTATTCTATTGGCTGTTGTCAGACTCCCATGGGGCCATGTAGGGGTTATGTAGGGATCATAGCTGGCTCTATAGGCAAAGTACAAATCCTAGGTGTTTGTCTGAGATACGTTTGGTTGACATTTGGTCTGCTCTGAGGGTGATGCAATGTCTGACATACTCTTAGGAGATTGTGCCATGTAGTGAGCTCTGTGTCTTCTGCTAAATGGTAGTGGGTTAATCATATTACGTCCTGAATAATAATCCCATCATCCTGGATTTGAAGGTCTTTTGTTTTGTAGATAGGATGGCCCAGTCTTCCTTAATGGGAACAAAATATCTGCTCTGTGTGTGTGTGTGTGTGTGTGTGTGTGTGTGGTGCTATTAAGAGTGAGTCTGCTTCCTACCTCTTAAAAAACATGTTTCTCCATTTCTCATTTAGGGAAATATAATATTCTGCCTTTTTAATATTCTTCAAAATATTTCATTCTTCTAGGAGAGCTTCCCACAATCCCCCCTTTTTGCCAAAATATGTGTGGGTGACGCACACATTTTTCTGGCAAAAAATTAAAATTGATCAGACTGTAGATGCAAAGGGGAAGGCATTGATAGAGGTAGTAGAGAATGATTCCTTCAGTGGCTCCCAAAAGGAGAGCTTTCAACCCATGAAGGTCTAGCAACCAGGGCAAAAGTTGTGGAAAGAAATTTACAGTATCCCATTTTCTATGTCAATTATTTTCAGATGTTAGATATCACTTTATTATTATTTTATTATTATTTTAAAATATACATCCATATTGTGTGTGAACAGAGTTGGTTCTGGGTATCATTCATATTAATCCAATTCACAATAACAGTATTAGTAATCTCTATGACATTTATCAAATTTAAGTAATCCTCATTATATTGTTCAAACATATATAAGCAAGAAATGCCTAACTCCTCATCTTTATCTCTATCTTCATCTATGTCTTTCTTGTTCAGTCTAAACCAGTGGTTCCCAACCTTTTTTTTTGCCATGCCCCACCTAAGCATCTCTAAAATCCTGATGCCCCCCGCCCCCCCGTGACATATAATTCTTACTATTCAAAAAGTGAACTCCTATTCAGGTGGAGGAAGCCTAAAAGGCCATTAACTTGGTTTAAACAAGGTTCCAAAGAACATGGATCCATGAAAGAGAAAAATAAAAGAACAAAAAACAGTAGAAGTACTGAGGAACTTAAAAAATATGAAGGGATATGAAAAACAGCAAATAAAGTTTCAAAACATATAATAGAGAACTGAAATGCATAAATATAAAATAATTTTAATGAAAGCTTTTTCTGTAATACTTCAAAAAATACAATTTGAGCTCACCCCAAGATCATATTTACAACACAATCCTATGCATGTCTACTCAGAAGTAAGTACTATTGTCTTCAATGCCAATAGGAGTGGGGAACCCTGGACTCAGGTTGGTGTATGTCAATGCCAGGTCCATCGTTAACAAGGCCCCCCTCGTGTGAGATCTGATAGATGAGGGGGGCGCGGACCTGGCCTGTATCACGGAGACCTGGTTGGGCCCAGAGGGAGGAGTTCCTCTCTCAGAGTTATGCCCACCGGGTTTTCGTGTTCTACACCAGCCTCGACTCCAGGGGAGGGGTGGTGGTGTGGCAGTTGTTATTAGGAAAGTCTTAGACCTAGGGAGGTCACTGTCCCTCAGCTAGATGAGTGTGAATCACTTCTGTTGAAATGGAGTACAGTCAGCTCTGTTGATTACGTACCTGTCTCCCAGCTGCATGTCTTCAGTCCTGCCCGCACTGCTCGAAGTCGTAGCTGAACTGACGGTTGAGCTCCCCAACCTGATGATTGTGGGAGACTTTAATCTCCCATCAGCCAGTGAGACATCTGAGCTGGTTCGGGAGTTCTTGGCCTCCATGACGGCCATGGACCTGACTCAAGTTGTACAGGGCCCAACTCACAGAGGTGGACACACACTTGACCTGATTTTTATCTCTGGGCACTGGATAAATGCTTGGGGGAGGGGTGAATTGTCAACTCAACCCCTGTCATGGACCGACCATTCCCTCCTTAAGCTGGACTTTCCATCCGCCAACCCACGCCGTTGGGAGGCGGAACAAACTCGTTGGTTCTGCCCCAGGCGCCTGATGGACCCTGATAGGTTTCTGACGGAGCTTGGGACATTTCCCACTGACCTTTCCCGTGATTCGCCAGAGGCCTTGGTGGATGCCTGGGAACAGGCAGCCACCGGGGCGCTGGATCAAATTGCCCCTTTGTGGCCTCTCTGCCGACAGGGATCCCATTTTGCTCCATGGTTTTCCATGGGGCTGTGGGAGATGAAGCGTCAGAAGAGATGCCTAGAGGGCCATTGGAGATCTTCCCATTCCGAATCTGACCAAACACAGCTAAGAACCCATATTAGGTCTTATCTTGTGGCGATGGAAGTGGTGAAATGGGACTATTTTGCTGCTCTCATTGCATCTGCAGAAAATCGCCCGGCAGCCTTGTTTTGAGTGACCCGCTCTCCCCTTAATCAGGGAGCGAGGGATGACCCCTTACAAGGCAGTGCCGAGGATTTCGTACAATTTCTGCAAGACAAAGTCGCTCAGATCTGGAATGGATTAGACTCCGACTGGGCAGAGTCCGATGAGGAAATGGGAGCAAGTCTTGAAGGTGACATCTGGGTTGAGTTTGACCCCTGTTTCCATAGATGAAGTGGACAGGTTTGGGGGTAGATTGGGGGCCTCCACATGTTTGCTGCACCCATGTCCCTCCTGGTTGGTTGCGGCCACCAGAGAGGGGACTGGGGACTGGATCCAGGTGATTACCAATGCTTCTTTGAGAGATGGGGTCTTCCCCGCTGTACTTAAAGAGGTGGTGGTGCGACCCCTCCTCAAGAAGCTGACACTGGATCCGGCCTCCCTAAGTAATTTTCGTCCTGTCTCCAACCTTCGCCTGATAGCGAAGGTTATTGAGGCCATGGTGGCCTACCAACTCCCACAATTTCTGGAGGAAACTGATTACCTAGACCTGTACCAATCGGGCTTCAGGCACGGCCACAGCACGGAAACAGCATTGGTCGCCCTGGTGAATGATCTCTGGTGGGCCTGGGATGGGAGTTGTTCCTCCATTCTGGTGCTACTTGACCTCTCAGCGGCATTTGATACCATCGACCATGGTATCTTACTGCGATGGCTCCGGCTTATATTGATTAAGTAAATATGAGTAAACTTTTTCTAAGATGGTATTAGTTGAAATATGTGATTTAAGATTAAGAAATAAGTGTTATGGCAAAATAGAATATAGAAAATTTTGTTAAAGATGACAAAAAATTGAACAAATTGATGACCGGATCAAAGCTCTGTTCCGAAAAGATGTAATTTGTATGTTTGAGAAAAATTTAAAAAAAAAATTGCAAAAGAGAGAGAGAGAGAGAGAGACAGACAGACAATTGAGGAAAGGGACCAAACATTTATTTTTTAAAAAAATATTCTTTTCAGAACAAACAGAGGTTTGTTATTTCATCTACCAGCAAGATTTACCGGTGAACTAACATGATATATTTATATACATATTCATATATTTATATTTATATCTATTTATATTTATATATTTATTTATTTTATAGACAATAGGTATTATTCACGTATTTAATGATAAGTATACCGTAACAATTGCTTGACATTGCTGGATATATGCTAGTGTTTAAATATACTAAAGATAGTACATTAATTTAAGGAATAGAGTTATATAGCATAATATAACATACACATATAAATATATTTTAGATAGATAGCCTTAATTGACTTTGAAGAAGGAATTTATTCAATTTATTTAATTAACAAATTATTTAAGTAATTACTGTATATTATTAAGTCAAATTACTTTGAATGTAAAGTAAGCATTACGGAGGAATTTTTAGAGGTTTTTTGCTGATTGGTGAAGTATTGAATGTTAATGATATTGAGAAAGTAGAACTAGATAGATTGCTAGATAGATTGCAAGATAGGGAGTGACACTGGGGGGGGGTATTATAACATCTATTTGGGAGGGAACTTCGAGGAATTAGGATAGAGACTAAAAGAAGAGAAGAATAGGGGTGGATATATGGTACTGTGGAATTTTTTTAAAAAAAATATCAAAATGACGAGTATGACTAGTTACAAAAATAGGGGGGGAAGCAACCTCGATAGTAGCGTCCCCCTCAGGACCACGTTCAGTGGAAAGCATGTTGGGAAGCGAGAAATCAGGCTCCACTGTGAATTTGCAGAGTATGCAATCAACTTTGATGGCAATACAGGAGATAATGATGAAGATGCAAGAGGTAATGGCAAAAAATCACAAAGACATCAAAAACGATATGGGAGAAGTGAAAGGAGAGATATGCAAGTTAGATGAAAAAATTGGCACAATGCAGGAAATGATAACAAAACATGAACAGAAGATAGGAATGATAGAGGCCAAAATGGAACAAGAGGAAAAAACCCTAGCTATAACAGAAAGGAGAATGGTGGCAGCAAATAAAGAGTTGGAAGAGGCCATAATAAACTTAGAGATGGAAAAATCAATGTTCTATCTTCGATTCCAAAATATAGTGGAAAGCATGGAGGAAGAGCTTTCAAAATTGATGGCAGAACTCCTTGTGGAACCTCTGCAAAAAAATAAACAAGAAGTCAAAAACGAGATAGATGAAGTTTATAGGATACACACAAACTACGTGTGTAGACACAAACTACCTAGAGAGGTGCACGTAAAGTTTGTGAGAAAGAAAACTAGAGATGAAGTCTATAGTAAAACAAGAGAGGACCCCCTGGTCTCAGGATCCCAGACAGCAGCGCAGCAAAAAACCAGAACGCAAAGGCTTCAGCTCTTTTTGCAACGTGGTTTATTCGGGTGTCAGCTCCGGGTGATCACTGTGACTTCGTTGGCTGAACTAATAACAGCGCTACAGCTGACAGGCGCGTGTGCCTTTACATAGCCCGCGCAGGCATGCCTCGCCCTCCCAGCCTGTTATAAATCACGCCCTCCTCCCGGTGACGTCATCAAAGTCGGTTGTGGTTCAATCAGTCTTCGCCCCGGCAGAGATCAACGCTGGGGGCGGGGGCGCGGGCACCCTGCTCCCGACGTTATGGTGCCTCTAAAGACATCTCCCGTCTGCCTAACACCCTGTGCCACCTCCACCAGAATGCAGGTAAGGGTATCTCCCCCCCAACGTGTGCTCAGTTGTCGACGCCTTGGCAGCTCGACAGGTGGCTCCCCTTCACCACGGTTCTCTCTGCAACGAGAAAGCAGATGGGTTAGTTCTCTAATGAGGTCTTAGGGGGTTTCGTTTGTGGAACTGCTTAACCAGCCGTGAGGCTTGAACATCGTGTGCCGGTACCCACGATGCTTCCTCAAAGGGATAGCCCTTCCACTTGACCAAATATTGTAACTTCCCCCTGCTTATTTTAGAGTCTAGTATATCTGTGATTTCAAAGTGTCCTTCCGTAACCGGACCGGGCCGTTGCTTGGTGTCTCTAGGCACGGTTACCAGCTTTAGTAAACTACTATGAAACACCGGGTGGATCTTCCCCAGCAGTAGTGGTAGTCTTAGCACGACCGTGACTGGGTTTATCACTTTCACCACAGGAAAAGGGCCGAGGTATTTTGGTCCAAGTTTACGGCTGGGTACCCTTAATTTGATGTACTTGGTGGACAGATACACTAAATCACCGACTTGCAAGGGGCGCATAGGCACCCTCTTTTTGTCGGCCTGTAGTACTCTTTTTGGTACTCTTGGGCCGTTTTGTCTAAAGCTTCCCTTATTTGGGGCCATACCACTTGGATTCTGTCGTTCCATTCGTGAGGTAGGGTGGTGCCGTCCAGAGGTCGCTTCAACTCTGGTATTGCTACAAAATCCCGACCCATAACTATCCAAAAAGGTGTGTTCCCTGTACTGGCATGCACAGTATTATTATAGGCAACTTCTGCCAGGGGCAATAAAGAAGCCCAGTCATTTTGACAGTATGAAACATAACACCGGAGATAGCGTTCGATCATGGCGTTGGCCCATTCTGCAGCCCTGTTCGTACTAGGATGGAACGCCGTACTGAGGCCCTCGGTTGAACCGATGTCATGTATGAACCGTCTCCAAAACCGGGCAGTAAACTGCACCCCTCTATCCGAGATGATCCATCAGGGCACTCCGTGTAGGCGATATACATGCTGGATGAACAGAGTGACAAGCTTCCTAGCGGAGGGGAGGCCTTTACAGGGGATAAAATGAGCCTGTTTCAAAAACAGATCTATCACAGTCCATATGACTGTATAGCCGTTACTGTCTGGCACGTCCACCACGAAATCCATCCCGATGTCTTCCCAAGGTTGATTGGGAGTAGCCACGGTTTGCAGCTGGCCAAGAGGTTTCCCGGTTCGCGGTTTGGTTCTAGCGCAGATGGAACAGCTTTGCACGTACCTGTTGATATCGCGTCGCATATGCGGCCACCAAAACTGTCGTCGGGATAGATGGAGCGTCTTGAGGAATCCAAAGTGACCCGCAGTCTTATTGTCGTGACAGCGGTGTAAGACAACGCCCCTGATTGCTTCGGGAACATACAACTTATCCCCCTTCCAGGCCAGCCCATCCCTACAGGTTAGTAACTGTCTATTGCGTTGGAACCACTCATCTTGTTCTAGTCCACTCTGTACCCTCTCTTCCCATGGGCTCTGCATGGCCGCTGCCATGGGCATCTCTTGTTTTTCTCTCCCACCCTCCGGAACCATGACTTGCACCACATCATCGCATCTACTATTGAATTGGGGCATACGGGATATAGCGTCGGCTAGGAAGTTCCTCCTTCCTGGTACATATTTCAACCGGAAATCAAACCTCTGGAAATATTGCGCCCACTGTACTTGTTTGGGCGACAGCTTTCTTGGTGTCAAAGTTCCGGTTTCATCCTCAAAATAAAGTTAATTTCCAAGCATCAAACTTTAGGAAATATTCTCTTTATTGAGCGATGCAGCCGTGCCCGACAACCATGCAGACAGTACTGGCCCCTCTATCCAAAACCCCTCCTATTCCTTCCCCATTCACTGCTCCTCATTGGCTGTCTTCCAGATCACTCTCTCTTATCTGTCTCTTCAGCACACAGGAAGGTCACCCCTCCCATACATCTCCCAGGAGACTGAATTCACCGAAAGCTTTTCTAGGTGAAATGTCAAACTTTTTTCCTCATTGCTTCTATGTCAGTATTGGAACACTGACACTTGGGGTCTGTAAAGTCATGAGGTTTTTATGGTCGGTCCATACCTCAAAAGGCACTGCCACCCCTTCGAGCAGATGGCACCAGGTGAGGAGAGCCCAGCGAACAGCAAAGGCTTCCTTCTCCCAGATGGCCCACCTCCGTTCCGTGGGAGTGAATTTCTTTGAGGTGTCGGCACAAGGGTGCAACCGGCCTTGGGCGTCAGCCTGCAAAAGAACAGCCCCCATGGCCACATCACTGGCATCGGCTTGTACGATAAAGGGCCTCGTCTGATTGGGATGTTGAAGAACAGGTGCCTCAGCAAAACGCCGTTTCAGTGCTTCAAATGCTTGCTGGCACTCGGATGACCACTCCAAGCGCTGCCCGGGCATCGGTTTGCCCGTTCCCTTAGTTCGTAACACATTTGTCAATGGCAATGCTATATGGGCGAATGTTGGGATGAATTGACGATAAAAGTTGGTGAAACCAAGGAAGCTTTGCAACTGTTGTCTGGTTTTGGGGGCCTGCCAACCCATTACAGTGGTCACCTTATTAGGGTCCATTTCAAGGCCATCTTTGGATATACGGTACCCGAGGTAATCCAGAGCCGTGCGATGGAATTCACATTTAGAGACCTTGACGTATAATTGGGCTTTCAACAAACGCTCCAAGACCTTACGAACGAGCTGCACATGCTCGTCCGTAGTCTTGGTATAGATTAATATGTCATCGAGGTACACCAGGACTCCTTGATAGAGATAGTCGTGGAGTACCTCGTTGATGAGCTGCATGAAGATGGCCGCAGCACCGTGGAGACCAAAAGGCATGACACAAAACTTGTAGCTACCTAACGGGCAGTTGAAGGTGGTTTTCCATTCGTCACCTGGTTTAATCCGTACCCGGTAATAAGCCTCCCGAAGGTCTAACTTAGTGAAATAAGTGCCCGTGGCCAGTGCAGCTAATAGGTCTTTCATTAATGGGAGGGGGTACAAGGGTTCCACGCTGACCGTGTTCAAACCACGATAATCGACACACAGGCGTAGCCCACCGTCCTTCTCCTCCCTGAACAACACTGGGGCGGCCATATGCGAACGGGTGGGTTGTATGAAACCCCTGGCTAAGTTTTTGTCAATATAGGCGCGTAATTCCTCCACCTCCTTAGGTGTCATTGCGTACATCCGAGGTTTGGGCAGCTTCACGCCGGGCAACAATTCAATAGCGCAATCTGTCGCCCGGTGGGGAGGTAAAGTGTCACACTCTTTGTTGTCAAAAACCACTGTGAGATCAGCGTACACATCTGGTACCCTGGGTATCGGTACGGCTTGTCTTGCCATCGCCCCTCCCCTGACCTCTGGTGTCCCAGCGCTGCCTGGTTCAGGCCCTAAGCCTAAACGCAGCTTTCTGAACCCCTCTTCCCACCAGATGGTGGGCTTCCACTTATCTAGCCAAGCCAGACCCAGAATGAGGGGTTCAATCAACCCGTCCACTACTATGAATCGTAACCGTTCCCAGTGAGCCTCGATTTCCAGTCTGACCCCCTCTGTCATGTGGGTCGTAGGAGCCCCTCCGAGGGTGGATCCATCCACCTGTTCAAAGGCTATGGGTGCTTTCAAGGGGAATAAGCGTAGGCCTAACTGGGCTTCCAACTCACGGCATATCAGACACCGAGTACACCCCAAGTCTACTAGTGCATTCCGTTGTAGTACAAACTCTGGGTTGCTAGGTGACCTCAGTGTAACTGGGATTAGGAAAGGATGAATGGGGCCACTTACCATCGGATCATTAGTCCCCTCCTCTTCGGCGCTTTCCTCTACGACTACTGGGACCACCCCAGGAAGGGTAGCCGGGCCCGTCCCGCTCTGCGTTGCATTGCCGTCCGTCCTGGGTTGGGCTGCCCCTGGATATCTCGGTCGTTGGGTGCACAGCAGACTGTAGCTCCGTTGTCCTGGGCCTTCCTTGTGGATCTCCTAGTCTGAGTTTGGGGCTAGCCAGGCGAAAACGTGGGCCGGTCCTGGTGTAGCGCTGTTATCCTCTCAGGATCCCAGACAGCAGCGCAGCAAAAAACCAGAATGCAAAGGCTTCAGCTCTTTTTGCGATGTGGTTTATTCGGGCGTCAGCTCCAGGTGATCATTGTGACTTTGTTGGCCGAACTAATAACAGCGCTACAGCTGACAGGCGCGTGTGCCTTTACATAGCCCGCGCAGGCATGCCTCGCCCTCCCAGCCTGTTATAAATCACGCCCTCCTCCCGGTGACATCATCAAAGTCAGTTGTGGTTCAATCAGTCTTCGCCCCGGCAGAGATCAACGCTGGGGGGGGGGCGCACGGATGCCCTGCTCCCGATGTTATGGTGCCTCTAAAGACATCTCCCATCCGCCTAACACCCTGTGCCACCTCCACCAGAATGCAGGTAAGGGTATCTCCCCCCCACAACGTGTGCTCAGTTGTCGACACCTTGGCAGCTCGACACCTGGTTTATAAAGGAAAAGATATTATAACGTTAAAACAGATACCGAGGAGGATAAGGGAACAACGATGAAATTATCATTTTTTATCTACCCAATTGCTAAAATACAAAGTCATTTCTAGATGGCTCATCCCTGAGGGGATGCTAATAACTTAGCAAGAAAAGAAATTTTGTATATACTCTCTGGAAAAAACACAACAATTTTATGACCATTACATAAGTGGGGAAGATGAACAAGATAGCAGAGAGGAAGCAGAAAACAAAAGCCAGGAGGAACAGACATCAGAGGAAAAAATCACTTAACAAGACATGGGAGAACGGAGGGAAATAGAACAACAAGAGAGAGAAGGAGCTAGAACAAGAGCACAAACCGAGACAAGAACAAGGAAAGGACCAAAACTTACATATAAATAACAGGATGGAAGATGAAATAAGGATGCTATCTTTAAACATCAATGGTATTAATTCAGCTACTAAACGAAAAAAAACATTAATAAGACTCCAAAGTGAAAATATGGATATTTGTCTGCAGGAGGTCCACATTAAAGAAAAACATGGTAATTTTTAAAAATGCCCCAAATTAGGAAAATTGTATCTGGCATTGGCACAGAAAAAAAAAAAGAGAGGGATTGCAGTATATATAAAAGACTGGTTAAATTCAAGAAAACTATTTAGTGATGAAGAAGGTAGAAACTTGATGACGGAAATAACAACAAATCAAAAACAAATTCTTTTAGTGACAATCTATGCACCAAATACAAAACAGATTTTTTTTTTACAATAAACTACTTAGGAAAATAATTGAATTAGATTGTGAAAATGTCTACATAATAGGCGACTTCAATGCGGTGGTAGACAATAAAAGTTTTTTATTACAGGAGTACAAAGAAAAATAAACAGAAAAGACAAAAACTACCGAGTACATTTTTTTTAAATGGTGCAAGAATTAAACTTAAGAGATGCGTGGAGGCAGTTAAATCCAGGGAAAAAACAATATACTTTCTTTTCCCACCCCCATAGTTCATGGTCTCGAATAGATATGGGATGGATGAATCCAGAACTGATTAATAATTTAGAGGATATAGAGGTCTCGCCGAATACCTGGGCAGACCACAACCCAGTAATAGTAAAATGGAAAGGTCAGAGGAAAAAAGTGAGATGGACCCTAAACCAGAGAATTGTAAAAGAAAAATCATACTTACAAACAATGGAAAAGGGATTGAATATTTTCTTCAAGGAGAACAGGAAGGAACAAACAACATTACAGAATTTATGGGACACAACTAAGGCATATATGCGGGGAATAACAATAGCTTATGTGGCGAGGAGAAATAAGGAGAAAAGGAAACAACAAATGCTACTACAGGAGAAACTCAAAAAATTGGAAACTGCCCTGCAGAAAGAGCCGCAGAACAATAGAATTAAGGAAGAAAGAGACTTAATGAAACATAAAATTAATCTAACACAACAAGAAGCAATGATACAGAATATAAAAATGACAAAACAAAATTATTTCGAAAGAGCGAATAAACCTGGAAGATGGCTGGCTCATAAATTGAAGAAGGGAAAAACCAAAAAGTTGATACAGCATCTACAGGATGAACATGGGAATTTGCATCATAAGATAGAGGGGGGGAAATATTATTCATAACTACTTTCAAACGTTATACAGTGAAGAAAGTATTTTAGAAGAAAATATTAAAAAGTACTTACAAGAGAGGAACCTGCCCAACATATCAGAGGAAGCTGGAGAAATGTTAAATGATAAAATAACTTTAATAGAGATGAAGGAGGCAATTAAGAAACAAAATAATAATAAAACACCAGGACCAGATGGGATTCCCGCAGCAATATATAAAAAGTTTCAAGAATGATTGGAGGAAACTATGCTAGAAATGTATAATGAAGTATTAGAGTGAGCTACAATGCCAAATTCATGGACCGAGGCATTCGTAACACTAATTCCAAAAGAAGATACAGAAAAACAAAACAAAGATAATAACCGAAAATCTTACACAAGGCCAAAATAAGGAATTAGAGAGGTTATTGGAAATTCAAGTAGTGAAAAAAGTAAAATATCTCGGAATCTGGCTGACAGCAAAAATTTCCTCCATAAAAGAAGATAATTATTCAAAACTATTACAACAAATTCAAAAGAACTTTTAGAATTGGGCGAAACTACAAATATCCCTGGCTGGAAGAATTGTGACCATAAAAATGAACATTTTACCAAAAATTCTTTATATATTCCAGACTGTACCTATAAAATTAGGGGAAAAGTTTTTTGAAGGATTAAATAAAATAACTCTAAAATTAATTTGGCTTGGGGGAAAAGCTAGAATTTAATTAAAACTCCTACAAGATTCCAGAACTAAAGTAGGCTTTGCTCTCCCGGACTGGGAACTTTATTATCAGGCGGCAGCTGTGTTGGATATTCATCCCATGGTTGGGTAGTTAATATATTGAAAAATTATGTTTATGGCTTTAAATGATATAAGAAGACTGATTGGCTGTACTATTAGCAGGCAGCCATAAAAGTAGACAGGAAGCCTGGGAGCTCCTGCTCCTGTTTTTAATGATAATCCTGAAGAGGGACTGTGTGTGACTGAAGAGAACTGAAGAGAACTGTAAGCAAACTATGTTTTGTGTTGGAAAGTAATTATTCGAAGACATGTTATTATTGTTTTTGAGAAACCTAGTTTTGTTTTTTTCACTGAGATTAAAGACTGTTTTTCATTTTTCACCGTTCAGAGTCTGTGAGTATCTGTGTGTTTACCCAGTAACGTATCTCTTTGCTGTCCGGTCTGTTGCCTACTGTGCAGAGGGAAGTTATATCCTCAACACTGGTTATGGGCCCAGTTTGTATGTGCCGGGTACAGCAATAGGGGAGTTGCGACACACAGTACTCCTCCAGGCATTCTGATATATTTCATATCCTGGTGACAATGGCACACGGTCAAGCTTCAAATTTATCGCTGGTTACCCGTCTGGACGGTACCAACTACAAATCCTGGTCAACCAAATGCAGTCTACTGTTGCGCAAAGAGGGGCTATGGGATGTAGTGCAGAACCCACCAGATGTGGCCGCCTGGAATGCTGACAATGCCGAGGACGCCAGGAAGATAGCGGAGTTCCAGAGAAAGAATGAGAGTGCATTGTGTATAATTGGTTTGACTCTAGATGATACCCAGCTTGTTCATATTGAGGGTGAACAGTCTGATGAAAGATGCTGGGGTAATTTGAGACGGCTTTACGTTCGTGACACTGTGGGGGCACAAATTAACATTACACGAAAGTTATTTCGCACACGCCTCCTTAAGGGTGGTGACACGTTAACACACCTGAATTATATGAAAGGCGTTTTTCGAGCGCTACATCAGAAGAAGGTGGTTTTTTCTGAGCAGCAACAGGTTTATATACTGTTATCATCACTGGATGAGAGCTACGACGACGTAGTAACACCGTTTGAAGTCCTCACACAGCAAGAACTAACTTTGGGCAATGTAACCTTGCGACTACTAGAAGAGGCCAGAAGGAGAGAAGAAAGAAAACAGCTGAGAGGAGAACCTGGGTCGACTAATGTAAATGCAAATAACCATGTATATGCTGTGAAACATTGTTTTAATTGTGGCAAGAAGGGTCATATAGCCAAGTTTTGTAGAAGGCTGAAAAAAACAACCATGGTTAAAGATAGGAAACAATGTAATGTAGCTATGTCTGATACGGCACCGGTTAACCATGAATTGTGGATTATTGATAGCGGGGCGTCGCTGTGCATTACCAGAACTAGAATCTATTTCGTAAAAATGTTGCCCAGTAACAATAAGATTTCTTTAGCAAACGGGTGGAAGCTAAAGGCATGTGGTGAGGGACTGGCGATATGTCCATACATGAAAGAAAAAATGCATATGTATCAGGTATGCTTCCTTCAAAATCCAGGAAAGAATGACCCAGACTCCATTGAAAATAAAGTATGGTACTAGAAAATGAAGTGAACACGACCAAGGAAAAGCAGAATCTAAGGCAAAAAGCGCGAAAGTTACAGATAGAAAGCATCCCCTCCCACTGTCCACCGTAAATCATGCAATCCAAAGGTCTCCCAGAGGTCAGGTGGGAGCAGATGTCTGGCAGTGTCATCAATCAGGAATGCTGTGGCTGTTGACCCGATAGCAGTTTCAAAGGTGCAGCCATAAGTCTTAAGATTCACTTTTGTTTTCCCGCCTCCAGTACACATCCCCCAATACACACCCCAGTAAGAGTGACGATTTAAAACGAAGAGATCACTGGAAATGGTATTCACTGATCTAATAGGGCCGATGAAAGCTAGTCTAGGGGGTGCTTGTTATGTCCTAAGCATCGTTGACCATTACTCCAGATATGGTTTTTACTACCTATTGAGGAATAAGACAGATACATTTCGGTATTTTGTTCAGTGGATCAGGTTTGTCGAGACAAAAACAAAGCAAAAAATAGTTACTGTTGTAACTGATAACGGTACTGAGTTTGTAAACACGAGGTTTACATCAATGTTGGACAATGCTGGTATAAAACATAAATGTTCAGCTCCATATAGACCACAACGTAACTCATATGTTGAAAGGAGAGGACATACTTTAAAACAATGATGAGAACAATGTTAGTTGATGCGGGTTTACCGGCCAGTCTATGGGGAGAAGCCATAATGTGTGCAAATACACTCTTGAACAATGTCGTAAATACAACCACTAAGAAAATTCCCCATACTGTATGGCATGGAAAGAAGCCGGATTTGAGTTACATTCACACTTTCGGGTCACCTGCATGGGTACATATTCCATCGCAGTTAAGACGTAAGGGCCAGAGTAGGGCACAACAATTAATATTTGTTGGTTATAATTCAAACCACAGGTCCTACATATTTTGGCTAAAAGGAACAACAACAGTAGTTAATAGTGCGAATGCAAAGTTTATGGAGCATGTAGGGTGGAATAAATTGGGGACTGAGAATGAGGTTATCACTGAAACTCAGACTGAAGCTACCAATGAAATGCCAAAAATCCAGAACAAAGAGGTAGAGGAGGACGTAATACAGGAACAGGTGAAGGAGGAGAGACCATCTGTAAGTCCTGATCTTCCAAGAAAATCGAATAGAGTAACAAGACCACCTGATAGGTATCAGGCAACAATGGTCTATCAAATAAACAAAGTTCCTACAACATATAATGAGTTAACCACATTTCCACCTGAAGACCAGGAAGTGTGGAGGTCTGCGATGGCCAAAGAACTATAATCTTTGCAGAATTTAAATGTGTATGAAACTGTAAAAATACCACAAGGTAGAACGATACTCGGTAGTAAGTGGATATATAAATTAAAGATTGGTATAAAGGGTGAACCAATATATAAGTCTAGGCTGGTAGCTCAAGGATTTAATCAATCTCCTGAAGATTATGATGAGGTATTCGCTCCAAGTTTAAAAGCCATTACACTAAGAGCAGTGTTGGTATGGACAGCTAGATATAAATATGTAGTTAATCATTTAGGCGTAGAGACTGCATACCTACATGCACCACTACAGCATGAAATCTATTTAGAGAAACCCTCAGGAGTAGAGGAGAATGGGACATCTGACTGTTGGCTATTAAGGAAAAGCCTTTATGGGTTAAAACAGTCAGGATACAAATGGAACCAGTGTATTGTAAGAACATTAGAGAAGATTGGATTCAAAGCAGGATTAGCAGATCCATGTTTATTTAAAATGGAGAGGGATGGTGAAGTGTCGTTATTACTTCTTTTTACTGACAACATAGCTTTGATTACAGAAAATGAACAAGAGACCAGCAGGATTGTTGATCAATTAAAAACTCATTTCAGAATTAAAAATCTAGGAGAGATACAACAATACCTGGGTTTACGAATTGAAAAAATCAGGGGAGGATTTAAATTATCCCAAACTGATAAAATCAACAATTTATTAAAACAATTTAGGATGGAATTGTGTAAACCATCAAAAACACCTATGATTCAAGATTATTGTAACACTGATGTAAACAGTCCATTGTTTGATAAAGGGATTTACCAATCGCTGGTTGGCAGTTTATCATATATCAGCAATTGGTCTAGGCCCGATATTTCGTATAGTGTTAACCAATTGGCTAGGTTTAACAAGGAACCTACAGAAAGACACTGAAAAGGAGCAAAACGTATCCTAAGGTATTTGAAATATACTATGCATCATGCATTATATCTACAACCATCAGAAGATTTACCCATTATTGCTTACGCAGATGCTAGTTTTGCAACAGATGTGAATACAAGGAAATCAACCTCAGGAATCGCTATATTTCTGGGAAGGTTTAGGTTTTAGGTTTAGGTTTTATTCGATTTATATACCGCCCTACTCCCGAAGGACTCAGGGCGGTGAACAGCCACAAGATAAAACACATAAATACAAAATTTAAAAAACAAAATAAAACCAAATTAAACAATTTGGCCCAAGACAGATTTAAAACATCCCAGTAATTAAGAACTGATTAAAATTTACATTTTAAAAAAGGGGGAAAAGGGAAAAGTTTAGGCCAGGCCAGCCTGATGGAATAAAAAGGTCTTGAGAGCAAGGTGGAAGGTGCGCAGATCCGGGATCCTCCATATCTCCCGGGGGAGTTCATTCCAGATAGTAGGTGCCCCCACAGAGAAGGCTCTCCCCCTAGGGGCCACCAGTCGACATTGCTTGGCTGACAGCACCCGGAGGAGCCCCTCTCTATGAGAGCGTACCGGCCAGTGGGAGGCTATTGGTGGCAGCAGGCGGTCCCATAGGTAACCAGGTCCTAAGCCGTGGAGCGCTCTAAAGGTGGTGACCAAAACCTTGAAGCGCACCCGGAAGACCACCGGGAGCCAGTGCAGCTCGCGCAGGAGAGGTGTTACATGGGAACGCCATGTCGCTCCCATAACCACCCACGCAGCCGTACTCTGTGCCAGTTGGAGCCTCCGGTTGCTCCTCAAGGGGAGCCCCATGTAGAGAGTGTTGCAGTAGTCCAGTGGGAAGTGACAAGGGCATGAGTGACCGTGCGTAAGGAGTCCTGATCCAGAAAGGGATGCAACTGGTGAATCAGGCGAGCCTGATGAAAAATCCTCCCGGTCACGGCCGTCAAAAGCTCTTCTAAAGACAGCCGTGAATCCAGGAGGACACCCAAGTTGGGAGCCCTCACTGTGGGGGCCAGCGATTCGCCCCCAATAGTCAGTGATGGTGCCAACTGACTATATCGGGATGTCGGAAACCACAGCCACTCGGTCTTGGATGGGTTGAGCCTGAGCCTGTTCCTCCCCATCCAGATCCGCACGGCCTCCAGGCACCGGGACATCACTTCAAGGGCATTGTTGGGGTGGTCTGGGGTGGAGATGTACAGCTGAGTGTCGTCAGCGTACTGGTGGTACTTCACCCCGGAACCACGGATGATCTCGCCCAGCAGCTTCACATAAATGTTGAACAAAAAGGGCGAGAGGACCCACCCTTGCGGCACCCCACATATGAGGCGTCTCAGGGTCGACCTCTGCCCCCCTGCCAACACAGACTGCAACTGGTCAGAGAGAAAAGAGGACAACCACCACAACACAGTGCCCCCCACCCCTAACTCTACCAACCGGTGCAGCATGATACCATGGTCGATGGTATCAAAAGCCGCTGAGAGATCTAATAGGACCAGGACAGAAGAGCAACCCCAGTCCCGAGCCCTCCAGAGATCATCAACCAACATGACCAATGCCGTTTCCATGCTGTACCCAGGCCTGAAGCCTGACTGGAACGGATCCAGTTACACCGTTTCATCCAGGTGCTGGGGGAACTGTCGCACAACCACACTCTTGACAACATTCGCCACAAAGCGAAGGTTGGAGACCGGACGATAATTAGACAACACTGCCGGGTCCAGGGAAGGCTTCTTGAGGAGAGGCCTCACCACTGCCTCTTTCAAGGCCGCGGGGAAGTCACCCTCACCCAATGAAGTATTTATAATCCCCTGGAGCCAGCCTCACGTCACCTCCTGGGAAGCCAGCACTAACCAAGAGGGACATGGGTCCAACAAACATGTGGTCGCGTTCAGTCTGCCCAGAATCCTGTCCACGTCATCAGGAGTCACAGGATCAAACTCATCCCAGATAACATTCTCAAGACCTGCCTCAGTCATCTCCCCTGAAACTACCCAGTCGGAGTCCAGGTCTTCCCGAATCTGACTGTTTTTGTAATGCAGATACTGTACAAAGTCCTCGGCTCTACCCTCCAAGGGGTCCTCCCGCACTCCCTGGTGGAGCAAGGAGCGGGTCACCCTAAACAAGGCGGTTATCTCATGACGCAGTAAGAGCCGCAATATAATTATACTTTGCTGCTTTTATCACCACTAGGTAATTCTTAATATGAGATCTTACCAGTGTCCGGTCGGATTCAGAAAGGCTGGCCCTCCAACTGCTTTCTAGGCCTCTTTTCTGGTGCTTCATCTCCCTTAGCTCCTCAGTAAACCAAGGAGCCAGGTGAGATCAGCGCCAGGTCAGAGGCCGCAAAACACGACCTGATCCAGAGCTCCAGCAGCCGCCCTATCCCAGGTGGCCACTAGGTCTCCAGTGGAGGCGTGTGTCAGGTTTCGAGGTCGTCTCAAATAAATTGCATTTCAAACAAAGTCTTTGATGAAAAAAACCCTCTTATTTATTAAGCACGACATTTTAGATCCTACTCATCGTAGACAGCACTGACGTCCAACCCAAAAACCCTCCCTTTCCTTCCCCCACTCCTCTGCATTCATTGGCCATCTTCCAAGTCACTCTACTCCTACTGTTTCAGCTCAAAGGAATTCCCCCCTCCCATCCCATCTCCTAGGGGATATTATCTCCAGGGAAAATAAATAGGTGAAAAGTCAAGACGTCTCTTTCCAGATGCCCTTCTCCTCCTTCTTATGTCAGTACTAGAGTGAATGCGGCTTGGACTGCTGACAGCGTGAGCCAGAGCCTCAGGGAATGGCCCAAGCTCCATCTGGAACCTGTCAGGTTCCATCAGGTGCCTGGGGCGGAACCATCTTACTGGCTCGGCCTCCCTGCAGCGGGGTGCAGCGGTTCGAAGGTCAAGGCAAAGAAGAGAGTGATCCGACCATGACAAGGGCTTGGTGACTATATCTCCTATCTCAAGATCACTCAACCACTGTCCAGAGACAAAAAACAGGTCCAGCATGTTTCCCCCCTACGGCTATGAATTAGCTGGGTCAGGTCCATAGCTGTCATGGAAGCCATGAACTCCCGAGCCACCTCAGACATCTCACCCATGGACGGCAGGTTGAAATCCCCCATGACCATAAGTCTAGGGGTGTCAACCACCACCACGGCAATGATGTTGAGTAGCTCGGGCAGGGCTGCTGCCATGTGGCAGGGAGCCAGGTACGTGATCAGCAGACACATCTGTACCCCATGACACCACTTCACAAGGAGGGACTCACAGCCGGACGTCTGACGAACAGTGGCTTCCCTCGGTCTAAGACCTTCTTTAATAATAACCGCTACCCCCCTGCCCCTCTCCTGTGACATTGGCTGATGGAATGCGTGGAATCCTGGTGGGCACATTTAAACGAGGGGAACCCCCCTCCTGGCCCAACCAGGTCTCCATAATACCTGCCAGGTCTGCTCCCCCCTCCTGAACAAGATCACAAATGAGGGGGGCTTTATTTACTACAGACCTGGCATTGCACAACATCAGCCAAAAGCCCAGGCCCTGAGGGTCTGTGCAACCTGGGGAACGAGTGGAGCCTTGGGGGCCGGAGCACACCACCGCTTGTAGACAGTGAGTGTGCACTCCCCTAACACGATATGGCCCCCTGCTCCCACCGTATCTGCCCCTCCCACCCACAGTATTGATGTTAGAAACACTATCCAGATAAGCTCTAACCCCCCTTCGACCCCGGGTCCCCCACCCCCCCACGCCACGCTTCACAGCCAGACTTGACCCTCCCCTTAGTGGATTATCTCCCATACCCACAGCCCGAATTCTAATCCAACCCTCCCCCCCAGAACACTTTAAAAGTTTAACTAAAAATTTGTATAAAAAACCCCTCAACCCCCTCTTCGTGGCGTGCCACCTCTCTGGGTTACAAAGCCCGTCATCGAGGTAGGCCCTCGATAATGTGGAGGGCCAGACCTGCGAGAGGGGGGAGTCTCACAGCGCAAGAAGTTTAATGGTCGAGTACATCCACAAATGGAAAAGGTGAAGATGACCTCTGGCCAGGGTTCCATAGAGTCTAAAAGTCCTGAAGACAAAGAGGCAGCAAACTCAAAGACGTGGGAACTGGACTCCACTGTCCTCCCACAACAGTGGGAAGAGTCTTATGCCATTTCTGCAAATCTAGGGGGTGTTCCTCCCAGGCATCCTCTCATGATGTCTGGCCAGATGGAATATGCTATGGAGAAGTTCAGAAAACTGTCCCCTCTGGTAGGAATGGCAGTAGTAACCCGGACTCCCTCAGGGCCCACATCATAGCTGTCCATTTGTCCAATAGTCAGGGGCATAGATGGAATAAAGCCAGTCCACAAGGCAGAAATAAATAGTAAGCCCAGGGGCAAAATTCAGTGACACACGGAAAGATGGAGAAAATGGCTTACGAGGCAAAAAGGCAGCTGGGATAATGACCATAATAAGGCCTGCACAGGCCAAAAAAGGAGGGGGGAGGGTATGGCCCGAGGCAACCCAAAACCAGCCCTCGGCCAACCTCCAACCTCTCCCACTTCCCAGGTCTTTGGTCATTTATACCCCCAGTCTGCAGCCCCAACTCAAAGGTGCCTCCGGATTCCTGCAGGAAATGGGCCCACAGAAGCCAGCCCCTAGCAGGTCCAGGCTGTCAGCCTCTCACCACACTGCCTATATCAGTAGCATTTGGCTGCTACTCCCTCACCTCCACCATTGTCCAGGAACAGTTGACGTCTCGTAGGCACCACCGCCTACGCCGCCGTTTCCACCAGGGCTCCCACCACGCTCCGGAAACACTGGGAGTCTTGAAAGAAGCCCCAGAGAAACCAGAGAGCCGGGGAAGCCCTCGTATCTCCGCCGCTGCTGCCGCAGGGCCGCCGCCGCTGGCCAAAGTGAAGAAAGACAGTGCCGCCAAACAGCTGTTACTGCCATCACCCCGCGGTGCCTTCTGACGACCGTTTCTCATTGGTCCTGATGTCCCGGACGGCGAAAAACCCCTCGACATACCAAGAAGAAGCCCCCTTCATTAGGACTGGGGGCCAGGATGGTCAAATTGGCCCCCCGAAGTCCCAAATCACCAGAGGTCACCCCCACCTCCCGGAAACATCTCAAACCAAGTCCGCCATCTTGAGCATGCGTAGTAGAGACTCTTTGATATGGTGGCGTTCCATTAGACAGAAGCATTTGAGTAAGTCTACAACGGAGGCAGAATTTTCTTGTTTATCTTTATTATGTACTGATCTGATTAGTATTAAACAACTGATGCCAGATTTCGGAATAAATATAAGAGATCCTATAACAGTATATGCGGATAATCAGGCAGCAATTCAAATGGTGACAAATATAGCTGTAAAAACTAGAACGAAGCATACAGATCTTCGGTATCTAAACGTAAGAGAGTGTATAATGAACAAGATGATAGACCTCGTATATTGTTCATTGGAGGACAATGTGACTGATCATTTCACGAAAGCACAAGGAAGTAGAAAACATAAGGACACATGTGAACAATACGGTTTGCGATTGTAAATATATTAAGCTACCCAAAGGGGAGAGTGTTGGATATTCATCCCACGGTTGGGTAGTTAATATATTGAAAAACTATGTTTATGGCTTTAAATGATATAAGAAGACTGATTGGCTGTACTATTAGCAGGCAGCCATAAAAGTAGACAGGAAGCCCAGGAGCTTCTGCTCCTGTTTTTGATGGTTGGTTTCCTGAAGAGGGACTGTGTGTGACTGAAGAGAACTGTAAGCAAACTATGTTTTGTGTTGGAAAGTAATTATTCGAAGATGTGTTATCATTGTTTTTGAGAAACCTAGTTTTGTTTTTTTCACTGAGATTAAAGACTGTTTTTCATTTTTCACCATTCAGAGTCTGTGAGTATCTGTGTGTTTACCCATCAATGTATCTCTTTGCTGTCCGGTCTGTTGCCTACTGTGCAGAGGGAAGTTATACCCTCAACAAGCTGTAGCATGGCTTAAAGAGTGGATAATTCTAAAAAATAGAAGAATATTAACGATAGAAGGACATGATTTACAGCAGGGATGGTGTTGTTTCGATGAACAAAGACGCGTAGGCAGGAACTATGGTTCATGGGAAGGCCCCTTGGTGGGAGGGCGCCTTGGTGGGAAGGCACCCTGACTCCATCCAGAAGGCTCCCTTTTATTGTCATTTTACAACTCTCATGGCAAAACATTCATCAACGTTTACTTTGTACTGATTGGCTAAAGAAAGCTCATGAATTCCACGTGGACACCCCATGTTTCCCTCATGCCCTTCCTGTAACAGACAATGCCTTTCTGCTGGGTCTGCATGCTTTGCATTTTTGAGAAAAAGCCTCTGCCAGACATCCTGCTTTACTGTCCTGATGAGATTAAGGCCATGTGTTGATATTGTTTACTCAGTGACGGTTTGCCGACCTCTGAGATAACATTATCTCCACATCTCCTCCTTTTTTATTTTTTATTGTTTAATATTTTGCAAGCATACATAATTTCAGATTTGGAGGGCCGAATTTTTGGACAAAATATCGCTAATAACCCAGGCAAACATTGTATGCAACAGCAACAACAAATCAATATAATGATTACAAATATAATGATGAATACTATTTGTCGTATCCATCCAAAATCTGGGAGCCAAGACCTTAACCACTCCCATGGGGATTGTGGAATAGTGGAGCCAAGTGGATTATTTGCAATCATGTTTTCCATGTGCTCAATTGTATCTGAAACATTTGCCTTATAATCAGTAATATACATACAGCAATGTGAATGAATCAAAGCACATACACCACCCTTGGCTAATAAAATAATGTTTAAAGCATAACAATTTTATAAAACTACCTAGCTAAAATAGGATAATTAATATTTTCAGTTTGTAGTGTTTCAGGGATCCAAAGATGTTGTTTCCATCTGGTCTCATTAAAAGGAATAGCATGTATTAAAAGTCCTCCTCTGGCATGTGGGGGAATGTGCATGCAGATACAGCAATCTGTCCTGTTTACTAATCAAGAGATATTCTGCACATCCCACATATAGGAATTTTGTTCCCAAAGTCTTTCCTCTGGAATTCCATTTTGTAAAGTCATTGTAGCCGCACAAGGAGAGAAAATACACATAAAAAGAATACACATTATAATGGTTATAGAATTAGCATTTAAACAGGCAAAAGCTGCTACTAAAAAGTTCTCTGGTGTCTGTGGTATGTTCTTTTCCTGTAGCAAGTTTGTAGATTGAGCAGAGAGAGTCTTAATCTGCCCCCAGGTCACTTGATGTTTCTGACAAGGTACTCGATCCCGGTCCTGCTGAGGGTTCTGCAGGCTGAGTGAGAAGTTTAGGCTCAGGTTTTTCAGTCCTTGGTGCCACACCATCCTTCCACGGTTTCACACACCTAGCAGGGATCCACACTGGACCTGTAGAAGTAAGCACAGCAGCATCTCCCTGTCCCCACGTCAATAAGGGAACAGGTCCATGCCATTCAGGGTTAGGCAATAATCTATACATTACCTGTGGCTGGGGATGACTTATTCTACTTCCAAAATGATCATCTACTGGAGTTGATAAAAAAATTGTGATATTAAGATGATTCAAAGTAAACAGAACTTTATTCAACCATTCCTGTTTACCAGGGAGGCCTATAGGAGTCCCCCCTGTTTTTTTATGTTTGTCCAAAGCAGATTTTAATGTAAAATTTGCTTGCTCCACTATGGCTTGTCCTGTAGAGTTTTAAATGTACCAAAAAGATGTTTAATTTGCCATTTGTCACAAAAGTCAGCAAAGAGGCAACTACAATATGCAGGGCCATTGTCTGTTTTTAAAGTAGAAGGTAGGCCCATGACAGCAAATGTTCAAATACAATGATTAACAACATGCTTAGTGACTTCTCCTTTCTGAGAAGTAGCCCAAATAAAATGAGAAAAAGTATCAATGTTTACATGAAGATATTTCCAAAGAGCAAAAGAAGGAACATGGGTAATATCTATTTGCCATAATTGATTAGAGGTGAGACCATGGGGATTAACTCCCGTGTCTCCTGAAGGGGATGCCCCAAAGCATTGGGGAAAGGATGAAACAATTTGCTTAGCTTGCTTTAATGGAATGTGGCAAGCTTGTGCCAACCCTCTGGCATTTTGAGGGAAAAAAGAGTGATTTAAAATTGGATCTGTAAACAAAGTAGGTTAAACATGAACAACAATATCATCATGACTGTTGCCTTCAGAAAGAGGCCTAGAAATGCTTCTGATCTCGTGGTAATTGCTGTAAAGTGAAAAATAAGGCCATAAGATTGGAGTCAATCTTGGGCGTGATATAAGCACCTACAAATTAAAAATCAATTGACACACATACTGAGAGTCAGAGATCAGATTAAAAAGCTGTTGAGAGAAAAACAAACGTGGAAAGCTAAGATAACAACAGACAATTCTGAACGTTGAGAGGAAACTTTCCAGATGTCTTCATGAAGATCTTTATAAGCAATCACTCCTCTCATTCCCCCTCCATCAGAAAAACAAAGAGCTTGCGATAGTGGAGAAGGAAACAATGGATGAATAGGAAAGGAGGAAATCATTAAGCAAGTAAATCTAGAATTTTTAGGCAAATGATATGAAATACAGTCTACATAGTCAGTGAAAGCACACTGAAGAGATAAATAGAAAGAACAATATTTATTAAGTCAGTTACATTTCTTTGAGATGCTCGAGTACACCCCAAGGTTATAACTTCAACAGTAGCTTAGAGAAAGGTGTTGGAAGGCAAAAGAAGCCTTTCCCTTTAAGGATTGTTGGAAGGCGGAGCTTCCCTTCTCTGAATTCAAAACTCCCAGCTGGGAGATTGCTTCCAAATGATTGGAGGTCAGCTGCTTGAGAGTAGAATCAGTTTAGTGTTCCTAGGAAGGCAAGCAAGAAACAAATGCAAGCACAGAGTTCCGAGGCTAGCTTGTTTGAACTGTAAGAGTAACCCTTTTTTATATCCTAAAATGTCTTTTGATTTTTCTATGTGACCCTTTAAATTTTCTCATGTGTTTGAAATTCTACTTACTTTGACTTGATTTCTTTTCCTTCTAGGGTGTTTGTTTTTCTTCCCTGTGTCCCATATCTGCTTAAATGTTACCAGCCCCTGTAAATTTGTCCTTCCTTTGTTGTGGAAAATAAGGTGGCTTCAGCTTCTTAATGGCCCATTGATAAAGGTGGGGCTGAAACTCTGCCTGAGTTTCTTCTTAATATTAAGTTTCTTATCTTTCAACAAGGGTAAAACATTTTTAAATGAGACAAATAAAGCCATTCAATGAAATTTTTTTTTTGCTGTTCCAAAATTCCCAATATTCTTGTAGGTAGTTTACTAGGAGAAAATATGAAGAAATAACTTTGGGTAACTTTAAACCAGAGCAAAAAAAAAAAAAAAGACTGCAACAGTTTATGTCCTAAATACAGATAAGGAACGTGCAGCTGTATTTATTCTGGGGCAATTTACAATCCATAGACACGTAAATCATTTTATATTCCAGAAAGCCAGTTAGGTTGTATTGTTGAGCTCCAATTAAAAAATCATCCATACGATGATATACCAAATAAGATAAAAATATCTCACAAAATAGTTGCAGTGCATTGTCCACAAAATACTGACACAAAGTAGGACAATTAAGCATGCCCTGTGGTAAAACATGCCAATGATATCATTTTTGCTTGCTATTATGTAAAACACCACACGGGGGCAGCAAAGAGTCACTTAAAAGAAAAGAGCCATTCCAAAATCAGTTTATATTTTAAAAAAGAAAGAAGGTTCGAACCCCAAATATTAGTATGAATATCCAAAATATTGCAGAGCAAAAGAATTTACCAATTGTTGTAGAGAATTAAATCTCTTATATGCTTTTCCAAGCTTCAGTGTCAAGTAACCCTTGAAAAGATTGCTTATTCAAATAGAGAATTAAGAAAGGAAGAAAGGAAGTAACAGACTGAAGTAAAGTTACAAAAGTTTGAGGGAATAAACCTAAATAAAAAGAGTTCCAGTATAATAACACCAAAATTCAAAAAAATTACCTCTTTTTATGAGAAAAAGATCGAGGTGAGGTAAGATCCACTAAACCAGAGAAAAGAAGGAATCACTTTAACTTCCAGAGGAGATTAACATTCCACAGATTCCTGAGTGATTAAATCAAGCCCAGCCTTATCTGCTGTGGCTGGAACTGCAGGAAAAGAAGAGACGGGGGGAGGGGCATAGCTATGGGAGAGATACTCTTTTTAGCTCTGTCCCAAACAATATATTGGGTGCCTAGTGTGTGGGGTGCCACAAGGGTTGGTCCTCTCGCCCCTCCTGTTCAACATTTATGTAAAGCCGCTGGGCGAGACAATCCGTGGTTTTGGGATGGAGTTCCATCAGTACGCTGATGATACTCAGCTGTACATCTCCACCCCAGACCACCCCAATGATGCCGTGGAAGTGATGTCCCAGTGCCTTGAAGCTGTGTGGATCTGGATGGGGAGAAACAGGCTTCGACGCAACCCCTCCAAGACCGAGTGGCTGTGGCTGCCGGCGTCCCGATATAGCCAGCTGACTCCATCGCTGGTTATTGGGGGCGAATCATTGGCCCCCACGGAAAGGGTGCGCAACTTGGGCGTCCTCCTGGACCCACGGCTGTCTTTAGAGGATCATACGACAGCTGTGGCCAGGGGGGCTTTCTATCAGGTTCGCCTGATACGCCAGTTGCGGCCCTTTCTAGATCAGGACTCCCTACGCACAGTCACTCAGGCACTCGTCATGTCTCGCCTGGACTACTGCAATGCTCTCTACATGGGGCTCCCCTTGGGGTGCACCCGGAGGCTCCAACTGGTACAGAATGCGGCCGCACGGGGGATTATGGGAGCGACGGAGCGCTCCCACGTGACACCTCTCCTGCGTGAGCTGCATTGGTTGCCGGTGGACTTCCGGGTGCGTTTCAAGGTGTTGGTAATCACCTTTAAAGCGCTCCATGGCTTAGGACCAGGGTACTTACGGGACCGCCTTCTGCCACCAATTGCCTCCCACCGGCTGGTTCGCTCCCACAGAGAGGGCCTCCTCAGGGTGCCGTCAGCCAGACAATGCCGGCTGGCGACCCCCAGGGGGAGAGCCTTCTCTGTGGCAGCCCCCACCCTCTGGAACGATCTTCCTCCAGAACTGAGAACGATCTCCGACCTCCGGACTTTTCGTCGGGCTCTGAAAACTCATCTTTTTCAGCTTGCCGGTCTAGCCTGATCCCTTCTAATTTTAAAATTTTTTAGAGTTTTAGAGTTGATTCATTTTTAATTATTTAATCTTTTAAATTTTCAGCCAAATTTATATTGTTTTATAATATTTTAACTTTTATGTACTGGTTTTTATTTGGCTGTTCACCGGCCTGAGTCCGTAAGGAGAAGGGCGGTATATAAGTCCAATTAATAAATAATAAATAAATAAATAAATATTGAAGTTAAAATCATTAGAAAAACTTGCTTCCAATCTTCAGGAAACATATGAGATTCACTTTTTATTCCTTCCACCAAGCCTTGGGCAAAATTACCACATTTAAAACAATTACCAGCAGCATGCTGCCTTTTTTGTATAGGAACAGCTAAAAGATGCATTTTATAAGTTTCCTGGCAGACTTGCAACATATCAGACAAGGTATAATCATTTGTAGCTTTTAAAAATTGCAAAGCTTGCTTACAATCAGCGTTAGCATTTTGAGAAGGCAGTCTTTCACAATCGGCAATCGGCAAAATCAGAGATTCTGGAGAGGAAGGAGTTAAAAGAGGCAGTTTATCAATTCCAAATTCTGCTCTGACCTCGCTAACTGGCTCCTGTGAAGAAGCAACTGATAATGGATCAGTCTGGGAGCTAATCTCCATTATCTTTAGCATAGTATAGGTGGAACACAAACCTTTCTCTGTGATGCCTGTCCTCTGCTCTCTCAAAACTTTATATGGCAAAGGATTCCACTGAGCTTGTCCCTGGGGGTTAACCATCTGTATGACAGGAAAAGCTTGGAGACCCTCTGCAATTTCTACCCCAGTAAGAAATTGTTGCTCTTCTTCCTGAAACCCTGCTCTGACAGCTGAAAACTTCTCCTGTGAAGGAGAAATCGATAAGGGAGCTGTTGGGGAGCCACTTTCTACTGGTTGAAGCGTAGTTGCAACCGGTAAAGTCAGCTGAAAATAGGGAGGGGGGAGAGCAGCCCCCTGATCAGAAGACAGAGAGAGAGATAGCGACAGTGCCTTGAGTTTATTACTCCCTATAACCTCTACTGCTTTCTTACACTTTTTCCATGGCAACAAATGCTTTACTTTTAACTTAATTCCTGCCTTTCCATTACTTTTAAGTTTTTTCCTCAGTTCTTGTGCATGAAACTTCTACGGAACTGAGATATCCCTCCCCCCCCCCCCCCCATACTCACAAATCTTTGGGAGCGAAGTTCGCTGAGGTGGACCTGGGCTCGTCCGGCCGAGTAAGCATAGGAGAAATCACGTCAGGGTCACCAGATGTTGATTCGATGAACAAAGACGCGTAGGCAGGAACGATGGTTCATGGGAAGGCCCCTTGGTGGAAGGGCGCCTTGGTGGGAAGGCACCCTGACTCCATCCAGAAGGCTCCCTTTTATTGTCATTTTACAACTCTCATGGCAAAACATTCATCAACATTTACTTTGTACTGATTGGCTAAAGAAAGCTCATGAATTCCACGTGGACACCCCATGTTTCCCTCATGCCCTTCCTGTAACAGACAATGCCTTTCTGCTGGGTCTGCATGCTTTGCATTTTTGAGAAAAAGCCTCTGCCAGACATCCTGCTTTACTGTCCTGATGAGATTAAGGCCATGTGTTGATATTGTTTACTCAGCGATGGTTTGCCGACCTCTGAGATAACATTAACTCCACAGGATGGCACGCCTTCATTTGGGAAGGAAAGAATAAAGCCCATAAATGGTTTTTTTTGCAAATTTTTTTTTTCCAAACTTAAATGTAAAATATAATTTTCAAGAGCAAAGTCTCGATCCGGTCGTACAGTGGGGCAAAAAAGTATTTAGTCAGCCACCAATTGTGCAAGTTCTCCCACTTAAAAAGATGAGCGAGGCCTGTAATTGTCATCATAGGTAGACCGCAATTATGAGAGACAAAATGAGAAAACAAATCCAGACAATCACATTCTCTGATTTGGAAAGAATTTATTTGCAAATTATGGTGGAAAATAAGTATTTGGTCACCTACAAACAAGCAAGATTTCTGGCTCTCTCAGACCTGTAACTTCTTCTTTAAGAGGCTCCTCTGTCCTCCACTCATTACCTGTGTTAATGGCACCTGTTTGAACTTGTTATCAGTATAAAAGACACCTGTCTACAACCTCAAACAGTCACACTCCAAACTCCACTATGGTGAAGACCAAAGAGCTGTCTAAGGACACCAGAAACAAAATTGTAGACCTGCACCAGGCTGGGAAGACTGAATCTGCAATAGGCAAGCAGCTTGGTGTGAAGAAACCAACTGTGGGAGCAATAATTAGAAAATGGAAGACATACAAGACCACTGATAATCTCCCTCAATCTGGGGCTCCATGCAAGATCTCACCCCGTGGGGTCAAAATGATCACAAGAACGGTGAGCAAAAATCCCAGAACCACACGGGGGGACCTAGTGAATGACCTGCAGAGAACTGAGACCAACGTAACAAAGGCTACCATCAGTAACACACTACGCCGCCAGGGACTCAGATCCTGCAGTGCCAGACGTGTCCCCCTGCTTAAGCCAGTACATGTCCGGGCTCGTCTGAAGTTTGCTAGAGAGCATTTGGATGACCCAGAAGAGGATTGGGAGAATGTCATATGGTCAGATGAAACTAAAGTAGAACTGTTTGGTAGAAACACAACTCGTCGTGTTTGGAGGAGAGAGAATGCTGAGTTGCATCCAAAGAACAACATACCTACTGTGAAGCACGGGGGTGGCAACATCATACTTTGGGGCTGTTTCTCTGCAAAGGGACCAGGACGACTGATCCGTGTACAGGAAAGAATGAATGGGGCCATGTATCGTGAGATTTTGAGTGCAAATCTCCTTCCATCAGCAAGGGCATTGAAGATGAAACGTGGCTGGGTCTTTCAGCATGACAATGATCCCAAACACACTGCCTGGGCAATGAAGGAGTGGCTTCGTAAGAAGCATTTCAAGGTCCTGGAGTGGCCTAGCCAGTCTCTAGATCTCAACCCCATAAAAAACCTTTGGAAGGAGTTGAAAGTCCGTGTTGCCCAGCGGCAGCCCCAAAACATCACTGCTCTAGAGGAGATCTGCATGGAGGAATGGACCAACATACCAGCAACAGTGTGTGCCAACCTTGTGAAGACTTACAGAAAACGTTTGACCTCTGTCATTGGCAACAAAGGATATATAACAAAGTATTGAGATGAACTTTTGATACTGACCAAATACTTATTTTCCACCATAATTTGCAAATAAATTCTTTCCAAATCAGAGAATGTGATTGTCTGGATTTGTTTTCTCATTTTGTCTCATAGTTGAGGTCTACCTATGATGACAATTACAGGCCTCGCTCATCTTTTTAAGTGGGAGAACTTGCACAATTGGTGGCTGACTAAATACTTTTTTGCCACACTTTATATAGCAATTGAACTATTAACAGAAGGGAAGAAAATACTTTCAACGGAAGTATATGCACCCAATCAACAACAAGAAAAATTTTATAAGCGTCTGCATACCAAATTAATACAATGGGATTACAAATCGTGTATACTGATGGGTGACTGGAATGGAGTATTGGACACTAGAAAGGACAAAAAGGGGCTCTTGCAAAACATTCAAACACGAGCTAGATTGCCTAAATCCTTTTTTGATATGATGGATGATATGGAGCTGAGAGATATTTGGCGTGAACGGAATGTTAAAGAACAAGATTTTACATTTTTTTCTGATAGGCACCAATCCTTTTCTAGAATTGACTTTATACTAATTACGAATGATTTCCTTTCTAGGGTGAAAAAGATGAAGATATGTCCAAGAACTCTACCAGATCATAATCCGGTTTGGATGGAATTGGAATATGGAGAGGGGTCCAGGAGGTCTTGGCGATTAAATGAGAATTTATTTAGATATGAGGGAAATGTGATAGAATGTAAAAAATTAATGAAAGAATTTTTTTTTTTTGAAAATTCATAAGGGAACACCCATGAAAATGGTTTGGGATGCAAGCAAAGCATATATGAGAGGTGTTTTAATAAATTTGAATAATGCATACAGACGCAGACAGGGGAAAAAACGGAGGGAACTAGAAGAGGAAATAAAAAAGAAAGAACAGGCATTAATACTCAACCCAGATGATAAGAGGACAAAAGAAGCAATTACCTTACTGCGAGGGCAGTTTAACATGTTGATGTAAGATCAGGTCGCAACTAACTTGCAATATGCTAAACATAATACTTTTTGTAATGCAAATAAACCAGGTAGATGGTTAGCATATATGTTAAGGAAAAAACAAAAGTCTCGTACTATAGAGAAAATAAAATATAAAGGTAAAGAGGTATATCAACAGAATATGATTTAAAAAGTATTTTTAGAATTTTATACGAGGTTGTATGCTGGTGATAAAATACAAGGTATAGATATACAGTAGATAGATATCTGCAGGAGGAGAACATCCCTATAGTTACAGATGAGCAAAGGGAAAGATTGAATCAACCGATAACCACTGAGGAAACTCTCCTGGTAATTAAGCAGTTAAAAGTTGGTAAGGCTCCTGGCACAGATGGACTGACAGCGGTTTATTATAAAAATTTGCAACTAGAAATGGTGGAACCTCTCAGGGAACTATTTAGTAAAATACAACTGGGAGGAGTGGTACCACCATCTTGGAGAACAGCTTTTATTTCTTTGATTCTGAAAGACGATCAAGACCATAGTCAGCCAAAAAACTATAGGCCTATATCATTACTTAATACAGACTATAAGATTTTTGCTAAAATACTAGCAAATAGGCTAATGTCAGTTATGCAACAAGTGATTAACAAAGATCAATCTGGTTTTATACATGGGAGACAAATGAAAAGTAATGTAAGGCAAATTGTTAATATACTGGAGTATTTGGGAAAGAACAACCAAGTCTCTGCAGTGCTTATATTTTTGGATGCGAAGAAAGCATTTGATCGATTGAATTGGCAGTTTTTATTGAAAATAGTACAAAAGATGCAGTTTGGAGAGTACTTTACACAATCTATTAAGGCAATATACCAGGAACAAACAGCACAAATAATAATTAATGGCAGTTTAATAGAAATCTTTAAAATCGAAAAAGGAACAAGACAGAGGTGTCCCCTGTCTCCATTATTGTTTATTTTAACTCTGGAATTATTGCTGAACAAAATATGTGACTCAGATAATATACAGGGAATCAAGATTAGGCATTATGTCTATAGATTATGAGCATTTGCAGACGACCTGGTTGTGACTTTAACCCAACCAGTGAAATCAGCTATAGGTTTAATGGACATAATTAATCAATATAGTCAAGTATCTGGGTTTAAAATAAATATAGGGAAAACAAAGATGATAACTAAAAATATGACTACAAATCAAAAAGAAGAATTAGAGAGAGTAACAGGATGTGAGATAGTAAAAAAGGTTAAATATTTAGGAGTTTATATTTCAACTTCAAATGGGAAATTATATAAGCATAATTATGAACTGTTATGGCATAAAATACAGAGATGGATAATTGGAAAAAATTACAATTGTCTTTGCTGGGAAGAATAGCAGTAGTAAAACTGAACGTTTTGCCTAAGTTTTTATTTCTTTTTCAAATGATACCAATACTCAAAAAGGATGTGAATTTGGAGGAATGGCAGAAGGGTATTAATAACTTTGTTTGGGCAGGGAAGAGACCGAGAATAAAATTAAAAATGATGCAAGATATACGTGAAAGAGGAGGTCTGAAAATGCCCAATTTAAAACTATATTATGAAGCAGCTGTTTTATCAGCAATTAGTGATTAGATTAATCTAAAAGATGAAAGAATATTGAATATTGAGGGATATGACTTGGTATACGGTTGGCATGCTTACCTAGTATATGATAAGAAGGTGGATAGGACTTTTAAAAGTCATATACTAAGGAATGCTTTATTGCATGTCTGGAAAAAATATCAATATAAATTAAATGACAAGATACCTATATGGGCAGTACCCAGACACGCGATAGAGAATATAAGTGTAGAACAAAAACAGGATGTAACCACATATAAAGAGATTCTTAATATAGAAAGAGGTATATTACAGTTAAAGCCCTTGAATGTATTAAAAGAAGAAAGGGTAATTCAAACTTGGTTTCAGTATGGACAGTTACAAGCTAGATGGAAAAAAGACCAGAAAATTGGTATCACACAAAATGAGGAAAACTTGGTAAAACAAATTAGAGACCAGAGTCAAATGCATATAAAAAGATTGTATAACATATTGATAGAAATAGACTTGGAAACAGAGTTAGTTAAAGATTGTATGACAAAATGGGCACAAAATTTTGAAGAACTAATAATGATGGAAACATGGGAAAAAAATATGGGTAAGGAATGTAAAATTTATGCAAGCTCAAAATCTGAAAGAAAATTTCTACAAAATGTTTTATAGATGGCATCTAGATCCTAAAAAGCTAGCTTGCACGTATCCGAATTTACAATCTAAATGTTGGAGATGTGATTGCGATGATGCTACGTATTTTCATGTATGGTGGACTTGTAAAAAAGTTAAAGTATTTTGGATAAAAATATGGTGGATTATTCAAAATATCCTTAAAAAGAGGATAAAGTTTACTCCACAGTTGTTTTTGTTTGGTATAATTACAGATTGTACGGTTATAGAGACTAATTTGATTTTGAATTTAATAACTGCAGCAAGACTGTTGGTGGCGCAGTACTGGAAGAAGGAAGATTTGCCTACTATTCAAGAATGGATATTAAAAGTAACAAACTTAGCAGAAATGGCTAAAATTTCAGCATATTTAAAAGACCATTCAAATGAGAAATATATGTTGGAATGGAGAAGATGGATTGACTATATTCAAAGCAAATATCGGACTAAAAAATTTCAAATAGCTTATGAATGAAGAATGAGATGTTATAAAGTATCTAAACTTAGTCAGTAAAAGGGGAGTTAAAGTACAAGAGGGAGATAGGAGGGTATAGTCAGTTATCTTATGTTAGATTATGATTGTTAAATGCTATACCCTGTATTTTGCTCTGGGAAGTAGGGAGGGGGAGGGTTGGAGGGGGGAGGGTTGCGGGGGAGGAGGGAGGGGGATGGGGAAACATTTGTAAAACTTACTAAAACTTTTCAATTAAAAAAAAAGAAATGCACATTAAGAGACAACAATATAAATTACTGGAATTTTCTAAATTGGGAAAACTATTCTATTCATTACCACAGCAAAAAAAAAAAAAAAAAAAAAGGAGGAGTGGTACTTTATGTGAAAGAAACAATAAATGCCAAACAAATTTTTAATGACGAGGAAGGGAGAATTTTGATGTTGGAGATGAATCTGTATCAAAAGCGGACTTTTATAGTTGTGATTTATGCACCAAATACTGGACAAGAGAAGTTTTATAAGCAACTTCACAAAAAGATTCTAGAAATAAAATATGAAAATATTTGTATCTTGGGAAATTTCCACAAGATTGTCAATAATGAACTGGACTACAGAAGTAGTAAAATTAATAAAAAAAATAGAAGTGTCAGGTTTCGAAGTCGTCTCAAATAAATTGCATTTCAAACAAAGTCTTTGATGAAAAAAACTCTTATTTATTAAGCACGAACATTCTACTCCGACTCATCGCAGCCAACTCTGGCTTCCTCAGCCAAAACCCTCCTTTTCCTCTCCCCACTCCTCTGCACTCATTGGCCATCTTCCCAGTCACTCTGCCCCTAATCTACTGCTCCCACTCAAAGGAATTTCCCCACTCCCATCCCATCTTCTAGGTGATATTCTCTCCAGGGAAAATAAGTAGGTGAAGGGTCAACCGTCCCTTTCCAGATGCCTCTGCTTCTTCTTCTTATGTCAGCATTAGAGTAAGTGCAGCGTGAAATGCTGACAAGAAGGACTTTAGCAGAAACTCTGATTAAAATGATAGAGGAATTATCTATTCCGGACAAATGGAGAGAAATGAATCCAGGGAAAAAACAATATACATTCTATTCCAATATGCATAAATGATGGTCCAGAATAGATATGATTTGGATGAATTTGGAATTATGTGGAAATGTACAAGAGATTGAAATTGAACCAAATTTATGGGCAGACCACAACCCAATAAAAATTAGTTGGAAGGGACAAAGGAAGAGAACAAGATGGACTTTAAACCAATTGATAATAAAAGAGAAGGAATTCATTCAGATGATGGAAAGAGAATTGGGGTTCTTTTTTTAAAGAAAATAGAAAGGAAGAGACTATGCTACAGAATATGTAGGACACTGCCAAAGCAATTATAAGAGGATTAGCTATAACATATATGGCACAGAAAAATAAGAAAAAGAAACAAAATCAAAAGGCCCTGGAAGAAGAATATAAAGAACTTGAATTAAAATCACAAAAAGAACCACAAAGAACAGACTTAAGAAATAGAATGGAGCTGATTAAACACAAATGAAATCTTATAGGAAAGGAGGAATTGGCACAAATAAAAAGAACAAAGCAAAATTTCTTTGAAAATGGCATTAAACCGGGAAGGTGGTTAGCCTATAGATTGAAGAAAGAAAAAAAGAAGAATTGGATAATAAAACTCCAGGACGAGGAGGGCATATTACATAGCCAACATGAAAAGAAAAGAGATATACTGTAGTTCATGATTTTTATGAGAAATTATACAAATCTGATAAAATAGAAGAGGAAAGATTAATATAATATTTGGAGAGAGCTAATTTGCCTAAAATCTCAGAAACAGTTAAGAATAGGCTGGAGGAAAGAATAACAATGACAGAGTTAATGAACGCAATTAAAAAGCAAAAAACAAAACAAAACAATAAAACCCGGGACCAGATGGTCTACCAGTAGAAATATACAAAGAATTAGAAGACACCTTGAGTCTGTCAATACTAGAAGTATACAATGAAGAGTTAACGGAAGCTAAAATTCCAAACACATGGAAAGAGGCCTATATTGCCCTGATCCCAAAAGAAGATTCGGATATAACTCAAATAAAAAACTATAGACTGATTTTGTTACTAAACGCAGACTATAAATTGTTTGCATCAATAATTGCATAAAGATTAAAAAGCTTTTTAAATGAGTTCATTTATCCAGATCAAAACGGGTTTTTACCAAAAAGAGAAATCAAAAATAATGTTAGAATAATCATGGATGTCAATCAGCTGTGCTGTGCAATCATTGGAACCTTTTTTTTTTTACTTTTTTAAAAGCATTTTTAACTACCTATTCACTTGAACTGGTAGTACAAATACAAAAAAAGTAAAAAAAAGTTCTGATGATCAATCAGCTGTGCCGCACGATCATCAGAACGATCATTTCACCACAGCCCACCACCACTACAGCCAACCCACTGTGGGCGTTCATCCTCGACTGGCCCTCTGCCAGCGCTCCTTCACCATCCCCTCATCTCTGGTGAGTCACAGAGGGACACTTGCAGGGGTGGGTTCTAAAATTTTTTACTACTGGTTCTGTGGGTGTGACTTATTTTGTGGGTGTAGCTTGATGGTCATGTGACTGGGTGGGCGTGGACAACTCAATGTCACTCATGTCAAGGGTGCCTCCCCTGGCCCCTCCCTTCCCAGCCATTCCTTGTCACACCCAGCTTCAACGTATCTATAGTTCTGTAAAAATGTTGTTCACCTTTTTTCAACTTTATTATCTACATACTATAGCTGTACTTTCATGGACCACTGAAAGGAGGAAATGGCTCACATGCTTTGCCCAAGAGTGTGATAGGCAACAGTCTTTTAAGGGGCTGCCAGAAAGAAGGGGGGGGGGGCAATGTATTTTCCAAAGTACCAGAAGGCAAAACAAGAAGCAATGGATGGAAACTGAACAAAGAGAGAAGCAACCTAAAACTAAGGAGAAACTTCCTGACAGTGAGAACCAATATAGGTGCAGAAATATTTCAGTCATAATTTTACATATAAAATAGCCATTTATGCATATTGTTCAAAACAGTCATTAGTATTATGGCTGATGTTTGACAGCAAGCCTAAAAGTCAAAGATCATAAGAGTGCTTCTTTCTCTGTATGTATACAAAACGTCACATACCAGGAATAGCATATTAAGATGGACTTATACAACCTGATGTACAAAATAAACACACACTCAATTCTTTGGCGCTCAGCCTTATGGTCCAACTTTCACAACCATACATTGCAACTGGGAAAACCATAGCCTTGACTATACAGGTGAAACTTGAAAAATTAGAATATCATGCAAAAGTTCATTTATTTCAGTAATGCAACTTAGAAGGTAAAACTAATATATGAGATAGACTCATTACATGCAAAGCGAGATAGTTCAAGCCTTGAGTTGTCATAATTTTGATGATTATGGCTTACAGCTCATGAAAACCCCAAATTCACAATCTCAGAAAATTAGAATATTACATGAAATCAATAAAACAAGGATTGTCATAGAACAATATCGGACCTCTGAAAAGTATAAGCATGCATATGTACTCAGTACTAATGACACTTCCAACACTTCTCCGATTTGTTCTTGAACATTCTGGCTATTCTCGTCAGGGGTAGATGCCACCTGTAAAACATCTTATACAAATTTTCCTTATATGCTGTTGACATTGTCATTTTATAATTTTGCAACCACAATTTTTGCCATTTCTCTAAATTAATTCCATGCCCAAAGTTTTTCCCCCATGCAATCATTGTTTCTTTAACTTGGTCATCTTCCATTTTTTTTAATTGAAAAAGTTTTACAATACAAATTTTGTCATTTCTCCCCCCCCAACCCCCCTTCCCCTCCCTTCCCCCCCTTGGCTTCCCTTACAAAAAATATTGTTCTTATATGTCTATCAACATTAAACAAGAAAAAATATATAGGTGAAATCCAAATAACATATCAAATGTTTTTAACATTAAATGCTAATTAATCCCCCTTATTACATAATAAAATCCAAAATATAAAGAAAAAACCTAATTTTCCCCAATTACTTATCCCTAAACATTAACTAGTCCCTATAGAAAATACTGTATTAGTAATTTCACAATTCTATCGTGTATATAAAATAAGATTATTCTATCAAATATATACTGTCATTCAAACATATATATAAATATATCAAATATTTTGTAACATTAAAATTTCCCCACATATCAATATAGTAGGTATAATAAAACTAATTATCTATATTAATTAATCCCCCTTAATACATAAGAAAATAACCCTAATTTTCCCCCAATTACCTTTCCCCAAACATTAACTAATCTCTATATTTTCAATCAAATACTAAGTGATATTCCTTAGTTTGATATTTATTCTGCACATAATCCACCCATTTCTTCCATTCCCGAACAAAAACTTCGTGGGTCCTATCCTTTAAATATGCAGAAATCTTTGCCATTTCCGCAAAATTAGCCATCTTCAAAGTCCATTCTTCTATAGTAGGTACACTATCTTTTTTCCAATATTGTCCAATCAGTAATCTGGCTGCGGTAATCATATATAAAATCAATCTTGTTTCACTCGGTGAGCAATCCTTAACTATACCCAACAAAAACAATTGCGGAGAAAATTGAAGCTTCTTTTTCAAAACGTTCTGCATAACCCACCAGAGTTTAATCCAAAAGGCTTTCACTTTTCTGCAAGTCCACCAAATATGAAAGTATGTAGCATCCAAACACTCACACCTCCAACATTTAGGTTGAACATTAGGATACATACGTGACAGCTTCTTGGGATCTAAGTGCCACCTATAAAACATTTTATAAAAGTTTTCCCGCAAGTTCTGTGCCTGAGTGAATTTAACATTCTGGACCCAAATCTTTTCCCATGTCTCCAACATAACTGGTTCTGTAAAATTTTGTGCCCACTTTATCATGCAATCTTTGACCAATTTGCTTTCTGAATCTCTTTCTAACAATAAATTATAAACCCTTTTGATATGCATCGGCCCTTTCTGTTTTATCTGTATCACCAAATCTTCTTCATGCGACATTAAACCAATTCTTTGATCTTCTCTCCATCTTGATTGAAGTTGAGTATACTGTAGCCAAGTTAAATTAATCCCTTCTTCCAACAGAGTTTTTAAGGATTTCAAACTCCAGCTGCCCCATCATTGAAAAGCATCTCTTTATATAAAATCCCCCCGAGTGACTTTATATTCCGTATAATATGCCCAAGATCCAACCACAAAGGTATTTTGTAATCCAATTTAAACTGGTGCTTCTTCCAAACTCTCATCAAAGCATTTCTCAGTATATGACTTCTGAATACATTGTCCAATTGATTTTCATAGAATAAGTATGCATGCCAACCAAAATCCAAATCATGGCCTTCTATATTCAAAATTTCAATCTTTGTCGTTCCAAACCAATCGCTCACTTGTGTCAACACTGCTGCTTCATAATATAGACGTAGGTTTGGAACTTTAAGGCCACCTCTTTCACGAACATCTTGCATTATTTTCAGTTTAACTCTTGGCTTTTTCTCATTCCAGATAAATTTATTCAGTCGTGATTGCCTTTCAGCCAAAATTTTATCACTTTTAAGCACCGGAATCATTTGAAACAGAAATAGAAATCTAGGTAGAATGTTCATCTTAACTGCTGCTATTCTTCCAAGTAAAGATAGTTGCAGTTTTTTCCAAATTTCCAAGTCTTTTTGAATCTTACGCCACAAAACTTCGTAATTATTTTGAAAAAGTTTTATATTAGAAACTGCAACCTGGACTCCTAGATATTTCACCTTTGAAACTATTTCAAAACCTGCCAACCTTTCCAGTTCACTCTTTTGTGGTTCCAACATATTTTTAACTATCATCTTAGTCTTTTTCTGGTTTAGTCTAAATCCTGAAACCAGACCATATTCTTCTATAATGTTTTTCATCTGGATGATTGATTCCAAAGGTCGTGTTAGGGTAACCACCAGATCATCTGCAAATGCCCTTGTTCTGTAGTCCTTTTGCCTTATAACTATTCCATTCAAATTATTCGAATCCCGTATTGAATTCAACAAGACTTCTAAGGTTAGAATAAACAGCAGTGGGGATAACGGACAACCTTGTCTTGTTCCTTTTTGTATATTGAAATTAGTCGCTAAACTCCCATTGATAACAATTTGTGCTGTCTGTTCTTGATAAATTGCTGATATTGCCTGTATAAACTGATCCCCAAAGTTCATTTTAAACAAAGTCTTTTTTAGAAAGTCCCAACTGACTCGATCGAAGGCCTTTTCCGCATCCAGGAACACCAGCACTACAGGGATCTGTTTACTTTTCTCAAGATATTCCAATAAATCTATGATTTGCCTCACATTATCCTTCATATATCTACCTTCTATAAATCCAGCTTGATCATGATGAATCACCTCTTGCATAACTGGCATTAATCTGTTGGCTAATACTTTTGCAAAAATTTTGTAATCCATATTCAGGAGAGATATTGGTCTAAAATTTCTGGTTTTGTGGAACCTTCCTTTTTTGGTATCAATGAAATAAAGGCTGTCTTCCATGAAGGGGGTATATTTCCCCCTTGTTGTATACTACAAAATAAGTCTTTAAGGTGTTCAATCATTTCTGTTTGTAAAGTTTTATAGTACACCGCTGTCAAACCATCCATCCCTGGAGCTTTGGCTGTTTTCAATTGTTTTATTGCAAATGAAATCTCTTCAGATGTTATTACATAATCCATTCTCTCCTTTTGTTCTCTAGAGATTTTTGTAACTCTCCTCTTCTCGAGATATTCATCTATAAGCTCATTCTTTATATTGTCTTTATGATATAATTTAGAATAATAATCTAGAAAAGCTTGTTTTATTAAATTTTGTTGAAAAACTTCTTTGCCTCTATATTCAATGGTATCAATTATACGAGAACATCGCTGTTTTCTCAAAGTATAAGCCAACCATCTACCCGGTTTATTAGCGTTACAAAAAGTATTATGTTTCGCAAATTGTAAATTAGTTGCCGTTTGTTCAGCCATAAGCATTTGAAATTGATCTTTCAAGAGTTTTATGGTTTCCTGTAATTTCTTATCAGTCGGATTCTTAATATGTAATTGTTCCTTTTTCTTTATTTCTGACTCCAGTTCTATTCTTTTCTTTTGTTGAATTGACTTATGTTTAGAGTTCATGTACATCAGTACACCTCTCATGTATGCCTTGCTTGCATCCCAAACAATTTCAATAGGTGTACCCTTATTCAAATTCATTTGAAAAAATTCCTTCACATGTTTTTTAAGTTCAGATATATTCTTTTCATATCTAAACAAATTCTCATTCAATCTCCAAGACCTTCTTTCCTTCTTCCCAAATTCAATTTCCATCCATATCGGGCTATGATCCGTTAAAGTCCTGGGAAATATCTTATTCTTTGTCGTTTTAGTAAGTAAATCAGATGTGACCAACATAAAATCAATCCTAGAAAAGGATTTATGTCGATCTGAGAAAAATGTAAAATCCAATTCCTTCAGATGTTGAACTCTCCAAACATCTTTCAATTCTAAATCCTCTTTCATCGCGAAGAAAATTTGTGGCATTTTGATCCCTGTTTTGGCCAATGTCTTTTTGTCTATAGTTGTATCAATCACGCCATTCCAATCTCCCATAATCAAAATTGACTTATAATTGCATTGCAATATTTTAGCATATAATAATTTATAAAAACTTTCCTGCTGTTGATTTGGGGCATAAATTCCAATCAAAAGCAATGAGTCATTCTGTATGTTTATCTCAATTGCAATATATCTTCCATCATCATCTGATTCTATAACTTTAACTGGTAATCTTTTAGAAATATACAACACTAGTCCATTCTTTTTCCCAGAACTGGAAGATATAAAATGTGATCCTAATTTAGAATTTATCAGATATTTTTGGTCCTGAGTTCTAATATGAGTTTCTTGCAAACAAACAACATCATTTTTGAACTGTTTCAAATAATGAAATATTTTCCTTCTTTTCTGTGGAGAATTCAGTCCATTCACATTCCATGATAAAAATTTAACTGTCATTTGAAGTTTCACGAAGCGAATCGAACAATTTCCAAAGATTCTGTTGCAGAGCAGTAGTCTTCGGTCTAGCTTCTCCCACAGCTTCTGATTTCTGTGATTTCCCATTAGCCCCCTTCTCTTCTTGTGGTACAGTGGACCTCTGCTGTTTTTGCTTCTCTAACCTTTGCTTCTCTGCTGCACGAGTTATACGTTGATCTTTTGGTTCCTGCGCCAACAGTTCAAGGTCCAGTTCCACCTCTCTTGTACTTCTGGGGTGCCTTATTTTAGGCTCTGGGAAATCCATAAAAAAATCATCTGAGAAACCTCCTACTGCTCCTTGAGATTCTTCTATTGCTCTTTGAGTTTGTATCGCCTCTAGTTCCACTTGCCTGGAGAATTCCTCAGTTCCTCTTTCAAGATCTTTATCTTGAACAGCTTCTTCTATGGTTAACAACGTGGATGAACGTGGAGATGTGGCAGCCCTTTTAAGAATGTTGTAGTAAAAATGCTCTGCTTTTTCAACTGTATTTAAACGATATCTTACATCTTCATATCTCAAAATTATGCCGGCTGGAGCATCCCATCTAAATGGAATCTGATTTCTTTTCAACTCATTCACCAAAAAACCAAAATCCTTTCTGTCCTTCAACATCTTGGGTGGTAACTCTTTATAGACACTAATCTGGTTGCCTTCAACTTGAATATTAGCAAGAAAAGATTTCTGCAGAATATCATTCCTCAACCTTCTGTCAGTAAAATAAACCACAACATCTCTAGGCAAATTCCTTTGTCTTGCCACATGAGAATTCACCCTGTAGATCTTATCAATCCTGCTAAAAATTGGCTCAGGATCCATCTTTAACAACGCAGCTAATGCCTCTACACAAACTGCTCTTAAATCTTCTCTGTTATTTTCCCTTATTCCCCTCAATCTTATAGCAAACTCCATAGCCCGAAATTGGATCATTGTAACTTCATTTTCAATTCTTTGGGTTCTGACATCAGCTTTAAAAAATTTCTCTTCTGTTACTCTCTTGTTAGGTTCAACTTCTATGTTTAATTCATCCACTTTTCTCCCCACCTCCACCACTGCATCTGAAAGACCAGCAACTACTTTGGTTAAATTTTGATTCAACTTGTCATATTTTTCTTGTACCAGCTCCTTCATTTCAGTTTGATTTTTTTCCATTTTTTCAACAACACTTCCTAATGTCTTAGCTATAAAAGCTTTCAAATCCTCATTTCCAGTTACTTGAACTTGACTCTGAGTCTGCATTTGTGGCTTAGCTGGCTTTTCCTTTGTCTGATGAGTGGGGGAATCCCCCCCCCCCGACTTAGTTTGTTTTGAAGCCATGCCTCTACACAATCTTAGCCTCTGGAAAAAAGAAAATCTCCCTCCTTTTCCACTTGTTCCACCTTTTCTCCCCAGTTTTACAGAGAAAGGAGTTAAGTCAATTTTGTATCTTTAAAAATCCTGTTAGAAGGTTTCTATTAGGTGCTTCGAGGCAGGCTTAACTCTCACTTTCACTTTTCACTTTGCCTTCTTCCATTTAAGCCAGTCGCCATTTTCTCAGCACTTTCTCCCATTAAGTCTCTTTTATAAAAGTTATTAAAAAGACAAATACTTGCTTTTTTTTCCTTTTAGAAAATCCAGATTTCACCAAATCTTTGCTTACTGTAGATTTCTGTTATTTTACTGGCGTTGCTCTCGTCGTCTGGCTCTGCTGCTGCAAACAGAGGTCCCTCGCTGCACGGAGCTTCAGTGAGCTGGAAGGGGAGCCTTCACCCTGAGCCCTCCCCAGGACTAGAAAAGAAACCTGGGGGCAGCTCAAGGGGCTCTACCCAGTCCCACCGGCTCTGCCCGCTCTTTAATCCTAAAGAGCGGGTTTTCCGAGCCGCCTGACAGCTGTGAGGCGGCTCCAACGCGCAGCGAAGCCGGCGGTCATAAAAAGACCATCCGGCAACGATGGAGACGCCACCGGAAGCCCTTCATCTTCCAATTTTATCTCTAATAAATAACCATATAGTTTCTTAATTACATAGTCATCAGAACCTGTTAAAATTTTATCCAAATTAGTCAAATTGTTATAAAAACCTTCTGTTTGACAATCTTTATCATATCTAGAACAAGTTTGCATATAAGAAAACCAATTCATCTTAAAACCTTGTTCTTCCAATTCTTACTTGGATTTAAGTTCACCCTTTTCATTCAATAAATTGCTATATCTAACAATTTGTTCCCTTTTGAATGTTACTGAATGTGAAAATGCTTCAATTGTCGACACCCAGACTGGAATTTTCAAATAATGTTGTTTTTTGATCTTCTCCCAGTTTAACAACAAAGCCTCTCGTATGTAATGTCTTCTAAAATACCTCTGTGTTTTTGTTCCCTTATACCATAAAAAAGCATGCCACCCTAACAAGAAATCATGTCCTTCTAAAGTCAATAATCTAGTATTTCTTAACATTACCCATTCTTTAATACACATCAAACTTGTCGCTTGGTAGTATAGTTCCCAATTAGGTAAACCAAAACCTCCTCTTATTCTAGCATCTTGTAACAATTTTAATTTTATCCTCGCCTTTTTTCCCTGCCATATATATTTCAACACTATTTTATTCAATTCTTCAAAGTAATATTTCCCCAATCTTATCAAGGGCTTTTTGTGCATCTAGAAATATCAAGGCCATTTGCTTTTCAGGGTGGGCCTCATAATATTCCAAAGTGTCCAGAACTTTTTTTTTTTTTAATTTGATTTATATGCCGCCCTTCTCCGGAGACTCAGGGCGGCTTACAATGCGTTAAGCAATAGCCTTCATACTTTTGTATATTTATACAAAGTCAGCTTATTGCCCCCACAAACTGGGTCCTCAATTTACCCACCTTAGAAAGGATGGAAGGCTGAGTCGACCTTGAGCCTGGCTAGGATTGAACTCAGAGATATTACAGGCAGCTGGTGTTAATTGCTGCCTTTAGTAGGAGGCATTAGCCCTCTATGCTACACAGGCTCTTTTTCTTGTATAATCCATTATCAGACCTCTGGCATAGGCTTTCATTGTATCCCAAGTATTTTGCATCAATGTGTCCTCTTTTCTATTCTCTTTTTTAAAAAAGCCAATTCTTTCTCCATTTTCTGTACAAAATCTTTTTCTTTTAATACAGTATTATTTAAAGTCCATCTGGATCCTCTTCTTTGTCCTTTCCATTTCACTGTCATGGGGTTATGATCTGCCCAGGTATTTGCTTCTATTTCAATTTCTTCTATATTTGAAGTCAAGTCCATTGTTGTCCAAATCATATCTAGTCTAGACCAAGATAAGTGTCTTTCAGAGTAGAAGGTGTATTGTCTATTTTTTGCGTTTCTTTCTCTCTGGGTATCTTTTAGATTTATTTCCTCTGTCATCTTAAAAAAAGATTTTGGCAGTGTTTTTCTACTGTGTTTTATTGCCTTGTGCGTTTTATAGTCTAATTTCTCATCCACTATACCATTGAAGTCTCCCATCTTGCAAATATTTTCATAGTCCAGTTTGATTATTTTCTTATGTAGCTTTTTCTCTACATGGGGCTCCCCTTGAAGAGCACTCAGAGGCTCCAACTGGTCCAGAATGCGGCCGCGCGGGTGATTATGGGAGCGACATGTCGCATCTATGTGACACCTCTCCTGCGTGAGCTGCACTGGCTCCCAGTGGTCTTCCGGGTGAGGTTCAAGGTGCTGGTTACCATCTTCAAAGCGCTCTATTGCTTAGGACCCGGATACTTACAGGATTGCCTTCTGCCACCGATGGCCTCCCACCAACCAACATGCTCCCACAGAGAGGGGCTCCTCAGGGTGCCATCGGTCAAACAATGTAGACTGGTGACACCCAGGGGGAGAGCCTTCTCTGTGGGGGCACTCGCCCTCTAAAATGAACTGCCCCCGGGGATACGTATGATTCCAGACCTGCGTACCTTTCACTGTGCCCTTAAGACTCTACTATTCCAACAGGCTGGACTGGCTTAATAAGAATTTGGATTGTGTGTTTTAATTTGTGGGGTTTTAACTGGGGGCCAAAATATTTAATTTGTTTTTAAATTGCTTTTAAATTTTGTATTTCATGTTGTTTTATTGTGGCTGTACACCGCCCTGAGTCCTTCAGGAGAAGGGTGGTATAAAAATGTAATATAATAATAAAATAATAATTATTATTATAGAAGTCATCTTGATTGTTATTTGGAGCATATATCGCTATTAAAATTATTTTCATGTTGTTATCTATTATTTCCACCATCAAAATTCTTCCCTCATCATCTGCTTATATTTGCTCTGCTTGGATTGTATTTCTAATGTATAGGACGACTCCGCTTTTCTTACATTGTGATAATGAGGTAAAATTTTCCCCTAGTTTTGGCTGCACCAGTAACTGTTCATGTTGCTTTCTAATGTGTACTTCTTGCAAACAAATTATATCAAACTTTAATTTCTCTAATTTATGATATACTTTTCTTCTTTTAATAGCTAAATTAAGTCCATTTATATTTATTGAAATCAATTTTTTCTCTTCCATGTTCATATTTTATAAGAAGGATTTGCTGCTCTAGAAGATCTCAGCTCACATTGTTCTTTGTATTCCACAATACCCCCTACTGCTCCTTCTGCTTTTTCAATCATTACTAAGTCTTCTTCTTGAAGTTCTACTATTTGCTCCACCTTTTTGGATTCCATTTCTTTCTCTCTGAGAAATTCTGCATAGAATGGTTTAGCTTTATCCATTGTATCAAGTCTGTACTGTATCTTGGCTGTTGCCACGTTAAGACTAATCCTTCTGGTATCAGCCATCTATAATTCACTCCTTTTTGAAGTAATATTTTGGTCAAGAATTGATATTCTCTCCTCATCTCTCTCTCTCTTTTCGGTATTTGCTTCAGAACTACAACTTCTTTCTCCTTGTATTTCAATGTTTTTTCTCTAGCCACCTGCAATATTTGTGTTTTAATCGATTTCTTAGTAAACCTTATATGAACTTCACGTGGCAGTTTATTACGCATTGCATATCTTGTGTAAACTCGAAATATCTCATCAATGCCATCCATCATCTTTTCTTTAGTAATTTCTAATGCATCTGCTAAAATTTCTATCATCACCTCTGCCAAGTTTTCGCCTTTTCTTCTTCTATATTTTGAAATCTAAGATAAAATTCTGATCTCTCCATCTCCCATCCAGTTAGGCCACTCTTATCTCTTTCACTTTCATCCAATCTAGTATCAATGTCTCTGATTTTTTTCTCTGCTCTTCCTTTTCCTCAATTTTTTTGAGTCTATCTCCATATTTCAACATCAATTGTTATATGTTCTCCACTTTCTCATCTGTCTTCTCTGTTCTTTGTTCAATCTTCTGAACTACTTGTAATATCATCTGTAATGTCATCTCCTTTTCCTTTTCCTTTTCCTTCTCCTTCTCCTTCTCCTTTTCTTTCTCCTGCTGTTGTAACATTGTCTGTATGGATCGCTGTCCCCCTGATGGTGAAGAAGAGGGTGTAGTTGTAGAAGAGCCAACAGTCGCTACTTTTCTACTCAGCCTGTGGAGTGGTCACAAAGGCTTTAAACTAATAATAGAAAAAAGAAGAGGAAAAGGAAAAAGGAAAGAAAAAAGAAAAAATATTCTTCAGGTTCTTCTGTACCTTAATCCAATTGTGGATGAAGCAAGTATTACTTCAAATATCAATGAAAAAAAAAACCCAAAGTCAAAAAGAAGAAAAACAAAAAACCATTAAACAGCAGAGGAGCAATCTTCAGGCACTTGCATACCTTAATCTAATTCAGTAAAAAAAAAATACACAGTAAAAAGAAAAAAAAGAAAAAGTTAAAAATCCTCCATCAACTCATAATCAAAATAATACTTACACAGGGGAAGAGTATAGAGAGCTATCACTCATGAAATGAAAGAAGTAAAAATGAAAAAAGAAAAGAAAGAAAGAGAAAACATCCAAATGGGAATCACTTCTATATAAAGTCCAAAAAATTTTCCCCCTTTTATTTAAGTTCCAAATATTATTTACTGTTCTCTTCCAAAGTCACTGAAAGATCCTTTTCATTCAACGGGCTCCTGCCTTTGATAGTTTCCTGAGGAACACCTGAATAAACAATTCTACTGGTAGCTTTAAATGTTCTTTGATGTTCTTCTTTTTTTTTATTGAAAAAGTTTTACAAATACAAATTTTCTTTTCTCCCCCTCCCCATTTCCCCCCCACCCCCCCCCCCCAACCCATCCCTCCCCTCCCTTGGCTTCCTTTATAAAAGTTATTATTCATACAAACTCCCCAAATATTAAAAAAAAGGGAAAAGGTGAAATCCTAATCAAATCATGTCATACATTTCTCCCATCTACTCTACCCCCTGTCAGTACTAAAAATTTCTAAATAACATCCAAATAATAACTATCCAATCCTTCCTTAATTTATAATGTCTACACATATCTATCCCCAATATTACAAAATCAAATCCAAATCATAATTCCCCCCAATTACTCTATCCCCTATATAAACTATCACTTTCTACTTAACATATTCTAGATAACATTCTACATCTACATAACAACTTCTGTTTAATCCAGATCATAATTCCCCCCAATATCTTTACCCCCTATATACTATAACTCTCATCATAACATAACATTTTTCAGCTAAATGCTATCTGGTACTTCTTTGTTTGATATCTATTCTGCACATAATCTATCCATTTCTTCCATTCCCAAACAAAAGTTTCTTGGGTCTTATCTTTTAGATACGCTGATATCTTTGCCATTTCTGCAAAACTAGCCACCTTCAGAATCCATTCTTCAATAGTAGGTAAAATATCTTTTTTCCAATATTGTCCAATCAGCAACCTAGCTGCTGTAATCATGTGTAATATCAATCTTGTTTTGTTCAATGAAGAATCCTTAGCTATACCCAATAAAAACAATTGTGGAGAAAATTGGAGCTTCTTCTTCAGCACATTTTGCATAACCCACCAAAGTTTAATCCAAAAAGCTTTCACTTTTCTGCAAGTCCACCAAATATGGTAATATGTAGCATCTAAACAATCGCATCTCCAACATCTCGGTTGAACATTAGGATACATGCATGACAGTTTCTTAGGATCTAAATGCCACCTATAAAACATTTTATAAAAGTTTTCCCTCAAGTTCTGTGACTGAGTAAATTTAACATTCTGGACCCATATCTTTTCCCATGTTTCCATCATAACTGGTTCTGCAAAATTTTGTGCCCATTTTATCATACAATCTTTAACTAATTCGCTTTCTGAATCCCTTTCTAACAATATATTATAAACCCTTTTAATATGCATTGGGCCTTTCTCTTTTATCTGCCTCACCAAATCTTCTTCATGCATCATTAAACCAGTTTTTTGGTCTTCCCTCCATCTTGATTGAAGTTGACTATACTGTAGCCAAGTTAAATTAATCCCTTCTTCCAACAGAGTATTAAATGACTTCAAGTTCCAACTGTCCCCATCATTAAGAAGTATCTCTTTATATAAAATCCCGCCAAGTGACTTTATATTCCGTATAATGTGACCAAGATCCAACCACAAAGGTATTTTGTAATCCAATTTAAACTGATGCTTCTTCCAAACTCTCATCAGAGAATTTCTGAGTATATGACTTCTAAATACATTATCAACTTTGTTGTCATAAAATAAGTATGCATGCCAACCAAATTCCAAATCATGGCCTTCTATATTCAATATTTCAGTCCTTGTTGTTCCAAACCAATCACTCGCTTGTGTCAACGCTGCTGCTTCATAATATAATCGTAGGTTTGGAACTTTAAGGCCACCTCTTTCCCGAACATCTTACATAATTTTCAGTTTTACTCTTGGCTTTTTCCCATTCCAAATAAATTTATTCAATCCTTTTTGCCATTCAATCAAGTTTTTATCACTTTTAAGCACCGGAATCATTTGAAACAAAAACAAAACTCTAGGTAGAACATTCATCTTAACTGCTGCTATTCTACCAAGTAGAGATAGTTGCAGTTTTTTCCAAGTTTCCATATCTTTTTGCACCTTTCGCCACAACGCTTCGTAATTGTTTTGAAAAAGTTTTATATTCGAAGCTGCAACTTGCACTCCTAGATATTTCACCTTTGCAACTATTTCAAAGCCTGCCTTCCTTTCAAGTTTCATCTTTTGACCTTCCAACATATTTTTAACTATCATCTTGGTTTTTTTCTGATTCAATCTAAATCCTGATACCAGACCATATTCTTCTATAATATATTTCATCTGGATGATTGATTCCAATGGCCGTGTTAGGGTAACCACCAGATCATCTGCAAATGCCCTTGCTCTGTAATCCTTTTGCCTTATAACTATGCCATTCAAAGTATTCGAGTCTCTTATTGAGTTCAACAAGACTTCTAAAGTTAAAATAAACAACAGTGGGGATAACGGACAACCTTGTCTTGTTCCTTTTTGTATATTAAAATTTGTTGTTAAACTCCCAATTTGTGCTTTTTCCTCTTGATAAATTGCTGAGACCGCTTGAACAAACTGATCCCCAAAGTTCATTTTTACTAAAGTCTTTAATAGAAAGTTCCAATTGACACGATCAAAGGCCTTTCCTGCATCCAAGAAGACCAGCACTGCAGGGATCTGTTTACTTTTCTCAAGATATTCCAATAAATCTATGATTTGCCTCACATTATCCTTCATATATCTACCTTCTATAAATCCAGCTTGATCATGATGAATCACCTCTTGCATAACTGGCATTAATCTGTTGGCTAATACTTTTGCAAAAATTTTGTAATCCATATTCAGGAGAGATATTGGTCTAAAATTTCTGGTTTTGTGGAACCTTCCTTTTTTGGTATCAATGAAATAAAGGCCGTCTTCCATGAAGGGGGTATCTTTCCCCCCTGTTGTATACTACAAAATGAGTCTTTGAGATGTTCAATCATTTCTGTTTGTAAAGTTTTATAATACACTGCTGTCAAACCATCCGTCCCTGGAGCTTTGGCCGTTTTCAGTTGTTTGATTGCAAAAACAATCTCCTCAGATGTTATTAATTGATTCATTCTTTCCTTTTGCTCTCTGGAGATTTTTGTAAGTCTGGTTCCTTCTAAATATTTGTCAATAAGTTCATTCTTTATATGATCTTTGGCATATAATTTAGAGTAATAATCTAAAAAAGCTTGTTTGATTAAATTTTGTTGAAAAACTTCCTTCCCTCCATAATCAATAATATCGATAATTCGGGAACTCTGCTGTTTTCTCAATGTATAAGCCAACCATCTGCCCAGTTTATTAGCTTTACAAAATGTATTATGTTTTGCAAATTGTAAATTAGTTGCAGTTTGTTCTGCTATAAGCATTTGAAATTGGTCTTTCAGAAGTTTTATGGTTTCTTGTAATTTTTTATCCAACGGATTTCTTATATGTAATTGTTCTTTTTTCTTTATTTCCGCTTCCAATTCTAATCTTTTCCTTTGTTGATGTGACTTGTGTTTAGAGTTCATATAAATCAGTACTCCTCGCATGTATGCCTTGCTTGCATCCCAAACAATTTCAATGGGTGTAAGTCACTTTCTTCGCTTTCACTCCTTCTTTCTTGTGAAAATTATTATGAAAATTATTGACAGGGCTAGCCAAAATACTTGCGTTTTGTAAAGTCCGGATTTCACCCTGCTTGGTTTAGGAGCTTCTGTTGTTTTTCGCTGGCATTAATCTTGCCGTCTGGCTCTGTTTTCACAGTTTCCCCGCTGTCTGGAGCCTCGGCGAGCTGGAAAGGGAGTCTCACCCTGTTTCTTCCCCCAGGACAAAAAAAAGAACCTGGGGGCTTCACAGGGGGCTCTACCTCGTCTCACCGGCTCTACTCGCACTTCTTCAAGAAGATCGAGCTTTCCGAGCCGCCTCTCAGCTGCTGAGGCGGCTCTAACAGGCAGCGGAGCTGGCGGTCTTAAAAAGACCGTCTTGCAACAGCAGAAACGCCAACCGGAAGCCCCTTTGATGTTCTTCTAACTATCTTATCTATGAAAGGGCTCAGAGTCCTTCAATTGCAACAATATAACACAGTTGTTACTTCTTTTGTCAACAAAAAGATACAAAGTTCCAATCCACTAGATGGCAGTGTTACATACTCTCCTCCTCTTCCCCTGCTATATTCAATAAACTTTAAAAAAGTCAAGATGACCAGAAAGGAAAAAAAAATAATACAAAATAGAAAAAACAAAAGCAAAAATGAATTATAATAAAAAGGCACTAATATTTTAAAATGCAATAGACAAATCTACAATCCAAACCGGTCCAGTCCAGGTTAAAAAAAGAACCACAAATGCAGCAAGCTTAAAAAAATAAAAAATAAAATACTTTAGACTCAAGCTTAATTCTGCCGCTTAAATTTCTTCTGTCTTCTATTTAATCTTTCTTTCAATCTCAGGGTGCTCTCATTATATAGATTATGGTTACCAATTCGCCACACTTCCTTCCTATCTTCTTCCGTTCCAGAACTGTCCCAACTTCAGCAGCTGCAATGGCTGCCGCACCACCGCCGGAAAAAAGGGCTTCTCCTGGATCAACCAGGGACTTTGCAATGTCCCTGGGATCAACAGGATGTGCCCTCCACTATCCCAGTCTCAATAGGACTATGAGGTCCAAAAAGGACAGTCCAGCGACGGGGATATCGGCAGTGATCCTGGAGCCCCAGGATCTTCCATCCGTACCGTAGCAACATCATCTCCTCCCCTGGAAAACATAACATCTTGTGCTGCAGTTGGTGCTCCTGTTATGATGGGCAAGAAAAATGACTGCTTAAAATTGATGAAAGATGAGACTCCAGAAATGCTTCTTGTGCACTGTGTTATTCATAGAGAGAACTTAGTATCCAAAAATATTTCTCCTGTTCCTAATGAGGTACTAAAATCAGTTATAAAATGTATCAATGCTATCAAAGCTAATGCCAAAAGTGCAATTTTGTGAAGATAAAAATGCAGACCATGTGAGATTTGTACTTCACACTGAGGTAAGGTGGCTCTCAAAGGGAAATTGTTTGAAAAGATTCATGGAACTATTTGATGTTCTTAGTGACTTTTTTTAAAAAAAATATTTTTATTCAACATTTTTAACCTTTAAAATCACAATTACACTATTACAGCTTTCCGTTATCGGATTTTTTTCTGAATTTCAACTTATTCACAGGCCTATTGTTTTATAACATATACATTCTTATTTCATAGTTACTTATTTGTATAATATATACAATATTTACATGTCTACTACACTCTAAAATATACATTTTCCCCAATTATTATCCTTCCTGTACATTCACTATACATTAATTTTAGAATTCTTTTCAAGCCAATTATACCACCTGTTCCACATCTCATAATACACTGTTTCCTCTCTGTCCCTTAATTCCATTGTTAATTTGTCCGTTTCTGTGTATTCTAGCACCTTTTTTATAATCATTGCATTTGATAGAGTGTTTTCTTGCTTCCAGTTTTGGGCGAATGTGATTCTGACAGCGGTGATTATATGGAGCATAATGTATTGAATTTCTTTGCTTATATTACCTTTTATTATACCCAAAAGGAATAACTCTGGCTTCATATCAATTTTTTGTTTAATAATTTCCTCCAGACATTTTTAAATTTTTGTCCAATAATCCCTGGCTTTGGGACATGTCCACCACATATGGTAGTAGGTCCCTTGTTGGTGGTTACATTTCCAGCAGTTTGGTGGTCTATTGGGAAACATTTTGGCCAATCTGGCTGGGGGTAAATGCCATCTATAAAACATTTTGTAAATGTTCTCCTTGTATGCGGCCGACATCATCATTTTATCATTCCCCCCCCCCCACAATTTTTCCCAATGCTCCAATTCAATATTATACCCAAAATTTTTAGCCCAAATTATCATTGTTTCTTTCACAGTTTCCTCCTCCATTTTAAATTTAAGAAGGCAATTTATATGTTTTGGTAATCATTTTTTCATCAGTCCCTGTTAATATTTTGTCCAGTTCTTGTTGCTCATTTTGAAACCCATATTGTGCTGAATATTTTTTATATCTTGTTTGAATCTGTAGGTACGGCGACCAGTCTATTTTAATTCCCTGTGTTTTTAGATCCTGATTTGATTTGAGTTTCCCTTGCCCATCTAATAACTCTTTATAAGTTACTATCTTGTTTAAATCAATTAGATTAGGGTAAACCATTGCTTCCATAGTTGATATCCATCTAGGAATTTTTGTATAGACATTTCTTTTAAATTTCAGCCAAATCTCTAATAAGGCATCTTTTACCTGGTGTCTCTGAAAGCATTTATGGGCAAATGCTGGAAATTAGACAAACAAATAGGAGGAGAGTTGGAGGAGACTATACTGGAAATCAGCCAAACACATTATGCTGGAAATCAGCCCATAAAATGCTGCAAATCAGCCAAACAAATAGGAGGAGAGTTGGAGGGGATTATGCTGGAAATCAGATAAACAATGGAGGGAGTTTAGGAGGAGATTATGCTGGAAACCAGCCAAATATTATATTTTTTTTAAAAAAATAATTTGATTTATATGCTGCCCTTCTCCGGAGACTCAGGGTGGCTTACAATGCATTAAGCAATAGCCTTCATACTTTTGTATATTTATACAAAGTCAGCTTATTGCCCCCACAAACTAGGATTGATATATAGATATAAAAATGAGTGAAAGCGAATTTGAAATTAACTCGTATTGATATAATGGATTTGTTTAGATGAAGATGCTAGAATTTATGTTAAAATTGGTTCTTTTAAGTTTTGAATTTTTTACTTCTAAAAGATGTAATGGGAAATTGTGAATGGAGCTTGTTAAAAGATTGTAAGCGTGGTAATCATGTACAGTGGGGCAAAAAAGTATTTAGTCAGCCACCAATTGTGCAAGTTCTCCCACTTAAAAAGATGAGAGAGGCCTGTAATTGACATGATAGGTAGACCTCAATTATGAGAGACAAAATGAGAAAACAAATCCAGACAATCACATTCTCTGATTTGGAAAGAATTTATTTGCAAATTATGGTGGAAAATAAGTATTTGGTCAATATCAAAAGTTCATCTCCATACTTTGTTAGATATCCTTTGTTGGCAATGACAGAGGTGAAACGTTTTTTGTAAGTCTTCACAAGGTTGGCACACACTGTTGCTGGTATGTTGGCCCATTCCTCCATGCAGATCTCCTCTAGAGCAGTGATGTTTTGGGGCTGTCGCTGGGCAACACGGACTTTCAACTCCCTCCAAAGGTTTTCTATGGGGTTGAGATCTGGAGACTGGCTAGGCCACTCCAGGACCTTGAAATGCTTCTTACGAAGCCACTCCTTCATTGCCCAGGCAGTGTGTTTGGGATCATTGTCATGCTGAAAGACCCAGCCACGTTTCATCTTCAATGCCCTTGCTGATGGAAGGAGATTTGCACTCAAAATCTCATGATACATGGCCCCATTCATTCTTTCCTGTACACGGATCAGTCGTCCTGGTCCCTTTGCAGAGAAACAGCCCCAAAGCATGATGTTGCCACCCCCGTGCTTCACAGTAGGTATGTTGTTCTTTGGATGCAACTCAGCATTCTCTCTCCTCCAAACACGACGAGTTGTGTTTCTACCAAACAGTTCTACTTTAGTTTCATCTGACCATATGACATTCTCCCAATCCTCTTCTGGGTCATCCAAATGCTCTCTAGCAAACTTCAGACGGGCCCGGACATGTACTGGCTTAAGCAGGGGGACACGTCTGGCACTGCAGGATTTCGTTTTCGTTTTCGCGCAGACGGAACAGCCTCGGGTATACTCTTCCACGTCCTGTCGCATATGCGGCCACCAGAACTGCCGTCGGACCAGATGGTACGTCTTCAGGAAACCAAAGTGTCCCGCAGCCCTGCAGTCATGGCATCGGTGTAATACGCTCGTCCGAGCCCCCAAAGGGACGTATATTCGCTCCCCCTTCCAGAAGAGACCATCCCTTTTGGTAAGGACGTGTTGGTTGTTTTGTAACCAGTCATCTGTTGTCTCCTCCCTTTGTAGTCGAGTCCTCCACTCGTTTGTGTTGTGCGCTATGAGAGCTGTTGTCTGTGGGTCGGGCTGTACTCCTGGCACCATAGCTTGAACCACCTCATCTCTCTGACTTTGGAATTGTGGCATGCGTGACAAAGCATCCGCTAGGAAGTTCCTTCCCCCTGGTACGTGCTTCAGAGTAAAGCGGAACCGCTGAAAATACTGAGCCCACCGCACCTGTTTGGGGGACAGGCGGCGGGGTGTCTGCAACGCAATTAGATTCCGATGGTCGGTCCATACCTCAAACGGGATCTGCGCCCCCTCTAGTAAATGTCGCCACGTGAGCAGGGCCCAGCGAACAGCAAAGGCCTCCTTCTCCCAAATGGCCCAACCCCTCTCTGTGGGGTTGAACTTTTTTGACGTGTAAGCACATGGCCTGAGGTGGCCCTGGGCATCCGTTTGCAACAAAACAGCTCCCACGGCCACGTCGCTTGCATCCACCTGTACGACAAACGGCTTTGTTTGGTCCGGGTGCTGTAGCACGGGCGCCTTAGCAAATTGCCGTTTTAAAGTTTCGAATGCCTCCTGGCACTCGAGCGTCCAGTGCAGGCGCCGCCCGGGACGTGGTGGTGCCTCCCCTTTGGTGCGCAGCAAGTTAGTTAGTGGTAGAGCGATGTGTGCAAACGTGGGTATAAAACTGCGATAAAAATTAGCGAAGCCGAGGAAGCTTTGCAACTGGCGTCGGGTTGTGGGTGCTTGCCATTCCAGAACAGTAGCCACTTTTTTGGGGTCCATCTCCACCCCGTCCTTTGAAATGCGATACCCGAGGTAATCCAACTGTGTACGGTGGAACTCGCATTTAGACGCTTTCACATAAAGTTGAGCATCTAGTAGCTTCTGCAACACCCGCCGGACTAGTGTAACATGTTCTTTCATGGTTTTCGTGTAAATCAGGATATCATCCAGATAAACTAGAACGCCACGGTAAAGAAACTCATGCAGCACCTCGTTAATTAGCTGCATGAAGACAGCAGGTGCGCCCTGTAAGCCGAAGGGCATCACACAGAATTTGTAACTCCCTAGGGGGCAGTTAAAAGTGGTTTTCCATTCGTCCCCTTTCTTGACCCGAACTCGGTAATACGCTTCCCTCAAATCCAACTTAGTAAAATACGTTCCGGTCGCCAAGGCTGCCAGGAGATCTTTCATCAAAGGAAGAGGATAAAGAGGTTCCACACTGACGGCATTCAAACCGCGATAGTCCACACACAGACGAAGTCCGCCATCCTTCTTCTCCCTGAAGAGGACGGGGGCGGCCAGGTGCGAACGGCTTGGCTGAATGAACCCTCTTGCCAGATTTTTATCGATGTACGCCCGCAACTCCTCCACCTCCCGCGGCGTCATGGCATACATGCGTGGCTTTGGGAGTTTGACGTTTGGGATTAGTTTGATAGCGCAGTCAGTGGGTCGATGCGGCGGTAGGATATCACACTCCGTCTCATCGAACACCGCCGACAGGTCAGCATATACTTGTGGTATGCCAGCGGCATCTAAATCGACGGTCCCCGCTCCACCTGCCCTCAACGAGCTGTCAGGCATGTGTTTCGGTTTTGGGCCAGGGTCGAGCCGTAGCTTCCGGAAACCCCCTTCCCACCAAATGGTAGGCTTCCATCTATCCAACCACGCTAAACCCAAGATGACAGGTTCGATCATGGTCTCTATCACTATAAAGCGCAGTGTTTCATGGTGTGGCCCAATGGTCATTTGTATGGGCTCGGTTACGTATGTCGCCGGTGCCCCACCTAGGATGGATCCATCCATCTGTTCGAAGGTTATGGGGGTTCGCAAGGGCCGCACTCGCACCTGTAATTGGGCAGCCAAGGAACGCCGCATCAAACAGCGGGTGCACCCCGAGTCCACTAGCGCTTCATGCCGTAAGGGCCCCGATCCCCGTAGGGATGTCAAGGTGATTGGGATAAGGAACGGGTGTATGGGGCCACTTACCATAGGATCATCAAGGTCCTCGTCATCCTCACTCTCCGGTACCACCACCGGAACGACCCCGGGATGGGTGGTGTGTTCCTGTGGGAATGTCCCATCTGTGGTTTGTCTAGGCTGCGAGATCCCTTTGGTCTTCTCTGGTGGCGCCCGTCCTCTGTTCTTCCCGCCTGCCGCTGGAGTCGTTGGTTTGATGGGCTGGACTGGAGGTAGTGGGCACTCCAAGGCTCTATGACCCACCTGATTACACCGAAAACACCGCAACGGCGGCCGGCGGGTGGGGTCTGTTGACCGTGCGTCCCGTTCCCGTCCCCCTGTGCTGGGCAGCAGCCTCTCGGTCTGTCTCCGACTGGTAGGTGGTCCCACAGTCCCTTTCGTTCGGAATTCCCTCAGACCGACATCCAAATCAATGGCCGCTCGACACCAGTCTGACAGCCGAGGCGGCAATCCCCTATACACGCATGCCTGTCTAAGGTCTCTATCTAGGCCCAGGTGAAAATGGTGGACCAGCATGCGTTCGGGCCACCCCCGCACTCTCCCTGCTAATCGCTTAAATTCCTTTACATACTCTCTCACGGGGCGGCCCCGTTGTTTAATAGCCACAAGGTCCCCCTCCGCTATTTGGGCCCGGGTCTCATCTTCAAACCTCCCCCGGAGCCCCTCCAGAAATAATCCAACGTCAGTGAGTTCATGGGCGTGGTCGGTATGGAGATCTGCTACCCAGTCAGCAGCCTCCCCTGTCAACGTGGTAGTGATAGCCACCACCATAGACCATTGGGATGGGTAGAGGCGACCATAAAGGTCAAAATAACTTATGACCTGACTTAAGAACAGGGCCACCCGGTCCGGGTTGCCATCGAAGGAAGCTTGTAGGGGAGGCGGGCCCCACACTGGCTGTGGTCCCCACACTCCCACCTGGCTACCACCTGGCCACCCCTGGCTAGGACCACCTGGGGGAGGGCCCCCCCCCCAACGTCTGACGGCCTGCTCTAGACCCAGACTGAGGCTGTCCCTCAGCTGCACGCAGAGACTGGGGCTCAAGTGGCCGGGTAGCACCTGCATGAGTGCCCACCCGTAACTTGGGGCTAGCCAAGCGGAATCTAGTTCCTGTCCCTGCAGGCTGTTTGTGCGAACCCCCCCCAGTCTCCACCCCTGCCAGCCATGGCTGCCAGGATTGCGCATCCCTGAAGCTGGCTTCTCCAAACCGTTCTCGAAGTAATTCCATCGTGGATTGGCCTATTCCAGTGGAGTAACTCCATTCTCCGTCATCCTCTTCCACCCATCGCCTTTCTCTCCACTTCAGGAAATGCTCGCTGAAAGGGGGGGCGGTGGGAGGGCCTCCCGGGACAGCCAACGCAGGGCTTTGCCACCACTCTCCAGACGCTGCCTGGGAAGCCACACCCTGCGCCCCGTTCGGGTCACTCATCTGGGCGCAGCTCCGGCGTGGGCTCTGTTCTTTCGGGCAGACTGCTAGCTGGCTCGCTACCTCAGGGCTTTCTTCCCGTGGCTCATCCTGAGCTGCATTCTCTTCTGCCAACACAGTGAGCTCAAGTGTGTCCTCGCCCCCCTCCGCCATCCCAGAGCTGCAGGACAGGGTTTGATGAGGGTAGCGCTAATTTCCTCTCAGCCGTCCTAGGCTAAGCACGGCAACACCAAGAAACACACGCGCACAGGTCGGTGCTATGCTGGTTTATTATCCGGCTGGCTCCAGGAACGTATTGCACTCGTTAAACGATTTGAAATTAGCGCTACATTCCGTAGGCATGCAGCTGTTTTATAGCAAAGAGCTTGTTACTGTGCCGCCCCGCCCTGTATTTAAAGCCACACCCTCCCTCCTCTTTCCGGATGCTGGTCTCGGTGTCTCAGCGTTTTCCCAGCCTCTCCTCATGCCGGCATCTCTGCAGTGAGGGTGTCAGCAAATACAGCAGTTGGTGTGTTGAAGCCCTAATACCGTCGCCCCGTCTTCCCCACCCCGCACACGTCCGCCTATTCCTGAGTGCTCCCATCACCAGTGCACCCCCACCCCCCCCCCCCCCCCCCCGTGCAGGTAATGTTGTCGAGCCTGTTGCTTGGCTCGACAGTATACTTATCTACAAAATTCCTGAAATCATTACAACCATCGAAGAAAATAGGGCCAAAGTTCATTGGACCTTTCTCATTCACTAGAATCATCAATCCAGTAGCAGTTGAACTACTCCTTACAAAGACACTCAGACAAGTCCACCCAGTATTCCATATCAGTTTACTCAAGCGAGAAGTAATCTCATCCCTCAGACCACCTGCATCTACACCACCTGTTCCCATCATGATTGAAGGCGAACAACACTTTGAAATCAAGGAAATCTTTGATTCTAGGCGCCACAGAGGGAATACTTAGTCACTTGGAAACATTTACCATCAGCACACAATGAATGGGTCGCTAAACACCATATTAGGGCTCCAATCTTACTGAGAAAATTTCACTCCCAATATCCTAACAAACCTTGTTAATCACTATCACGAAATCTTGTGTTTATTTGTTTTTTTTTCCAGGTGGTCCCTTTCGCTTTCTAAGGAGGGTAGCATGTCAGATCCCTAAAAGTGATACTGTTGTTCAATTGGAGGATGGGGGAGACTTGGATTGGATTTATTAGCATTGCCTGTGTCAACAGATATTTTACAACCTATATCCTGGCACCAAAGAGCCCTGAGGCTCTTTGGCGCCAGGATATGATAGCCATGTGGGTTGTTTCACTTTAAAGGATAACAGTGTGAATACATGTTTGTTCCGGTTCTCAGGGAAACTAGTAAAGAAAACATCTTCACACTTGTGTATTGGCTAAAATCTGCATTCTGACTTAAAGGGAGGGGTCTCTACTGCTTTAATCCTACCTGTCTTGCCTAAGGGTATTCAGATCGTGCTTTAACTGGATGGCTTTCACTTCTGCTTGTTAAAAGAATCCTTTTGAAGAAACACGTTTCAAGAATTCATGCTTACTTAAGTTGGAAGGAGAGGCAATCCTTACAATTATTGCATTTAACTCGCAGAAAGTCCACAACAGCATCATATCTACCATTACCCACAGCAGTCATTATCTCTGGTCCATCCAGGATCAAATACAGGTAGTCCTCGAGTTACGAATGTAATGGCGCCTGCCAATTACATTCGTAACCCGAGGATTCGTAGGAGTGAATTGTGTGAGATATAAGACCCAAATATTTTAATCCTCACAATTCATAAACAAGTCTGGTTCACAAAATCAAAGGTTTATTGGAGATAAAATGAAGAAAAATAAAAAGCGGTTGCAAGTGCAGCCTCTTAGACCCTCCCCAAATGGATTGAGTTCAAAGAGCGCAAGAAGCAGTTTTCAAGCTACACATTTTATACTCCTACACAATGCGTGCCACGCCTAAGAAGCCCTCCCAACTCCCCTTTATTCTCCTAAGTCATTGTCCGAGGTATTTTACACTTTAAAAGGGTCATCTTGACAATTCCTGTCTAACGACTATCTTATCATGTTTACTTTTAACTTCACCTTGGGCGGATGTTCCTTTCTTACTGATAGTGGTTTTGCCCAAGGTGTAGGTTCCTGTCTCCAAGGGAGCATTTAGCAAGTCATAACACATTGTCTCTACTAATTACAATTTGTGGTCACTTTGCAACAGTAAGAACATCATAGCTTTTTAATACATTAAACACTTTTATAAAAGAGTAACTTATTATTCATTTCCTTCAAATCCACCCTTTTTCTTTTCTACCTGACTTACTCTTTTATACTTGCAACAATTCATAATTTCCTACTTTCCCTCTAGGTTCTTGTGGAAGTATACAGTTAGTGCCAGAAGTTGTTTCTGTTCAATGGTGAGGAGGAAAAAGGTTGGCTTTATTATTCCTAATATGCAAGATCCATACCACCCCTTGGGTAGATATCCATAGGCATACTTTCCACATATTCAATACATATCTTCCGGAGCTACCCAGTCCAGGGTGTCACTTTCAGGATTCTTTAAATAAGCCATTTCAGTTATTTCACTTAATAGTTCCTCTTTCGAGGTTCCACTGCCTCCCCATCAACTGCCGTTGTTCCATGCAGTGAAACAAATCATGTTTCCACCGCTACCTTTCTAGTACCCTTCTTTTTCATCTTTCTCTCACATTACACTTCCCCTACCAAATTCGTTGTCAGGGCCATGTCCCTTCCTTTCCTTTTGTGAATTTTAGAGTTTTATTTTTCCACATATCAACTACTATACTGTGACTTAATTCCTGAGCTTCCCAAGGCCATTGTTCTCCGATATTTGTTCCCCCACACACAAAACAGTTCTTTACTGTAAGGGTCTTGGCAATTTCTTCAGCCAATGGCACGAACATGTTTACTACTTTCTTAGGGAATTAGGGAATTCTAATTTTTCAAACTCTATCTTACACCTAATATAAATTACACAATCAATGCAATGAGAACAACAACATCCACAAGCACAATTACAAAACTGACACATCTGGGAGGGTGGGCAATGGAATCTGCTCAGTTGTAGTCCTCTTCAGTTGGAGAAACAGCATAGGCAATCATTCAGTCCTAAAAAGGAAAAATACAAAAATAGCCCAGGTAATGAAGAACGCTATTCCCACTGGTAACGTTACTGCCCACCAGTCCATCAGGTTCTTTGGATCGTCAGCTTCAGTGGATCTCTTTGGTGAGTTCCACCTTCCACTCCTTTGGGGCTGGCATGGGCCCTTTCACTCGGGAGTAATGAGTCCAGACTTTTTCAGCGGTTCGAATTGCAGTGGCCAGCAGGATAACGAAGGGTCCTTCCCAGCTTGGGGTCAGTTTTTCGTCCTTCCAACTTTTTATCAATATCCACTGTCCTGCTTTATATTGGTGTACAGCAAAGTCCAAGGGTGGTGTTTGCGCAAGAATGCCTTTCTGTCGCAAAAGAGAAAAACATCTGGACAGTTCCTGTACATATTTTCTAACCATTTTGTCCTTTAATTCAATTCTTAGTAAACCTTCCCTCCCCATATATGGTATTCCAAATAACATCTAAATAACATGTAAATAAGGTATTTTGGGTCAATGCTCTGAAATATATTTGAGTCAAACTTTAGTGTCAATTCTCTGATTTTAGTAAAATGTGAGTCAGATTCAGATTCCATTCAAATGGAAGCAAATTCTCATTGAGTAGGTTAAAACATTTACAAAAATAAGCAGTCTTTTCAAAATACTTTCTTTTATATAGGTTTAATTAAGCATTTTAAACCTCAAAAATTTCCAGAAAAAAAAAAGAAAATCAAAATTGTATTCAGAGCATATCTGCATATCTTGTGAGGGATCTCACGAAGAACGATGGTTCGTTGAGGGCGCTTCCAAGAAAAGTCAGCACGCAAGGATGAAATTAAGTTAAATCTTTATTTAGGAATAAAGTAGGTAAAATGAGTTCCCAGGCATGGAGGCATCCATGCCTGGATTGAGCCCATGGGTCAGTCCCATAGAAGAGTAGAACAAGAGAGGCTTCCGGCGGCGATCCCAGCGCATTTGGAGCTAGAGAGCAGGGCTCTGTTCTTGAAACTCCGAGATTCCCCTCTAGGAAGCCGATTCGGGCGCTATTGATCCTGGAGAGATCAATAGAACAAGGAGGAATCTCCAAGGACCTCGGGAGGGAAGGCAACCACCCCGAAGGTTCAGAAGAACTCTCCTAATTTCAGGGGGGGGGAAAACCAGCCATCCTGGCTGGCCCGAAGCGTTGAAAGCCGCACAGCAGGGAGACAGAGATCAAACAAAAGAATTGCAACTGTATCCAGTTCGAAAGCTGATTGAGACAAAAGCGATGGAGGAAAGCACAGTGATAATTTGCATTAGAAGTGGTTTGCAGAGAATTTGTGACCCCAAGAAGGTGGAAAGCGGTGACAAAAGACTACAAGGGCGGAAGAAGACTGACTGACAGTGACTGCGCAAAAAAGAGAGAGACTGCTCAGATCGAGAAACTTTAAAAAGACTTTACAAGCGGCAGAGTAAGATAGGACTTTGAATTTGAACTGAATAGAGAGGAAAGGAATCTGGAATTGACTAAGGATCCACAGCGTGACAGGCGAAAAGATCCAGAAAGAAAACAACAAGAAGATTAAAAAACAGCGAGAGTGCAAGTGAGAGTGGCAGCGCCATTGAAGCAATGAAAGTGAACGAGAGTGATGCAATACTAGCGGACTATAATAGATTTGTGGCGATTTGGGAAGCCTGAGAGACTGAGAGACATTAAAGACAATACAATATACCATATTTTCCGGCATATAAGACGACTTTTTAACAAAGAAAAGTCTTTTCAAAAGTCGGGGGTTGTCTTATACGCCGGGCATAAGCCTGCGGGTTGCTGCGCGGAGCTTCCCCCACTGTCCCAGGCATCCACATGGACTCTCCGACTTCCCCAGACCCCCAGTGATGGCGAGCCCCAGCTGTATGGGGAAGTTGGAGCATCCACGTGGATGCCTGGGACGGTGGGGGAAGCTCCGTGCAGCAACCCGCAGGGTCCAGCATTAAGCGGCTTGCACCCTTGATGAGGTAGGCACAGCTTCCGGAATCTTGAGTTGCCGGCGCGAAGCTGTGCCTACCTCATCAAGGGTGCAAGCCGCTTAGTGCTGGACCCTGCGGGTTGCTGCACGGAGCTTTCCCCACCGTCCCAGGCATCCACGTGGACGCTCCGACTTCCCCAGACCCCCGGAGATGGCGAGCCTCAGCTGTATGGGGAAGTCGGAGCGTCCACATGGATGCCTGGGACGGTGGGGAAAGCTCCGTGAAGCAACCCGCAGGGTCCAGCATTAAGCGGCTTGCACCCTTGATGAGGTAGGCACAGCTTCGCACCAGCAACTCAAGATTCCGGAATAATGCAGGGTCCAGCATTAAGCGGCTTGCACCCGGCATTAATGCAGGGTCCAGCATTAAGTGGCTTGCACCCTTGATGAGCTGGCACAGCTTCCGGAATCTGAGTTGCCGTTTTATTCCTCAGAACCGAGGAATAAAATCTCTAATAAGAACATAAAAACAATAAGGACCATTAGTAGAACTATCATTTTTAAATTGCTTTTACAGGTGTAATGTAATTTATTTGAATAAATTTGAAATCTTTCCCTATGGCATGTTATCTGTAAGTATGTACAGGAAAATCACAAAGAGCCTTAGTAAACTTCTGGGAATCCAACTTATTATAATACATGGGAAAATAATTTTAATAAATATTTTGGAAAAGATACCAGTTCCTCACAATATGTAACTAATACTTGCTATCATACTTTTATAATTCTGTTCTCCCTGTATACATTATGAACCAATACTTAATTTAACACTCATTTTTAAAAAAATATTCCCCTGCCCACAATTAATTATGCTATCTAATTAACAATAGTATTATTTGTATGGTTATGCAACATCCACTTTAGAACAGGAATGGGAAAATATGAAGCTTGCAGACTTAATCTGGTTTAGCTAGCTTGCCCCTATTTGATGAGTCCCATCACTGCTCCTTTCCAGTGCTAGATCTCCAACTGTCAATGTAACTTTTGCTTTACTCATATTCATCTTTTTTCACATGGGTATAATGGGCAGTAATAATAATAACTTTATTATCATTGTACGTGTATACACAGTATACCCATACAACAAAATTCATTTAACACCCAAAGACCAGGCCCAACACACATAACAATCCCCAAACACACTCCCAACCAGCACAATTCCCCACCCCTAAACCACCCAAGCATCCACACAACAGACCAAGTAATACTGTCCAACAGCTCATTGATGGTGGCCCTTTAGTTCATTGTTGAGTGCAATTATAGCTCTGGGATAATGCCAGTAGCTGATCTCATTGGCATTTCTAACAGAATACCAACAGTTCTCATGCTACTCTTCCTCCCTGAGAAAATAGCATTAGGCTGGGCAAAATCAGAAGGATCAAAAGGAACCAACCTCTGGTTTATTAGATGGAACTTTGAATCACAGAAGTAATTGTCATTGAGTAGAAGTTCCTAATGTAATGATCATTATTTCGTTACTGTCTTCATATTAGCATCAGTGTAGTGAAGGGAGATGCTAGATCTGACCTTTGATTTCATGCCATTAAGTTATTGCCAACTCTTAGGGTTCACATTCATAGATTTTGTCAATGATGATCTGTACCTAATCTGGTGGTTGAGATCTTCCCATAGCACCCCAATCACCATTATAATTGAGTCTATCCACCTTGCTGCTTGTCATCCTCTTCTCTTTCCCCTCCATTTTCCAGCATTACAACCATCTCCAGAGAGCTGTTAAATGTCCTTTTTTGATATTGGAGAACTAATTTAGGACTGAATTAATTTCCTTACCTCACTTTGGAAGGAGGATATTTTGCAGCAGTATTTGGAAGCTAATGGCATTTGCTATGTTTTCTGTTCTCATATTAGCAGATTCTGGTATAGTGGTATAAAGAGTCAATACTTTCTTCTTCCAACAAGGATTGGGAGCAGGGCAGGGGGAGAGAGAAATATTACCTGGAGTTATTCTTTTAAGAGTGCAAGAGTTTCAGCCTTCTGTATCTGTGCAGCTAGAGCCGTGGTAATGCAGTAGTTAGAATGCAGTACTGCAGATTACTTCTGCTGCCTGCTGGCTGCCTGCAGTTTGGCAGTTCAATTCTTACCGGTTCAAGGTTAACTCAGCCTTCCATCCCAATGATTTTGTCCAGCCCATTTTTGGAGTTTTGTGTGACATTATTTCCAATTTGCTTTTTTCCCCTCCCTTTTTTAGATTTGTTCCAATACACACAAAGGGAATAAACATGTGTATAGCAAAACATATGTTACTCCAATACTTTTCTGTGAGAAATACTTCATTTTCTGGAAAAAATTCAGGGGTGCCAACATTTACGGCCATGACTGTATGTTTATAAGTGACAGTTTTCCTGCTAAGTACCTGCATGTCATAAGCATTTGAATTAAAATTACCATATTGAAATCAAATCTGATGTTTTTTAAGTTTTATTTGGTGTGTGTTGGAAGAGGGGTCGTCTTATATGGCGAGTATAGCCCAAACCCTATATTTTAACAGGAAAAGTAGGGGGTCGTCTTATACGCCCAGTCGTCTTATACGCCGGAAAATACGAGAGGAACTTTTTCACAAGAACCGTTGCACGTAAGAGTGGAAAAGAACTGTATATCAACTGCAAAATAACTTTATATTTATATCAGATCAATTTTTCTAAATAAGTGTCAATTCTGATCAATATTTAGCAATAATAGGATTCTGAATAATTGATGTTTACTTAACTATATGGTTGATCTCCTAGGATTTAATTAATTAAGGGAAATAGAACTTTAAGTAAATAGAAATATTTGAACAGTTCAATATTTAATCCTTGCCTATTTATTTACATTAGTGATACTTGATTTCATAGATTCTAGTAGATAGATTGATTAACTTACTGTACTACTTATACCTATTTAATTCCATGGATGATTGCTTAGGAAATAATTAATTAATTAAGGGTAATAGAACTTTAAGTAAATAGAAATATCTGAATAGTCTAATATTTAATCCTGGCTTATTTATTCATATTAGCGATACGTGTATTGATAGATCCTATCAGATAGATTAATTAACCCATTGTACTACTTATATCTATTTAATTCTATGGATGATTGTTTAGGAAAGAATTGATTAATTAAGGGTAATAGAACTTTCAGTGAATAGAAATATTTGAATAACTTAATATTTAATCCTTGCTTAAATACTTACAAGAGTGACATTTGTTTTGACAGACTCTATTTGATAGACTAATTAATTTACAGTAATTCATTGTACTGTTTATATTCAGACCTAATGATGTGTTAGAACCTGAAGTTTTTCCCCATACCTCCCCTATACTAGTCTTCTTTCCCCCAATTAGAGTGCATAAGTTATATTGATATACCCATACATTTAAGTGCCTATTAGAGTGTCCAGTGCTGAAAATATATATAGAAATTACAGACCAATTAATACTGGAAGAAGATAAGCCCCAGACATTATCATAGATAAACACACAACTACAAGTAACAAAAGCGAAGAACCAATAAGAATATTTAAGTGTATGAAATTTTGGGACAACTTACTAAAAAGAACCAATATGACAAGCACTGCCACAACCACTATAACCAAAACAACCAAAAAAATAATTCCAAGCCAGACCCCACTTACAGCCTCTCCTGCTCAACAGAGATCTATTGAAACAATGTTAGGAACTGAAAAAGAAAAGGCAGCTTCCATATCCAGCATGCAAACTATCCATTCAGCTTTGGCAATGCTACAGGAAACGATGATTAAGACCCAAGAATCAATTGCCAACAACCACGAAGAGACAAGACAAAATCACGATGATCTGAAATCTGATGTGGGAAGGATAAATGAAAATATACAGAAAATGGATAATAAGATAGAAAAGATTCAACAGAACATTGCCAATAATGAACAAAGGATCCAAAAAACGGAACTCAAAATGGAACAGACAATAAAAAAAGTAGAAAGGCTGGAATACCAACAGTTGACAAGTAATTGAGAGACGGAAGACGCCCTTACATTTCTCGAAATGGAAAAAGCATCGTTCTATTTAAGGTTCCAGAACATCACAGAAACCAAGGAGGAAGACTTAGGAGAGATTATGACAGAGATTTTTGCGGAAACATTACGGAGAGACAAAAACGATATAAGAAGAAATATTGACGAAATTTACAGGGTTCATACTAATTACGCACGAAGGAACAAGCTCCCGAAGGAAGTGCACGTCTGATTTACAAAGAAAACAACAAAAGAGGAAATATATAAGAAAATGAGAGAAGAGGCGATTTACTATAAAGGGAAGGAAATAATAACTTTGAGGCAAATTCCGAGATGCGTGAGAGATCAGAGAAAAAACTATAGCTTCCTTACAACACAATTGAACAAGCACAAAGTAATGTTCCGCTGGCTTTTACCAGATGGTATTTTGATTTCATGGCAAAATAAGAAAGTGAAGATAGACAACTTAGAAGGAGCCCAGGAGTTTTTTGATCAATATTTTATTATGGAAGAAGACCAAGAAGCCAGAGAGGAACCAGAGAATAGGAGCCAAGATGAACACTCTATAGAAGAAACAGAAGATGACCAAGGGGAAAAGAAGAAACAGGAAAGGGAAGAAATGGAGAGAGGAGCGAGGGGAAAAACGCAAATGGTAACAAGAAACACAAGTAAACAAAAGGCAATTACTAGATAAGGAGGAAGATGGAACAGGAAATAAAAATAATTTCGATTAATATAAATGGATTAAACGCCCCAACCAAGAGAACCCGGACATTTGCTAAACTACATAAATTGGAGATGGATATAATCAGTCTACAGGAAGTCCACATTAAAAAAACCCACCAAAAATTGCTAGAAAATACAAGACTAGGAAATCTTTATACTTCACTATCAGACCAAAAAAAAAGAGGTATTGCGGTTTACATCAAGAAGCACTTAAAAACAAAACAAGTATATCAAGACGAAGAGGGAAGAGTTCTAATGATCGAAATACAAACAGAGTCAAAAACAATATTACTGACCACGATCTATCCACCAAATGAAAACCAACGGGCCTTCTATAAAAATTTACATAATAAAATAAAAGATTTAGGCTATGAAAATATCCGCCTCATAGGTGACTTCAACGCAATCTTAGATACAGAAAGAGATTATAAGAGCACCAAGAAGAACAAAACCAGGAAAAAAACCCTACCAGACACTTCTATGGAAATGGCACAAGAACTATGTCTACAAGATGCCTGGAGGGAAGTAAATAAGGAAAAAAAGCAGTATACTTTCTACTCTAATCCACATCTATCCTGGTCTAGGATAGACATGGCGTGGATGACAACGGACCTTAGGAAAGATTTAGACGAAATAGAAATATCCACAAATATATGGGCAGATCATAGTCCGTTAAAAATAACTTGGAAAGGACATCGAATAAAAAAGAGGTGGATGATGAACACTGAAATCTTAAAGGATAAGGATTATATACAAACAATAGAAAAAGAAATGAAAATTTTCTTCGAAATTAATAAAAAAGAGCAAACTTCCACCCAAAACCTCTGGGATACGGCGAAAGCTTACATAAGAGGGCTGACAATAGCATATGTAGCGAAGAAAAACAAAGAACAACGGCAGAGAAGAGAGAAATGGCTGAAAGAACTTAAGGAATACGAACACGAGCTACAGAAGGAACCCCAAAATAAAAGAATCAAAGAAAAAATAAATTTGATAAAACACAAAATAAATTTGAATACACAGATAGAAATAGCCAGGAAAATTAAACTAGTGAAACAGAATTACTTCGAACATGCCAACAAGACAGGGCGATGGCTGGCATACAGACTGAAAAAAGAAAAAGGGACCATACACCAACTTAAAGACAATACTGGAGAGATACAATTTAGAAATAAAGATAAAAAGGATATAGCAAGAGCATTCTTTCAAAAATTATATGAACAAGAGGAACCCCCAGAAGAAGATATTAGACAATACCTAAGGGAAGCCGAAATCAAAGAATTAGAAGAGACACACAGAGACGCTTTGGACAGACCAATTACAATGATGGAACTTATTGAGGCGAAGAAAAAACAAAAAATAAATAAGACCCCGGGACCTGATGGAATACCAGCAGAGTTCTACAAAAATTGTCAACAATCGGTGGATGAAACCCTGCTTGAAGTATTTAATGATGCAATTATGGAAGCCAAAATTCCGAATTCCTGGACAGAGGCTATCATTACATTAATACCCAAAGAAGAAACAGATCATGCAGATATCCAAAATTATAGACCAATATCTTTGTTGAATGTGGACTATAAATTGTTTACATCAATTATCACAGAAAGAATCAAGAAAATAATTGAAGATTACATACACCCTGATCAAAATGGTTTCATTCCAAGGAGACAACTAAAAAATAAGATTAGGCTAATAATTGATGTACTTGAATATTATGAAATGAATGTAGACAAACAATCAGCCTTAATTTTCTTAGATGCACAAAAGGCATTCGACAATCTTAACTGGAAATTCCTCACCCTACAATTGGAAGCTATGAAATTTGGAGAAAAATTTATAAAGATGTTAAAAAGAATGTATTCGGTACAGACAGCGAGAATAACAATTAACGGCAACTTAACAGAAAAATTTCCAGTATCAAAAGGGGTGAGACAAGGCTGCCCCCTATCACCCCTATTATTCATACTGGCCTTGGAAACCCTCTTAAAGGAAGTCAGACGAGACAACGAAATAATAGGTCTAAAAGCCAAACGAGAAATATACAAACTCCAAGCCTTCGCCGATGATATTGTATTCATTATAGAACAACCAACTACATCTGGCGCCAAGTTGTTAAACAGAATAGAGAAATATGGGAAAGTAGCCGGTCTCAAAATCAACAAACAAAAAACAAAGATATTAACAAAGAACCTCACCAATCAACAAGAAAAACAATTAGAAGATGAATTAGGCATACAAACTACGAAGAAAGTAAAATATCTAGGAATATGGCTGACTAATAAAAGCTCTTCAATAAGAGAAGATAATTATGATAAATTAACAAAACAAATTAAAAAAGACCTAGGAATTTGGAAAAAGCTACAATTATCATTCTTGGGGAGGATCGCTTCAATTAAAATGAATGTACTACCACGGATTTTATTCTTATTCCAAGCAATTCCAATAAAACCAGGGAAAATTTTTTTTAAGGACTTCAACAAATTAATAGCTGACTACATATGGCAAGGGAAGAAAGCACGAATCAAACTAAAGCATTTACAAGATACAAGAGAAAGAGGAGGATTGGCACTACCCGACTGGGAATCTTACTACAAAGCATCAGTATTAATTTGGATAAAGGAATGGATGGATCTAAAAAATCAAAGATTGCTGAGTCTGGAAGGATTTGACCTACAGTGAGGATGGCATGCCTTCCTCTGGGAAGGCACAGATAAAAAACATGATTATTTCCAGAGACACACAATCAGACAATCATTATATCAAACATGGCAAGGTATTAAAAAGGTACATTATAATAAAATCCCAGAATGGCTGTCAACAATGGAAGCCCAGATTTACCCAAACGCCATGGACAGTAGTAAAATGAAAACCTACCAAGAGCTGCTAAACCACATGGGGGAACTAAGAAGAAGGCATGAACTGAAGGAGATGGGTACAGACATTGACTGGTGGCCATATGCACAAATTAAATCAAGATATAAAAAAGATTTGGCTCAATTTGGATTCCAAAAAGGTCAAACTGAACTGGACAAAATTTTGCAAGGGACACAAGACAAACTAATTAAAAAAATCTATAATTATCTACGAGGATATAAATTAGAAGAAGAGGTAGTGAAAGAAAACATGATAACCTGGTCAAAAAATGTCGGCTACAGTATCGAACTTGACAAATGGCAAAAATTATGGACAATAAACTATAAATTGACAATGTCTGTATCATACAAAGAAAATCTCTACAAAATGTTCTATAGGTGGCATCTGCCACCAGCCAGATTAGCAAGAATGTTCCCCAATACACCATCAACATGCTGGAAATGCAAACTCCATAAAGGCACTTACTATCACATGTGGTGGACCTGCCCAATGGCAAAACAATACTGGCAAATGATTAGATCCCAGATAGAAGAAACCATACAGCAAAAGATAGAAATAAGACCAGAAACCTTTCTACTTGGAATACTAAACGGACAATATGAAAAAGAAATAATATATTTAATTATACATATGATAACATATGATAACATATGGCGGAGGGCCATTAACTTTCCCCAATGTGGCTGCAGGAGCCGGAGCCCCTTGACCCACCAGTGGGATCAAAAGTCCCTCTTTCCTCCCATCTGGTGGCCTTTTAAGAAACTGCCATGGCTGGCACAAAAACACCTAACATGTCTTTTATATGCAGATGAAAGAGGCTAAAACTGCAGGAGCAGGTCACCCATTTGCCCCACCTTTTTCAGACAGGCTCAGCAGAGAGAGAGAGGAGTAAGAGAAAGAAAAAAAAGTTAAAATGAGCAGAAAAACCTCACTCCCCACCCACCCACCCCCACCCCCAATTTGCTGCTGTCGTTTTTTTCAAGGCAAAAAGTCCTTGAGTTAACCAGCGAGGACGAGGGGAAAAAAGTTAAAAGACTACACAGAAATCTCACCCCTTTTCTCCACTCAGCATTCTCTCAACAAAATCATTTTCTCCATTTCTCCCTCTCTCTCTAGCTTTAGTAAATCACACGTTTCCCACATTCTCCATGGGATCTTTCCAGGGGTGGGTTCTAAATTTTTTTACTATCGGCTCTGTGGGCGTGGCTTATTTTGTGGGCGTGGCTTGGAGGTCATGTGACTGGGTGGGCGTGGCTAGCTGGTCATGTGACTGGGCGGCCATGGCTATGTGTATAGGGACTACTCAGAGGGCTGCAAAAAGTCATTTCTGACAGGTCCTTGCACTTTTGACCGGTCTTCACACTTATGACTGGTCATCATTTATGCCCATTGTAGCATTCTTAACAACCATGTCACTCATTTCACAACTGCTTCTCTTCACCATAGTGACAAGATAGGGCAAAAACGTAAAATGTGAGGACAGTCGTAAGTTCGAGGACTGGTCAAAAGTGCGAGGACCAGTCAAAAATAACTTTTTCAGTCCTCTGAGTAGTCCATATGCATAAAAGGATACAGCAATAGAGAGGGATGAAGGAAGGGAAGAGAAATTAGAGTAGGAGTGAGGGTGAAAGAGGGAGGAAGAGAGGAGGAGAAGGAGAAAGGAAAGAGGAAGTAGGGAGAAGAAGAAGGGGGGAAGAGAAAGTAAGAAGGAAAGAAAAAAGAGAGGTGGTAGGTTTGAGGAGAAAGATTGCTGTACAATAAAAAAGTTGAAAGGGAAGAAAGCCAACCCCAAACAAATATAAAGATATTAAGATAAAGAATGAATTGTTAAACTTTAAAGAATAAAAGAGAACAAATATGAATAAATAGCAATAATTAGAAACACACATACAAACATACCATGTATTTTCTTTGAACAGAGTATTTGGCCGGTTCACAAATTTAAACAGCGTTTAGTCATTTCAATTAAATTTACAATTTCTATATTTCCTTTTTGCCATATTTATTCCTCATCTATTTTTTAAAAAAACCAGTATTACCCTTCATCCTCATCTCTAATCTTAATCAAATTCAGTTTTTCCCTTCTATTCCATATTATACCCCTTCCCATTGTCATCTATTTTTATATCCATCCTCACATTGGTTAATTATGTAATATTACAGTTGTTTAATACAAATTCAACATTTTAGTTAGTTATATAACTATCTTTTTGTATATTAATCAATATGAACATGAATATTCCAATTACTTCCATGCAATCCAATTTCTTACAAATCAATTAATTATATTTACCAATAATAACAAACCAAATAATTTCCCCCATATATTCCTCCAAACCACATCTTAACGATTTCTGCTTTCAACACAATATACAATTAATAGTATCTCAATTATTACAATTCCCTAGTTAAATAGAGCTTTTTTTCTTCTGTGTTTTAAAATCTTGAACTCTCCTCTTTTGTCCTAAATTTCCCATTGTTTGCAGTTTTGCACCTACCTCTTTTGGTGAGGAAAAAGAAAAAGAAATCTCTCTCTGCCACATTTTGTCACGTTGCAGCAAAGACCCTGCTTTACTTTCAGTTTCGCTTTTTCAGCATAGCTAGGGGGAAAAAAACCTGCTCCAGCACTGTTTGCACCTAGCAAAAGACCCCTGGCACAAAACAGCTGAGAGCAAATCAGCTGAGAGTTGGGAGACCGATCTAATCAATTTGTGGTAATCAACCTATGCTGAAGCTGAAAGGGGCTGTTTTTTCTATTTACATTTACACCAACTTTTATCCTCAACATACTCACATTTGCACTGCAATCAAACTGCTTATGTAAACCAATTTCACATGCAAAAATCCCCCTTCATGCCAACCAATCATTACAATTATTTCAGGGAGCTTTTTTCACAAGCCATTTTCTAAATAATTTTGTGTACTATTATTAGAGGGTTTCATCCTCCATCTAGGTCTGGTAATGATTACGCACAGACACATACACACACATATACCATTAAACAACATTTTCAGATCTGTGGAGGTTTTGTCCATCCTTTTAAACCCCCACTTTTTCTTTCCTTAGTCAATCTGTAGCTCATTCTTCAAGCAGTGGGAAAACGCAGGAAGTAGTTTTAATGAAAAATGTGATTATGGGCCCTAACTTCTGCCAGTTTCCCTGTCACGTGAAATGTCTAACATGTACACAAACCCCTTCCCCACACAGTCATGCAAGGGTTAACAGGATCACATACCCATAATCCCACCTTACCTGAGACTCCTCTCCTTGAGTATAAAAGGGACCACCATGAGGTCATCCAGCAGTTCCACATGTGCACCTGTAATAGAAGGATAGAGGTTTGTTAATGCTGAACTCAGAAGACCTAGGATCTATTCAGGCCTACAATAAATGATTATTGAAGATCAATACTTGTACTTGTGAGTTACTGGGTTAGATCCACCTCCCAACATTCCCACAGCTTTAAGCCCAAGACAAGAAGTTTACTTAATTGGCCGGCTGGCTAAACATATCACACTCAATTCAATCTCAGTCAATTCTACACACTATTACTATAGATGCACACCTAAGAATTTTTAACAGGAATCACATCAAATTGATCAAGTCAAATTATCTGAGTCTTCCCATTTAGACAGGCTTTACCTTTTTATTACCTGCTAAACCCTGGGTGGGAAGAACAATAAACCTTTTCTTCTTTCTTCTTAGTTCTTTCAGAGTTTTCTGGCTCTTTTGAGCATGGTAAATTCTCGAGATCTTTATAACACTGTAGTATTTCTTTTTCTTCTACTCTTGGGTCTTCCTACCACACATAACAGCATAAACTAACCATATCTCCTTTGGTCAGCCCCAACTTCTAAATCATCTTACTGTAAGGAGGGGCTTCCCCAACCTTTTAAGTATTTTTCCCTAAAGGACTAGTCCAGTCTATTTACAATTTGGGATTCTTCCTAATTGTTTTAGTGAACTTCTCACTTTTACTTAAAGTTACACCGATTGTTCTTTCTCCTCAAGCACTGGATTGTTACTACCTGTCTTTGCCCTGGGGATGTTCTGTCCCTTCTGATTCTATCTTGAATCTCCCAGCAGGTGCTGGCCTATTTTTAAAGATCCAAACTCTTCTTAATTTACATGTCCATGAAGCCAGGTTAGTATCATCCCATTGATTTAGTAGCTGTCCTAAAAGACTGTCAGAAGGGATTTCTACCTCCCAATTTGTTAGTTTAATTTTTTTTCTTTAGTTTTACAACAACAACAATTGCCCATCCTCTTGTGAGTTTCCCTGATTATGGTTGCCTGAGATTCTCGATTTAAAAATCCACTCAAAATCCACAACACCAGTTTGCTTCCCTTCGGGCTGGCCTTCCTCCTTGCGTAAGGAAATGCAACCTTTCAGGTCCGCACTTGGTTTGGACTCACCAGTGTTCCCAGAACACAGTCCAACACTGCCGTTATCGCAGAACCTCCTACAATCGCTCTCCTGACCACCCAGGTACAATCACGTGTTTCCCTCCTTTGGGGCAAAAGTTTTCTTACCTGGGCCAGTGCACTGGGTTACCTGGTCCTGGTCCTCAGTTGTTGACTCTCCCTTTTTTTTCTTCTTCTTTGATTTTGTAGACCAGAGTTGTTAATTTAGTTTGGCTCAGAGCCCGCAATGGGAAGCTAGGTCTCAGATAACTCTAGCCAGTTGAAATCAACAGGACCGCACCCGGAATTTTCTGAGAACAGCTCCCCCTTAAGACCCTCAAGCCCCACATTGGTGCGCCAAGACTGTGAGGTATAAGACCCAAATATTTTAATCCTCACAATTCATAAACAAGTCTGGTTCAATACGTTAAACACTTTTATAAAAGAGTAACTTATTATTCATTTCCTTCAATCGTGTAACTTGACTGCAATCACTCCCTTTCATCCACGCATTCGCTAATCAAATGTGCTGGTCGTTAAGTGCACATGAGGTATCTCAGGGTGCGGAAGGCCATGGGGGCCTAGCGATGGAATAGGCCACCTGCTTCAGACCACCCAAAGCCTCCCCCAACCCACTGAGATACCTCATTCTCCCTCCCCTGTGGTCCCCACAATTGCTCCCCACCATTCTGCCATGCCAGGCCATTTACCTTGTGAAGATCTGTCTCCTCTCCAGCCTCTCTGCTGTGGTTTCTTTGCCTGCTTGCAGTCTCGGCGCAAAAAGGAGCGAAATCGCATTGATTGAATCCTCCCATCAGCTTGCAAGCGCTCTTTGCACTAAGATTGAAATGGCACGAAAAGTGTTTGCAAACTGATGGGAGGCTTCAAGCAACATGATTTCACTGCCCCAAAGTCTTGTCGGTTTGCAAACGCTTTTTGTGCCATCCTAGTCTTGGCGCAAAGAGCACTTGCAAGCCAATGAGACTTTGGAGCAATGAAATCGCATTGTTTCAAGCCTCCCACGAGCTCTGAATGGGACAACTTGCCACAGCCAACTCACCATGGCCAACTTGCTGCGGGACAACTTGCTGCGGGAAAACTCACCGCGGGGCAATTTAATAATTCTATTTAATTATTTAAAATAAATAAAAATTATTTTAATTTTTGCCATTCACATTTCATTCTGTACCTCCTTTTGCATCCTTTCTTTATTGATTCTATTCCACCATTTCTTTGATATTAGTGTAATTCTTGTCCCGCAGTGAGTTGTCCTGCAGCAAGTTGGCAGTGGCGAGTTGGCCATGGTGAATTGTCATAGACCCCCCATCAGCTTGTAAGCGCTCTTTGCCCCGAGACTGGGACGGCATGAAAAGTGTTTGCAAGCTGATGGGAGGCTTCAAGCAATGCAATTTTGCTGCCCCAAAGTCTCATTGGCTTGCAAGCACTCTTCAGCCAGAGAACAGAGGCCTAAACTACTGTAGTACAAGCTCTCACACTACTGATCTCACACTACAGTACTTTAAGCCTCTGTTCTCTACGAACCAAGGCCTGCACGAGATCTGGGGCAAAAGGCTTTGCAAACAAAAAGGCTTTCCCTCTGTTTGCAAAGCCTTTTGCAGAGGATCTCGTGCAGGCCTCGGTTCACAGATCCATGTTCAAAACCCTTAATTATTTTCATTTTTAATATCCAAATTTCACTTATGTGGCCAGACTTTCATGACAAAAACTTAAGCAATTCCTCATAAGAACAAAAGAAGCAGATGTTCCATAACAGACTGACTACAGGAGAGATTGAGATAACATTTCCCACAATACAGAATGAATAGAAAAGGGAAAAGTTCTTGTCCCTTTAAGAAGAAAAAAGACCAGAGATATATGCAAAAGTAAAGTAAAACAGTGAAGTTCTTTTCAAAATTATTAAAATACAAAATCCTTGCTATAAAAATCCAGTGTAAATTCAATTATATCAAATCACTTTCACTATCAAGGAGAAAGTCTTTGTGCCATTGACTTCCATGTGGTAAATGTGAAAGCGTTTTGTAACTTCATTAATAAACAGTAGAATACAGTAAAAATTTGTCAGTGTATAAGAGTTCATGAGTTGGAATAGGCATAGCAACAAGGTCAGCCAATGGGGGCTTTTTGGTGGTTCAGACAACTAGGAGCCTGGGCATGGCTTAGCTCAACTGTTCTGTATATAGGAGAAGTCTTGTCTCTGCTGTCCCTGGCCTGTGTTTGTACCTACTTACAATCTCTCCTCTACCATGTTGGAAAAACCAGCATGGATATGTATGCCTTATGTGTCATTATGTATATAAAGAAGTTTTGAATCCTGCTGAATTGTCTGATAGTGTGTGCTGCAACAAATTCTAACAGGTTATGGGCCCAGAGCACACAGAAAGACTGAACTGTAATTAAACCAAGGGACTGCCTGTGTTAATAGAGAAACACAAGACAGAGAAGGCTTGCAGGATGGCTGTTGTTGAATTCAAGGAGAGCTCTCTGCCTCGATTGGGACAGAAAAATTATATTATTTGGGACATCCAGTTTGGCGTCGCAGCAATGCAGACAGGGAAATGGCAGGGCTCTGATGAGCCTTGCCAAAACCCCGTCTGGCTAACCGCTGCTGACAGGTCTGTGGACCTACCCTGTCCTGAAGGGACAGGGGGAAAAGGAGGTACCACTTGGGTGGCTGAGAGGAGACCCTCTAAGTCAGCAGCGGGGGACGGCAGCCATGGCGGCTGCCCTGAGGCTGCGACAAATCAGGATAAGCAAAGTGCAGGAGGAAGGAAGAAAGGACGAAGTGCTTCGGAGCTGGGTGAGTGACACCAGCCCAGGCTTGATACAACGCATTAATGAGGATATTTAAATAAGACCCCAGGCCTTACTTAGCGGCTGAAGAGCTGAAAGGCTTGAAGATTTGGGGGGGAAAAAGTGGGGGGAAAGAAGTTTTAAACCCTTTAAGAACTGTATGTCACCACTGATTGATTGGAGGGAATTGCTTATTAACTAAATAAAGCCTGATACTTGAACTTAAAAAAAAAACCTGAGAACTTGAAAAGAAAAAAAGTGAACTAAGGATTTGCCACCTTTAAAAGCCAGAGAAAGAGATCAAACAGATTGCTACATAAATGTTTCAAAATGGCGATTGAAACTGTGACTAAGTGAAAGTGCTCTTTGTGGAAATTTACTTTCTCAGAAAAGAACCTATTTGACTTGCTACATATTGTGGATTACTTTGAAAAGAACTATGGTTTTTTGAACTTTGGAGATCCCTATTCTGTCCTTTGATGGTTTTACAAAGAAAGAAGAGATACAACGTTTAAAAGACTTTTAACTAAATAGCGTAGCAATAAAATTTTTGGCGTTGCAGCAGAAGATGAGAAGTCAATGTCTTTACTGGAAGCAGACTTTACAATGGAATTAAAAGGATATGCAGAATTTTAAACGTGGAAGTATTGACTTTGAATTGAAATGCGTATGGACAGATAAGAAAGAGAAGAAGCAAAACAGATAAATTGGATAGCAATGTTTGGATGTTTAATTGTTTAAATAGTTCAAAATTTAAATGAGCTTTAAATAAAAATAAGTGTTCATGGTAAATAAAGATAGAAATATTATAAAAATTGAAATGGGAAGTTAAGGTGACTAAAATTGATATGTTCCTAAAAGCATAATTTGTTGTAACATGTATTAGTATTAATTTGATAACAAAGTGGTGGATGATAATTATGATTAATTCTTAATTTATTTATTTATTTATTTATTTATTATTTCAATTTATAAACCGCCCTTCTCCTTGCGGACTCAGGGCGGTGAACAGCCAGAATAAAACATGGTATACAAAAGTTAAAAACAATTAAAAATATTAAATATTATTCGGCCAAGAATTAAAACAACCCAATTTTAAAATCAATTTCAAATTTAAAAACGGAGGATGGGATCAAGCTAGCCCAGCTAGATGGAATAAATGGGTTTTAAGGGCCCGATGAAAGGTCCAGAGATCTGGAATCCTGCGTATCTCCGAGGGTAGGTCATTCCAGAGGGCGGGCGCCACCACAGAGAAGGCTCTCCCCCTGGGGGTCGCCAGCCGACACTGTCTGGCCGACGGCACCCGGAGGAGGCCCTCTCTGTGCGAGCGTACTGGCCGGTGGGAGGCTATTGGCGGCAGAAGGCGGTCCCGCAAGTACCCAGGTCCTAAGCCATGGAGCGCTTTAAAGGTGGTCACCAACACCTTGAAGCGCACCCGGAAGACCACCGGGAGCCAGTGCAGCTCACGCAGGAGAGGTGTCACGTGGGAGCGCCACGTCGCTCCCATAATTCCCCGCGCGGCCACATTCTGGACCAGTTGGAGCCTCCGGGTGCACCTCAAGGGGAGCCCCATGTAGAGAGCGTTGCAGTAGTCCAGGCGGGAAGTCACGAGAGCATGGGTGACTGTGCGTAGGGAGTCCCGATCTGATTTAAGATGATGCATTAAGGTACACAGATGGAAATTATAATTGTGATTATACTTGATATATGCTGGGGATGATTAATATTAAGAAATAGATGGGAATACACCCTGGAAGAGTATAGTTGAGATAGTGGATTAAAAGATAATATTTGGAAAAAGAAATTCTTAATAGGTTAGTAGAATAGAAGTTGGAGTTAATGGAAATTTTTTATTTAATTTGATTTATATGCCGCCCTTCTCTGGAGACTCAGGGCGGCTTACAATGTATTAAGCAATAGCCTTCATACTTTTGTATATTTATACAAAGTCAGCTTATTGCCCCCACAAACTGGGTCCTCAATTTACCCACCTTAGAAAGGATGGAAGGCTGAGTCGACCTTGAGCCTGGCTAGGATTGAACTCACAGAAATTACAGGCAGCTGGTGCTAATTGCTGCCTTTAGTAGGAGGCATTAGCCCCCTACGCTACACAGGCTCCTAATAGAATATGCTGAATATGAAGAGAATATGCTGAGAAATCAGCCAAACAATGAAATGCTGGAAACCAGCCAAATAATAGGTGGAGTTAAGGAGGAAAATGCTGTTAATCAGCCAAAATAAAAAATGCTGTTAATCAGCCAAATAAAAGGGGGAGTTAAGGAGGACAATGTGCTGAAAACTCAGCCAAAATATGCTATGCTGGAAATCAGCCAAATAATTTGGATTTAGATTTTTAGATTTTATTAAATTTATATACCGCCCTACTCCCGAAGGACTCAGGGCGATGAACAGCCAAAAGATAAAATACCGACAATACAAACATTAAAAAACCCGTTAAAATAGATTAAATGTTTTGGCCCAAAAACAAATTTAAAACACCCAATTTATAAAACAGATTAAAAGCCAGATTAAAAGCAATTTAAAAAGGGAAAGTTAGGCCAGGCCAGCCTGCTGGAATAAAAGTGTTTTGAGAGCACGGTGAAAAGTGCGCAGATCCGGGATCCTCCGTATCTCTGGGGGGAGCTCATTCCAGATGGTAGGTGCCCCCACAGAGAAGGCTCTCCCCCTGGGGGCCGCCAGTCAACACTGTTTGGCCAACGGCACCCTGAGGAGCCCCTCTCTATGGGAGCGTACTGGTCGGTGAGAGGCTACTGGTGGCAGAAGGCGGTCTCATAGATACCCCGGTCCTATGCCATGGAGCGCTCTAAAGGTGGTAACCAAAACCTTGAAGCGCACCCGGAAGACCATAGGTGGAGTAAGGGAGGAGAATGAGGAGAATATATTGAAGAATAATTATTAACAAGGGGTGAAAAAAAAAGAAAATGTTGGGTGATAATTAAAATGAAATGGTAAATTTTGAGATCTTTGTGTAAAAGTTTAAGAATATAACAGGATAGTTTGGGCTTAGAAAAATAGAAAGAAATTTTGATTAATAAATTGAAATAAAAATTGAGTTGTATATATTTTGAAACTAAGATTTGTGGTCATAAAATTGTAAGGTAAATATATAGATTAATAGAATAGATTGTCTTTGTGTTTAATGCTGATGCTAAAAGAAGCAAGGGATATATATATATATATATGGAGATTTGTGTTAGTAAGAGATTAGGATGTTTGATAATAGAAAGATTAAGATGTTGAAATTTATGTTAAAACTGCTTGTTTTTCATTTGTTAAATTAGTGTACCCATTTATGACCGGATCAAGACTTCGTTCTAAAAAAATAAATAAATTCTGTTTTATGTTTATGTTGGAAAAAATAAAAAAAATGTTACAAAAAAAAAAGAATTATATTATTTGGGCTGCAAAGATGGAGTGTTTCCTGAAGGCTAAGGAGCTCTGGGATATTGTTGTTAATTCACCCCAGGGGCCATTGGCAGCTGCAGATCAAAAGCAACATGATAAGGCACTGGCCTACATCATTTTAAGTTTAGAAGATGAACAATTTATAAATGTGGCTAATTTAACAGCAGCACAGGAAGTCTGGCTGAAATTAAGAAGTGTGCATGTGAGTGCATTAGCATGCAATATTGTGCAATTATCAAGAAAATTATACAGACCCCGGCTTGAACCACATGGTTCTGTGGAGCAGCATTTTGTACACATGCAGACTCTATTTGTTGAGTTAGAATGCGTGGAATGCAGATTCCTGAATCTCAGAAAGTGTTGTTGGTGTTAAATAGTCTGGATGTAACGTTGGACAATTGTTTGTTTAACCAGAGCTGGCCTGCAAAAAAGCAAAAGTGCATGGTGGTGGACTTCCCGCATCCCCAGCAGATGGTGATAGTTGTGTTTCTATGCATGTATCTCAAGCAGCAGAGGAGATATGTCATTCTATGTCACAACTACAAGCCCCTAACTGCAAACTCTCTGAATATGAACCATGTTTATCTGGATATAGTGCAGTCATGGGAGAAGCCTATCCGAAATTTCAGGGCTATGGAATACTATCATCGATATAGATTTATTAATCTTGACCGAATCCAGTCTTTTCTAGATGCTATTAAGGCAGGACATAAAATGAAATTGGATATAAGAGTGAAATAATACGGGGTCAGCCTGCATGATCTCTGAAGAACCCTTTTGACTGGAGAAAATTCAAGAAGTTCAAGAAGTCAAACCGCAGGCAAAGAAACAGTTGCTGGGTTCAAAAAGTCAAACTACAAGTATTAGCTAACTTCCTGGTACTATGTTAAAATGCAGAACTAACCCACATGGAGTTTCCTGCCTAAAGCGATAGTGGAGGGGGACTAGCTAAAGAGGCTGATCTAAGATACTTCCTGTTTTTGTTAGTATATAGATACATATCTTAAACAGAATCCTGGTTCAGATGTTAGGATTTATATTATGCTATCTGAACCTTTTGGCCAAAATAAAGCTTTTTCTGATTTTGAAATTCATCTCTTTATTTTTCCACGACACTATAGAGGCTATTCATAATGCGATACAGACTCTTTTGAATAATATGGCTAGGGACGTAGGCCCAAACGACTTTGTTCAACTCCGGTTGGATGCAGAGGGGTTAAATCATCCTCTCTTTTCTCTTAGGAGGTGTGTGAATGATTTAAATGCTGATCATTTTCTGACCAATGTTGAAAATCTGCTTCAAAGTAAGGCAAAGATATTGTGGGGAGGTAATTTACAATTAGTGGTTACTATCATGAAGAACAAGAAGGGGGGCGGCCTTAGGAAGTTAAACAGTGTGCTGCTCATCAGAGTCCTGGAGAAAAAAATACAACACCTAGTAGATTTCGATGCGGAAGATGAATTTCTGTGTTTTGCTGGCTGTTTGCTCAGTCTGATTGGTGTGGATGTTAGAAATCAAGAAATTATTACTAGGGCCAGGGAACTTCACAGCAGGCTGGGTGTTTCCACAGAAAACAGGATTGACTTTTCTCAGATACACCTCTTGGAAGAAGATTTAAGGGTCACTATAAAGATCTTGTTTTATAAACAGGATGGGTGGAGGTTTTTTGTCACAGGTAGCCCACAGCATGAAAAAATAATGTTTATATTGTTACACGACAGGCATTACTATGGCATCAAAAATATCAAGGGCTTCCTGGGCGAACGCTATTTCTGTAAATTCTGCCACACACCCTTACCACCACAAATTAAGTCATGGCTGTCAATATATCAGTAGAGCATGTGTCAAGCAAGAATGTCAGCAGGTAGAGAAGGAGAAGACACACTGCTGTAGGTGCAGTGTTTTGCCAGTCTAAGGTGTGTCTTGAAAGACACACACAATTCGCTATGGAGGGGAATGTTGACTGTAAGAATAAGGAATATTGTGAAACGTGTGGGGTTTACGTCTTTACCCCCCACAAAAAGTGCACGGAAGCCAAGTGTGGACAGTGCTCTGAGAAGGTTGAAAGCTTGAAAGGGCATTTATGTTTTCTAAAATCATTGGACCGACCGTGAATTGGTGAAAGATACATCATTTATGATTTTGAATGCTGTCAAGAGACAGGCACCCATATACCTAATTATGCCTGTGCCAGGGATATGTTGAAGGATGGGTATGATAAAGATGTTGTGAGGTGGGATTGTTATGGTGTTAGATGCCTGGAGCAGTTTGTAAAGACATTTATAAATCATAAGTTTAAAGGATGTACTTTTATCGCACACAACGCCAAAGGTTATGATGGGTACCTAGTACAGAGACAGCTGATCCGTGAAAAGGTTACGGTTCAAATTATAAGTCGGGGGAAACTGTTGTGTATCACCCTTTCCGATTATAAGATTAGGTTTATTGATAGCCTCTCATTTTTGCCCCTTAAATTAAGCAAATTACCAAAAGCTATGGGGTTTCAAGGCAGCAAAGGATATTTCCCTCACTTGTTCAATACAATAGCCAATCAAGACTACATGGGACCACTCCCTGAAACCAAGTATTACAGCCCTGAAACCATGATGCCTGGGAAGAGACAAGAATTCCTGAAATGGCACGCTGCTAATACAGGTACTGTATTTAAACTAAAGAAGGCTCTGGCTTACTATTGCAGACAAGATGTAGATATATTAAGAGAGGTATTCGATTTAGGGAACAGGTGATGAAAATGACTGACTGTGAGTGTCTCAGTGGGGTTAGGGGTGATATTGTTGAGGAGACAGAGATTCGATGCATTGACCCCTTCCAATATATCACATTTATTTATTTATTTATTTATTTATTAATTAAATTTCTATACCGCCCTTCTCCTGGCGGACCCAGGGCGGTGTACAGCCAATTAAAACCAGTACATAAACAATTAAAACCATCCTAAAATCAATATAAGTTAAGGCTGAAGGCATAAGAACCAACTAAAAACTCTAAAAAGTTTAAAATTTTAAAATGTATAAAAATATATAAATATAAATATAAAATATTTAAAAAAGAAGGGATCAGGCAAGTCCGGCGAGTTGAAAAAAGTACGTCTTTAGAGCCCGACGAAAAGTCCGGAGGTCAGCAATAGTCCTCAGTTCAGGAGGCAGATCGTTCCAGAGGGTGGGGGCTACCACAGAGAACGCTCTCCCCCTGGGGGTCGCCAGCCGGCATTGTCTGGCTGACGGCACCCTGAGGAGGCCCTCTCTGTGGGAGCGAACCGGTCGGTGGGAGGCAATTGGTGGCAGCAGGCGGTCCCATAAGTACCCTGGTCCTAAGCCATGGAGCGCTTTAAAGGTCATTACCAACACCTTGAAACGCACCCGGAAATCAACCGGCAGCCAATGCAGCTCACGCAGGAGGGGTGTCACGTGGGAGCGCCCTGTCGCTCCCATAATCCCCCGCGCGGCCGCATTCTGCACCAGCTGAAGCCTCCGGGTGCATCCCAAGGCATCTGTCTGCATGGCCCAGTACCTGTTCATGTATTTGAAGAGCAATACCATTGCATTAGCTCCTTTGGACAGTTATCACAAGACACAGAAAAGGTATTCAGCTCCAGCGATTCAATGGCTGTTGCATATAGAGCACACTGAAAATCTCAATATTCAGCATGCTCTGAAGGGGAGTGAGAAGCAAGTAGGCAAATATTTTTTGGATGGTTTTGCTGTCACAAATGGAACTCCCACAGCTTGTGAATTTCACAGTTGTTTTTTTCATGGGTGCCCTGTCTGCTACTCTGAAAAAGACTTCAACAAATTACTTGATTCAACATATGGTAACCTGCACAACCGTACTAGGATTAAAGAAAAGTACCTCAGGGACCAGGGTTATGCTGTGTGCTGCATCTGGGAACACAAATGGAGGGCCATGGCAGAGGATGACACCTCTTTGAAGCAGTTTCTAGTTGAGAATAAGCTCCCAGCTCCTTTAAATCCTCGAGATGCTTTTTTTGGTGATAGAACAAATGCTACATGCCTGTACTACAAACCAAAACCTGGTGAACAAATCTTATACTACAATTTCACCAGTCTGTACCCCTTTGTGAATAAGACCAAGGAATACACAATTGGCCATCCATAAATCATCTATCAAAACTTTGGGAACATAAAGCAATATTTTGGGTTAGCCAAAGTCAAACTGTACCCGCCAAGGAATCTCTATTTCCCAGTCCTACCCCACAAATCAGGGGGCAAATTAATGTTTAGTTTGTGTGCAGCCTGCACAGAAAAACTGCAAACCACCCCCTGTAAACACAGTGATGAGGAAAGAGCTCTGACTGGGACATGGTGTACTGTTGAATTGAATGTAGCTTTAGAAAAAGGTTACAGAATTGTTGAAATCTATGAGATCTGGCATTTTGAAAGAACATTGAATGAGCTATTTTCAGGTTATATGAACACACATCTCAGACAGAAAAAGGAGGCCAGTGGCTACCCTGACTGGTGCAAAACAGAACAGGATAAACAGCAATATATTCAGGATTATGAAAAGATGGAAGGTGTCCGCTTATGTTCTGCCCCAGCTCCGGATTCCCTGTTACCTTGGATCGGGTTTGGGCCCAATAACTTACGAAGACACATGGATTGGTTCATCAAGGATATCTTTATTGATGCTTGTCTGCTTTCTTACAGGTATCTTCAGGAACAAGGCCGGTGCCTACGTGAGGAGGCTTTAAGTACCCTGGAGGTGGAGCTACAGGTAAGGGGAGAACAAAAGAAGGGGAAGTGGGCTTGCCTAGGGTAGTTAACCCCTGAGTTACTGGTTTGGGAGTTAGGGTCTGCCCAGGGAGGGCATTTACTCGTGACAAATTCCCCTCTAAATGCCCACCCCTGGGATTGATTGGCCCTGATTGATGTGGGTCTACGGGTATGACACAAAGCCTAGATGTAAGGTATGAATGTTGCTTGTGTTGTAGAGGCTTTGTGAGTACGTCTGCTGTCTGGTGTTCTGTGTCACAGTGTATGATGGTGATGAATCCTGATTTATGGAATTGTCTCACATGTTTGTGTTTGATGTCTATATGCCTGGACCTATGACCTATAGCATCTGAGGTGGATATTTCTATGGCTGCCTTGTTATCCTCAAATATGTGAATGGGGTGCGTGGGTTCTGCCCAGATATTGGTGAGTAGCTCGTCGAACCATATGAGGCTGGTTATGGCCTTGGATAAGCATATGTATTCAGCCTCAGTGGTGGATGTGGCCACGAGATTCTGCTTACCGGTGTACCAGTATACGGGACAGTCATTCAGGAAGAAGATGTACCCTGAGGTACTTTTCCTGCTCTTTGTGTCACCGGCCCAGTCAGCATCAGCGTAGCAAGATAGGACAGGTCCTTTAGTGGTACTGGGCTCTAACTTCAGGCAGGTGTTGACGCTGTATTTCAGGTACCTGAGTACCCTCTTGACTGCTTCCCAATGATACACTGTGGGGTTGGCTACGTGTCTTGATAGCAGATTTACGGGCAGGGCAATGTCTGGTCTTGTCCAGTTGGCGATGTACAATAGGAAGCCTATGGTGGATCTGTATAATGTGTTATCTTGAAACTGGGGGGAGTCGTTGTACATATTCTTTAGGAAATCTGCTTGCATGGGAGTCTCACTTGGTTTTGCCTCAGCCATGTTGCACTTGAGGAGAAGTTCAGTGATTTTCTCCCTTTGAGATAGCAGAAATCCCTTGGGTGACCTGCTGATTTGCACTCCAAGATATTTATTAATGTTCCCCAGAGACTTCAGCGAGAAGTGCTCGCTTAACTTGCTCGCAAAGAGATCACAGTCCTTCTTGTTTCTGCTTATGAATAATATGTCATCCACGTATATAAGAACATATTCTACGTCCCCATTGTTTCTCCTGGTGAAAAGACAGTTATCGGCTGGGGTCGCCTTGAATTCCAATGATTCCAGCACCCTGACTAAGCATTCGTACCACCGTTTTCCAGATTGTTTAAGTCCATATAAACTTTTGTTCAGCAGCCAGGTGTCGCCTCTGGTGGTGTTCTTGCTAGGTGGTGCCTTCACGTATATCTCCTTGTCCAGCTCGGCGTGCAGGTACACTGTTTGAACGTCGTACTGGTGCACCTCGAGGCCTAGTATGGCTGCGATGACTAGTGCACTCTTCACGCTCTCGGGCCTTACGGTTGGTGAATACGTGTCAGTGTAGTCTTCGGGGAATCTTTGGGCGAACCCCTGTGCGACTAGCCTTGCTTTGTACATGCTTTGGCCCCCCTCTAGAGTCTTTATTTTGAAGATCCACTTTGTCCCTATGATGGTCTTGCCCTCTGGTACCTTGGATGGGGTGTATACGTCTAATGCTTTAAGGCTGTCCATTTCTCTCTCCATCGCAGCTTCCCACTTTAATCTTTCTTCCTGTGGTAGTTTTGTTACGTCATCGTATGTTTCGGGGGTGATGGGGCTGGATTGTAGGTGCATGACGTAGTCATTAAGTCTCTTGGGCATTTGGTTTCTATTGGCCCTGACTGGCCTACCTGGTAGGGTCTCCGTGTCGTGCATGTACCTCGCTTCTCTGTTGGTGAGTGAGTCTACCTTCTGTTTATTTTGGCTTGACTTCTGTGTTGTGTTTTTGCCTCCCTGTTGTTCTGATTTCTCTTCCCTTGTGTGTGTGTAGTCTGTGTCGGGGTGATTACTCTTGTCTTGCCTGTTGTGATTGGCTTCTATCTGGTGTTGTAGTTCATTCAGGTGTATTCTAGACCAGTTTGCCTGTTCGTGGAATGTGGCAGTTCTGGAGATGATGAATCTATTATTACTATCTATGAACCTGAATCCCTTTGTGCCTGGCTCATAGCCCATGAATCTGAGTCGTTTGGACACCTTGTCTCCCTTTCTGCGTAGTTGTTTTGGTATATGTACGTCTGCAGTGACCCCAAAAATGTGCAGGTGAGATATCTGTGGTTTTTTGTTGTACATGACTTCATAAGGTGTCTTGTCTAGTACACTGGACCAGAGCCTGTTGATGGTGTAGTTAGAGTAGACTAGGGTTTCGGTCCAGTAGTGTTGGCCTAGTCCAGCGTCCTCGAGGATGCATCTCATCATTGTCTGCAGGGTGGAATTTTTTCATTCTACCACGCCATTCTGAAAAGCTGAGAAAGGCGAAGATGTAAAATGCAGAACGCCCTTTGACTTCAACCAACGTGAGAAGTCTCCAGATAGGAATTCTGATCCTCTATCTGTCATTATTTTCTTTATTTTTGTGTCGTGTTGTATTTCTACCCGTTTATAGAATTCTTTGAATTTCTGATAAGTCTCGTTTTTGTGTCTTAGTGTATATACGAAGCCGTAACGACTGTAGTCGTCCACTATGGTTAGGAAGAACCTCTTGCCATACTTTATGGACAGCTTCAGGGGGCCTACGAGGTCCATGTGTACCATTTCAAATGTGTGGTTGGTAGAGCGTGTGGCCTTTTTGGGTCTGGGGGCCACCTTGAGCTTAGAGCATTTACATCCAGAGCAGTCCAAGTAAGTTTCACAGTTCTTTATTTTGGATCCCTCAGTACAACTGGCAACCTTTTGGATAACTGGGAAGCTGGCGTGCCCTAGTCTGCGGTGGAGCAGATGTGCGCACTCATCGTGGAGGGGCTTCCCTAAATTGATCTTCCCTGTGCCTTGTGTGCCTCCCTTGTGAGGGTGTGCATCCTCTCTTTCTTGTTTCTCATTGCCCTTGGGTTTGCCCCCTTTTGTTTCACCTCCCATGTCGGTGTCTTCGTTATGTGGGTCAGCTTTGGTTGCGTGAAAATAGGGCAGCCCCCCTCTGACTGTGATTTTCCCAATGGTTTTATTATCCCTGGCCATGGTGATTCCTCCCTCCTTGATGCTGATCTCTATCCCTGCTTCCTTGCTGAGTTTCAGGGAGGCAAGTATGTTGTGGGGTATCTCAGGTACTAGTAATACCCCCTCTATTCTGCCTATGTTGGGGAGTACTATGTTGCCCTTCCCTGTTACCCTTACATCACTTTGGTTTGCTACTTTAATTAGGTAGTCTTCCTTTGTGAAGGAAGAGAGGAGCTCCCTGTCGCATGTGGTGTGGTTGGTGGCTCCGGAGTCGATGAGCCACCAGGATCCCTCTCCGCCTGGTTTGCTGTCTTGTGGGGTTTCGTGTGTGGGCCCCCCTACCCTGCACAACGACCCGTCCCGGCTATCCCTTGAACTGTCCCTGTTCCCCTTTCTCTCCCAGGGCCTAGGTGAGTCTCTGCGCCTTATTCTGTTGTCGTGGTGGCGCCTTTCTGGGTGTCTACTGTGTTGTTCATGTTTACTTTGATCTCTGTTGCCCTTGGTGCAGTCTCGTCTGTAGTGTCCCCTTAATCCACAGTTGTAACATTCTGTGGAATCTCGAGGGTTGTCTGTAAAGGCTACCCTCCGTGTCTGTCTGTGTTCTCTGTGAGTTATTTGTTGGCCTTTTCTGTGATTGTCTTCTGCAATCAGGAGGTTGGAGAGGCTATCTACTGTCATGTGCCCTAGGCTGAGGATGTTTAGGTGTGTGAGGAATGTTTGCCAGGAAGGGTCTAGTGAGTTAAGTATAATGCTTTTCATTGTTTGTTCGGAGACAATTTCCCCCCTCAGTTGTAGTTCTGCCCTAGCCACATTTAATTCCATCAAGTGTTCCCCCATTGACACCCCAGGTTTGATTCTGGCTGAGTAGAAGTCTTTGGAGATTTTTGTGGTGGTGGCTACACTGTCACTATAAAAGTAACCAAACATTTTTTGAACAATATCAAATACAGTTAAGTCATTTTCAATACTATAATAGATGGTGGGTGATATGCTGGAAATCAGCAGATAAAACGCTTTGTGGTGCATGCAGTCCATTTCAAAAGTCCAGGGTCTATCTGGTGGATCAGTGATGAAAAACATCATATTTTCCTTTAAGAGGATGACTTGGAGTTGTTGATACCACTCCATTAGGTTTGATCCCTCCATTTTTAGTGTAGGGAAACCATTTGGTAAATTCCGTGTTATTTTGTGTGTTACTCACAGGTGGCTGTTGCTGTCCATGGTGTTTGACGTGTTGAAAGCAGCAGAATGGCTCAGGAACGCTGGTAGGTAATTTAAAAATCCCTCCTTGCATTTTTTTTTTCTTGGTCCACAGGAGCTTCTGAGCATGCGCGGAGTCCATTCCTGTCGTGCCTTCGTCGGGGAAGGATCCTCTCGTCACTGCTCTGGTGAGGCTGCTTCTCCAGGATGGGTAGGCCTCTGCTCCGGCTCCAGATGTCCAGCGGTGGTCCGGGAGGGCTGCTCTCTCTGCTGGCTGACCCCTGGTTCCCATCTGCGGCGGTCCTGGCGGTGGTGGTGAGTATCCTCTCCATTCGGCCCTTTCCGGCAGGCGCGGCTTGGGAGTGGGGTGTTGTACTGCGGCCGGGGGGCGCTGCGGCGTCGGTGGGTCCCCAGCAGCGTCCGCGTCCCTCGGTAGGAGGTTGGGGGGGGGGGTCTTCTCCCTTCCCCCTTGGGTTTTTTGGGCGTCTTGGGGGGCCCCTTTAGAATTCTCATTTTAGGCCCAAAGGCAGCGGTGAGCGTTTTTGTCGCTTTTTCCACCTGCCACTCAGTAGGGATGTCTTCGGGGGGTGATTCCTCACTTTCGTCCGTGGAATCGCCCCCATATTGTAGTTTTTGGGGTTCTGGCATCTCATTGGCTGGCCATTTTGCATATTCTAATTTAATGTTTTGGAGGTCAGCCATCTTTTTTGGCCACGTGTTTAAAGATGGCCACCACTCTAGGATTGGCGCGGCAGCACCTCCCTCGCTTTTCAGGTAGCAATTGTTCAGGGGGGGGTTTCTTACCGGGCTTGTGTCCGGCTGTCCCGCTTTGTGTCCCTGGCTCCTTCTGGCCTCGTCCCGGCTTCGGATGAGGTTGCTGATGCCAGCCACGAGGTCTTCATCTGTGGCGGGGGTTTCCTGCAGGCTCAGCATTTCGCATCTGAGCCTGCTGATGTCTGCTCGTTCAGGCTGTTCCCCGCTTAGGTCATCCTGCCCCTGCTCATCGTCCGATGTGTAGATTTCGGGGCTATTTTCTCTTTCGTCTTCCAACGTTGTTTTTGCTGCCATGTCTTCGAGTGCGGGCTGTTGTTTTTCCAGCCTCTTTGTTTCTGATCTTGTTTGTGGCTTTCTTCTTTCTTCTGTCTTAGGATTCTTCTCTGGCATGTCTTCTGGTTATTGGGTTGCCCAACCATCGACTGCTACCATTTTGTTACCTTGGATCGGGTTTGGGCCCAATAACTTACGAAGACACATGGATTGGTTCATCAAGGATATCTTTATTGATGCTTGTCTGCTCTCTTACAGGTATCTTCAGGAACAAGGCCGGTGCCTACGTGAGGAGGCCTTAAGTACCCTGGAGGTGGAGCTACAGGTAAGGGGAGAACAAAAGAAGGGGAAGTGGGCTTGCCTAGGGTAGTTAACCCCTGAGTTACTGGTTTGGGAGTTAGGGTCTGCCCAGGGAGGGCATTTACTCATGACATTCCCAAGGATTGTGACACACACCAACGGTCCTTATCAAAGTTATAATGTACCAAGAATAAACAAAGTCAACCAGCCCAGAAAACAAGATACAATAAGACACTCACTCTCCAAAATGCTCTGTAATAATTACACATTGTTTCCAGCAAGAAATTACTAACTGTGTGCGACTTAAATAGGCTAAGGGAGTGGCCAATTATCCTCAAACCTTACTCTCGAGGAGACCTCCTCCTCCTGAGTAGCCACTCCTGCCTTTTGGCAGCCCTGCGCGCTTGAGCATTGAGGAGAGGTTCCTCCACTTCACTCTCTCCACTTGAAGGAGCCTCTGGAGGTTCTGAAGGCCCAGGCTGAGTCTCTGCCTCTGGCACCACATCCTCTTCAGCCTTCTCGCTGTCCGATGCGAGTGCCAGCTGCCCAGGCTGCTGGCGCGACCCCACACCAGCCTCCTCGTTGTCAGGATCAGCCACGAACCACGCAGGCCGCTGGCGGGCCACAACAGTTTACAACATGACCACATTGAAGTAAATCCTGCTAAAAGACAGATTGCCAAACTCTTTTTACACTCGCTGTGGGGCAAGTTTGGTCAGAGCACCAATCACCTGACCACATCCGTGGTGACAAACCCTGAGGATTTATTCAAATATCTTTTTGTGCCCTATTATGATGTTTCCTGTGAGTTTGTGGATAAAGAGACAGCCGTTGTGACATGGAAAACATCCAAGAACCACCCCACCAAATCCACATGCACTAATGTATTCATTGCCAGCTTTACAACAGCTTATGCACGACTGGAATTATACAGGCTACTGGACGGGACGGGCGATAGGTGCCTGTACCATGACACCGACTCAGTCATTTTTGTAAGTAGAGAGGGGGCGTGGACACCTCCTTTGGGTGATTATTTAGGACAGCTGCCAAGTGAGATTCCACCAAACACTACGATAACAGAGTTTGTTGCTGCCAGTCCTAAAACATATGCTTATGCTTTTTCCAATGGTGAAGCGGTGCTAAAAGTGAAGGGGATCACGCTAAACTGTAGTAATAGCAATAAGGTTAATTTTGACAGCTTGAAAGATTTGGTAGATGATTATTGTCTGTCTGGTGCAGAGAGAAAAAAAGAGATCAGGGTGAAACAGTTGGGGATTGTTAGGGTTAAGAAACAGTGAAGTTAAGAAACTAGAAACGAGGGTCCTCCAAAAAACTCTGAAAGTGATGTATAATAAAAGGTTATTAAAAAGTGAGGATTACTGTACACTGCCTTACGGCTATTAAGGATGGTAGAAAATATTGCACAATTTGTACAACCTTTCTCCTGTATTATAAGCAGTCCTCCCAATTCTGGCAAATCTTTTTTTATTAAACCAATGTTAGAACATGGCGATGTTGTGTTGTCTCAAATGCCTCAAAATATTGTATGGTTTTATAGCTGTTGGCAACCTCTGTACAAAGAACTACTTAATAAAATCCCTTATATTAAGTTTATGGAGGGGCTTCTGTCTTCTTTTGAAGATGATGATTTGTTTCCGCCAAATCAAATCACTCTAGCCGTAATAGATGATCTCATCGCATCGACTGGTGACATTGATCAAATAGAGAAGGCTTTTACACAGTATGTTCATCACAGAAACCTGAGCATTATTCTCATACTACAAAACCTGTTTTTTCAAGGTAAGAAAATGAGAACAATAGCTCTGAATTCTAAATGTTTTGTCATTATTAAGGAGAGTTTAGATCCGAGGGAGGCCACTGTTCCTCAGGTACTTGGCTGTGAGTCCCTCTTTGTGAAGTGGGGCCATGGGGTGCAGATGGGTTTGCTGATCACGTACCTGGCTCCCTGCCACATGGCAGCAGCCCTGCCTGAGCTGCTTGACGTAATAGCTGGGGTGGCAGTTGAGACCCCCAGACTTATGGTTATGGGGGATTTCAACCTGCCATCTATCGGTGAAATGTCAGGGGCAGCCCAGGAGTTCATGGCTTCCATGACGGCTATGGACCTGACCCAGTTAGTTCATGGCCCCACTCACATCAGGGGACACACGCTGGACTTGGTTTTTACCTCTGGTCAGTGGCTGAATGATCTTGATTTAGGGGAGTTACTCATCAATCCCTTGTCATGGACAGATCATTCGCTCCTTCGGCTGGACTTTCACACCGCTTCCCTTCGTCGCAGGGAGACGGAACCGACTAGGTGGTTCCGTCCCAGGCGCCTGATGGACCCGGAGAGGTTCCTGACGGAGCTTGGGCCATTCCCAGAGGCTCTGGCTCACAACTCGGCTGAAGACCTGGTAGCTGCCTGGGATAGGGTGGCTGCTGGAGCTTTGGACCGCGTTGTGCCTTTGCGGCCTCTGACCCGGTGCCGATCTCAATTAGCTCCTTGGTTCTCCGAGGAGCTGAGGGAGATGAAGCTCCGGAAAAGACGCCTAGAAAGTGATTGGAGGGCCAGCCGCACTGAATCGGACCGGACACTGGTAAGATCTCATATTAAGACTTACCTAGTGGCAATAAGAGTGGCAAAACGTAATTATTTCTCCGCTCTTATTGCATCTGCAGAGAACCACCCAGTCACCCTGTTTAGGGTGACCTGCTCCCTACTGCAGATGGGAGCGCGGGATGACCTCTTGCAGGGTAGAGCTGAGGAATTTGTGCAGTATCTGCATGATAAAATCGCTCAGATTTGGGACAGCCTGGACTCCAATTGGGTAGCCTCAGATGGGATGACTGGGGTGGCTCTTAAGAATGTTATCTGGGAGGAGTTTGACCCTGTGGCTCCCAAGGACATGGACAGGATTTTGGGGAGACTAAACACCACCACATGTTTATTGGACCCGTGTCCCTCCTGGTTGGTACTGGCCTCCCGGGAGGTTACACGAGGCTGGCTCCAGGGTATTATTAATGCTTCTTTGAGTGAGGGTGTCTTCCCGGCCACCTTGAAAGAGGCGGTGGTGAGGCCCCTCCTCAAGAAGCCTTCCCTGGACCCAGCTATTTTAGCTAATTACCATCCGGTCTCCAGCCTTCGCTTCACAGCGAAGGTTGTTAAGAGTGTGGTGGCGCGACAGCTCCCTCGATACCTGAATGAAGCTGTCTATCTGGATCCGTGCCAGTCGGGTTTCAGGGCGGGTTACAGCACGGAAACGGCATTGATCGCGTTGGTTGATGATCTCTGGAGGGCTCGGGACAGGGGCTACTCCTCAGTCCTGGTCCTCCTTGATCTCTCAGCAGCTTTTGATACCATGGTATCATGGTACCATGATACCATGGTCATGGTATCATGCTGCGTCGGTTAGGGGGTTTAGGAGTGGGAGGCACCGTGATGCGGTGGTTCTCCTCCTTTCTCACTGACCGTACGCAGTCTGTGTTGATGGGGGGGCAGAGGTCGACCTCGAGGCACCTCACTTGTGGGGTGCTGCAAAGGTCAGTTCTCTCGCCCCTCTTGTTCAACATTTATGTGAAGCTGCTGGGCGAGATCATCCGTGGTTTCGGGGTGAAATGTCAACTGTATGCCGATGACACACAGTTGTATATTTCTACCCCGAACCACCCCAATGATGCCCTTGCCGTGATGTCCCATTGCCTGGAAGCCCGTACGGATCTGGTTGGGGAGAAACAGGCTCAGACTCAACCCTTCCAAGACAGAGTGGCTGTGGCTTCTGGCGCCCCGATATAGCCAATTGGTACCATCTTTGGCTATTGGGGATGAGATCTTACCCCCCTCAGAGAGGGCTCGCAACTTTGGCATCCTCCTGGATGCACGGCTGTCTTTAGACGATCATATGACGGCTGTGGCCAGGGGGCCTTTTATCAGGTCCGCCTGATTTCCCAGTTGCATCCCTTTCTGGATCGGGATGCCTTACGCACAGTCACTCACACCCTGGTCACTTCCTGTCTGGACTACTGTAATGCTCTCTACATGGGGCTCCCCTTGAGGAGCACCCGGAGGCTCCAACTGGTCCAGAATGCAGCCGCGCGTGTGGTTATGGGAGCGACTCGTCACTCCCGGGTAACTCCCCTCTTGCACGAGCTGCACTGGCTTCTGGTGGTCTTCCGGGTGCATTTCAAGGTGTTGGTCACCATCTTCAAAGCGCTCTATGGCTTAGGGCCGGGTTATCTACAGGACCGCCTTCTGCCACTGAATATCTCCCACCGCCCGATACGCTCCCACAGAGAGGGCCTCCTCAGGGTGCCGTCAGCCAAACAATGTCAGCGGGCGACCCCCAGGGGGAGAGCCTTCTCTGTGGGAGCTCCTGCCTTATGGAATGAACTGCTCCCAGATTTATGAAAGATTCCCGACCTCCACACCTTCCGTCGGGCTCTGAAGACTGTTGTTTCACCAAGCCAGCCTGACTGAATAGATTAATTTTAGTGGGTTTTAAATTGGTTTTAACGGGGTTTTAATAAGGGGTTTTAATAACGGCCAAATAGCTTTAACTTATTTTAGTAATTTTAATTTTTGTGTGGATTGTTTTAATATGGCTGTGAACCGCCCTGAGTCCCGCGGGAGAAGGGCGGTATAGAAATGCAATAAACTCAAACTCAACTCAACTTATTCAGCAGCCCCAGTGATCAAATGCAAATTGTCACACTGGCCAGGCAGATGTACTCCCCTAACACAAAGTATTTTTTAGAAGTATTCCAAGATGCCACTCGCAAGCCACACGGGTACCTTTTGGTAGATTTGGCAGACACCACTCCAGAACCCTACAGGTTGAAAACAGGCCTCTTCCCACCTGATTGGCCTGCTGTTTACACAATGAAAAAGAAGTGTAAAAAGCAGTAGCCCTGTTACCTTAGCACTAGTTCATTTAAGATGTCAGAGAGGGTACATAGAAATTGGGGGCTTTTAAAAATCTTAGTAAAGGCTGGAGCAAAACAGAGAAAAGCCATCTTATGCAATGCTAATAATGACCTGGTGGAGGCAATAGCGGAAATGGCTCTGAACACCCTAAAAGGAAACTTTCCTCTGAAACCTTCACAATTCCAGTCTCTAGAGAGAAAGAAAGGTGTCATTAAAAAGTTGAGTGATAGAAAGGTCTCACTAAAAAAGAAGAAGCAGATCATACTTCAGTCGGGTGGTTTTATCGGTCCCTTACTAGGGATAGCTATTTCTTTGTTGACTAGCCTGTTAGCTGGATAAATCATGGACCATGCCAAGAAAATGTATCTGGTGTCGCATCATCAGATGGAGCAACTACAGGGCAGGCCGCCTACTATGGGAGCTACAGCCACTAACGGGTTGGATGAAGAGATACGTACCATTCTTCAGAGACCTGATTTGTGTGAGGATGACAAGATTAAGCTCTACAATTCTGTACTGCAGAGGTATCTAAGACTGACCAGACAAAATGAGTCTGAAAAGGACAGACTGAATCTCATTTATCCATCAGAAGAACCTTGGCCACTTCCAACATTACCAAAACAGCCACCACAGCCATCTCTGCAGGCCACAGCGATGGATGAGATCCTAAGGGGTGTGAGCACCCGTTACAGGAAAAATGCAGAGCTTTTGCTGAACAAAATGAAACAGCATTAGGACGTCTCAACCTGGGATGATCGCGGTACCTTTTTATACAAAGGTGTCCCTATTCCTGGTACTAATATTTTAGACTTGGTGAAAGGAGCCTTGCAACACCAAGCCCCTACTGAGAAGCGGAAACCTAAAGTCTGGGATGACTTTATGAATGCTATGGCTGAGGTGAATGTTCCAACCTCTGTGTTGGGGTCTACTGCTGTTAAAGAGCAAATAGAAAAGCTGAAAGATTTTCTGGTTGTTAAGGATGAAACTGCTACTGGCCCCATCTCTGTTATGACCCCCCCCCCTTTTGGGGCTCAGAAACCTCTGATTACAGGCACCCCCTCTAGCCCCTGGACGTTAAATCCTAGAAGTAGGGTCAGGTTTTGGCAACTGGTTCAATTTGTAAAATGAATAAAAACACAGCGAAACAAGTAAAAATGTTTAAGTCTTTTTCTTTTTTTTACAGTAAGGCAGGCATGTCTGCATGCACTGGTGACAGTTACAGGCTCTGAGCCCCCTTCCCACCTTTATAGTTTTTACAAACTGTTTTACCATTTGATCATTTTTAATATTGACATTTGAGTACATCGTTAAAATATTTTCATAGTCCACTCCTTTAGTCTGGTTCACTAGAAAAAATGCAGTGTTGCCCGCAGGTCACAGCGTTGGGGTGTTGCAGTTGACATTGGTGAAATGTGTACTTCTCAGCTTGCTGCTCTAAAAACATCACTATAGAGCCAGGAAAGTCAGGGCTATCTGGAGGTCTTCCATAAGAATCAAAAAATTCGCCATATCCGGGAGATGGAAAGTAGAGGGCCAGCCAATGTTCACCAGACAGAGTGTGAGGGTGGGTATATACAATTAATCCAAAAGGACTTTTGGAGATATGTCTCTGGGGTAGCAGGTCACAAGGGTAGACCCCTAGAAAGGCAGTATTTCCAGAGAACAAGTGGAGGAGCTGCAGTGTGTCCATACTCACATATAATCAAAAAGCACATTCCTTGTGTGACTTATTTCAATAAGGTTTTCAAAGATTGCAGAGAATACCATGTTGACGGTGTTGGGGAGGGGCTGTACAAACCTAATTTCAGCTCTGAAGTTACCTTTCCTGATCAAAGAATAGTGCTCAGAGCACCCCTGACCAGGACTCAAGTCAAAACAATGCAAAGTATACCCTTGGCTAAACTCATCCCAGTTGATTAACAGCAGCCTGTCTTTCATGCCTTTGCCTGTTGCTTGCACCATCTGCATGTACTCTCTCACAAAAAGACTGTGCTCATAATCAGGCTGAAGAGGCTTTGCGGGGATCTGCTCGCTGTCACAATGCAGGGCGCAAAAATTGACATTGCAGTGTTGAAAATTGAATGGGTTTCTTTCATAATCCCCACTAAAAGATGCATTGTCCACAAACCCAATCACTAATTGTTTAGGTAGCTACCCCAGAAATATATTTTCCTGATTACACACAAGGCTACCTGCAGGAATGCTGTAAACCTTCATCCCCACGCAATCAATGAGGTATTTGGCATTGGAGGTAAGTAAAGCTTCTGCATGACCAAGGCGCACACCCGGGGCTACTTTTACACGTTTTACAAAGAGAGAAGCCAACAGGAGTTGCACTTTGTAATTCTCATTGCCTTCCTTCATCACACAGAATTCATTTCTGCTCCTTGTGAGTTTGACTTTCACATCAACACCATTAATTAGCAGTCTGTCTTGAAAAAACAGATCGCTATGCAAAGGCCCAAGTAGATCCCATTTACGACTACCAGCCGTGTGTCTTTCTCTCGCTTTGAAACCAGATTTCCCAGCGGCTGTCAGTAGAGTACTCTCCATGAGGTCCGAGTCATCTTTGTAAACCCCCCCCAGCTGTAAACTGGGTACCCAGCGCATCACCACCAAAGTTCAGAATCAGTTCAATCATGGCCTGATAAGAATAGCAATGATGGCTCTGTGTAATGAGCCAATCTCCCAAGGTAACATCCAGCTGGTTAAACAATGATGCTATGGGGTAGTTGGTCAGGGCCACCCTTGCCCCATCATCAATATCCATCCTGTCAGCCTTTACAATCTTTACAGTCTCCAACCTTCGCTTCCTTGCAAAGGTTGTTGAGAGTGTGGTGGCATGGCAGCTCCCCCAGTACCTGGATGAAGCTGTCTATTTAGACCCGCTCCAGTCCGGTTTCAGGTCTGGGTAAAGCACCAAAACGGCATTGGTTGCGTTGGTGGACGATCTCTGGAGGGCTCGGGGTAGGGGGTACTCCTCTATCCTGGTCTTGTTAGATCTCTCAGCGGCTTTTGATACCATTGACCATGGTATCATGTTGCGCCGGTTGGAGGGACTGGGGGTGGGGGGCAACGTTTTGCAGTGGTTCTCCTCCTATCTCTCTGACCGGTCACAATCTGTGTTGACAGGGGGTCAGCGGTCGACCCCGAGGTGCCTAGTGTGTGGGGTGCCACAAGGGTCGGTCCTCTTGCCTCTCCTGTTCAACATTTATGTAAAGCCGCTGAGCGAGATCATCCGTGGTTTTGGGGTGGAGTTCCATCAGTACGCTGATGATACTCAGCTGTACATCTCCACCCCAGACCGTCCCAACGATGCCGTGGAAGTGATGTCCCAGTGCCTTGAAGCTGTGCGGGTCTGGATGGGGAGAAACAGGCTTCGACTCAACCCCTCCAAGACCGAGTGGCTGTGGCTGCCGGCGTCCCGATATAGCCGACTGACGCCATCGCTGGTTATTGGGGGTGAATCATTAGCCCCCACGGAAAGGGTGCGCAACTTGGGCGTCCTCCTGGACCCACGGCTGTCTTTAGAGGAGCATACGACGGCCGTGGCCAGGGGGGCTTTTTATCAGGTTCGCCTGATACGCCAGTTGCGGCCCTTTCTAGATCGGGACTCCTTACGCACAGTCACTCAAGCGCTCGTCACTTCTTGCCTGGACTGTTGTAATGCTCTCTACATGGGGCTCCCCTTGGGGTGCACCCGGAGGCTCCAACTGGTGCAGAATGCGGCCGCGCGGGGGATTATGGGAGCGACAGGGCGCTCCCATGTGACACCTCTTCTGCGGGAGCTGCATTGGCTACCGGTGGACTTCTGGGTGCGCTTCAAGGTGTTGGTCATCACCTTTAAAGCGCTCCATGGCTTAGGACCAGGGTACTTATGAGGCCGCCTTCTGCCACCAATTGCCTCCCACCGGCCAGTTCGCTCCCACAGAGAGGGCCTCCTCAGGGTGCCGTCAGCCAGACAATGTCAGCTGGCGACCCCCAGGGGGAAAGCCTTCTCTGTGGTAGCTCCCACCCTCTGGAACGATCTTCCTCCAGAGTTGCGAACGATCTCTGACCTCCGGACTTTTCGTCGGGCCTTAAAAACGTACTTTCTTCAGATTGCCAGCTTGGCCTGATCCCTGTAAAATTTTTAGAAATTTTGTAGAGTTTTGATATTAATTTTAAATTGAATTGTTTTAATTATCGGCCAAATTTATATTAGTTGTTTTAAAATTTTAACTTTTGTGTAATTTGCTTTTATTTCTGGCTGTTCACCGCCCTGAGTCTGCAAGGAGAAGGGCGGTATACAAATCTAAATAAATAAATAAATACAGCAGGGTATTGTTTAAATCTGTGTAATGCTCACCATGCCCCATGATAAAAAATTCCAGGGGAGCATTGGGTGTTAGCGCTGATAAAGGAGGGATCTTGACATAGGTACTGTTTTCAGTACTGGTCTGTGTAGGCGCCAGTTGAAAAAGATCCAGTTCTGATTTAACACATTCCTCTGAAGCAGAATGAATAAATGACATATTCTATTAGAATATGTCTTCCTTGTCACAGGACTTCCTCTTCTGCGCACGTCTCTGCTTGGTATGACGGGGTTTCTTCACAAGTCTTCTCTTTTTAAATGGAATAGGCGGGCCCAATGTGTAATTCTTCCTGGCTATGACCAACCCTGATCCATCCTGCCCCCTCTCAACAACATGGGATACAAGATTCCCCACAACATCTCTGACAATGTTTTTGGCAGCAGATTTCACATGCGGCTTAATTATTTCTAATCCACGCCTCAAAAAAGGCATTGCTTTTCAAAAAAGCTCACGGAACAGACCCCCTAAACCTGTCCCGTACATAATGGGGGCTCCTCAGAAGCCTGGAAGGCTTCCACTGGCTTGTGCCCTGTAGTAAGCCACATAGCCTTGAGGGCTCCCATGCTCCTTGATTACAACCATCCTTCAATTTTCCGAGGCCTAAAATGAAGCTTGACAATCACCTTCCTGTGATAAAAATGCACATTTTTGTCCTGATCAGTTTTGATTTCTTTTTTTTATTTATTTAAAATTTATAAACTTTATTAAGAAGTAAAAAAGAACACATAAAACACAAAGAACAAAAACGAATAAAAATACATTATACATTATACACTAAACATTTATAAGTGATCAATCATTTAAAGCGTCTGTTTCGTAGTGATCTTTCATTAATACAGTTATGCTTATTTCCTATATCTTAACCTAATGATTTCTTAATACCTCTTTACCCTCTCTTCTTATATATTCTCTAAGACTTTCTACTTTAATATTCTAAGTTTCCAACCATAAAAAGGTGGTTATATACACAAATATACTTTTATACTATATAATTTCTCACTATGTTTCTCCCATAATTGCCCTATGCCAGTGATACCATTTATTCCAAACTTTATAGAATTCAGTGTCTTCTTTTTCCTTTAATCCTTTCGTCAAGCTGTCCATTTCTGCACATTGTGTAATTTTATCTAATATTTCTTCTTCTGTTGGGTTTTTTTCTAGTTTCCAATTTTTGGCATATACTATCCTTGCCGCCGTCAAAATATGTATTAACAGATATTTTATACTTTTTGGATAGGATTTTGTAAAGATTCCTAATAGAAAGATTTCAGGTTTCTTATCTATTTGTAATTTAGTAATTTGTTCTACAATGAAACAGTTTTGATATCTATAGTAATGGTATAGATGTGATGTTTGCTGACCGGTACATAATGTGGACGGTCATAGGTCATTGTGATGAAATCATTGTCTTGCCCTTGCACAGGCACACAGCGCAGTAATGGCACATAGAAGTCACCCACTATCTGGAGCTCTACAATGTCTGTGTAAACATATAAGGTGCTGAATCCAGGGAACATACCTAACAGATGTCCAAGTTCTCTGCTAACTAGAATGGTATGCGGTTCATCTCCTTTAAGATTAATTTTTCGACCCACTGAATCATAATGTAAGGTTGTCTTAGGCCCGTCCTTGGCATTTGATATAAGATTGTTCATATTTTCTAACAGCTGTTGGACACTGTTATAATACCCACTTCTCAAAGAAAAATGCCGTCTCTTTCTCTTGTTAGCAATTCCAAAATATCCAGGAGAAGTTAATGTGTACCAACTATTGTGGATACTGTATCACTGCTAACCCTACTTCCCATGACCCTGGAAGATCCAACAATCTCGCTAATTGAATAGTAAAATTAGAATTTTTGTTTTGGGGAAAAATTGCTGCTGAGGCATTGCTGGAAAGGGTTATGTAAAACTCTGCCATATCAAAAATGTTGTACTTCAGTATCCTTAACCCAACTGTTGAACTTCTCTGGCCATCCAGTCCATTTGACTAGAAACTCTCTGTGTCTCCTCTGCCCTCTTTTTTGGATAATTTTCTCTATTCTGTATATGTGTTGTTGGTCAGCAGGAACCTTTTGGAGCTCCTCAAAGTAAAAAGACCCCTTTATAGGGTCACCTGCATAATCATTTAATCTATACAGCACTCTTTCCCTCCTTTCCGCTGTGCTCTTAAGACCCTGCTCTTCCGACAGGCAGGGCTAACTTCATAATTGAGTTTTAATTTTTGGAGCTCTTAAATTTCTGGGTTTTAAGCTAATTTCAGCCTTAAATTTAATATTTTTAATAATTTTTAAATTTAAATTGTGATATTTGTATTGTGTTTTTACCTGGCTGTACACCGCCCCGAGTCCTTCGGGAGAGGGGCGGTATAGAAATAAAATTATCCTATCCTATCCTTGTCCCCAGTTCTTTGACGATGAATATCTCATCCATATAGGTTTGCTGATAGCCCTTTTCAAACTTACCCTTCAGTCTGGATACCCTGACATGATCTCCCGTTTTAAGACATTTTTCCTTTCTTTTACTTTTTAAAGTTACCCCATAAAGCCTCATCCACACATCCCTTTCATTAGACAAATTTACAGTGTTAGGAGCAGCCCTGATGCTACGATGGTAAGTGCTATTGTACCCCTGAAGAGTATCTGCCAAAATGTCCACATACCATTGGGTATTTCTAGCTGTGAAATATCTCCAGAGTTTGTTTTTTAGGGTCCTATTAAACCTCTCTATAACGGCTGCTTTAGTTTCACTATGAGTGACAAAATGATGAATGCCATAACGTGCTAAAAGTTTCTTTAGCGAAATATTCAAGAACTCTTTACCTACAACTGTCTGTATTTTTCAGGGTGCACGTCCTGTTTCAAAGATAGTCTGGAAGGCGGAAGTAACTAACCTCCCTGATTTATCAGATAAAGGAGAGGCCCAGGCATATTTAGATAACACATCGATAACTGCTAAGATGTACTTTTTTCCATGGTTCTCCTTAGAAAATTTGGAGACATCTATGAGGTCAGCCTGCCATTGATGATCTAAGCCAGACACTACTGTTTTATTTCTAGGAAAATTAATTCTTGCAGGCTTATGAAGTGTATAAGCATCTTGCCCTGACAGCCACGTCTTGACTTGCTTCATGGTCAGGTTTTTATCATGTTTTCTAGCTTCCTGAAAAAGGGTATCCACACCTCCATAACTCCCTACACATCCTGGTATAAAATAAATTTGGCTTAGAAGCTTTTCATGCATCATCATACTGAAAGATCACTGACAGTCAAGCATTGATGTTAAAACATTATTTTATTGGTTATACAGAGTTCAGAGGGGCATGGCATCACCATCGGAAAAATATCCCTCATCACTACTATCAGAATCAGAAGATAAAGGTCCATAACACGCTATTTTACAATACGTTGACCCACCTGTACCACACAAATCATGGCCGCAGTCGCGAGCAAACCAGTCTTTACACAAATTGCAGCTCTTTAACTCACAGGGTAGATAGCTCAGAATCCCAGTTATAGTCTAGATCATAAAAATCTGCAGAAGCTTTGTGACTGCTGCAATTACCACAGGAATATAAAAGTGGGGTGTCTTGAGACTTCCAGCAGAGGCGCAGGTCGGAGCAGCACGAGGAAAGAGAGCTCTGCTTTCCCGTACTGATTTTCTGTGTTTCGGTGCCCTTAAAAAAGGGCGATCGGTCCGGGAGAGGACCGTGAGAGGGAGGGCGACTTCGGAGGCCCGTTGAGGAGAGGTGCGATCTTCCATCGGACCAAGGAGAGCCCTTATTTCGGACATAGAAGAAAGAAGCCCACACGGCGGATCCAGAGACCTGACGGCCCGTGTCTTTAAGAACAGGAAGACAGGAAGGGAGTGCGGTGAGAATCGGCAGCGAGAGCAAAGATCCAGCGTCACAAAGGATTTCTTTTTTGGTTTAACATCGAGGAGCCGACGAAAGGAGGATAGGATTTTAACTCTGGAAGCGCAGCAAAAAGGAGAGTTGGCACAATGAGAGGAAAAAAGCGGCAGCAGTAAGATCGGCCAGAGTGACTCAGCAGAACTGAACTTTGACAACTGGTGGCAGTAAGTTTAAAGCTTTCCTCCTCCATAGGGGAGGGGAAAATATACATATAAATACATTGGAAAGAGAGTTTGTCTGAGTAAATAAGATCCGTCGAAGGAGAGGGCTAGTGGGCAAGACAAAGTGCAAGTGCAAAGTGATAGAAAAGAAGAAACAGATCGTCACTGAGGCTGTGCCGGACATCTTGGAACACTGGACTAGTGGAAAACATATAAACAAAAGAATAATTCCATTTTAGACTTTGAAATTTTAAAGAATAAAAGGAGATAATCTGAGTAAAATCCATCTGGAGAGTGACATCTAAAAACAGCAATTGGACTTAGATTGGAACTATAGGCAATAACGTATTGTTTGGAATACATAAAATACACAAATATAGTCAACTAAAAGCATAATTGGGACTATAAAAGAGAAATAACTTACAAAGTTATATTTTGACCTCTGATAATTATATAAATTATATATGGTAAAAATCTCATAATCCTATATATAGCCTTAATAGATTGATTGATTGATTGATAAGTTAATTGTAGAGGATTAAGATTATTAATTTATACTAATGAAATGATTGATTGATTAGATTGTATTGCTCTCTTGTTCTCCTTCCTTTATTTATTTATTTTTGTTTTTCCAATAATTATTGTTAAGAAAGATTAAGTAATTCTGTTGTAACTTTTAGCATTTTTAGCAACTTTAATAATTTGAAAGCAATTAATTATTAGCATTATCTAACTAGAGTTATATAGTAATTTTAATAGTTTTGGGGCTTTCTTTTTCTGGAGTAATAACATTCTATTTAGAAGTAATTGATTAGAGTTATACCACAACCTTATTCTTAATATCTATAATTAATATTTAATATCAATAACTTATATCTGATCCTTATATGGTATTAATATTTTTGTTAGGTACATAGTTTAGAGTTAGTGGATCATAAATCGGTATTAGAGTAGACACAGATATTTATATATATTAAGAACATAGGATACAGAATATAGTGGATGTGGATCTGGGAAAGAATAGATAATATATTAGACAAACAGCACAAAATTTTGAAAGAGATGACATCAACTATAACAACAACAGGGAAAATCAGAAAGAAAATTGTTTCAATACCAAGTGGAACGACAGCCTCTCCAATAGCACAGAAAACACTAGATACAATGTTTCCAACAGAAAAGCAATCCACTACGATGACAATGCAGGCTGTACAGACAAAATTAGTATCGATACAGGAAACCATGATAAAAATGCAAGAATGCATGGTAAAGAATTATGAACAGACGAGGAAAGATATGGATGATGTTAAAAATGCAGTTAAAGATGATATCCAAAAACTAGATGGAAAGGTAGATTTATTTCAGGAGTTAATTTTAAAAAATGAACAACGGATTACAAAGGTGGAGGGAAAAGCAGAACAGATAGAGGAGAAAATAAAATTAATAGATGGAAAAATGGGTAGTCTCAATAAAGAACTGGAGCATATGGTGGCACAACTGGAAATGGAAAAAGCGGACTTGTACTTAAGGTTCCAAAATATTAAGGAAGAGAGGGATGAAGATTTATGTAATGTAATGGCAGAGATATTAGCAAATGTACTACAGTGTGATAAGGAAGAGATAATCAAGGAATTTGAAGAGGTATATCGTGTGCACACCAATTATGCCCGACAACATAAACTCCCCCGAGAGGTTCATATAAGATTTGCAAGAAAAAAAGTTAGAGATACAATATATAAAATAACAAAAGATAAATCGGTATATTATGAACAAAAGGAAATAATTACATTGAGACAGATTCCGAGACGGGTGAGAGAATGGAGAAGAGAATACGGATTCCTTACATCGATATTAAATAGGAAGCAAATCTTGTTCAGATGGATTATTCCAGAAGGGGTGCTAGTAATGTGGCAAGGGAAGAGGATAAAGGTGGATACAATAGAGAAAGCACAAAACTTGTATGAGCAGATAAGTGAGACAGAAAGATCCAACAGTGGAAGAGAAGAACTAGAAGGGAATGTTAGATCTAAAATAGCCACAGAACAACAGGATAGACCTCACAAGGGGAGGAATAATAGAAAAGAGACACAGGAAGAGAGTGGAAAATCAGAGGATGAAGGAGTAACAACGAGAGCAATGAATGAAGCGAAAAAGAAAGACAAGAGGTAATAGGAAGTATAGTTAAAATAGGTGATGGACTCAAATATAAAAATCATCTCACTAAATGTTAATGATCTTAATTCGCCAATTAAAAGACACCAGATATTAAAAAAATTAATTAGGAAAAAATTAGACATAATTTGCATACAAGAGACACATATAAGAAGGCAAGATGAAAAGTATCTACAATGCAAAAAATTAGGAAAAATTTATACATCTTCGGCTGAAGAAAAAAAGAGAGGGGTAGTGGTGTACGTGAATGAGAAGGTAGAAAGCAAATTGATATATGCTGATCTGGATGGAAGAGTATTGTTAATAGAAATAAATATTAAAAACAGAAAAGTATTGTTGGTAGTATTATATGCGCCAAGTAATGGTCAAAGAGAATTTTTCCAAAAAGTGCATGAGAAAATAATTGAACAAAATATTGATTCAATTTGCTTACTGGGGGACTTGAATGCAATAGTTGACTGGAGAAAAGATTACATAAGTAATCAAAAAAATATAAAGAAGAGAAACTTATTGCCCAAGACATTTTTCAATTTGACAGAAGAGTTAAATTTGATAGATATCTGGAGATTTCAAAACCCAAGGGAGCAGAAATTTACGTATTACTCTAGCCCACACAAATCCTGGTCAAGAATTGACATGATATGGATCTCCAAGATCTTAGTTCAGGAAATTGGAGCGGTAGAGATTGGAATAAATGAATGGGCGGACCATAATCCCATATTAATAGAATGGAAAGGGCGGATACCAAAAAAAGGAAGATGGATGATGAACGTAAGAACAATTAAGGAGGAGGAATATATTAAAACGTTAGAAAAAGAACTAAAAGGGTTTTTTAAAGATAATACTAAGGAACAAACATCCTTACAGACCCTATGGGATACCACAAAGGCTTATATTAGAGGCATAACTATTGCCTATAATAGTAAAAGGAAGAAAGAAAGGGAAAGGGAGTATAATAAGATACAAGAAGAAATTAGAACCTGGGAAGAAAAATTAGGTAGCCATCCAGGAGATGAAAAGATAAAAATTAATTGGATAACAGCTAAACACAAATTGAACCTGTTAGATCAGGGAAAAACTATCAACTCTTTGAAATATATGAAACAAAAATATTTTGAGCATGCAAACAAACCAGGGAGATGGATGGCTTACAAATTAAGAAAAGAAAAAGAGAAAAGGACTATACATCAATTACAAGATAAACAAGGAAACTTACAGAAAAATATCGAACAGAAAAAGGAGATAGCAATCCAGTATTTTCAGGAACTATACAGTCAAGAGGAGACATCAGATGCAAAAATAAAACAATACTTGGAGGAGGATAAGACCTCAGTAATTACGGAAGAGGATAGAGAGATGTTAAACAGAGAGATAACTAAAGAAGAATTACAGGAGACAATTAAAAGACAGAAAAATAATAAGACACCAGGAACAGACGGGATCCCAGTAGAATTATATAAAAGTGTAGGCGAGATTTTGAATTCAATTCTCCTGGAAGTATATAATGAAGCCTTGAGAAATGCAAAAATACCAGAGACTTGGAGAGAAGCATATATTTCATTGATCCCCAAGGAAGAGACGGATACTACCCATATAAAAAATTATAGACCTATCTCGTTGCTGAATTCGGATTGTAAAATTTTTATGAGTCTACTGGCTAACAGGATAAAGATAATATTAAATTGAAAGATACATGTAGACCAGAACGGATTTCTACCAGGTAGGCAAATAAAAGATAACCTGAGGACAGTCATAAATATAATTGAATATTATGATAAACACCCAGAAAAACAGGCAGCCTTAATCTTCCTAGATGCACAGAAGGCATTCGACCAAGTTAACTGGGAATTTATGACCAAACAGATAAAAAATATGAAATTTGGAAAGAACTTTGAAGAATTAATTTCATCAATATATACTAACCAAAAGACAAGAATATTAATTAATGGAGAAGCAACCAATTTTTTTGGAATAGGTAGAGGAGTAAGGCAAGGATGTCCTCTTTCACCACTATTATTTATTTTAACCCTAGAAAATTTGCTTCAAAGGATAAGAGCTAACGAAAATATCAGGGGGCTTAAAATAAAAGGAGAAGAATACAAGGTCCAAGCCTTTGCAGACGACCTTGTATTCTTTCTGGAAGATCCTTTAGCAACTGAACCCTATTTAATGAAAGAAATTGAAAAATTTGGAAAAGTAGCCGGTCTGAAAATTAATAAGGATAAGACAAAAATAATAACAAAAAACCTAACAATAAAACAGACAGAGGAATTAGAGAAACAATCCGGACTAAAAGTAGTTAAGAAAATAAAATATTTAGGAATAAATTTGACAAATAAAAATATAGATATAAAGAAAAACAATTATGATAAATTGGTTTACCAAATTAAAAATGATCTAGAAAGGTGGGGAGGACTGAATATTTCATTTTTGGGAAGGATAGCTGCACTAAAGATGAACATCCTGCCGAGGCTCCTCTACCTATTCCAAACCATTCCAGTGAAATTAGAAAAAAGTTTTTTTATTAATTTGAATAAAATCACGACAAAATTTGTATGGGAAGGTAAAAAGCCTAGAATAAGCCTGAACACACTACAAGACGATAAATTTAGAGGAGGGTTTGGGTTTCCTGCGTGGGACAAATATTACAAAGCAGCAAGCCTGTTATGGATAAAGGAGTGGGTTAACTTAGAGAATCAACGTTTACTAAAATTAGAGGGGCATGATCTAATGATGGGGTGGCACGCCTTCCTGTGGACTGCCGGGAACAAAAGTTATCATCATTTTAAGAACCATATAATTAGAGGTGCCTTAATCGATATTTGGCTGGAAATAAAAAAAAATGTTATAAGAAAGTTCCCGGGTGGTTTTCCACTGTGGAGGAAATGCACCCAAACACCATATCCTTTCAAAAAATTATACAATACCGAGATATATTAGACTCAGACGGGATATTAAAAACGCGCCAGGAACTCAGAGATGGGGGAATAGAATTAGATTGGTGGCCCTACCTTCAAATACAAAATAGACACAGAAAAGATAGGGATGAAGGAGGAGTTGAGTTAAACCCAAATAGATTAGACAAAATTATGGAAACGAAAGAAGGGAAGACGATATCTAAAATATATAAATATTTATTAGAATTGGAATTGAGTAAGAATTTAATTAAAGGGCAGATGATTGCCTGGAACAAAAACATAGGCAGAAATATCCAATTAGAAGAGTGGGAAAGAATTTGGGAAAATAATATTAAAATGACAAAATCGGTAAGTTATAAAGAAAACCAATATAAGATATGGTATAGATGGCACTTACCCCCGTCGAGGCTAGCACAAATGTATCCCAACTTAGACTCAAAATGCTGGAAGTGCAAACAGGCTAGAGGAACTTTTTACCATATGTGGTGGCTATGCCCCAAAACTAAGGCATACTGAGAGAAAATTAGAATGTGGATAATACAAATAGTAGGAGAAGAAATTGAACTAGACCCCAAGATATTTTTATTAGGAATTTACAAACAAAACATTAGAAAAGAAAAGATATACTTAATACACCACATAATTACAGCGGCGAGAATAGCGAATGCACAAGTATGGAAAAAGGAATATTTGCCAAACGATCAGCAAGTAATACAAAAGATATATTTGTGTGCGGAATCGGATCAATTAACGCAGAAATTAAAAAATGAGGAAAGCTCAAAATATTCTAGGGTATGGGATAGATGGTACGATTGGATCAAACAAAGACAAAATGGATAATGATACTTTTAATTGAATATGAAAGTTAATTTGAATGAGCAATATATGTTATTATACTCTTAGTGAATTGTAAATTAAGAATGAAAATTGGAAAGGTATTTGTATGATAGCCTTATATAAGTACCCATGAGGACTTCACTGACAAAAGGCATGTGGATGAAAGCAATGAATGGGAAAAAAAAAAGAATAATTTGTATTATTATAAGGCACATCCCATACATTCCTTTGGCAGGTTCTGCGAAGTGACTATGAATATCTCATGTTTATGTAGTTTATGTTAAGAGAGAGTTATTTGATGTTGTAATGATGTTACCACTGACCCTCCTTTGTATTATTATTGTTGCATTATATAAACTTTATAATAATAAAAAAAAAAAGTGGGGTGTCTTGAAGTGTTTTCTGTCTAGGTGTTATTAATTTGGAGTCTGCAAAATATAAAGCACAGCCTGTTAGTGTGCTATCCGCTCCAGCAGCATTTACATTATCATAAATAAAAACATATTTACTTACCATTGCTGGGAGATAATGTAGCATCATTCATCATTTCTCAGGCTGTCCGGTAAGTACTCTGCACCTCATTGTTAAAGTTACAACACACCATGCTGCAGCTGTACAAAACGGGCCTGAATAAAAAAAATTCTTTATCATAACCCCTGCAACAGAGTTTGTTGCATTCTGCCGGCTGGGGTCTTTTGTCAGAGCATGCGATGCTAGCTTTTGCTGTTGTTTTAAAAACATCTGTGGAATCAGTGGTTGCCATCTTCAAAAGCCTGCTGGAATTAAACCTGCCTGCACAAACTCCCCTGCCCTTGCAATAACATGTCCTTGAGCCTTGCGCATGCCCAGAATCACAGGGTTATGACATGCCTGGGCATGTCCCAAACAAGTCTTAACCCCTACTTGCCGCCTGGCTGCTTGCCTCTTGTGAGCATTTTAATTCCTGTTAATATTCCTTGTCTTTTGCTGTAGGGGGCAGAATAAATTTTATTAAGGCCGTACTTCGAACAGTTACATGTACATGAGGATTTGAGGGGGGACTTGGCAAAATATGTGTCTTTAGATTTTTACAAAGGTAAAAACCAGCTGTGGGTTTTAAAAGGGCTGCGGTTTTTTCCCCCCTGCATTTGAGGAAATAATTTTAAAACCACCTAGAAATAAATACCTTTTAGAAAAAAAGGGGGGTTAAATGCAGGCCCTGGCTGCCTTTTAGGGGCTCATTTTTTTTCCAGCTTTTGAGACACTGATTTTTAAAACTCCACAAAATTAAAAGCATCATTAGGCTAGAATGATTAGAAATAAAAAGCCTTTTTTATTTCACAGCCCCCCAAAGTAGGGTTTGTTTCCCAAAAACACAGGCCTCTGTTAATTATTCACTTTACTTAGCTTTTTATTTATTTATTTATTTATTTATTTGGTTTTGAATGTCCATAGTGTTGTGTCCTTATAAGGACATCCGCCGGGGATTGGTTAGAAAATCCTCCGGCGGGAATTTTGAATCCCTGTCAGGGGGCGGTGCGGCTGCCGGAGTGAATATAAGGAGAGCTCCGGCAGCGCCGCGCCAGTTCTGTTCCTGTTGAATAAACTTGTTACATGAACTCCGTTGGTCTCATCTTCATTCCTGCGCCGATCTAACACTGGCGATGAAGGACTAGAGAAGGAACCGACCGCGTGGCACGATCGCCATCTCCAAGCCGAAGAGACTCGCCGCTGATCCGCACGATGGCAACGCCGCAAGCGCTCTTCGCATCCATCACTCCATTCAACCCCGGACGGGAGAAATGGAGCTCGTACATGATTCGTTTCCACCAATTTCTCCGCGGAAACAGCTACAGCAACCTCGATGACAAGAGGAAGAGGGCTCTCTTCCTCGCCCACTGTGGATCCAATGTCCTGGAGCTGGCCATGAACCTCGTCGCGCCTCGAGACATCGAAGAAATGTCCTGGACGGACCTGCAAGCCACCCTGCAGGAACATTACGCTCCCACGGGCACCCCCATCGCCAACCGATTCACCTTCCATCAGAGGAACCAACGGGAGGGTGAATCCATTAAAGAATTTGTCGCTGCACTCCGCCAAATCGCAGCCAACTGCGAGTTTGATAATGTGGACAATGCGCTGAGGGACCGCATTGTCTTCGGCATGCGGGACGCGGGCCTCCAGAAGAAATTCTTGAGCAGAAAACGCATCTTGCTCAAGGATGTACTCGAAGAGGCCACCGCCGCCGAAACCTCAGAGCACGTGGCCGCAGAAATGCTGAAGGCGAAGGGGATCCATAAGATCCACCAGTCGATCCCCGAATCTTCCGAAGATTCAGCCACGGCATCCGTCTCAGATGGGGAAATGGCCATCCACAAGGTTTCTCAGCCATCCCGGTGGGAAAATCTTCAAAATGGCCAACGAGGAGAACGCTGCGGCAGCTGCAGGGGCAACCACCCCAGGACGTCCTGCAGATGGCGAGATGCGACCTGCCGCCGATGTCTGAAGAGGGGACACATCGCCGAGGCCTGCCGAGCCAACGATCCAGCCCCCGAACCGCCCAGACCCCGGAATCGTGAAAACCGCCGCGACAACCAGAGGACATCCAAACGGTCCTTGCACCAGCCCAGAAGCGACGGCTACGATGATTCCCGGAACGGCGCGGTGAATCAGACCACCATAGCCCACACCAGCAACAACAGCGCCACCAAGTTCCACGTGACACTGTTGGCCGAGGGCTCACCCTGCACGATGGAGGTAGACTCCGGTTCCGTCTACACCATCATTGATTGGCAGCAGCTGAAGAGACTCAAGCCGGCAATCACCAAGAGCCAGCTCAAGCCCCTGCAGTCCAGACTGGTGGATTTCGGCGGAAATCCCATCGGCGTCCTGGGCAGGACCAACATCCACATCGCCTTCAAGAAGTTCCAGGGTCAGCTGCCAGTCACCGTTGTGGAGAACAGCCACCCGAACCTGCTCGGCGTGGAGTGGTTTCAGCCGCTGGGGCTTTCCATAGGAGGCATCCACCAGATTAGGGCAGATGAACTCGACTCACTCATCGAAGAATTCAGAGAAGTCTTCGATGGTAAGATGGGGAAGTACATAGGGAAGCCCATTTCGTTCAATCTGGACCAGGGGGTAACCCCAATTCGGCTCAAGCCCCGCCGGGTTCCTTTCGCCTTGAGGCCTAAAGTAGACGAGCAGCTGGATAAGCTGATCGCCCAAGGCGTTCTGGAACCCATCGATCATGCTTCATGGGAGACTCCCATTGTGACCCCAATGAAGCAGGATGGATCTGTGCGCATCTGCACTGATTATTATTGAGGACCCAGTTTGTTGGGGGCAATAAGCTGACTTTGTATAAATATACAAAAGTATGAAGGCTATTGCTTAACACATTGTAAGCCGCCCTGAGTCTCCGGAGAAGGGCGGCATATAAATCAAATTAAAATAAATAAAAAAATAAAATAAAAAATAAAAAAAAATTATAAGGTTACCATAAACAAGGCGTTGCAGCAGAGCGCATACCCTGTGCCAGTGGTGCAGCACCTCCTGCACTCACTAGGCAAGGGCACAATTTTTGCTAAACTGGACCTGGCCCAGGCTTACCAGCAACTGCCAGTGGACTCTAAAACGGCGGAGGCTCAAACTATTGTCACTCTTAGGGGGGCATTTAAGTGCAACCATCTCCAATTCGGAGTCAGTGCCGCCCCTGGGATTTTCCAATCAATGATGGAACGCCTTCTCCAAGGCGTTCCAGGGGTAGTGCCTTACTTTGATGATGTGTTGATCTCCGGAGACTCAAAAGCACAACTCCTTGAATGGCTGAGGCTCGTCCTGCAGCGGTTCAGAGAGAAGGGCTTGAGAGTCAGACGGGATAAATGCATCATCGGGGTCCAGGAGGTCGAGTTCCTGGGCTATCTCATTGATAGCAATGGCATACACCCCACCAAATCAAAAGTTAAGGCTATCCATGAAGCTCCCAGCCCCAAAAACAAAGCGGAGCTTCAGGCTTTCCTTGGATTGCTTAACTTCTATGCAATATTCCTCCAACAGAAAGCCACAGTTGCTGAGCCGCTACATCGCTTGCTGGGAAAGCGGTTTCCTGGAAGTGGGGCAACAAAGAGGAAACGGCTTTCCGGGCCATCAAGGGACTATTGACGTCCAGCAGCGTACTCATCCAGTACAGCGAGACGCTACCCATCCGGCTAACCTGCGACGCGTCGCCATACGGGGTCAGGGCGGTCCTTAGCCACGACCTGCCCAACAGCACAGAAGCCCCCATCGCCTACTTCTCAAAGACAATGCCCAGTGCTGAACGCAACTACAGCCAGCTGGACAAAGAGGCGTTGGCAATCATCGCAGGGGTGAAGCGCTTCCATGAATACCTCTACGGAAGAAGCTTCACCATAGTCACAGACCACAAGCCGCTCCTGGGCCTCCTCGCCGGCGACAAGCAAACTCCCACGTTCATGTCGCCGCGAATGACACGCTGGGCCATCTTCCTCGCCGGCTATTCATACACGCTCACCCACCAACCAGGAAAGGCCATCGCGAATGCCAACGCCCTCAGCAGATGCCCGTCCGCTGACGCCGTAGAAGACCCTGCCCCCACCCTCGAGCTCCTGCACATCGACCACGACAGCAGCTGCCCAGTCACATCTGCAGACGTGGCCACGCACACAAAGAGAGACCCCACACTCCGCCAAGTGCAGTCCTGGATCCTGAGAGGGTGGCCGGCGCAGATAAGCGGAGAAGAATACAGCCCCTTCAGCTGCAAGCAAAAGGAGCTGTCCACGATGAAAGGCTGTCTGCTATGGGGAGACAGGGTGCTGATCCCCGCCGCGCTGCAACGGAAGACACTCGAGACGTTGCACAATGGGCACCCGGGCATCGTCCGGATGAAGGCCCTGGCACGGAGCTACGGCTGGTGGCCATCACTGGACAAGGACATTGAGCAATGGGTCGCCAGATGTGGCCCGTGCCAGGAAGTTCGACCAGCACCGCCCCAAGCAGAGCCCACCCCTTGGGAAACGCCCAGCAGCCCCTGGTCTCGGATCCATATCGACTTCGCGGGTCCGATGCAGAGGCGCCACCTCCTCATCGTGGTCGACGCATTCTCCAAATGGCTCGAGGTGATTCCCATGGCATCAACCACATCAGAAGCCACCATCCGTGCCCTCCGCCGCCTCTTCGCAACACATGGGCTCCTGGACGTTTTGGTTTCCGACAACAGTCCCCAACTTACGTCCGTGCCCATGGAGGCCTTCCTGGCAGGACTGGGCATCCGCCATGCCGTACAGACCGGCCGGAAACAGCCGAGCTGAAAGAATGGTGAGGCTCACCAAGGAGGCGCTCACCAAGATGGCACCGGGTGACTGGCAGGAGCGCATCGACACCTTCCTCCTCACCCAACACATAACGCCACACACAACCACTAAGAAATGCCCATCCGAGCTGCTGATGGGCAGAAGACTTCGCTCACCCCTCGACAGACTGCACCCCCAATACGACTCGGAGGTGCCCACAACCGCCAGCTGCCAACTCCGCTGTTTTGCCGTGGGAGATCCCGTCTACGCGCTGAACTTCCACGGCTCACCAAAATGGCTGAAAGGCAGAATCCACAGCGCAACCGGCCCGAAATCCTATCGGGTAGAGCTGGAAGATGGACAGGTCGTGAGACGTCACATCGACCAGCTCCGCAAAAGATGGAAGGGATCGGACGGGAACCATCCCAACAAGGTAGGCCTACAACACCCCGATGAGGTAGGCCTGCCCACCCCCGACGAGGTAGGCCTGCCCCAGCCCAGCGAGGTAGACCTACAACACCCCGGGAGAGAGGGCCCGCCGATCCCTGCCCAAGCCAGAGAAGACACAGCGCGAGTAGACCGGGGACAATGTCTGAAGGGAACCCCGAAGCACCCCGGGGTAGACCAGAATCAACACCCCAACACCCGAGACCCAGCCATTGACATCGGCAGCCATGGGGGACCGAAGCCCAGATGACCACGATGCCCAACAACACCCCCGCGAGGTCGGACGGCACCAGTCCGAAAGCAAGAGGCAGACAGAAGAAGCCGGTAGACCGGGGCCAACCGAGCGGGGGACATCAACAGCAACCCTGCAAGGTCGGCAACCGACACACCAGCGAGGGAGACCTCCATGCACCCCAGCAGAGGCCCCCGCAACAACAACCCGACCAGGACGAAGACCAACCCTGCGAGGAGGGCCTCCATCACCCTAGCAAGGGAGGCCTACACCAGCAGGACCAAGGCAACCTGCCACAACCACATCCCGACGGCGAGAGTTGGCGACCGCCACGGCTATACCAACCCCACAGAGAGGGCCAACGCCACCCCTGCGGAGAAGGCCGCGAGAGTCCTCGACCACCCCAGCAGCGCCAGCCCAGCAGAGAGGGCCTACACCACCCCTGCGAAGGAGGCCTGCAACACCCCAGCGAGGTCGAGCCATCGCCAACCTGCACCACCAACAGCCCCGGGAGTGGACCGGACTCAACCAGGGAACCCCGGGGACCGACCCAGTCACCGCCGCCGGACCCGCACCCGCGACCGGACCCGACGAACCCCGACCCAGTAGGAACCGGAGGGAGACCCAGTGACTTACCGTGGCTCAGGAGTTCCGGACCGGGCGAGAGCATGGACCTGCGACGGCGTTTCCGCGATCGAAGCAGGGACGGAGAAGACCAGCATCGCCCGCAGGCGGAGGTCAGCGACCCGGCCGGAGGTACGGGAGCACCGCCCGAAACCTCGACGGCCAGATCCAGCCCAGGTCCAGGGAGGGAGCCAGGAGCAGCAGAAGCACCCTCCGACCAGGAGGGCTGCCGACCGACAAATGGACTGCGCAGGTCCAATAGAACGCGCAGACGGCCTGCCTATTTAAATGACTTTGTAACTGATGGACAGCCTAAGAACTAGGGGGGAGGAGTGTTGTGTCCTTATAAGGACATCCGCCAGGGATTGGTTAGAAAATCCTCCGGCGGGAATTTTGAATCCCTGTCAGGGGGCGGTGTGGCTGCCGGAGCGAATATAAGGAGAGCTCCGGCAGCGCCGCGCCAGTTCTGTTCCTGTTGAATAAACTTGTTACATGAACTCCGCTGGTCTCATCTTCACATAGATCTAACACATAGTGTTGTGGAGTAAAGACTGAAAAACATTCCTGGATCAGCCAGAGTCAGTTTATTATTTGCGCAGGTTCAGAGTCAGATTTGTACCTGAAACTTTGAATGAAGAAAAGAGCTCCGATATACAGTTTATATATGTTTCCAAGACAAAGGGTTTGGTGAGCTTATGCATTTTCCATATATGGTTAACATGAGCTCATGCCTTTTCCATATACGGTTAACATACATTTGTTATATGATAATTGACACACTTCCTAATTACTAAACCATTACTAAACCATTATTTTCTAGTTTATAAGATTATCTTTAGCTAGACAACCTTCCTTAGTTCTGTAATTACTAATATGGGAGAGTTATTGCTGTCCTTAGGTAATAAGTGACTCTTTGTAATATACATGTCTTTGTGTCTTTGACAGTGAGGCCCCTCAAATGTTTTCCATATGGCTTGTCCTTCTGTGACAGCTAGGCCTCATCAGAAGATATATTTACCAATAATGGGCTTTAACTGAATCTTAATATAATTTCCAACCAAGCACATTTCTCACTTATAATAATGTGAATAGAGAGGGTCATTTAGGGTTCATGTAACTGACTCTGTATGATTCCTACTTTATTCACTTTTATTCACTTTAATAGAATTAGTCTAGGGTTAAGCTAATCATGTCCCCAGAGGCTTGACTGCCCCATCTTTCTTGATGGGGTTAGGTTCACCACACCTTATCTGAAAATAGGGCTATAACATTGTACCACACCTTATCTGTTAGGTTTACTCATACTTATCTTGATGGACTTAGGCCAACACGTCATATCCGGCTAGGGTTATGACCTTGTGAGTCCTGCACCACGTGGGGTGGATTATGCACATCACATCCGGGGAGGAGGGGTATGTACATCATATCCGGAGGGTGGAGGCTCAGCACATCACTTCTGGTGACGTAATCATCACGTGGGTTTGTTTACTTTGATGATGTCACTGATCAAAAGTACTGATAATTTTCATCAAATTTTGGTATATACTACAGGTATATCTACTTGCACGTTCTAGGTCTTGTTTCCTCTGAGGAAGAAAAGGCCACAAAGGTCCCCAAACAGGTTGCCTTCCTTGCCCCTGAGCCTATGGCTCCCCCAGGAAGGTGATCGCCAAAACCAGCCTTGCTTTCTTGTCAAATGCCTCCCTGAAGAGAAGATGCTGGAGATGTCAAAATCTGTTTAACTTCACTGCAGGATAGATTAATATTATCCCCATACAACACAACAGGGATGATGGAAGGGCATGAAAGCATAGGACAGGGGTGTCAAACTCGTGTCATCATGTGATGTATCACAACATTTTTCCCCTTCGTTAAAACGGGGGTGGGCGTGGCCAGTGTGTGACACATCCAGCCCGTGGGCTGCGAGTTTGACACCCCTGGCATAGGATATTTCTGTTGGAGGCAAGAATTTGCACAGGTGGCTTCCAGAGTCCTAATCCCCCTCTTTAATACTTGTATAAGGATGATCATTTCACTCCTGTTTCCAGCATGGGCTACCAATTCCATCCTAAATTAAGGTCAAACTGTTTTTCTTGATATTTTCTAACTCAAGAATCTAATTTCTTCCTATACCTCTGCTTGTTGGTATATAGAGCACTTGCTCAATTACTTCTTTTCTGGTTTGCTGTGCTTCATGATTAAGACACTTCTGTTTTCATCTTCTGGAAAACTGCTGCCTGATATAGGACCATTAAGTGGCACAGCTATCTATTAAGGCAACTTAAAATTGAAACAGTTCTAGCTGAAGAACTAGCCCATTTATCTGAACATAAAGGTGTCAGAATACCGGGCTTCACTTTCACTAGATCTACCCATTATCCAGTGGTGGGCTGCAAATTTTTTAACAACCAGTTCTCTGCCCAAATGACTGGCTGGGTGGGCATGGCTGGGTGGACGTGGCCAACTAGACATCACATACATCGAGTGGCGCCTCGCCTCACCCTGCTTGCCTGGCCTCCTGAGCTCTTCTGGTCTTTGTCTATTAATTTGTCTACTACTACAGTGTCTGGTTGATTATCTAATGCCTGCCTGTCCTTCTGGATCAGGAATTCCCACAGATTCTTAGCTCTATTATTGCCCATGATCTTCTGTGGAAACTCCTTGATGGCTGGCTGGGGAATTCTGGGAGTTAGTCCATACATCTTTCAGCTGAGAGACACTGATCTACCCCTTGGGTTCTATCTAGTGTGGTAAATCCCTGCTTCTATGGATCTGTTGCTTAGTGCCTGTTCTTGTGCTGTTATGATCATCTAAAATGAAGATAACACTGCATATATCATTTTTTACCTTTATGCTTATAGTCTATTTAACTCAGTACTATTTCTTCTGGCCCTTAGGTGGAAAAACAGCTTTCCTATCACTTGCTGGAGATGTCATGGGTTAATCTGGGAATTTCTGTGAGCAAATTCTAATTTACTGGAATTGCATTTTTTGCTTAATTGTAATTATATATTCAATTAAATTTGAAGCCTTTTATATAATTGTTTCTTCCACTTCAGGAACAATTATAAAAATGATGATTTCTCATTCATTATTTTACTAGTAGTAGAAACAAAATAAGCAGCCATAAATGTCACCTAAAGTTGGAACCGTATATTTGGATTCTAATGGATATTGTTGTATGCTTTTGGAAAACAGTGGCTGGGAAGACTTGCCACAGATAAATTTACAAAGCACCTATTTCAAATAACATTTCTTGATTGTGTATTCTTACTTGCCCTCTTGTACTGTACCACTGCATTTTGGATTCAAATGCAAAAAAAAAAAATATTTTGGAGAGCACAGAGAAAGGAATACTGCACCTGTTTGCAATTCTTTAAGGCAGATGCATTTTCCCCCCTGGGATTATGCAGCTTCCTGGGATTATGCAGCTGCCTCTCTTCCCCAGAAAAGGCCATATTTTGTTTAAAGAATTGCAGACAAATGCATCCCTGTCCACCATAGCAATGCACAATCCTAGGTTTATAATTTTTCTGCTTTTTAAATCACCAGGAATTATTAAGCCCACTGTTATTAGAGGTGTATAATGATGTACTTAATGAAGCTAAGATACCTGAATCGTGGAAAGAAGCAACAATCACATTGATTCCCAAGGAAAATTCCAATTTGACTTATATTAAAAAGTATAGGCCAATATCCCTATTAAATTCGGATTATAAAATCTTTATGACAATTATGGCAGACAGACTAAAGAAAATTTTAGAAAATTAAAGAAAATTTTCATTCATACTGATCAAAACAGTCTTCTTCCCGGACGGCATATAAGGAACAACATCAGGATTATCTTGGATACGATAGAATACTATGAAGTCCACAATGAAAAACAGATGGTGTTGATATTTATCGATGTGCAAAAAGCATTTGATAATGTTAAATGGGACTTCATATTAGAACAATTAAAATATATAGATTTTGGGGGGCAATTTATAAAGATGTTTAAAACAATCTACTCCAGACAAGAAGCCAGAGTGGTGATAAACAGGGAAATGACAAATAACTTTTTAATCCAAAAAGGCACAAAGCAAGGTTGTCCGCTATCACCACTGCTTTTTATTTTATCACTAGAGGCTTTAATTAGAACAATTTGAGAAGACAAACAAATCAAAGGTTTAAAAGTAAGACAAGAACGTTTTAAGGTACAGGCATTTGCGGACGACCTTGTATTTATTATTGAAGAGCCTGTACAATCTGGTCTTAGGCTGATGGAAGTGCTGGAGGACTATGGGGAAGTAGCAGACCTGAAAATAAACAAGGATAAAACAAAAATGATAGTTAAAAATATGAAGAGCAAAAAAAAGAAGTGGAGGGAAAGAAATATTCAGACTATGAAAAAAATAAGATATTTGGGAATTCAATTGACAGCAAGATGCATCATACTTTTAAAGAAGACTATTGTAAATCAGAGGTCCAGGCTTTTGCTCTGTTCCAATATGTCTCTCTCGCTCTCCCCGAGAGATTTTATTTTTATACAGTTTTACACAGGCAGATAAAAGGTAGGACAGCAACAGGGTTCTAATTGGATAATCCTCCTCCCTCTTCCCCCACTCAGAAGGTCAGATAACACAGAGCAAAGCAAGAATGAGATCATCCAGGAAGACGATACAATGACACCAGAAATGGAAGCAGTGTGCTGTGTTCTGCCCGACATCGTGTATTTCAATTCCCTACATCCCACTCTTTTTTATCTTATTTGTGAAGCCATCCTCTTACGAGGGGCCAGAAAAGGGGTTATTATCTGGAGAGGAAAATCCTTGCAGTTGCTTATATAAGGCATGACTTTGAGACAGTGTAGGAAGGGATTTAAAGCAAAATGCAGTTATACATGTTACAAAAGGAAGAAATACACTGAACAAAACAGCATTCTCCAATTAAATTAACACAAATGATAGGCCAAATTATACAAAATTTTAAGATGATGCTGAATGTTTCTTGACTCATCTAAAATGTTACTCAAGGCTTCCAGTTAGCGCCTCCGTCGTTGTCGGACGGTCCTTTTAAGACTGCCGGCTTCGCTGTTCGTTGGAGCCACCTCACAGCTGTTAGGCGGCTCGGAAAACCCGTGCTTTAGGACTAAAGAACGGGCAGAGCCGGCGAGATAGGGTAGAGCCCCTTGAGATGCCCCCAGGATTTTTTTCTTGTCCTGGGGAGGGCTCAGGGTGAAGGCTCCCCTTCCAGCTCGCCAAGGTTCCGTGCAGCGAGGGACCTCTGTTTTTAACGGAGCTAGACGACGAGAGCAACGCCACCAAAACATCAGAAGTCTACAGCAAGTAAAAAATTTGTGAAATCTGTACTTTTTTTTTAAAAAAAGCAAGTATTTGTGTTATTAATAACTTTTCACAAAAGGGACTTAAACGGGAGAATGTGCTTGAAAGATTAAAATGGCAACTGGCTTAAAAGGAAGAATCCAATCCCCATAAATCTTGGTCAAGGATTGATATGCTATGGGCTACCAAGACCCTAATACAAGAAATTCAATCAATAGAAATAGGGGCAAATGAATGGGCGGACCATAATCCACTAATAATAGAATGGAGAGGATGGAGAAAAAGTAAAGGCAGATGGATGATGAACACGCAAATAGTGAAAGAAAAAGAATATATTAAAAGAATAGAGGAAGAACTGAAATGGTTCTTCAAAGAAAATAATAAAGGCCAAACATCTTTAAAAAATTTGTGGGACACAACAAAAGCATATATCAGAGGAATAACATTAGCTTACAATAGCAAAAAGAAAAAAGAGAGGGAAAAAGAATATAATAACATTTACAGTGAGATTAAAAATTGTGAAGAGAAATTACAGGAAAGACCAGGAGATGAACAGAGGAGAACTAATTGGGCGGCTGCCAAACACAAACTAAATATACTGGAACAAGAAAAATATGTCAATGCATTAAAATTCATAAAACAAAATCAATTCGAACAAGCAAATAAACCAGGAAGGTGGATGGCATACAAATTAAGAAAGGAAAGGGAAAAAAGAATAATTCATCAACTGCAAGATAATGAAGGGAAATTACATCAGAGCCCAGAAAAAAAGAAAGAGATAGCAATTAACTTCTTTCAAAATCTATATAAGCAAGAAAAGGTAGAAATAGAAGAAATAAATCAATACTTAAAAGAGGAGCAAATGCCCATATTAACGGAGGAGGAAAAACAGATGTTAAATAGGGAGATTACAATGGAAGAATTACAGGAAACCATTAGGAAACAAAAAAACAATAAAACCCCGGGTACAGACGGACTACCAATAGAACTATATAAAGAACTAGGAACATCATTAAATGGGATATTAATAGAGGTATACAATGAGGCATTAAAAGAAGCAAAAATACCAGAATCTTGGAAAGAGGCATACATTTCATTAATCCACAAGGAAGGAACAGACACAACACAAATTAGTAATTATAGGCCGATTTCATTATTAAATACGGATTATAAAATTTTTATGAATTTAATAGCAAATAGATTAAAAATAATATTAAATAACAAAATTCATTCAGATCAAAATGGATTCCTACCAACAAGACAGATTAAAAACAATCTAAGAATTGTGATAAATATAATAGAATACTACGAAGTGCATCCAGAGAAACAAGCAGCCCTTGTTTTTCTGGATGCACAAAAAGCATTTGATCGAGTCAATTGGGGATTTATGACACAACAAATAAAAAATATGGATTTTGGCGAGAAATTTGGAAAGATAATATTTACAATATATACAAATCAGAGGGCAAGACTGTTAGTTAATGGGGAATTAACAAATTATTTTGAAATAGGTAGAGGAGTAAGACAAGGATGCCCACTCTCGCCCCTGTTTTTTATATTAACCTTAGAAAATTTGCTCAGGAGAATCAGATTAAACAAAAATATAAAAGGACTTAAAGTAAAAGGAGAAGAATACAAGGTCCAAGCCTTCGCTGACGACCTTGTATTCTGCATAGAAGACCCATTGGAAACACAAATAAAATTGATGGAGGAAATTGAGAAATTTGGCAAGGTGGCAGGGTTAAAAATTAATAAAAATAAAACCAAAATTTTAACCAAAAATTTAAACACAAAACAAATAGGAAAATTGGAACAACAATCGGGACTACAAGTAGTAAAAAAGATAAAATACCTAGGCATAAATTTGACAACTAGAAATATATCAATCAAAGACAATAACTATGGAGAATTAATACAACAAATTAAAAAAGACTTAGAGAGATGGGGGAATTTAAAGTTATCGTTATTAGGACGAATAGCGGCGATAAAGATGAACATACTCCCAAGGATCCTCTACCTGTTTCAAACCATCCCGATTAAATTAGAAAATTTTTTTTTCACAAATTTGAATAAATTAATAGTAAAATTTATATGGGAAGGAAAAAAATCGAGGATAAATTTAAAAACATTACAAGATGATAGATCAAGAGGAGGCTTTGGCCTACCAGCCTGGGAAAAATACTACAGAGCTGCAAGTATAATATGGATCAAGGATTGGGTCAATTTAGATAACCAAAGAGTACTGAAATTGGAAGGGCATGATCTATTAAAAGGCTGGCAAGCTTATTTATGGAACATAGGAAATAAAACATATAAACATTTTAAAAACCATATAATAAGAAACTCTTTAATTACTACATGGATGGAAATCAAACGTAAGCACTACATAAAAGTCCCGGGATGGTTATCCACACTAGAGGCAACAACACACCCAAATATAATGTATCCCAATACAGTAATCACGCAAAAAATAATAAGATATAAAGAAATTTTAGATATAAATGGGAGACTTAAATCCCGACAAGAACTTAGGGACATGGGCATAAAAATAGACTGGTGGCCGTATCTGCTAATACAAAGTAGATATAAAAAAGATAACGAAGATGGAGGAGTCGAGATGAAGCCCAACCAATTAGACAAACTACTAGAAACCTAGAGGGAAAATTAATTTCAAAGATTTACAGATATTTACTTGAATTCGATTTGGCAGAAAACATAGTCAAAGGCCAAATGATAGCCTGGGCCAGGAATATTGGAAGGAGTATAAAATTAGAAGAATGGGAAATGATTTGGAAAAACAATTGTAAAATAACAAAGGCAGTTACATTCAAAGAAAATCACTACAAGATGTGGTATAGGTGGCACCTGGCCCCAGCCAGATTAGCAAAAATGTATCCAAATTGTAATCCGACATGTTGGAAATGTAGACAATCCCCGGGAACATTTTATCATCTTTGGTGGCTCTGCCCAAAAATAAAAAAATTCTGGATGAAAATTGGAAAATGGATAACAGAAAGAACAGAAGAAAAGATAGACCTAAAACCCGAAATCTTTTTATTAGGCATACTTAAAAAAGAAAGTAAAAAAGAAATAAAATATATTACGCTACACATAATTATGGCAGCAAGACTAACTTTAGCCCAATCTTGGAAACTAGAACAGGTGCCAACAGAAGAACAAATAATTCAAAAAATATATAGGTGTGCAGAAATGGATAGATTAACTTTAAAATTAAGTAACAAGGAAGACTCACACTATTATCAAATTTGGAATAGATGGTATGAATGGATTGATAAACCAGGGGGGAAAAAACAGATGTCAAATATGTCAAGAAATCAAAGCTAATAAATTTACACCGTCAATAGCAAGCTAAGATAATTGTATATATATGGTTATATGTTTAAATATCATAGATAGATAAATTTTGCTTATTAATATTAGAATATAAGTAATATCGAATTGTACTTCGTTTTCAGAGTTAAGATTGTTTTATAATTTTTTTCCTTCTGTAATCTTTTATCTGTTTATATTAAATAAAGTTGGTTTTAAAATTAAAAAAAAAGGAAGAAGGGAAAGTGAAAAGTGAAAGTGAGAGTTAAGCCTGCCTCGAAGCACTTAAATGAAACATTTTAACAGGATTTTAAAAGGATACAAAATTTGATTCAACTTCTTTTCCTATAAAACTGGGGAGAAAAGGTGGAACAAGTGGAAAAGGAGGGAGATTCTCTTTTTTGGAGAGGCTAAGACTGTGTAGAGGCATGGCTTCAAAACAAACCAAGTGAGGGGGGGATTCCCCCACTCATCAGACAAAGGAAAAGCCAGCAAAGCCACAAATGCAGACTCAGAGTCAAATTCAAGAAACCGGAAATGAGGATTTGAAAGCTTTTATAGCTAAGACATTAGGAAATGTTGTTGAAACAATGGAAAAATTTCAAACTGAAATGAAGGAGCTGGTACAAGAAAAATATGACAAGCTGAATCAAAATATAATCAAAGTAGTTGCTGGTCTTTCAGATGCGGTGGTGGAGGTGGAGAAAAAAGTGGGTGAATTAAGCACAGAAGTTGAATCTAAGATGAGAGTAACAGAAGAGAAATTTTTTAATGCTGATGTCAGAACCCAAAGAATTGAAAATGAAGTTACAATGATCCAATTCAGGGCTATGGAGTTTGCCATAAGATTGAGGGGAATAAGGGAAAATAATAAAGACTAAAGAGCAGTTTGTGTAGAGGCATTAGCTGCGTTGTTAAAGATTGACCCTGAGCAAATTTTTAGTAGGATTGATAAGGTCTACAGGGTGAATTCTTGTGTGGCAAGACAAAGGAATTTGCCTAGAGATGTTGTGGTTTATTTTACTGACAGAAGACTGAGGAATGATATTTTGCAGAAATCTTTTCTTGCTAATATTCAAGTAGAAGGAAATCAGATTGGTGTTTATAAAGAGTTACCACCCAAGATGCTGAAAGACAGAAAGGATTTTGGATTTTTGGTGAATGAGCTGAAAAGAAACCAGATCCCATTTAGATGGGATGCCCCAGTTGGCATAATTTTGAGATATGAAGATGTGAGATACCGTTTAAATACCATTGAAAAAGTAGAACATTTTTACTATAACATCTTTAAAAGGGCTGTCACATCTCCACGCTCATCCACGTTGTTAACTATAGAAGAAGCTGTTAAAGATAAAGAATTTGAAAGAGAGACTGAAGAACAGTGCAAGCAATTGGAACTAGAGGCAATACAAACTCAGAGAGCAATAGAAGAATCTCAAGGAGCAGTAGGTGGTTTTTTAGATGATCCTCTCATAGATTTGCCAGAGCCTAAAATAAAGCACCCCAGAAGCACAAGAGAAGTGGCAGTGGACCTTGAACTGTTGATGCAGGAACCGAAAGATAAACGTATAACTCGTGCAGCTGAGAAGCAAATGCTAGAGAAGCAAAAACAGCAGAGGTCCACTGTACCACAAGAGGAGAAGGGGGCTAATGGGAAATCACAGAAATCAGAAGCTGTGGGAGGAGCTAGACCGAAGACTACTGCTCTGCAACAGAATCTTCGGCAATTGCTCGATTCGCTTCGTGAGACCTCAAATGGCAGTTAACTTTTTATCTTGGAATGTTAATGGTCTGAATTCTCCACAGAAAAGAAGGAAAGTATTTCACTATTTGAGACAATTTCATAATGATGTTGTTTGTTTGCAAGAAACTCATATTAGAACTCAGGATCAAAAATATTTGATAAATTATAAATTAGGATCACATTTTATATCTTCTAGTTCTGGAAAAAAGAATGGACTAGTGTTGTATATTTCCAAAAGACTACCAGCTAAAGTTATAGAATCAGACGATGATGGAAGATATATTGCAATTGAGATAAACTTACAGAATGACTCACTGCTTTTGATAGGAATTTATGCGCCCAATCAGCAGCAGGAAAATTTTTATAATTATATGCTAAAATATTGCAATGGAATTATAAATCAATTTTGATTATGGGAGATTGGAATGGCGTGATTGATACAACAATGGATAAAAAGACATTGGCTAAAACAGGGATTAAATTGCCACAGACTTTCTTTGCGATGAAAGAGGATTTGGAATTGAAAGATGTTTGGAGAGTTCAGCATCCGAAGGAATTGGATTTTACATTTTTTTCAGATCGACATAGATCTTTTTCTAGGATTGATTTTATGCTGGTCACATCTGATTTACTTACTAAAACGACAAAGACTAAAATATTTCCCAGGACTTTAACGGATCATAGCCCGATATGGATGGAAATAGAATTTGGGAAGAAGGAGAGAAGGTCCTGGAGATTGAATGAGAATTTGTTTAGATATGAAAAGAATATATCTGAACTTAAAAAACATATGAAGGAATTTTTTCAAATGAATTTGAATAAGGGTACACCTATTGAAATTGTTTGGGATGCAAGCAAGGCATACATGAGAGGTGTACTGATTTATATGAATTCTAAACATAAGTCAATTCAACAAAAGAAAAGAACAGAATTGGAATTAGAAATAAAGAAAAAGGAACAATTACACATTAAGAATCCCTTTGACAATAAACTACAGGAAACCATAAAACTTTTGAAAGATCAATTTCAAATGCTTATAGCTGAACAAATGGCAACTAATTTACAATTTGCAAAACATAATACCTTTTGTAACGCTAATAAACCGGGCAGATGGTTGGCTTATACTTTGAGAAAACAGCGATGTTCTCGTATAATTGATACTATTGAATATGGAGGCAAAGAAGTTTTTCAACAAAACTTAATAAAACAAGCTTTTCTAGATTATTATTCTAAATTATATCATAAAGATAACATAAAGAACAAGTTTATAGATGAATATCTGGAGGGGACTAGAATTACAAAAATTTCTAGAGAACAAAAGGAGAGAATGAATCATGGAATAACGTCCGAAGAGATTGTACTTGCAATAAAACAATTGAAAACAGCAAAAGCTCCAGGGACGGACGGTTTGACAGCAGTGTATTACAAAACTTTACAAACAGAAATGATTGAACACCTTAAAGACTTATGTTGCAGTATACAACAAGGGGGAAAAATACCCCCTTCGTGGAAGACGGCCTTTATTTCATTGATACCAAAAGAGGAAGGTTCTACAAAACCAGAAAATTTTAGACCAATATCTCTCTTGAACACAGATTACAAAATTTTTGCAAAAGTATTAGCCAACAGATTGATGGCAGTTATCCAAGAGGTGATTCATCACAACCAAGCGGTATTTATAGAGGGCAGATACATGAAGGATAATGTAAGGAAACTCATAGACTTATTGGAATATCTTGAGAAAAGTAAACAGATCCCTGCAGTGCTGGTGTTTTTGGATGCGGAAAAGGCTTTTGATCGAGTTAATTGGGATTTTCTAATAAAGACTTTGTTTAAAATGAACTTTGGGGATCAGTTTGTCCAGGCGATATCAGCAATTTATCAAGAACAGACAGCACAAATTATTATCAATGGGAGTTTAACAACTAATTTCAATATACAAAAAGGAACAAGACAAGGTTGTCCGTTATCCCCACTGCTGTTTATTTTAACTTTAGAAGTCTTGTTGAATTCAATACGGGACTCGAATATTTTGAATGGAATAATTATAAGGCAAAAGGATTACAGAACCTGAGCCTGAGTAGCGTAGGGGAGTAATGCCTCCTACAAAGGCAGCATTTAAGATCCAGCTGCTGCAATTACTTGTGAGTTCAATCCCAGGCAGGCTCAAGGTCGACTCAGCCTTCCATCCTTTATAAGGTGGGTAAATTGAGGACCCAGTTTGTTGGGGGCAATAAGCTGACTTTGTATAAATATAAATATACAAAAGTATGAAGGCTATTGCTTAACGCATTGTAAGCCGCCCTGAGTCTCTGGAGAAGGGCGGCATATAAATCAATTTTTAAAAAAAAAAAAAAAGAACAAGGGCATTTGCAGACGATCTGGTGGTTACCCTAACACGACCATTGGAATCAATCATCCAGATGAAACACATTATAGAAGAATATGGTTTGGTTTCAGGATTTAGACTAAACCAGAAAAAAACTAAGATGATAGTTAAAAATATGTTGGAACCACAAAAGAGTGAACTGGAAAGGTTGGCAGGTTTTGAAATAGTTTCCAAGGTGAAATATCTAGGAGTCCAGATTGCAGCTTCCAATATAAAACTTTTTCAAAATAATTATGAAGTTTTGTGGCGTAAGGTTCAAAAAGATCTGGAAACTTGGAAAAAACTGCAACTATCTTTACTTGGTAGAATAGCAGCAGTTAAGATGAATGTTCTACCTAGATTTCTGTTTCTGTTTCAAATGATTCCGGTGCTTAAAAGTGATAAAACTTTGGCTGAATGGCAATCAGGATTGAATAAATTTATCTGGAATGAGAAAAAGCCAAGAGTAAAACTGAAAATTATTCAAAGTGTTCGGGAAAGAGGTGGCCTTAAAGTTCCAAACCTACGGTTATATTATGAAGCAGCAGCATTGATTCATGTGAGTGATTGGTTTGGAACAACAAGGACTGAAATTTTGAATATAGAAGGTCATGATTTGGAATTTGGTTGGTATGCATACTTATTTTATGAAAATAAAGTGGACAATGTATTCAGAAGTCATATACTGAGAAATTCTTTGATGAGAGTTTGGAAGAAGCACCAGCTTAAATTGGATTACAAAATACCTTTGTGGTTGGATCTTGGGCATACCATACGGAATATAAAGTCACTCGGGGGGATTTTATATCAAGAGATGCTTTTTAATGATGGGGGCAGCTGGAACTTGAAATCTTTAAAAACTCTGTTGGAAGAAGGGATTAATTTAACTTGGTTACAGTATACTCAACTTCAATCAAGATGGAGAGAAGATCAAAAAATTGGTTTAATGTCGTATGAAGAAGATTTGGTGATACAGATGAAACAGAAAGGGCCGATGCATATTAAAAGGGTTTATAATGTATTGTTAGAAAGAGACTCTGAAAGCGAATTGGTTAAAGATTGTATGATAAAGTGGGCACAAAATTTTACAGAACCAGTTATGTTGGAAACATGGGAGAAGATATGGGTCCAGAATGTTAAATTTACGCAGGCACAGAATTTGAGGGAAAATTTTTACAAAATGTTTTATAGGTGGCACTTAGATCCTAAGAAATTGTCATGTATGTATCCTGATGTTCAACCTAAATGCTGGAGGTGTGATTGTTTAGATGCTACATATTTTCATATTTGGTGGATTTGCAGAAAAGTGAAAGCTTTTTGGATTAAACTCTGGTGGGTTATGCAGAATGTTTTGAAAAGGAAGCTTCAATTTTCTCCGCAATTGTTTTTGTTGGGTATAGTTAAGGATTGTTCACCGAGTGAAACAAGATTGATTTTATACATGACTACTGCAGCTAGGTTACTGATTGGACAATATTGGAAAAAAGGTAGTGTACCTACTATAGAAGAATGGACTTTGAAGATGGCTAATTTTGCAGAAATGGCAAAGATTTCAGCATATTTAAAAGATAGGACCCAAGAAGCTTTTGTTCGGGAATGGAAGAAATGGGTGGATTATGTGCAGAATAAATATCAAACTAAGAAGTATCAGTTAGTATTTGATTGAAGATATAGGGATTAGTTAATGTTTGGGGATAGGTAATTGGGGGAAAATTAGGGGTTTTTTATGTATTAAGGGGGATTAATTAATATAGATAATTAGCTTTACTATATTTACTATATTGATATTTAGAAAAATTTTAATGTTAAAAAATATTTGATATGTTTATATACATGTTTGACTGAAGAAGGAGGTAAAACAAGATGTGGAATTGTGATTGATACATTAGAACTGTTAAATTACAGTACATATTTGAGAGAATAATTTTATTTTATATACATGATATATTAGAATTGTTAAATTATTAATACAGCATATACTTGAAATAATAATTTTATTTTATATACATGATGATACTGGAATATTATAATGTATAAGTTATATAGGGATTAGTTAATGTTTGGGGATAAGTAATTGGGGGAAAACTAGGGGTTTTTTTATTTTTGGATTTTATTATGTAATAAGAGGGATTAATTAACACAGATAACTAGTTTTACTATATTTATTATATTGATATTTAGAAAAATTTCGATGTCAAAAAATATTTGATATGTTATCTGGATTTCACCTTTATTTCTGTTTAATGTTGGTAGACATATAAGAACAATATTTTTTGTAAGGGAAGCCAAGGGGGAGAAGGGAGGGGAGGGGGGGTTCGAGGGGAGGGGGGAAATGGGGGGGAGAAATGATAAAATTTGTATTGTAAAACTTTTTCAATAAAAAAAAATGTTACTCAAATTAGTAAAGTTTTGAATTACTACAGCAGGGGTACATACAGGGATTAAACATGTAGAAAGCAAATTTTCCATATCATAAACTTCAGACAAACAAAAGGCATCCATTTTTGTGATGTTTGCAAGCTGCACCCATAGGTTTTGTTTCATGTGTTCAAGCAAATGTTTGGGTGATATGGCAGCTGCTGATACCAAAGTACAGTTATTAACAATCAAACACAAACAAATTATGACTACAGAAATGGCAGTTAAAACCACAAAAATGGCAGTGCACAAATTCTCAGGTGTATGTTCCACTTGTTGCTGCTACAGTACTGCCTGCGCTTTGTTGGTCAAATTCTTCACATCTCCCCATGTCACTGGATGACTGGCATGACGGGATCGGGTTGGTCGCTGCACCATCTGTAGAGTCACCTTTGCCATCTCTGGGATAGGGTTCAGGGGTTGGTGCCATGACATCCTTAGCTGGATGCACACAACATGCTGGAACCTACAAAGGTCCTGTAGAAGTAAGCACAGCAGGTCTTCCGGCGATGACGTCTGAGCAGAGTGGGTGAGGGTGCGAGTGATAGCTCCCGAAAACCCAACTAATTCCTGGAAAGGTGCCCTTTAAGGGCATTTCCAGACCCGGAGGGTTTGGAAAACAAAAGGGGAAGGCTTTGAGATCCGGGTGAGACGCTAGCACCCAGGAGAATAAAAGCTGAATCCCTTGCGATCTTGTTCAAGAGGGGGGAGCAGACCTGGCAGGTGTTACGGAGACCTGGTTGGGCCAGGAGGGGGGAGTTCCCCTCATGGATATGTGCCCACCAGGCTTCCGTGCATTCCATCAGCCGAGAGCTCTGGGCAGGGGCGGGGGGGTGGCGGTTATTATAAAAGAGGGTCTTGATCCGAGGGAGTCCACTGTACCACAGATAGCTGGGTGTGAGTCCCTCCTTGTGAAGTGGGGTCGCGGAGTTCAGATGGGTTTGTTGCTCACATACCTGGCTCCCTGCCACGTGGCAACCACCCTGCCTGAGCTGCTCAACGTGATAGACAGGGTGGCGGTTGATACCCCCAGACTTTTGGTCTTGGAGGATTTCAATCTGCCATCCGTCGGTGAAACGTCTGAGGTGGCTTGGGAGTTCATGGCATCCATGACGGCCATGGACCTGACTCAGTTAATTCATGGCCCTACTCACATGGGCGGATACACCCTGGACTTAGTTTTTGTCTCTGGTCAGTGGTCGAGTGGCCTTGATATAGGGGATATAGTCATCGAACCCTTGTCATGGTCGGACCACTCTCTCCTTCGACTGGACTTTCTAACTGCTACACCCCGACGCAGAGAGGTGGAGCCAACTAGGTGGTTCTGCCCCAGGCGCCTGATGGAACCAGATAGGTTCCACATGGAGCTTGGGCCATTTCCTGAGACTCTGGCTCATGACTCGGCTGAAGACCTGGTGGCTGCCTGCGATAGTGTGGCCTCTGGTGCTTTGGACCGCGTCGTGCCTTTGCGGCCTCTGACCCGGTGCCGAACTCACCTGGCTCCTTGGTTTACTAAGGAGCTGAGGGAGATAAAGCACCAGAAAAGACGCCTGGAGAGCGGTTGGAGGATCAGCCGTTCCGAATCTGACCGAACACTGGTGAGGTCTCATATTAAGACCTACCTAGTGGCGATAAAAGCGGCAAAGTCTACTTATTTTTCCACTCTTATCGCGTCATCAGCATTATCGTTATTGCGTTAATCACCCAGCCGCCCTGTTTAGGGTGACCCGCTCCCTCCTTCAATTGGGAGCGCGGGATGACCCCTTGCAGGGCAGAACTGAGGACTTTGTGCGGTATCTGTATGACAAAATCGCTCAGATTCGGGAAGGTCTGGCCTCTGACTGAGTAAGTCCGGACAGGATGACTGAGGCAGGTCTGGGGAGTGTGGTTTGGGAGGAGTTTGATCCTGTGGCTCCCGAGGACGTGGACAGGATTCTGGGATGGCTAAATGCGACCACGTGTTTATTGGACCCGTGTCCCTCCTGGTTGGTACTGGCTTCCCGGGAGGTTACATGAGGCTGGCTCCAGAAGATTATTAATGCTTCTTTGAGTGAAGGTATCCTGCCGGCCACTTTGAAAGAAGCGGTGGTGAGACTCCTCCTCAAGAAGCCCTCTCTGGATCCGTCTGTTTTGGCTAACTACCGTCCAGTCTCCAACCTTCGCTTTCTTGCGAAGGTTGTTGAGAGTGTGGTTGCATGGCAGCTTCCCTGGTACCTGGATGAAGCTGTCTATCTAGATCTGCTCCAGTCCGGCTTCCAGCCTGGGCACAGCACGGAAATGGCTTTGGTCGCGTTGGTGGATGATCTCTGGAGGGCGCGGGATAGGGGGTGCTCCTCTATCCTGGTCCTATTAGATCTCTCAGCTGCTTTTGATACCATCGACCATGGTATGTTGCACCGGTTGGAGGGGGTGGGGGTGGGGGGCACCATTTTATGGTGGTTCTCCTCCTATCTCTCTGACCGGTCGCAATCTGTGTTGACAGGGGGCAGCGGTCAACTCCGAGGCACCTTGTTTGTGAGGTGCCACAGGGGTCGGTCCTCTCACCCCTTCTGTTCAACATTTATGTAAAGCTGCTGGGTGAGTTCATCCATGGCTTCGGGGTGGAGTTCCACCAGTACGCTGATGACACTCAGCTGTACATCTCCACTCCAGGCCACCCCAACGATGCCCTTGAAGTGATGTCCCAGTGCCTGGAGGCCGTGCGGGTCTGGATGGGGAGAAACAGGCTCCAACTCAACCTCTCCAAGACCGAGTGGCTGTGGCTTCCGGCGTCCCGATATAGCCAGCTGGTGCCATCGCTGCCTATTGGGGGCGAGACATTGGCCCCCACAGAGAGGGTTCGCAACTTGGGCGTCCTCCTGGATGCACGGCTGTCTTTAGAAGAGCATATGACGGCTGTGGCCAGGGGGGCTTTTTATCAGGTTCGCCTGATACGCCAGTTGTGTCCCTTTCTGGATCGGGATTCCCTACGCATGGTCACTCACACTCTCATGACTTCCCGCCTGGACTACTGCAACGCTCTCTACATGGGGCTCCCATTGAGGTGCACCCGGAGGCTCCAACTTGTCCAGAATGCGGCCGTGCAGGGGATTATGGGAGCAACGGGGCGCTTCCATGTGACACCCCTCCTGCATGAGCTGTACTGGCTCCCGGTGGTCTTCCGGGTGCGCTTCAAGGTGTTGGTGACCACCTTTAAAGTGCTCCATGGCTTAGGGGTGGGGTATTTGCGAGACCGCCTTCTGCCACCAATAGCCTCCCACCGGCCAGTAAGCTCGCACAGAGAGGGCCTCCTTAGGGTGCCATCGGCCAGACAATGTCGGCTGGCGACTCCAGGGGGAGAGCCTTCTCTGTGGTGCCACCAGCCCTCTAGAATGACCTACCCTCAGAGATACGCAGGATATCAGACCTCTGGACTTTTTGTCGGGCCCTTAAAACCCACTTGTTTCATCTAGCTGGGCTGGCTTGATCCCATCCTCTGTTTTAAATTGAAACTGGTTTTAATTGGACTGTTTTAATTGTTGGCCAAAAATATTTAATATTTTTAAATTGTTTTAATTTTTGTATACCATGTTTTATTTTGGCTGTTCACTGCCCTGAGTCCGCAAGGAGAAGGGCGGTTTATAAATTGAAACAAACAAACAAATTAATTAATTAATCTGGTAGGAAAAAAATCTGTCTTCAGGTCAGATTGATGGTGATGGCGGCCGCGTAGTGAGGAAGCAAAGAGTGTTATCAGCGTTGGTGGTTGTGAAGGATTTGGATTCGAGAAAGTGAGAATACTAATAAAAAAGTGTGAGTAAGAGAGACACACAGAGCAAAGAGAGTGGCGAGTAGGAGGAGAGCGCTTAAATTGAGACAATCGAACGGAGGCAACAAAATAACAAGCAGCAGAAGGGGTAATCAACAGAGAAGATACAAGTAATATTTGGATTTGAACTCACTGTGAAGAAAGGGGGGAAAGGAGTACAATTTGATTGTGAGGAAAATCAGAATTACAATCTGTTGAACTAAAGTTTAAAAAGTTTCTTCGTTTTTCCAGTCAGTTGGTGAAATTGACAGACCTTGTGGATTGAGGAGGGGGTATTTTGGAAAGAATTTTATAGACGGACTTGTGGATAATTGGGGATTTATAAACTATAAAAAAAAGAAAGAATGGACAGAGTGAACTAAAGGAAAAATAATAGTAATAATAAAAGGGACACAGGATAAAGAAGGAGTTGGAAGAATCCAGAGACTGTGTATAAGAAGTGGAGTGACTAAGCGGAAATGGTGGACAAGAATGATCTGATGCAATAAGGAGTGGAAGCAAGAATCTTAAAAGAGTGGTTGGAATCTATTATACTTAATGTATTGATAAAAATAGTAATTGAAGAGGGATATTGTTGAATTGAATATTGCTTGGTGGATAATATTTGAAAAAGGGAAAATATAGAAGATATTATTAAGATTATTCTGACTTAATTTAAATAAATAAATGGATCTAATAAGAGGTAAAGGGGAGGAAATATCTTGTCTATTGGTGTAGTCGATACTATCTGATACTATATAACAATTATATAACAGATATAGTGGAAAAAGATTAGAATACCTGTTCAATTAATTAACAATTTGGTCTTGGGAGGGGAGGGGTGTGTGAAAAAGGCTGTTAAAGAGTATTTGAATGGTAAAAGTTTACTTGAGTGGTGGTGAAGAAAGGATTTGATATAAATTTGGTATTTGTAAAAGGTAAAGAAAGATAATTCAGAACATATAATATTGATATAGGTGGAGAAATAGAATTAGTAAAAAAAAAGAATAATTGGAAGAGTGTCTCGAGTTAAATAGAAGAACATACGTATATGATTTTGTGGAGGAACTTTACAAGAAGTTTAATAATGTCAACCACAACAACAGTGACAAAAATTGGGGAAAAAACAGCCTCTACTTTAACATCTATAGCCTCCCCAGCTACACAACGGTCAATTGAAAACATGTTAGGAAAAGAAAAAGATAAAATGGAGCCGACAATGAACAGCATGCAACTTATGCTCCAAACGATTCAAGAGACGTTAGTGAAGTCGCAAGAAAGAATGGCAGAAAATCAAGAAGAGGCAAGAAACCACCATCAAGAAATTAAAAGTGAAATAGGAGAAGTAAAGGAAGACCTAAAAAATATGAAGGAAAGGATGGAAGATATTCAACAAACAATTGCAGAAAATGAGCAGAAAGTTAAAAAAATAGAAACTAAAGTAGACCAACTAGATTATAAATTAGAAAGGGCAGAGCAGAAGACACTGCAATTGAACAAAGAATTATCAGATTCGATTATCCTCCTGGAAATGGAGAAAGCCTCATTTTTCTTGAGCTTCCAGAATGTTGAGGAGGAGAAAGAGGAGGATTTGGGGGAGAAAATGATTGAAATAATTTGTCACCCTCTGAACTTTCAATGCTTGCTTGTCGGCTGCCATGGTAACGGGGGGAGGGGGAGCTAGAAAATTGCTAGAAGGGGAAGCGTGCTGGAGGATGGGAGGAATGGAGAAACGAAACCGAATCTTAGCTGCAGTCCTGTGCCTTTGAAGCTGCTATCGAGTCAACGGTCCTGACATTCCAGATTGATGACACTGACAGACGTGTCATTCCACCTGACCTCTGCAGGACCTTTGGATTGGATGATTTACGCTGGACAGTTGGGAGGGGATGCTTTCTATATGTGATTTTTGCGCCTATCGCCTCAGATCTTGCTTTCCTTGACTGCATTCAGTTCAATTTCAGTAAAAGTACCTTTATCTATGGAAATGGAGTCGGGGTCATTCTTTCCTGAAATCTGAAAGGAGGCATGCCCGACATTAAGCAAGATCTCATTTCTACAGCCATCCCAGATAACTACCGAGGGGGCTGAAACCAAACGATGTCTGATCAAGACAGTGATCAGGACCAGATGGGAGCTGCTGGCTCTACAATTTCTTCCTTCCACCCGGGGGGGGGGGGTTCGGGATGGCAAAATTACAACTGGGAGAGGAGCCAGAGCGAGCCAGATGGTCGACTGGAGTGGGGAGGTTACCGGACTTGGAAAGGACCCCCCCAAGGAGTAACAAGTGCCAGACCCTGAAGGGAAGAATCGGCATGGGTGCAAGAGCAGAAAGAAAGCCTCATGGTCGGACTTCCGGTTGGCGATCCCTGGTGACATGGTGCTGAGAGAGTGATCGCCACTCTCCAGCACCATTAGTCACCATGTTTTGGGGATCCTTTTGGGGCGCGGAGCCCGGAGAGTTTCCCGGATTATATTTTTTTTTTTAAAAAAAATTTTTTTTAATTTATAAACTTTATTAACAAGTAAAAAAAAAGAACACATAAAACACAAAGAACAAAAACGAATAAAAATACATTATACATTATACACTAAACAACTATAAGTAATCAATCATTTAAAGCATCTGTTTCGTAGTGATCTTTCATTGATACAGTTATACTTATTTCCTATAGCTTAACCTAATGGTTTCTTAATACCTCTTTACCCTCTCTTCTTATGTATTCTCTAAGACTTTCTACTTTAATGTTCTAAGTTTTCGACCATAAAAAGGTGGTTATATGCACAGATATACTTTTATACGATATAATTTCTCACTATGTTTCTCCCATAATAGCCCTATGCCAGTGATACCATTTATTCCAAACTTTATAAAATTCAGTATCTTCTTTTTCCTTTAATTCTTTCGTCAAGCTGTCCATTTCCGCACATTGTGTAATTTTATCTAATATTTCTTCTTCTGTTGGGTTTTTTTCTAGTTTCCAATTTTTGGCATATACTATCCTTGCCACCGTCAAAATATGTATTAACAGATATTTTATATTTTTCGGATAGGATTTTGTAAAGATTCCTAATAGAAAGGTTTCAGGTTTCTTATCTATTTGTAATTTAGTAATTTGTTCTAGCCATTTTTTGATGGTTGACCAGAATTTCTTTGCCGCCGGGCATGTGCACCATAAGTGATAAAAAGTGCCTTGTGGATTTTTGCATTTCCAACACACCGAACTGTTTCTTGGGTTTATTTTAGCCAATCTTGTTGGAAACCTATGCCACCTATAAGACATCTTTAGCTGGTTCTCCTTGTATGCCACCGCCAGAGTTGTTTTTATGTTCATTTGCCAGAATTCTTCCCATCTATCCAATTCTATAGAGTATTTAAAATTTTGCATCCATTTAATCATTGTGTGTTTAACTGTTTCATCCTCCATCTTGTACCTTAACAGAAATTTGTAAATTTTACTGATTAATTTCTCTCCAGAATCTAGTATAATGCTGTCTAATTCATGTTTCTCTTTGCATATTTGATACGTTTTTATATATTCCTTATGTTTGGATTGTATCTGTGAAAAAGTCCACCAGTCAATTTCCTTGTTTAACTCTGTTTCCAATTGTTGTTTAGATTTTAGATTTCCTTGGTAGTCGATTAGATCTTTATATCTCCATATATTTTTGGGGTCTGTCAAATTTGGGTGTTTTAGAGCTTCTGAGGGTGAGAACCAAGTCGGATTTTTTGTATATTGTTGTTTTTTGATTTTTAACCAAGTTAATAATAAAGCATTTCTAAGTGTGTGTCTCTTGAAGTAAGTATGTGACTTATATTTTTCATCCCATAAAAAGGAATGCCAGCCCGTTTGTAAATCATGGCCTTCAATGGTTAATATTCTACTATTACTCAACTCAAATCCATCCAATCTTTAATCCATACTAGTCCTGCCGCTTGGTGATAAAGCTCCCAATCGGGGAGAGCTGTTCCTCCTCTTTCCTTGAAGTCTTGAAGTAATTTTAATTTAATACGTGGACGCTTTCCCTGCCATATAAATTTAGAAATTATCTTGTTTAAATTCACAAAAAAGTTTTTTTTTAATTTGATCAGGGCCACCTGGAACAGATACAGCAATTTTGGTAGTATATTCATTTTAATAATGGAAATTCTTCCCATAAATGAAGTTTGTAAGCTTTTCCAATTGTCCAAATCTTTTTTTATCTGTATTATTAGTTTATCATAATTATTTTCTTTTAAAGAGGATGTTCTTGGTGACAGCCAAATACTTAAATATTTAATTTTATTAGTCACTTGAATTTGTGTACTTTTTTTCCAAGTCTGTCTCTTGGCTTTTCGTCAGATTTTTAACTAATAATTTGGATTTATTTCTATTTATCTTTAACCCAGCCACTTCTCCATAATCTATTTTCTTAAAAAGTTTTGGTATTACTTCTAGTGGTTGTTCTTCTATGAGTACAAGGTCATCGGCAAAAGCCTGTGTCTTATAGTCTTCTCGCCTCACTTTTAGTCCTTTAATCTCTTGGTCCTCCCTGATTTTATTTTTAGTAAGATCTCCAAAGATAGGATATACAATAAAGGGGAAAGTGGACAGCCTTGTCTGACCCCTTTTGTTATGTCAAATTGGCCAGTTATATCATCATTGACAATTACCTTCGCCGTTTGCTTTGTATATATTTTCCCTATAATATTTTCCAAATTCGACCCCAATTGCATATTCTTTAACTGTTCTTTTAGAAATTTCCAATTTAGGTTATCGAAAGCTTTTTGGGCATCAAGGAAAACCAGCGCAGATTGTTTCTCCGAGTGGACTTCATAGTATTCCAGCGTGTTTATTATCACTCTCATGTTATTTCTAATTTGGTGGCCCGGTAGAAATCCATTCTGGTCCAAGTGTATATAATTGTTCAATACTTTTTAAAGTCTTTCTGCTATAATTATGGCGAATACTTTGTAGTCTGTGTTTAGTAAAGATATCGGCCTATAATTCTGGATTAATTGAGGGTCAGTGTCTTCCTTAGGGATGATAGTAATTAATGCCTCCATCCAGGTTTGTGGAATTTTTGCCTTCTCTAAGGCCTCGTTGTATACCTCCAACATACTCTCTCCTATTGTTTCCTGCACCGACTTATATAGTTCCCCTGGGAGTCCATCCGGTCCCGGGGTTTTGTTATTTTTTAATTTTTTCAGTGCTATATCCAATTCTAACATTGTTATTGGTTTGTTTAATAAATCTCTTTGTTCGTCTGTAATCGGTGGCATATCCGCTCCTTGTATATACTGTTTTATCTTTTCTGCTTCTACTTCTTCTTGCTTATATAAATCGGAATAGAATGTCTGGATTACTTCTTTTTTCCCTTTCCTACTATACTGAACTTCCCCCTTTGAATCCCTAAGTTGGTATATCATTCTTTTATCTCTGTTCTTTTTCAGTCTATAGGCCAACCATCTTCCTGTCTTGTTTGCGAATTCGAAATAGTTCTGCTTGGCCATTTTTATCTTTTGTGCTAATTCTCTTTGATTCATCAAATTTAAATTGTGTTTTATTGCTTTCCATTCTTCCCTTATCTTTTTATTTTGGGGATGTTGTTGGAGTTCATACTCTTTATTTTTTAAATCTTCCTGGAGTTTATTTAATTGTTTTCTTTCTTTGTTCTTTCTCCCTGTATAAGCTATAATCAAACCCCTTATATACGCTTTTGCAGTATCCCATGTGTTCTGGATGGAGGCATCCTCTTATTTATTTTAAAGTACCAATCTAATTCTTTTTCTAACATTTCTTTAAATTCAATTTGTTTGCAAATTCTTTGATTCATTGTCCATCTTCTGAATCTTTTAGCTCCTTTCCAATTTATCAGTATTGGATTGTGATCAGCCCAATGATTCGCTTCTATTTCTATTTTTTCCACCCCATTTCTAATATTTGTGGTCATCCATGCCATATCGATCCTGGACCAAGATTGGTGGGGGTGCGAGTAAAAAGTAAATTGGTTCTGGCCTTCATGGGTTTCCCTCCAGACATCCCTCAAATTTAATTCCTTGGTCATCTCGAAAAATTCTTTAGGGAGGGTCTCTCTTTTTTTTCTTGTTCTTTTTGCCCGTTTTATAGTCTTTTGCCACAGCTACTATTGTGTTATAGTTGCCAATTAAACAAACATCTTCATATTCCAGCTCCACTATTTTGTTGTGTATACCCTTGAAAAATTCATGTTGGTTCTGATTCGGTGCATACATTACTACTAGCAGTATTTTCCTATTTTTCAATATTAATTCAGGCATGACTGTTCTAACATCTTCATCTGCATATTTTAGTTTTGAGAGAATCCAGTCTTTAACATATACCGCCACTCCCCTATTCTTTTTTGAGGTCAATGAAGCATATAATTTCCCTAATTTGGAGTTTTCTAAAAAAATTTGGTGTCTTTTTTTTATATGTACTTCCTGGAGGCACATCTGCTCCTATTTTTCGTAGTTTTGTAAAAATTTGAGATCATTTTTTTGGTACATTCAGGCCATTGATATTTACTGAAAAAAGTTTCAGGGCCTCTTCCATTGTCTAATGTAACTGTTTTTTTGTATTCCTTGTCTCCATCCGTGTTTTTGTCCTCGCTCCTTCTCTCTCCTCTCTTTCTTTTTCTTGCCTTATCCTTACTTCCCTCTCTTGTATTACCTCTAATGGATCTTCTTCTTGGCTTCTACTTTCTATTTCATCTTTACTGTCTTGGTCATCTTCCCGGTTAAAGTGTGAATCATGAAATTCTCTTGCTTTCTCTAGGGTATCTATCTTGTATTTTATATCTTCCCATGTAGCCAGGATCCCTTCGGGTATAAGCCATCTGAAGGCTATTTTGTGTTTATTCAGCTGATTCATTAAGAACTGATATTGTTGTCTCTGATTCCTAATTCTTTGGGGTATTTGCTTTAATATTATAATTTCCTTTCCTTTGTATGTCAGCATCCCTCCTCTGGATTTCATATATACCTCATCTCTGATTGATCTTTTTGAGAATTTGACGTGTACTTCTCTTGCCAGCCGATGTCTTCTTATATAATTTGTATGAACACGATAGGTTTCATCTAATTGATCCTGTACATCCTGCTTGTCTTTTTCTATTATTTCTGCTATTATCTCTGCCATTTTTCCACCAAGATCTTTGTCTTTCTCTTCTGATATATTTTGAAATCGCAGAAAATATGAAGCTTTTTCCATCTCAAGAGTTGCTAGGGAGTTGGACAGTTCTTTATTTATTTGGACTGTTTTTTGTTCCATTTTCTCTACTTTCATCTCTACTGAATCTATTTTAGTTTCTGCATTTCTAACTCTTTGTTCATTTTCGGTTATTGATTGTTGAATGTCTCCAATTCTATCATTCATACTTTTAATATCTCCCCTAACTTCTCCAATTTCATTTTTAATTTCTGTGTGGAGTTATCTCATTTCTTCCTGATTCTCTGCCATCTTTCCTTGTGTTTTTAGCAGCGTTTCCTGTATCATCGAGAACATACTTTGCATAGCACTTAATGTCAATTCCGTTTTTTCTTTCTCTTTCTCTTTTACAACCATACTGTCTAAAGTTTTTTGTTGTATTGGTGATGCTACCACCGTTGTAGTATTTACTGGTGGTTTTTTCCCTGTCTTCATTATAGTGGATGTTGTTGACATCTTTAATGCTCGAGAAAAATTTTCCCAGGCCAACATATAATTTTTGTACACTAATTTTCTATCCTCTATTTCTTTGCCTTCTGCTGCAAAATTACTTCTTTTCTTTACAACTATCACACTTTAATCACACTTTAATCCCCCACTAATCAGTTATTAGGCACCCGGCTTTACCAAATCAACAATTCATTGATGTTCAATCAATTATCGCTTCTTATTTTACAATGTCAATCAAAGAGAGAAAAAAAACCCCTTAGACTTCCTGTTGGCACTGCCGTCATCGCTGGCTGTCTCTTTGGGACTGCCAGCCCCGCCACACATAAAGAGCTGCCTCTACAGCTGAGAGGCAGCTTGAAAAGCTCCGTGTTCCTGAGGACACATGAGGAGAGCCGGCGAGACCAGGTAGAGCCCCCTGCGAAGCCCCCAGACTGTCTTTTTTGCTTCTGGGGAGGAAGCAGGGTGAGGCTCCCTATTCAGCTCGCCGAGGCTCCGGACTCCGGGGACAACTCTGCTTCCAGCAGAGCAAGACGACGCGACCAACCTCAGCAGAGGAAAATAACTGGATCTTTTAAATCAACCAGGGTGAAACCGGGACTTTTAACTAAAAATGCAAGTATTTATGCTAGCCCTGTCAATAAACTTAAGAATGGTGAAAGAGTGAAAGTTAATTAAAATGGCGTTTGGCTTTAGCGGAGGAAAAAAGCTGAAAGCGAAAGTGGAAACGCCTGTGTGTTTCAACGTGTGTTAAAGTATTTAAAGCAACAGCGCTTGTTAGAAGAAAAGAGAAAAGTTTTTTTAAAAGTGATTTCAATTTGTTCTATCTCCTTTACAAATCTGATTGAAGCTGGGGGAGTTTTTAAAAGGATTCTGTGGTGGAAAAGGGGGGAAGTCCTCTTTTCTAGAAAGAGTAAGACTGCATAGAAATATGGCTTCAAAGCAGACCAAACCAGCTTCTAAAGCTGCAGGGGGGGCTCCCCTACTCACCAAACAAAAGAGCAGTCAGAGACAAAGACTCAGAGTCAAGAAAAGGAGACTGGATTTAAGGATTTGAAGGAATTTATTGCTGGGGCTTTGATGAACCAAACTGAAGTAATGGATCAAAAATTTGAAAAGTCCCAGCAGAAATTTGAAAAGTCCCAGCAGGAAATTAAAGAGGTGGTTCAAGAAAAGTATGATAAGATGAAAAGAGATATATTGACAGTTGTTACTGGTTTGTCAGAAGCGGTTGTTGAGATTGATAAAAAAGTGGTTGAACTCAGTTCAGAATTTGAATCTAAAATGAGGGAAGCTGACAATAAGATTGCTAATGTGGACAATAAAACTCAAAGAATTGAAAATGAAGTAACTATGATGCAATTCAGATTTATGGAATTTGCTTTAAGACTGAGAGGAATAAAAGAAAATAACAGAGAGGATTTGAGAATGGTTTGTGCTGATCCCCCTGCTGTGATGCCAAAGGTTAATCCCGAAGATGTTCTGAGCAAGATTGACAAGGTCTACAGAGTGAATTCTCGGGTGGCAAGACAAAGAAATTTGCCTAGAGATGTGGTGATCTACTTTACAGATAGAAGAATGAGAAATGATATCTTGCAAAAGTCTTTTGTTTCTGTTGTTCAAGTGGATGGAAAGGAGATTGGAATTTATAAAGAATTGCTGCCTAAGATGTTAAGAGATAGAAAAGATTTTGGATTTTTGGTGACCGAGCTGAAGAAACAACAGATTCCATTTAGATGGGATGCCCCAATTGGTATAATACTGAGATACCAAGGAGAGAGATACCGATTAAATACTGTTGAAAAAGAGGAAGAGCATCTCCACGTACATCTTCAGTGTTAGCTATAGAGGAGGGTGTCACAGAGAAGGAATTTGAACAAGAGTCTGAGGAACAGCGGAAACAGATGGAGTTGGAGGCAATGGAAACTCAAAGAGCAATAGCGGAAATTCAAGGAGCAATAGGGGGCTCTTTGGATGAACCATTGCTGGATTTTTCTGAGCTTAGAAAAGGGCCACCCAAAAGTACAAGAGAGGTGGCATTGGATCTCGATTTGTTGTTGCAAGAACCTAAAGATCAGCGTATAACTCGAGCAGCCCACAAGCAAATCTTAGACAAGCAACAGCAGCAGAGGTCTATCCCACCACAAGATAAGAAGGGTGCCAATGGTAAACCACAGAAACCTGAAGCCATGGGAGGAGCCAGGCCGAAGACTACCACACTCGAACAGAAACTTCGGCAAATGCGGAATGTGAACGGATTGAACTCTCCACAGAAAAGAAGGAAGATATTTCATTATTTGAGACAATTTAACAATGATGTCATCTGTTTGCAAGAAACTCATATCAGAATACAGGATCAAAAATATTTGATGAACTCTAAATTAGGTGCACAATTCATAACCTCAAACTCAGAGAAAAAGAATGGTGTCGTGATTTACATAAATAAAAGATTATTAGCCAAAATTATAGAAGCAGATGATTGTGGAAGATATATAGCAATCGAATTACATACAAAGAATGGCCCACTTTTGGTGATTGCAATTTATGCTCCTAACCAGCAACAAGAAAATTTTTATAAATTATTAGATTCTAAAATATTGCAATGGGATTATAGATCTATTTTACTTATGGGCGACTGGAATGGAGTAATAGATATTAAAAAAGATAAGAAGAGTTTGGCAAAATCATGTGTTAAATTACCACAGACTTTCTTCGATATGAAAGAAGACTTTGAATTGAAAGATGTATGGAGAGAGCAGAACCCAAAAGAATTGGACTTTACTTTTTTTTCAGATCGACATAGATCCTTCTCCAGGATTGATTTCATTTTAGTTACAGCTGATCTACTTTTAAAAACAAAGAAAACAAAGATATTTCCGAGGACTTTAACTGACCATAGCCTGGTATGGATACAAATGAAAATGGGAAAGATCAAGAGAAGATCATGGAGAGTAAATGAAAATCTGTTCAGATATGAAAAGAATGTAAATGAACTCAAAAAACAAATGAAACAATTGTTTGAAATGAACTTGAATAAGGGTACCCCTATTGAAATCGTTTGGGATGTGAGTAAGGCGTTTATGTGGGGGGAACTGATTTATATGAACTCTAAACATAAGCTAAATCAGCAAAAGAAAAGATTAGACATGGAAGGAGAGATAAAGAAAAAAGAACAATTACTTATAAAAAATCCGATGGACAAAAAATTACAAGAAATTATAAAACTTCTGAAAGACCAATTTCAAATGCTTATAGCGGAACAAGCAGCAACTAATTTACAATTTGCAAAACATAATACATTTAGTAATGCCAACAAACCGGGCAGGTGGCTGGCTTATACATTGAGGAAACAGCAGAGCTCTCGTGTTATTGGTAGTATTGAACATGGAGGGAAGGAAATTTTTCAACAAAATTTAATTAAACAAGCTTTTTTAGATTATTATACTAAACTATATGCCAAAGATCATATACAGAATGAACTTATAGATAAATACTTAGAAGAAAGTAGAGTCACGAAAATCTCTAGAGAACAAAAGGAAAGAATGAATCAATTAATAACAGCTGAGGAGATTATTTTTGCAATCAAACAATTGAAAACAGCTAAAGCTCCAGGGACGGATGGTTTAACAGCGGTGTATTATAAAACTTTACAAGCAGAAATGATTGAACATCTTAAAGACTTATTTTGTAGCATACAAAAAGGGGGTAAAATACCCCCTTCATGGAAGGCAGTCTTTGTTTCATTGATACCAAAAGAGGAAGGTTCTACAAAACCGGAAAATTTCAGACCAATATCTCTCCTGAATACGGATTATAAAATTTTTGCAAAAGTTTTAGCCAACAGATTAATGCCAGTTATGCAAGAGGTGATTCATTATGATCAAGCTGGATTTATAGAAGGCAGATATATGAAGGATAATGTCAGGCAAATCATAGACTTATTGGAACATCTTGAGAAGAGTAAACAGATCCCTGCAGTGCTGGTGTTTTTGGATGCGGAAAAGGCCTTTGATCGAGTCAATTGGAATTTTCTATTAAAGACTTTAATAAAAATGGACTTTGGGGACCAGTTTGTCCAGGCGGTTTCAGCAATTTATCAAGAGCAAGCAGCACAAATTATTATTAATGGAAGTTTAACTACAAACTTTTGTATTGAAAAAGGAACAAGACAAGGTTGTCCGTTACCCCCATTGTTGTTTATTTTAACTTTAGAAGTCTTGTTGAATACAATACGGGATTTGAGTACCTTAAATGGAATAGCTATAAGGCAAGAGGACTACAGAACAAGGGCATTTGCAGATGATCTGGTTGTTACCTTAACACGGCCGATGGAATCAATAATCCAGATGAAAGACATTATAGAAGAATACGGTATGGTATCAGGATTTAGACTGAATCAGAAAAAAACCAAGATGATAGTTAAAAACATGTCAGAAGGTCAAAAGAAGGAGCTTGAAAGGATGGCAGGATTTGAAATAGTACAAAGGTGAAATATCTAGGAGTTCAAGTTGCAGCTTCAAATATAAAACTTTTTCAAAATAACTATGAAGTGTTGTGGCGAAAGGTGCAAAAAGATATGGAAACCTGGGAAAAGCTGCAGCTATCTTTACTTGGAAGAATAGCAGCAGTTAAGATGAATGTTCTACCTAGATTTTTATTTTTGTTTCAAATGATTCCGGTGCTTAAAAGTGATAAACATCTTATAGAATGGCAAAAAGGAGTGAATAAGTTTGTTTGGAATGATAAAAAGCCAAGAGTCGAACTGAAAATTATGCAAGATGTTCGTGAAAGGGGTGGCCTTAAACTTCCAAATCTACGATTGTATTATGAAGCAGCAGCATTAACACAAGCGAGTGATTGGTTTGGAATGACAAGGTCTGAAATATTGAATATAGAAGGCCACGATTTGGAATTTGGTTGGCATGCATATTTATTCTATGAAAATAAAGTTGATAAAGTATTCAAGAGTCACATACTCAGAAACTCTTTGATGAGAGTATGGAAGAAGCGCCATCTTAAATTGGATTACAAAATACCTTTGTGGTTGGATCTTGGTCATATTACACGGAATATAAATATTAAGTCACTCGGGGGGATTTTATATAAAGAGGTACTTTTTAATGATGGGGTAGATGGCAATTAAAGACATTAAACACTCTGTTGGAAGAAGGGATTAATCTAACTTGGCTACAGTATAATCAACTTCAATTGAGATGGAGGGAAGATCAAAAAACTGGTTTGATGTTGTATGAAGAGGAATTGGTAAGACAGATAAAAGAGAAAGGCCCAATGCATATTAAGAGGATTTATAATATTTTGTTAGAAAGAGACTCTGAAAATGAACTGGTTAAAGACTGTATGATAAAATGGGCACAAAACTTTGCAGAACCAGTTATGATGGAAACATGGGAAAAAATATGGGTCCAGAATGTTAAATTCACACAGTCACAGAATTTGAGGGAAAATTTTTATAAAATGTTTTATAGGTGGCATTTAGACCCTAAGAAATTGTCATGTATGTATCCTAATGTTCAGCCAAAATGTTGGAGGTGTGATTGCTTAGATGCTACATATTACCATATATGGTGGACTTGCAAGAAAGTGAAGGCTTTTTGGATCAAAATTTGGTGGGTAATGCAAAATGTTTTGAAGAAAAAACTCCAATTTTCTCCTCAATTGTTTTTACTGGGTATAGTTAAGGATTTCTCACCGAATGAAACAAAACTGATATTATACATGGTTACAGCAGCTAGGTTATTGATTGGTCAATATTGGAAAAAAGATGTTTTACCAACTATTGAAGAATGGACTTTAAAGGTGGCCAGTTTTGCTGAAATGGCAAAGATATCAGCATATTTAAAAGACCGGACTCAAGAAACTTTTGTGTGGGAATGGAAGAAATGGATAGACTATGTGCAGAATAAATATCAAACAAAGAAGTACCACATTGCATTTAGCTGAATGTTATGTAGAAATTTATAGTAGACTATGTGCAGAATAAATATCAATCAAGGAAGTATTATATAGCTTTTACTTGAATGTTATGTAGAAATTTTTAGTATTGACAGGGGGTAGAATAGTTGGGGGGAATTGTATGATATGATATGATTTGGATTTCACCTTTTAATATTTGGGGAGTTAAAATGAATTATAATTTTAAGGTTATAAGGGAAGTCAGGGGTGGAGAGGGATGGGTTAGGGAGGGGAAGCGGGGGGAAGCAGGGGAAAAAAATTGTATTTGTAAAACTTTTTCAATAAAAAAAAACCTTAGATAAATTTCATTCAATGCCCTTCCTCCTTTTCCAAATTCTATAACTTCGTAATACACTCTATATTTAAAATTTATGAATTAAATAAATTGATAAATTGAAGTAAATTTATAAATGGGATAATAAATAAATAAATATACTTTCAATTATCTGCAGGTTTTAAATTATGATGGATAGTTCTGTTATCACTTCTAATAATTTACTATCAGTATAATATATACAGTATATGCTTTATGTACAACTATTAACAGATAAAGACTTTAGAAAAATTACCCCCTTTTTGGTTGTACTTTACATTTTTAGTCCAGTCTTTAGTCCAATCTCTTCGATGTTTTAAATATGTCTGCTCCCATGTTCTATTCAAAGCTACTTCTCTCCCTTTCCATCTTATCACTGCAATCCTCAATGGCACCAATAGGCAACTTAGTGTCCGTCCGCTCGCCTGGAAGATCAACGTTCTTTTACTTTAAATTTGTCTTCTTCTTTCATGCTTGTCCCACCACCGCTCGGCTTCTTTTCGGAGTCTTAGAGTCCCACGTTTTCAAAAAACAGCTTAGTCACTCCACGAGGTTGTACTTCTTTTTGCTGCAGTTCTGCCTCAAGATATGCACTTCTCTCCTCAATTGCCTCCACAGATTAACTCCTCAGATTGTGCCCCTTCTCCTGCGTGTTCCTCTACATCCCCTCTCGTCTCTAGGGATACTCCGCTTTGCTCTGCCACTCGAAATCGCTACCTCTACTTCTCTTCACTCTGGGCGGCCGCCATCACTCCTGTTCGCCCGAGAGGTGAACTTTTTCTCCAGTAGATTCGGGGGGTTTGTCTCGTTTCCCCTTCGACGCTAGCACTGCGTCCAGGGGCTTTGAGGCTTCCCCTCTTGTTTCCTGATCTCTACGGGATCGGAAAAGCTCAAAAAGAGCTTCTATTAGAGAAACTTAGGGTTCCAGAGACGGCTGCTGCCATTCCTCACCCCTCATGATGTCGTCTCCCGAGTTTTGCGGATTATAGAGGGGGTCGGGTGAGCGAGAAAGCGAGGTGCAAGAGCTTATCGTGAAGCCGGACAACTCTGTCAAACCAGCACAGGTGCATCTGTCATTTAATGGCGGACCCGAGGCTGCAGTAGCCAGCAAAGAGACAGGAAGCAAGGAAGATCGGAGATAGCAGTGTTACAGGAGGACTTCTATGCTTTTCCCTGAACACCGCGGAGATTGACATCGGAGGAGAGGGGCCGGCGGAGTCAAGTGAGAGACACTCGGAGAAAGGAAGGAGCGGCGATTGAAATAAGAGAGCCGACTGAAGCATTAAAGAACACCGACAAGCCAGCAAGGAAAGATAGAGAGATCGCTGGGATAGTTCGTTGGCGCAAACAGAAGAGCAGTGGGATACAGCAAGTAATAACAAAGAGGGAAAATTATTTTCATTGTTGGCAGCCACGGGTTGATTGATTGGAGACTCAGATTTAGTTGGAAGGGTGTAACGGAGAGGGGAAAAACAGGAAGTGCAACCATTATTAAAAACTGATGGTGTGTTGTGGCTCCGTTGCCTGAGCCTGTGTCATCATCAGGAGAGGACTCCGAGAGTGAAAGGGAGGAATTGGCAAGACCTCCCTCTCCAGGACCCTCCTCTCTGGCAATGCCCCTGGAGGACACCGAAGGGCAAGAGATAGGCCCAGAGCCAAGCACATCCCCGCAGCCACAGGTGGACAGCGACGAGGGAGATAAGTGCTGGCTGGATCCTCGCCAGCGACGCAGGGAGAAACGTGCCCAACAGAAGGCACAGCGTGCTCGTGATTAGCTGACTCACTGGACCACACCCCACAGCCTATAAAAGAGAGTGAGTCAGCCTGTACTTTTGTGACGAACAAAAACAGATATTCTTGCATCCCAGCTTCAGATCTTCCTGCATCTCAGCTTCTATTTCTGGACATTTTGTGGTGTGTATTTTTCTGTTACGATAATAAAGGTTTTGGCACGCAGCTGCTGGGATTGCTGCCAAGCTCCTTATCAGACTACTTGGTTGCCTGCCAGCTTATTTTAACTTCCGACTGTCTGAATTGGGTTTATTCCTGGGGGCGGGGACAGAACATCTTGTTTGTCACCCAAAAAAGTTAACCCATCATTACCACGATGGATCCTCAGCTGCAGCAACTTATCCAACAGTTGCAAGCTGACAACCAGCTCCTGCAGCAACAGGTCGGCCAGTTGACTGCGCAACTGGCTGGGGGAAATGTGCCTGCAGCTGTTCCTCCTCCCCCTCCTCCTCGTCGGAAAAGCCCTATCAGTGTGCGTGATAAATTCTCTGGGCAGCAGGAGATGTTCCCAGCTTTCATGGGACAATGCCAGCTGTTTATGGCAATGAGGCCGGAGGATTTTCCGGATGACCGGGCTCGGGTGGCGTTTGTTATCAACCTCCTCTCCGGCAATGCCGCCCGATGGGCCACACCTCTGTTGCTGCAGAATAGCCCCTTGTTGGCAGACTATCAGGGCTTTTGGCAACATCTGAGGGTGATGTATGAGGACCCCCTGAAGACCCAGACGGCAGCCAGGGGCATCAAAGATCTCCGTCAAGGGAAGCGCCCCCTGCAGGAATATGTGGCTGAATTTTGGCTTCTGGGCCAGGACTCGGATTGGAATGATGCAGCGCTAAGGGACGCTTTCCAGGATGGCCTCTCCGATGACCTGCAGGACGAGCTGGTTTGTGTGGAGGCGCCCCAGACCCTCGACGCCCTCGTAACGCAGTGTCTGCGCATCGACACCTGCTTTCAATGGCGCAAGATCCGTCGGCCCGTCCAGGAACCCCCGTGTCAGCTTCTCAGTGCTGACATAGTAAAGAGGGGGTTAAATTCCTGTGAGATTATTAAGAGAGAGTGCCGTAGAGTGATTTAGATAATGACCAATAGGATAAGGAAGCAAGCCAGGAAAGGGAGGGATGATGGAGCAGAGGTCATTTCCTGGCTGAATATGAGTCCGTGAAGACGTTGTTCTAACAAATAAAAGTTTTTTTTTCTTTATTATCAAAATGTGAGAGGCATCTAAATTTCGTTCAGACAACTCTAGCGTGACAGACAGCCAGGAAAATGTGTTTTCTAAAACAAAAAGAAATGCTCTCTTCAAAGACTTTTCTTCTAAAAATATTTATGCATTCCTATCTACTCCGTTGGCAGACCTTCTGATGTCGCCCCTAGCAACCTTATCTGAGGCCATGAAGAAAACTATCTCCACCGGAGGTTTGCCTCAGAAAAGGAAAAAATTATGATGCCCCAGGGCCCTTGATCATTGGGGGCCAAACTCATTATGAAGTACAGCGAATTCTCGATTTGAGGTGGCACAGAGGCCGCCTCCAATACTTAATTAAGTGGAAGGGTTACCCATCATCAGAAGCATCATGGGTGAAGACCACGAACATTCAAGCTGACCGCCTTATAGCTAAATTCCATGCAGATCACCCAGACAGGCCGGGAGGGGGTGGGACACAGTCCCAGACGGGGTAATGGTATTAGACCTGTTGTTTTATCTTGTGCAAGTTTTGCTGAAGAATGAAGGGAGAGGGGCCGGATGTCAGCTTCTCAGTGCTGACATAGTAAAGAGGGGGTTAAATTCCTGTGAGATTATTAAGAGAGAGTGCCGTAGAGTGATTTAGATAATGACCAATAGGATAAGGAAGCAAGCCAGGAAAGGGAGGGATGATGGAGCAGAGGTCATTTCCTGGCTGCATATGAGTCCGTGAAGACGTTGTACTAACAAATAAAAGGTTTTTTTTCTTTATTATCAAAATGTGAGAGGCATCTAAATTTCGTTCAGACAACTCTAGCGTGACACCCTGACCATTTCTGCACCCCCGCGTCCCGCACCGACAGCATTCCGGGTCACCCCGCGTTTCGTGGCAACGGCTGAGGAGCCCATAGAGCTCGGAGCAGCCAGACCGCACCTGACGGCCCAGGAGTGTATGCGGAGACGCCAAGGGGGATTGTGCCTCTATTGTGGGGAGGCTGGACATTTTGCCGCGTTGTGTCCCAGGAAGCGAAGTGGGGCGCTCAAGCCTGTTCCGGAATCTCGGCGTGACCAGCCAGGAAACGAGGCAGGCCCGGCCTGGGGGAAACCTTAGGCCGGGCACGTATCACTGCCCCACCTGAGTCAGCGGAGGTGGACTGTGGGCCCCCTCGACACCTGATCCTGGACACCCGGGTGTTGTTAGCCAACCGGTCGGAGGGGCTTCAGGCATATGTGCTGGTGGACTCGGGGGCCACCACGAACTTCATGGACCAGGACTTTGTGGCCCATTTTCTGGTCCCCTTGATTCCAGTGAACCCTCCGTTGAGGGTCGAGACTATCGATGGACGGGAACTTGTAGCGGGGCCCATTAAGTTCGCGACTCAGCCTTTGCGCCTCGCCATCGGGGCCCACGAGGAGGCCATTCAATTCTATGTGACGGCAGACCTGCATTTCCTGCTGGTCTTGGGAATGGCCTAGCTTCGGGCTCACGATCCGCAGGTGGCCTGGTCGAGGAACGCCATCTCCTTCCCGAGCCTGCAGTGCGTCGATCACATCCGCCACACCTGTGCCAACCAGGACGTCTCCACCCCTGCCGTCTCCTTGCCTCCTGAGCTGTTGCCTTTCGCCGTCTTCAGCGAAAAGGAGGCGGACCGCTTACCCCCGCATCGACCCTATGACTGCCCGGTGGACCTGATCCCCAATGCACCCCTGCCCACGGGACAACTGTACTCGATGTCGGAGCCCGAGTTGGCCGCCCTATGGGACTTCCTGGCCAAAAACCTGGCCCGAGGGTTTATCTGGCCTTCATCCTCCCCTCTCTCGGCCCCAGTCCTCTTTGTGAAGAAGAAGACAGGGGACCTACGCCTTTGCTGTGACTACCGGCGGTTAAACGCCATCACCGTGCGGAATCGCTACCCCCTGCCGCTCATCCCGGAGCTGATGGAGAGGTTGCGGGAGGCCTCGATTTTCACCAAGCTCGACCTCCGGGGAGCCTACAACCTGGTGCGGATGCGAGAGGGGGACGAGTGGAAGACGGCGTTTGGCACCCGATACGGACACTTTGAGTATACTGTCATGCCGTTCGGGTTGACCAATGCCCCTGCAGTCTTCCAGCATCTGATGAACGACGTGTTCCGGGACATGTTGGATCGGTTCGTAGTCATTTATCTGGATGACATCCTAATTTATTCCCGGTCCCCGGAAAACCACGTCCAGCACGTCCGCCAGGTTCTGCAGCGCCTGCGGGAGCACCAACTCTATGCGAAGTTGGAGAAATGTCTCTTCTTCCAGCTTCCATAGAGTTCCTTGGGCACATGATCTCCCCGGAAGGCATCGCGATGGACCCGCGTAAGGTGGAGGCCTTGCTTAGTTGGGAACCCCCTCGTCGGGTGAAGGACATCCAGCGTCTGTTGGGGTTCGCCAACTATTACCGAACCTTCATCCCGGGCTTTGCCACCCTAACCTTGCCGCTGACCCAGCTCCTTCGGAAGAAGGTTCCGTTTCAATGGGGTCCCCCGCAGCAGCAGGCCTTCGAGGCTCTGAAGCAGGCCTTCGTTACGGAACCTGTCCTGAGGCACCCCAATCCACATCGTCCGTGTTAGGGTGTGTGTAAAAAGTATTTGTTGCTTGTGCAACGAGCAGAGCAGAAACACACAGGGAAGGAGATAAACGTGCAGCTCGTGTGAGAAAAATACTTTATATACAAGATAATACGCAGTCTCAGTGTAGGTAAAACAGTCCAAGGTCATAAACAGTAATATCAGTCCAGTAGGTATCTTCCCTTACCAAAGCAAACAGACTTTAGTAACTCTTGGTATACAGTACCATATAACGATCCAGTCAAACACCAATCAGCAGGAAGACGCAGGAAGCAACAGGAACAATCAGGAACAAGAAGAAAGAATGCTTCTCTGCGCTGCTTATTTATACACTGTAGCCTAATTACAGGGTTCAGCAAACCCTGATTACGTGGCTCAGTTGTTTCTTAAAGAAACAGATATATTGCCTGACCAACAAGTTAGGAGTAAGCTACAGGCTGAACCTAACATTCTCCCCATTGGGCAGGACAATATACACAATAGATACAGAAACAAAAATACATATCCATATCATACATTGTACAGTGGTATCAGTTACATTTCAGATTCTCAATCCAAATCTTTCACAACAATTGGTGTGTTTAATGGCACCTTGCGCTTTGGTAAAATTATCGGCAATATTGTCCTCTGATGCACAATACTCCAATGTAACACATTGCCGAACATTCAGATAACGCATATCAGTGTATTTAGTCCTTGTCTTTACAGCAAGATTCGTTGCCATTTTAATGGCTGCCTGGTTATCTTCATAAACCGTAATAGGATAGTCCATTTTGAATCCAATATCCTCCATCAACTGTTTATAATAAATCAGTTCAGTACATGTAAGTGATAGACAAGAAAACTCCGCTTCCATGGTAGACAAACTGATGTGTTTCTGGCGAATTGATCTCCATCCAATCAGGCAGTTATCCAACATGATTGCGATTCCAGACGTAGATTTTCTGGCAAAACTGGCATCAGCATATGCCTTCAATACCATATCATTAGAATCATTTGGTTCTAAATACATAGCAAAATGTAACGTTCTTTTAAGATATCTAAGAACACGTTTTGCAGCTTGCCAATGCCTATCAGTAGGCTCTGAACTATATTGTGCCAGTTGATTAACACTAAAAGCTATATCAGGCCGTGTCCAGTTGCTCAAATACGACAAACTGCCTATTAATGATTGATACAGTTCTTTACTGAACTGTGGACTCTGCACACTATCCTGCTGGAATTCTTGTGCCATAGGAGTCTTGGCAGGTTTACATAATTCCATCCCATATTTTTTCAACAATTTGCATATCTTATCGGATTGTGAAATCTTAAAACCTCTAGATGTTTTCAGGATATCCAGCCCTAGATAATGTCGTATATGTCCTAGATTTCTAAGTTTAAATTTTATTTGCAATTGACCGATAATCTCTCTGGCCTCAGCGTCAGTTCTGGTAATTATGGCAATGTCGTCTGTAAAGAGTAACAAGAATGAAACACATCCATCCTGTTCTTTCTTAAACAGACATTTCTCTGCTACACCCTCATAGAACCCAATGTTATGTAATTCCTGCACTATACATTGGTTCCACTCGTAACCTGATTGCCTTAAACCATATAGGCTTTTTTGTAGCCTCCAACACTCAGTGCTATCCTGTGTATCATAACCAGGAGGTTTCTTCATATATATTGTATGCCTCAACGGAGCGTTCAAGTAAGCTGTCTCGACATCTATATGAGTAATAGAGCATTTATTTCTAGCTGCCCAAACCAGCATCGTTCTTAAAGTGCTCGCTCGTAGACTTGGAGCAAAAACCTCATCATAGTCTCTATCTGTCTGTGAGAACCCTTGTGCAACAAGCTGAGCTTTATGGGTTACTACCCCATCTACACTTTTCTTTACCTTGTAGACCCACCTACAGCCTATAGGTTTCTCATTTTGTGGTTTTCTAACAACTTCATAGACACCAAGCCTCTTTAATGAATCAATTTCTTTATCCATCGCCTCTTGCCAGGCTTTTTGCTCCTTTTCTGGATATAATTTTATATCGTGATAACTGGATGGTTTAATATCCACTTGGCAAACCACTGTTGCTTTATAGCGATCTGGTGGACGCCGTTCCCTAGAAGATCGTCTAGGCATAACAGGACTAACATCAGGTATATTGGGTTCAGTCTCCCCTAACCCTGATTCCTGTTCCTGTTCTTCAACCTTAATAGATGGTTTATCATCCATCTCAGATGAACTATCATCAGGAATATGGTCTATCTTAACATCCACATCTGTAAAACCATAGTCTGCTTTTTCTAACCTGTCCCAGCCTTCATGTTCTAGGAATTTAGCACTAGCGCTACACAAAACTTTTGTTGTTCCTTTTTCCCAGAACCTATAGGATCTATGGTTAGCCTCATAGCCAACAAAAATCATTTTCTTTGCTCTCTGTTGGTCCTTTGTTCTCTGACTAACCGGTATATGCACCCAGGCTGGTGCACCAAAAGTATGTATATAACTTACATCAGGCTTCCTCCCATGCCATAAAGTAAAAGGTATTTTTCCTGTGGAGGAGTGCACCACATTATTTAAAATATGATTGGCACATAGTATTGCTTCTCCCCACAATTTATCAGGTAAACAAGCGTCAGCCAGCATAGTCCTAGTCATAGCTTGTAGGGTCTGGCCTCTTCGTTCTATATATGCATTATGTTCTGGCCGAAAAGGAGCAGCACGTTTATGCTGTATCCCAGCATCCTTCAAAAACGTAGCCAACTGATGGTTAGTAAACTCAGTTCCATTGTCAGTAACAATGCATTTCACCTTAAACCTCTGCTTCCTTTCTACAAAACGAAGCCAGTTTGTGATACACTGGAACGTATCTCTTTTGGACTTCATAAGGTAGCAAAAACCATATCTGGTAAAGTGATCAACTATACTCAAAATATAGCATGCTCCTCCTAAACTGGGTTTCTTTGGCCCTATTAAGTCTAAAAAGACTACCTCCAAAGGTTTAGTAGTTTTAAACCCATTGCAGCTGTTTGCAGGTGTAACTTTACTTTTATGCTGGTTACAAGTATTACAGTTCAGGTATTTGCTGCAAGCCCTTAACTTAATGCCTTTAGACTGCTTAACAGTCGAATGCAACAACCTGAAATTCAGATGACCAAGCCGTCTATGTAGTAAATGTACGCATTCATCATGCGGCTTTACATTTCCAAACTTAGCTTTTGACTGAACTAACAGTAATGACGTATCCCTAATGACAAATAAGTCATTTTCTAATTCTGCAGTAACTACAGTGCCTTCACATTCCAGCAAACATTTGTTGTTTTTAAAAGTTACTGTAAACCCAGAATGTAGTAATGACTTTACAGATAAAAGGTTATATCTCAAACTAGGGATATAAAGCATGGGTAAAGGGTGCTTACTAATAGAACATTGAACAAGTCCCTCCCCAGCTACAGTCACATTCCAGCCATTAGCTAATTTAACCTTTTTAGTGCTTTTCTTCATGTTAAGAAACAGTTTTCTATTTTTTGTTATGGATTGAGAGGCACCGCTATCAATCACCCACCAATCATCTTTTATATTATTAGATGAACTGGTTGCTAAATTACACCCTTTCCTGGGTTTAGCAGAGTCTCTAGCAGACACTTTCTTATTTTTACAATATTTTGCAATGTGCCCCTTAGCCCCACATGCATAACAACGTTTAACGATATTGACAGTCTCATATACAGCGTCTACTTTTGGTTGCTGTTGCATCCTTAACTGGTCTCGTTCTTGCCTACGTTTGGCCTCATCCAGTAACCTACCAGTTATACTGGCCAATGTTAGTTCATCTCTAGACAATACTTCTAATGATGAAACAAAAGAGTCATAACTGTCATCCAAAGATGAAAGAATAATATAAACTTGCTGCAGTTCAGTAAACACAAGATCCTTCTCCTGTAGCTCCTGGAAAAGCCCTGTCATGGAGTCCAGGTGAGTCATCATGTCTCCTCCTTTCTGAAGATGTAAGCGAAACAATTTCTGTGTCAGGTAGATATGGACACCCACAGAGTCACGAACGTAGAGCTTCTTTAGCTTGGTCCAACACCTCGCAGCAGACTCTTCGCCCCGGAAATGGACGAATTGCTGGTCTCCCAGTGTTAGGCCAATGATGCATAAAGCACGCTCGTTGTCCCTGTGAAACTTCGCTATCTTTTTGGCATCTTCTTCATCAGCAGCATTCAATGCGGTTATGTCCGGTGGATTATTAACCATGTCCCACAGTCCTTCTTTTCGCAAAAGTAGACAGCATTTTGTGGACCAGGTAACATAGTTTGTACCATCCAACCGGGTTATGGTAGAATAACTTGTACCTTGCTCAAAAGCCATCATCTTGACTACTACACCCACTACCTGCACTTCTCACTTCCGCAAAAAACAAATTAAAGAGCCCTGGAACGTTCTGGGCCCATAACCAATGTTAGGGTGTGTGTAAAAAGTATTTGTTGCTTGTGCAACGAGCAGAGCAGAAACACACAGGGAAGGAGATAAACGTGCAGCTCGTGTGAGAAAAATACTTTATATACAAGATAATACGCAGTCTCAGTGTAGGTAAAACAGTCCAAGGTCATAAACAGTAATATCAGTCCAGTAGGTATCTTCCCTTACCAAAGCAAACAGACTTTAGTAACTCTTGGTATACAGTACCATATAACGATCCAGTCAAACACCAATCAGCAGGAAGACGCAGGAAGCAACAGGAACAATCAGGAACAAGAAGAAAGAACGCTTCTCTGCGCTGCTTATTTATACACTGTAGCCTAATTACAGGGTTCAGCAAACCCTGATTATGTGGCTCAGTTGTTTCTTAAAGAAACAGATATATTGCCTGACCAACAAGTTAGGAATAAGCTACAGGCTGAACCTAACAGTCCGTTTGTGGTTGAAACGGATGCGTCCAATGTGGCGATTGGGGCGGTGCTGTTACAGGCCCCGGCGGATGGCGGCACTCTTTTTCCCTGCGCTTATTACTCCCGGAAACTCAATCCTTCCGAGCGCAACTATACCATCTGGGAGAAAGAGTTGCTGGCTATCAAGGCCGTGTTCGAGGCTTGGCGGCATCATCTCGAGGGGGCCCGACACCAGGTGGAGGTGTGGACGGACCATCGGAATCTGGAGCACCTCACGATGGCCAGGAAGTTGAACCAGCGGCAGATCCGGTGGTCGTTGTTTTTTGCCCGGTTCAACTTCCATGTGACATACATCCCCAGTGGCCACAACGTGAGGGTGGACGCCTTGTCCCGCAAGCCGGAGTACTTCTCTCCGAAGGACTCCCTGCCTCCACGGACGGTGCTGCCAGTGGAATCCTTGGCCACAGCCCAGGAACCCATGGACTTGCAGGCTCAGGTGCGGGAAGCGCAGCGCCAGGACGACTGGTCGCAACAGCGGAAGGCGGACGTTGGCCCTGCCTCCCCTTGGACTTTGGAGGAGGGCTTGTTGAAACACCGAGGCCGGCTGTACGTGCCCACGAGTCCGCTCCGAGCCCTCGTCATGAACCAGTGCCATGACAACCCCGCAGCAGGACATTTTGGGTTCTTTAAGACTCTTAACCTGGTGACACGGACTTTTTGGTGGCCTCGGGTACGGCACGACGTGCACGCGTACATGATGTCCTGCGTGCCGTGCCGACAGGCCAAAGCCGTGTCAGGCCCACCGCCTGGACTTCTTCAGCCGCTGCCGACACCGGAGAGACCCTGGGGAGCCATCTCTATGGACTTCCTGATGGACCTGCCACCATCCGCCACGTTCACCACCGTCCTCGTGGTGGTGGACATGCTCACAAAGATGGCACATTTCATTCCATGCCATGGACTGCCATCGGCCCGCACCACAGCCCGATTGTTCCTGCAGCACGTTTTCCGCCTCCACGGCCTGCTGGACAGAGTGGTTTCCGACCGCAGGGCCTAATTCATGGCCCGCTTCTGGAAAAGCCTGATGGCCGCGTTGGAGGTGCAGGTGTGTCTGTCGTCGGCGCACCATCCAGAGACTGACAGGGGGACGGAGAAGGTCATCGGCATCCTGGAGCAGTACCTCCACTGCTACGTCAATCAGCAGCAGGACAACTGGGCCGAGTACCTTCCGCTGGCAGAGTTCGCTTTCAACAACTCCCAACACACCTCCACCCAGATGACCCCGTTCCATGCCAATGTGGGATACCATCCACGGCTGTTCCCTCTGTCCCTCTCAGATTCCCCTGTTCCTGAGACCCAGGACTTACTCTCGGAGCTGCAAGCAGTGCAGCAGCTGGTGCGTCGGCAGCTGATCCGGGTGAAGGAGGACTATAAGCAGGTCGCCGACCACTCTCGACGGGCAAGACCTCCCTCTCCAGGACCCTCCTCTCTGGCAATGCCCCTGGAGGACACCGAAGGGCAAGAGATAGGCCCAGAGCCAAGCACATCCCCACAGCCACAGGTGGACAGCGACGAGGGAGATAAGTGCTGGCTGGATCCTCGCCAGCACGCAGGGAGAAACGTGCCCAACAGAAGGCACGGCGTGCTCATGATTAGCTGACTCACTGGACCACACCCCACAGCCTATAAAAGAGAGTGAGTCAGCCTGTACTTTTGTGACGAACAAAAACAAATATTCTTGCATCCCAGCTTCAGATCTTCCTGCATCTCAGCTTCTATTTCTGGACATTTTGTGGTGTGTATTTTTCTGTTACAATAATAAAGGTTTTGGCACGCAGCTGCTGGGATTGCTGCCAAGCTCCTTATCAGACTACTTGGTTGCCTGCCAGCTTATTTTAACCTCCGACTGTCTGAATTGGGTTTATTCCTGGGGGCGGGGACAGAACATGGTGCAACAGGTGAAGAGTGACAACAGAGGCTGATTAACTGATAAACCATCAGAGGAAAGTATATCGGATTGTACATTTGGACTAGTTGGCTCAGAAAAAAGGAGGACTTTGACTTTAAAGATATTAGAAGCTGAGTAACAACAATTTTCACATTTAAAAAAAATAAGAAAAGGACTTCAGATACATATAGCAATCTTGCCATTTTTCTGACAACTTTATATCCCATATATATTGATATATTTACATATTTATATCTATACTCCTATACCTTGATACCTCTATATACCTCCATATCTTATATATTCCATATTTTTTCATATCTCTATATAATTTTTATATACCCAATCATATTTATATATTTATATAATACTTATAGTTTGGTGTTAGCATGATGAAATAAATTGCTTATATAAGATAAACTATATATTATAATCGTGATACAAATTAGAAATAGCATATTACCTTATCAAGAACAACTAGATAATCATTGTATCTTGGGAAGAATTGAATTAATTATTTGCAACTGCAATCAGAATAATAATTAACTAACTATTAATTATCTAATCAATTAACTATAAACTAATTTATATTATTATTATTACAAATTAAGCACTTCTTGTTATAGATATTGACTGAAATTGATATTGACTGGTTGAGCGATTGATCAATTGATATGAACTGGCAAGTACAGTTATCTCACATCTGAAGGTCTAAAGTAGTCGTTAGCAATATCAAAAATAAGATAACATTGGATGAGGAGAAGAGGTAGTCAGTGAATGATAATCTGGAGGAATATTGAAAGAATAGTAAGAGACCAAAAAAAAAGGTCCTGAGAGAAATGACAAGCCTGTCATCAACGGTAATGAAAACAGGAAAGAAGACTACCTCCAATCCCACGATAACCATGACTTCACCAGCAACACAGAGATCAACGGAAGGGCTGTCCAAAACAGAAAAATCTGTAGTAATACCAACTATGCAAGCCATGCAATCGACCCTGACTCTAATCCAAGACACCATGCTGAAGATGCAAGAGAAGATGTCCAATAACCACGTAGAATTAAAGACAGATATCCAAGCCTTGGACTAGAAGATGAATGAGATACAAGTCTCAATACATAACAATGAACAAAGGATAAAGAAGGTGGAAACCAGAATGGAACAAAATGAGAAGAATTTGGACACAGTGGATCAGAAAATGATGGCGCAAAATAAGGAGTTAGAGGACTCGATAATCCAGCTAGAGATGGACAGAGCGTCTTTTTATCTACGTTTCCAAAATATAGTAGAGGATAAAGAGGAAGACCTGGGACAAATGATGGCAGAATTAATCGCAGAAATATTACAAGATAAGCAAGAGATAATTAAAGAATTAGATGAAGTCTACAGAGTACAGACGAATTATGCAAGGAGGAACAGGCTACCTAGGGAAGTGCATGTTAGATTTGCGAGGAAAAAAGTGAAGGATATACAGGTGAAACTCAAAAAATTAGAATATCGGGCAAAAGTTCATTTATTTAAGTAATGCAACTTAAAAGGTGAAACTAATACATGAGACAGACTCATTACATGCAAAGCGAGATAGTTCAAGCCTTGATTTGTCATAATTTTGATGATTATGGCTTACAGCTCATGAAAACCACAAATTCACAATCTCAGAAAATTAGAATATTACATGAAATCTATAAAACAAGGATTGTACATAGAACAATATCGGACCTCTGAAAAGTATAAGCATGCATATGTACTCAGTATTTGGTTTGGGCCTCTTTTGCATCAATTACTGCCTCAATGCGGCGTGGCATGGATGCTATCAGCCTGTGGCACTGCTGAGGTGTTATGGAAGACCAGGATGCTTCAATAGCGGCCTTCAGCTCTTCTGCACTGTTTGGTCTCATGTCTCTCATCTTTCTCTTGACAATGCCCCATAGATTCTCTATGGGGTTCAGGTCAGGCAAGTTTGCTGGCCGATCAAGCACAGTAATCCCATGGTCATTGAACCAGGTTTTGGTACTTTTGGTAGTGTGGGCAGGTGCCAAGTCCTGCTGGAAAATGAAGTCAGCATCCCCGTAAAGCTCGTCTGCAGAAGGAAGCATGAAGTGCTCCAAAATCTCCTGGTAGATGGCTGTGTTGACCCTGGACTTAATGAAGCACAGTGGACCAACACCAGCAGATGACATGGCTTCCCAAATCAACACAGACTGTGGAAACTTCACACTGGACTTCAAGCATTTTGCAGTGTGTGCCTCTCCATTTTTCCTCCAGACTCTGGGTCCTTGGTTTCCAAATGAGATGCAAAAGTTGCTCTCATCAGAAAAGAGAACTTTGGACCACAGAGCAACAGACCTGTTCTTTTTGTCTTTAGCCCAGATAAGATGCTTCTGACGTTGTTCAGGAGTGGCTTGACAAGAGGAATACGACATTTGAAGCCCATGTCCAGGATCCGTCTGTGTGTGGTGGCTCTTGATGCACTGACTCCAGCCTCAGTCCACTCTTTGGGAAAGTCCCAAACACTTTTGAATGGCCTTTTCCTGACAATCCTCTCCAGGCTGCGGTCATCCCTGCTGCTTGTGCACCTTTTTCTTCCACACTTTTCCCTTTCACATAACTTTCTATTAATATGTTCTTTGATACAGCACTTTGGGAACATCCAACTTCTTTTGCAATTACCTTTTGAGGCTTTCCCTCCTTATGGAGGGTGTCAATGATGGTTTTCTGCACAACTGTCAGATCAGCAAACTTTCCCATGATTGTGATTCCTACTGAACCAGACTGAGAGACCATTTAAATGCTCAGGAACCCTTTGCAGGTGTTAATGCTTAATTAGCTGATTAGAGTGGGACACTTTGAGCCTAGAATATTGAACCTTTTCACAATATTCTAATTTTCTGAGATTGTGAATTTGGGGTTTTCATGAGCTGTAAGCCATAATCATCAAAATTATGACAAATCAAGGCTTGAACTATCTCGCTTTTCATGTAATGAGTCTATCTCATATATTAGTTTCACCTTTTAAGTTGCATTACTGAAATAAACGAACTTTTGCCCGATATTCTAATTTTTCAAGTTTCACCTGTATATATTCTATATGTACCCCTTTACCAACCAGGTTCTAACTATTTTAATTATTATAACTCTATCAAGTTATTTAAATTGATTAGCTTCAAGTAAATAAATTTATCAAATATAATACACTATAGTTGTTTAATTGAATTTAAATAAACAAATTATTCTGTTATTGATATTTAAAAAGAAAAACTAACAAATTGTTAAATGTTATTTTCCAATTCTATTACGTTATAATTATTATTATTTTATTATTATTTATTAGATTTATATACCGCCCTTCTCCTTACGGACTCAGGGCGGTGCACAGCCAATTTAAAAAACAAGTACACAAAAGTTAAAAATTTCGTAAAAGAACAAATATAAATAGCCGTAAATTAAAACTAGTTCAATTAAAAATAATAAAAACTCTAAAAGTGATAAAATATTTACAGGAATCAGGCTAAGCCGGCAATCTGAAAAAGATGAGTTTTTAAAGCCCGCCGGAAAGTCAGGAGGTCAGAAATTGTTCTTAACTCTGGAGGCAGATCATTCCAGAGGGTAGGTGCTGCCACAGAGAAGGCTGTCCCCCTGGGGGTCGCCAGCAGGCATTGTCTGGCTGACGGCACCCTGAGGAGGCCCTCTCTGTGGGAGCGAACCGGCCGGTGGGAGGCAATTGGTGGCAGAAGGCGGTCCCGTAAGTACCCTGGCCCTAAGCCATGGAGCGCTTTAAAGGTGATAACCAACACCTTGAAACGCACCCGGAAGTCCACCGGCAAACAATGCAGCTCACGCAGGAGAGGTGTCACGTGGGAGTGCCCCGTCGCTCCCATAATCCCCCGCGCGGCCGCATTCTGCACCAGTTGGAGCCTCCGGGTGCACCCCAAGGGGAGCCCCATGTAGAGAGCATTGCAGTAGTCCAGGCGGGAAGTGACGAGAGCCTGAGTGACTGTGCGTAGGGAGTCCCGATCTAGAAAGGGCCGCAACTGGCGTATCAGGCGAACCTGATAGAAAGCCCCCCTGGCCACGGCTGTCATGTGATCCTCTAAAGACAGCCGTGAATCCAGGAGGACGCCCAAGTTGCGAACCCTTTCCGTGGGGGCCAATGATTCGCCCCCAATAACCAGCGATGGAGTCAGCTGGCTATATCGGGACGCCGGCAGCCACAGCCACTCGGTCTTGGAGGGGTTGAGTCGAAGCCTGTTTCTCCCCATCCAGACCCGCACGGCTTCAAGGCACTGGGACATCACTTCCACGGCATCGTTGGGGTGGTCTGGGGTGGAAATGTACAGCTGAGTATCATCAGCGTACTGATGGAACTCCACCCCAAAACCACGGATGATCTCACCCAGCGGCTTTACATAAATGTTGAACAGGAGGGGCGAGAGGACCGACCCTTGTGGCACCCCACATATCAGGCGCCTCGGGGTCGACCGCTGCCCCCCTGTCAACAGGGATTGCGACCGGTCGGAGAGGTAGGAGGAGAACCACTGCAGAACGGTGCCCCCCACCCCCAGTCCCTCCAACCGGCGCAACATGATACCATGGTCGATGGTATCAAAAGCCGCTGAGAGGTCTAACAGCACCAGGATAGAGGAGTACCCCCTACCCCGGGCCCTCCAGAGATCATCCACCAACGCGACCAATGCTGTTTCGGTGCTGTATCCAGACCTGAAGCCGGACTGGAGCGGGTCTAAATAGACAGCTTCATCCAGGTATCGGGGGAGCTGCCGCGCAACCACACTCTCAACAACCTTCGCTAAAAAGGGAAGGTTGGAGACGGGACGGTAATTAGCCAAAACAGCTGGGTCCAGGGAGGGCTTCTTGAGGAGGGGCCTCACCACCGCCTCCTTCAAGGCGGTCGGTAGGGCACCCTCACTCAAAGAAGCGTTTATAATCTCCTGGAGCCAGCCTCGTGTAACCTCCCGGGAAGCCAGCACCAACCAGGAGGGACACGGGTCCAATAAACATGTGGTTGCGTTCAGCCTTCCCAGAATCCTGTCCACGTCCTCGGGAGCTACAGGATCGAACTCAGCCCAGATAACTCTCTCAAGACCTGCCTCAGTCCCTCCGCCCGAACTAACCCAGTCAGCGGCCAGATCGTCCCGAATCTGAGTTATTTTATCATCCAGATATTGAACAAAATCCTCAGCACGTCCCTGTAAGGGATCCTCCCGCGCTCCCGAATGGAGGAGGGAGCGGGTCACCCTAAACAGGGCGGCTGGGAGATTATCTGATGACGCGATAAGAGCGGCAAAGTAATTAGACTTAGCCGCTTTTATCGCCACTATGTAAGTCTTAATATGAGCTCTTACTAGTGTCAAGTCAGATTCAGAGCGACTGGCCCTCCAACCGCTCTCCAGGCGTCTTTTCCGGCGCTTCATCTCCCTCAGCTCCTCGGTGAACCAAGGGGCTAAGCGGGTTCGGCGTCGGGTCAGAGGCCGCAAAGGCACGACACGGTCCAAGGCCCCACTGGCCGCCCTATCCCAGGCAGCCACCAGGTCCTCAGCCGAGTCGCGTGTCAGTGTCTCAGGGAATGGCCCAAGCTCCGTCTGGAACCTATCAGGATCCATCAGGCGCCTGGGGCGGAACCACCTAGTCGGTTCCGCCTCCCTGCGGTGAGGTGCAGCGGTCAGAAAGTCAAGTCGAAGGAGCGAGTGGTCAGTCCATGACAAGGGTTCAACACCTATATCCCCAATATCAAGACCACTCAACCACTGCCCAGAGACAAAAACTAGATCCAGGGTGTGTCCACCAATGTGAGTCGGGCCCTGAATTACCTGGGTCAGGTCCATGGCCATCATGGAAGCCATGAACTCCCGAGCTATCCCAGATGTTTCACCGATAGATGGCAGATTGAAATCCCCCATGACCATAAGCCTGGGGGTGCCAATCGCCACATCGGCTACAACATTGAGAAGCTCGGGCAGGGTCGTTGCCACGTGGCAGGGAGCCAGGTACGTGACCAACAGACCCATCTGCCCACCAGGACCCCACCTCACAAAGATGGACTCACACCCGGCTATCTGAGGTACAGTGGCCTCCCTCGGATCCAGACTTTCCTTAATAATGACCGCTACTCCCCCACCCCTACCCTGAGCTCTTGGCTGGTGAAATGCAAGTATAATATAATATACTAAGCTTAGGCCAAACCAGCCGTAATTATATTGTCCATTTGTTTTCTATTTTGTTATGTAGCCTTATCCTTCTTCCAATCAGTCACCGTTCCAAAGTCTGGATCATCCTTTTCACATTGAATTTATTTCAGTATCCAATTTAGTCCACTGTGTTTCAACGTGTAAAACCAAAGTCCAGGTCCAAGATTCTTATATCCAATATCTGGTGCCCAATGTCTAACTCTTTGTGTATTCCTGTTCACCCAATGTCTAACTTTCGTCCAGTTAATCTGCCACTTTTTCTCTGTCAAAATTATATCCAAATAGTTCAATGTTTAATAGCCAAATAGACAAAAACTCTCACTTATATCCTGATCTTCAAAAGAAATATCACTAGAAGTGTCAGAGATGGCGACAATTTGTAAAAATCCACTCAAATAGGTTCTTCCGGAGTTTATCTCGTCTCTCTCCACACTCTCCCACAATCTTTTTCATTCTCTGGTTGTCCGGTTCAGTCCAATCAGTCCAGTCGACGCCAATACAATCCGGTACGATCGATTTATAAGAATCTGTCCAAAATCCTTCCTCTGGTCTCCAGCACACCACGCTCCTCACACTCTCTCCATTCACTTCAGTATGCACGATCTGTTCTTATTCTATATTTGTCCAATTCAATCCACTCAATCCAATAGAATCAAAGTTTTAAATCATCTACGAGTCTAATCGTAATATTCGCAATTAACAACTACCTTCTTCACACTCTCTCCATACACTCCGACTGTTCAAGTTTTTTTTTTATTTGTGCTGTCACGTTTCCATTCAAAATGGCTCCGTTCCGATCAATCCTTCCATCACCTCTTCTTTTATCTCTTTTTCCGGTTCTCTACCACCAGCATCTACTTCTTACTATTAAATAATTTTTGGGTTTTTCTAAATTTTAGTCTCCTGTTGACGACTACTTTTCATTATCAATCTTCGCTTCCCACTTACGCAGTTATCAGCACCTCCGTCCAGCCCCGGAAAGCTGGTTTTTCCTCACTCTGAATTAAGGGATTTATCTTGTACCTTCGAAGAAGTTGTGATCTCCTCTGAGGTCCTAAGATATTCCCCTTTAAACTATTGATCTCTCTGAGATCAATAGCGCCTGTTTTGGCTCCAGATGTGGGATTGTTAGGAACCCAGGAACGGAGCCCCGTCCCTTTTGTCCTTAACGTGCTGAGGTCACTGCCGGAAGTCCAAAAAAGGGATTATTTATCAACTGGAAGACACGAAGGGAGATGTATCAAGCAAAGAAGAGGACAAGCTCGAAGTCGCCCAGGAATATTATCTTTTATCTTTTATTAGATTTATGTACCGCCCTTCTCCTTTCAGACTCAGGCCGGTGAACAGCCAGAGTAAAAACATTTGTATACAAAAGTTAAAATAATTTTAAAAGTAATTGAATAAATTTGGCCCATCATTTAAAACATTTCAATTAAAAATCAGTATCAAACTTTAAAATCAACATAAAATCAGGCCAGCTCAGCTAACTGAAAAAAGTAAGTTTTTAGGGCCCGACGAAAAGTCCGAAGGTCTGGGATCGTTCGTATCTCTGGAGGTAGATCATTCCAGAGGGTAGGTGCTGCCACAGAGAAGGCTGTCCTCCTGGGGGTCGCCAGCCGACATTGTCTGGCTGACGGCACCCTGAGGAGGCCCTCTCTGTGGGAGCAAACTGGCCGGTGGGAGGCAATTGGTGGCAGAAGGCAGTCCCGTAAGTACCCCGGCCCTAAGCCATGGAGCGCTTTAAAGGTGGTCACCAACACCTTGAAGCGCACCCGGAAGTCCACCGGAAGCCAATGCAGCTCGCGCAGGAGAGGTGTCACGTGGGAGCACCCCGTCGCTCCCATAATCCCCCATGTGGCCGCATTTTGCACCAGTTGGAGCCTCCGGGTGCACCCCAAGGGGACCCCCATGTAGAGAGCATTACAATAGTCCAGATGAGACGTGATGAGTGCTTGAGTGACCGTGTGTAAGGAGTCCTGATCTAGAAAGGGGCGCAACTGGCATATCAGGCGAACCTGATAAAAAGCTCCCCTGGCCACGGCCGTCGTATGCTCTTCTAAAGACAGCCGTGCATCCAGGAGGACGCCCAAGTTGCAGACCCTTTCTGTGGGGGCTAGTGATTCACCCCCAATAACCAGCGATGGCGTCAGCTGGCTATATCAGGACGCCAGCAGCCACAGCCACTCGGTCTTGGAGGGGTTCATGAGGGGTTCATATTCATGAGCATAATGGCGGAAAGAATTAAAAAAATATTAAATACCCTGATACATATGGATCAAAATGGATTTCTCCCTGGAAGGCAAATAAGAAATAATTTAAGAATAGTGATGGACACCTTAGAATACTATGAAGTGCATTCGGATAAACAGATGGCTCTAGTTTTCTTAGACGCTCAGAAAGCATTCGATAACCTTAATTGGGAATTCATGGTCAAACAAATTAGGAAAATGGAATTTGGCACAAATTTTGAAAGGATGATAAAAACAATTTACGATAAACAAAGGGCAAATATTTTAATAAATGGAGATATGACGAAAACATTTAGGAAGGGGGTAAGACAAGGATGCCCCCTGTCACCATTATTGTTTATTTTGGCCCTAGAAATCTTGTTAAGAATTAGGAATAACGATGAAATTAAGGGTTTGAAGATTAGGAAAGAGGTATACAAAACACAAGCATTTGCAGACGATGTAGTTTTGATTATGGAGGACCCACTAGTAACAGGACAAAATATTTTAGAAGAATTAGGCAGATATGGAGAAGTGTCAGGATTTAAATTAAATAAAACCAAAACTAAAATATTGACCAAGAATGTGACTGAAGCGCAAAAGAAAGAGACAGAGAGAATGCTGGGCTTGCAAATTGTTAAAAAAATAAAGTACCTAGGAGTTTGGATAACACCAAGGTGTTCAGCCTTAAAAGAGGATAATTATGTGCCCCTGATTAAAAAAATAAAACAGGACTTGGATAGTTGGGGGAAATTGCAATTGTCACTCCTAGGCAGGATAGCTTCAATAAAAATGAACATCCTGCCTAAACTACTATATTTGTTTCAAACCATACCGGTAAATTTGAACAATTTTTTTTGGGGGGGGGGGAATTAAATAAATCTATTAGGAAATTCGTATGGGGGGGGGACCTAGGATCTTGTTTAGAATTTTACAGGAAAAAAGGAGCGGGGGGGGGGGTTCGAACTCTCTGATTGGGAAATATATTATAAGGCAGCTAATTTAGTGTGGATAAGGGAATGGGTCACCGTAGAAAACAGAAGGATTCTAACTCTGGAAGGCCACGATTTGCAGAGAGGGTGGCACACGTATCTATGGGATAAAGATAGGGGAAAAAAACCATACTTCCATAGGCACAAAATTAGGGACACACTAATACAATCCTGGATTGAGATTAGGCAACGACAATATATGAAAGTCCCAAAGTGGCTTTCTACAATGGAGGCCTTGATTCATCCCAATATGTCGGGAATGGAGAAAATGTGTAGGTATAAGGACATTCTGGATGGCGGAGGAAATCTCAAATCCAATAATTCCTTGAGAGAACAACGTATTAATATTGACTGGTGGCCATACTTACAAATAAAGTCTAGATATCAAAAAGATAAGGAGGAATTCAGTATAGAAATAGGATCAAATGGATTTGATAAAGTTTTGATGGGATCGGAGAAAAAAATGTTGGCCAAATTATACAATTATTTATTAGAATACGATAGGGCAGAGGATTAAAAATCAAATGATTGCGTGGGCAAAGAACATTGGGCATAGTATAAATTTGAATGATTGGGAAATTATCTGGAATAAAAATTATAAATTGACTAGAGCAGTAGCGTATAAAGAAAACCAATATAAACCAGGTGACATTTAGCCCCTGCAAGGTTAGCAAAAATCTACCCAAATACAAATTCAAATTGTTGGAAGTGTGGCCACCGCCAGGGTACCTTCTTCCACATGTGGTGGACATGCCCCGAAGCGATGAAATTCTGGAAAAAGATTTGGAAATGGATACAAGAAATAATTGGAGAAGATATTGATTTGGCACCGGAAACATTTCTCCTGGGAATATTAAAAAAGGCATACAGGAAAGAAAAGAGGTATCTAATAATACATATTACTACAGCTGCCAGACTGATATATGCACAATATTGGAAAGAAAAGGGATTACCACCAGAAGAGCATATAATTAGAAAAGTATTTGAATGTGCAGAGATGAGCAAATTAACTTATGAGATAAATGAAGATGAAAATTCAGATTATTATACGGTTTGGGAAGGGTGGTATAAATGGATGGATGGATGATAAAATAAAAGAAGGAGTAAGGGATGGTGTGATCACTAAAAGGAATAAATAATTTAAGAGACACCATGTATGTATCCTGTATATATGTACAAACAGTGCTTAACCGATGGTAATAGAATTGTAATATTATGTAATTTGATAAAAAAAAATTAAAAAAAGAAAGCCTCATGGTTGCACAGGCTATGCAACTTCTCAGAGATGCCGAAGAAAGCCGACGGGCCTGGGAGAGGTATATTTACCCAACTGGGAAGGGAGGAGACCACCCCGGGGAAGACCCAGAGATGGCTGCTTGTGGGGGAGAGGAAGAGCAAGCTGGGGAAGAAACATCTCAAGCCTCTGAAACTCAGGCGAGAGATGTGGCAGTCCAGGGGCCCCCAGCAATGCAGGCCCCTCCCCAGAGGTGAAGAAAGCCAAAGTTTCCACCCCTACCACACAAGTTCGGAGGAGAGCTGAAGACCTTGGGATTTTTTTTAACCCAAGTGTGGAACCACATGCAGGACTGGGGAGAAGACTATTGGATACGGCACGAGTGAGGTGCATTACAAATGCCCTAGAGGGAGTGGCAGCCGAATGGACGGTGGGCCTTCAAAATAGCAACTCCCCCCTGCTGAGAAATTACAACCTCTTTATGGGAGCCTTCAGAACGCGCTTTGAGGACCCCCTAGCCGAGCGGAAGGCGAGAATCAGAATGAAGGGCATTCACCAGGGCCGGAGATTGGTGGCAGAGTACACTCAAGAGTTCCACGAGCTGGCTCCTTTCATGAGAGGGTGTTCAGAGGTGGCCCTATTAGAAAGCTATAAAGATGGATTGAATGAGGACATTTACAAAGATTTCAGAACACGGGGGGTCCCTGAAGATCTGCAGAGCTGGTACATGGTAGCAGTGGATTTGGAGATCGACCTGGCCCGAAGCCAGATCCGTGGTGGCTGCGCCTGGGATCAGTCATCCTTCTCTTTCTGCAAGGGGGCGCCAAAGACAGCTGTGGGGAAGGCAGAGCCCAAACCCAAGCCAAAATCCTTCGCATGTTTCAAATGTGGAAAGGAAGGACACGGAGCGGCTGAGTGTTTCTCCAAGCCAGAGCCAAAATCAACTGGCCCCAGAGGGAAGAAGGCTGACAAAGCGCCCGTAAAAGCCCATGAGCCCGCCCTGAAAGGCGAAGACTTTGAGTTCGCTCCCCGGAAACAGGGTGAGTTGGGAACTCCGACCATCACGGACGACAGTGAGACTGGCACCGAGTCTGACGACGACGACCTGGTGAGTCACAATGGGGGCCCCATGATAATCCCCATAGAATTAAGGGTGCCATCTACCGGGGCTCACGGGCAGATGCCAGCCCTCCTAGACTCTGGATGCACTAGGTGCATAATCAGCCCAAAAGTGGTGGAAAAGATGGGCCTAAGGCTAAAAACATTGAGAAGGCCCATTGCCTTCTGTCAGTTAGACGGATCAGTGGCAGGAGGGGGCCCAGCCAGCTTTGTGACTGAACCCATCGAGATGCAGTTGGAGGATCATCTAGAGACTATTAGTTTCTTTTTTTTTATTGAAAAGTTTTATACAAGTACAAATATTTAAAAAAAATATAAACCCCTTCCCTCCCCCCCTTCAACCCCCCCATCCTTCCCCCCCTTCAACCCCCCCTCCCCTCCCCCCCGACTTCCCAGAGTAAAATACAGGGTTTATCTTTCCACAATAAAGTAAACTAATCATCAACATTAAGCTATCAAATTTCTAATTTACAAACACCATCTAAATCTTAACTCCAATATAATAAAAAATACATCTCTATAATTCTTCTTCATTCATACGCAACTTGATGTCTTCTTATATGATATTTATTCCGAATGTAGTCAATCCATTTCTTCCACTCCAAGATGAATTTTTCTTGCGTATGGTCTTTCAAATATGCCGAGATTTTAGCCATCTCAGCTAAATTCAGTACTTTTATAGTCCATTCTTCTACAGTGGGCAAAGAGTCTTTCTTCCAATATTGCGCAACCAACAATCTGGCTGCTGTTATTAAATTTAAAATCAACTTCATCTCCAATAATGTACAATCATTTATGATACCCAATAAAAACAATTGTGGTGTAAATTTCAACCTCTTTTTCAAAATATTTTGCATTACCCACCAAATCTTTATCCAAAATGCCTTGACCTTCTTACAGGTCCACCAGATATGAAAATAGGTTGCATCTTCACAATCACACCGCCAACATTTAGCCTGTACATTAGAATACATACATGACAACTTTTTTGGGTCTGAGTGCCATCTATAAAACATCTTATAAAAATTTTCTCTCAAATTTTGTGCTTGAGTAAATTTAACATTTCTAGCCCAAATCTTTTCCCATGTTTCCATCATTATTGGTTCTTGGAAATTTCTAGCCCATTTAATCATACAATCTTTAACCAGCTCTGTTTCAGAATCTATCTCTAATAATACATTATATAATCTTTTAATATGCATAATACCCTGGTCCCTAATTTGCTTTACCAGATTTTCTTCATTTTCCATGAGACCTATTTTTTGATCCTCCCTCCACCTTGCTTGAAGTTGACCATATTGAAACCAGGTATAAATTATCCCTTCCTTCTTCAAAACCTCTAACGATTTAAGTTGTAATTTACCCCTTTCATTAAATAAGAGTTCTTTATATGTGATCACCTCCATCTTTTGTTCTACACTTATGTTTTCTATTGCATGTCTAGGATTTGCCCAAATAGGTATTTTATAATCCAATTTATATTGATATTTCTTCCATACTCACAGCAAAGCATTTCTAAGCATATGGTTTTTAAAAGTTTTATCTATTTTCTTTTCATACAATAAATAAGCATGCCATCCGTAAAGTAAATCATATCCTTCTACATTTAAAATTCTTTCCTCGGTTAAATTGAACCAATCACTAACCTGAACTAATACCGATGCTTCATAGTATAATCTTAAATTTGGCATTTTCAAACCACCTCTCTCCCGAGCATCCTGTATAATTTTTAATTTAACTCTAGGTTTTTTACCTGACCATATAAAAGTATTAAGACCTTTCTGCCATTCCCTCAGTTGTTCATCCTTCTTCAACACTGGTATCATTTGGAACAAAAATAAAAACTTAGGTAATACATTCATTTTAATTGCTGCTATTCTACCTAATAAAGATAATTGTAACTTTTTCCAGTTCTCCATTTCTTTCTGCACTTTTCGCCATAAAACTTCATAATTATTTTTAAATAACTTTGTATTTGATCCAGCAACAATCACACCCAAATATTTAACCTTTTTAACTATTTCAAATCCCGATATTTGTTGTAATTCTTCCCTTTGATCAGAAGACATATTTTAGTCATTATCTTAGTCTTATGTTGATTTATTTTAAATCTCGAGACTTTACCATATTGTTCTATCATTTCCAACATATATGAAACTGTATCTATAGGTTGCGTTAATGTAACAACTAAGTCATCTGCAAACGCTCTCAATCTGTAGTCTTGCTGTCGGATCACTATTCCTTTAAGTTCCTCAGATTCACGTATCTTTTTCAACAAAATTTCCAGGGATAAAACAAACAGTAAGGGAGATAATGGACAACCCTGCCGTGTTCCCTTCTCTATCTTGAAACAATCCGTTAAACTTCCATTAATAATTATTTGTGCAGTTTGTTCTCTATATATTGCTTTAATTGAGCTCATAAATTGCTCCCCAAATTGCATTTTATCTATTACTTTAAACAAAAATTGCCAATTCAGTCTGTCAAAAGCTTTGTCTGCATCCAAAAAGAAAAAAGCTGCAGAAATCTGATTGTTTTTCTCCAAATATTCTACCAGATTTATTATTTCTCTCAAATTGTATTTCATATATCTCCCTTTTATAGACCCTGATTGATCATTATGAATTATTTGTTGCATAATTGGCATTAGTCTATTTGCCAATACTTTAGCAAAAATCTTGTAATCAGTATTTAAAAGTGAAATAGGTCTAAAACTTTCAGGTTTAACACAATTTTGATCTTCTTTAGGAATCAGTGATATAAAAGCTGTCCTCCATGAAGGTGGGGTTACTCCCCCAGATTGAATCTTATTAAAAAGCATCCTAAGCGGTTCTACCATTTCCATCTGCAAATTCTTATAATAAATAGCTGTCAATCCATCCGTTCCCGGTGCTTTACCTACTTTTAACTGTTTAATTGCTAACATAATCTCTTCAGAATTTATTGGTTGATTCAAACCTTCCCTTTGCTCCAGAGTTAATTCCTGAATATCAACCTCTCTAAGATATCTGTCAATATCTTTACCTTGTATCAAATCTCCTGCATATAATTTCGTGTAGTATTCTAAAAAAACTTTTTTAATCAAGTTTTGTTGGTAAACTTCTTTACCTTTATATTCCATCTTACTAATAATACGTGATCTTTGCTTTTTCCTTAACACATAAGCTAACCATCTACCTGGTTTATTAGCGTTGCAAAATGTATTATGTTTAGCATATTGCAAATTAGTTGCAACTTGATCAGCCATTAACATATTAAATTGCTGTCTTAATATACCTATTGCTTCTTTTACTCTTTTATCTCCTGGGTTATCAATTAACAATTGTTCTTTCTTCTTTATTTCTTCCTCAATATCTTTCCGTGTCTTTATCTGCTTTTGTCTATGTTTATTATTCATATGTATCAACACTCCCCTTATATAAGCCTTACTTGCATCCCAAACCATTTCCATAGAAGTACCTTTATACATATTGTTAACAAAAAACTCCTTCATATATTTTTTAAGTTCATTCACATTTTCTTCGTATCTAAATAAATTTTCATTTAATCTCCAAGACCTCCTTTCTCTTTTCTCCTGTTCTAATTCCAACCAAACTGGGCTATGGTCAGCTAAAATCCTTGGAAATATCTTGACTTTCTTCACCCTAGAAAGAAAATCACTTGTTAGCAATATAAAATCAATCCTAGAAAAAGATTGATGTCTATCAGAGAAAAAGGTAAAATCTTTTTCATCTGGATTCCGTTCTCTCCAAACATCCCTCAATTCTAAATCATCCATAATTTCAAAAAAGGGTTTGGGTAGTTTGGCACGCGAAGCAACTTTAGACATGGTCTTCTTATCCTTGAAAATATCAATTACCCCATTCCAATCACCCATTAAAATAATTGATTTGTAATCCCATTGAGATATTTTGGTATGTAGAAGTTTATAAAAATTTTCTTGTTGCTGATTCGGTGCATAAATCCCAATCAAAAGCATTATTCCATTTTGAGTCCTTAATTCAATTGCTATATATCTTCCTTGGTCATCTGCCTCTATTAAATTTGCTGTCAAATTCTTTTTTATGTATACCACTATTCCATTCCTTTTTTCCGGAGATGATGCCACAAAGTGAGTCCCTAATTTTGAGTTAATTAAGTATTTCTGGTCTGTTGATCTAATATGTGTCTCTTGTAAGCATACAATGTCATTATTAAATTGTTTCAGATAATGATATATTTTCTTTCTCTTTTGTGGTGAATTCAAACCATTGACATTCCAAGACAGAAATTTAACTGGCATTTTTGCCCGACTGAAGCCTATAGAGCATATCCTGAAGATCTTCTTTCACCTTTATCTTCGGTCTTGCCCCCCCCGCCCAGCTTCTGATTTTGTATCCAAGTGTTGTTGTTGTTTAAAAGTTGATCTTGTCACGCGTTGTTCTGGTTTTGCTCTCGGCTCCTCCAGTTTTGACAAGTCAGGTGACACTCCTTCCAGTTGACTTAAAGGAAAGGGAAGTGATGCTAGTTCCAATTGATTCTGGTCATCTTGCTTCTTAGGTTCTCCAGCCACAGCCTCAGCATATGTTAAAGTCTGTTGTTTTCCTTTTTCTGCTTTTTTATTATCCTCAGGGGGGTGTCCCGCTTTCAGTACACTGCGAAAAAATTATCTTGCTTTCCCAACGTTATTCAATCGATATCTTTCTCCAGCATAATCCACTATTATACCTGTTGGTACATCCCATCTGTACACTATTTGCTGTCTTCTCAGCTCATCCACTAAAAAACCAAAATTCTTTCTATCTCTCAGCATCTTGGGAGGAATCTCTTTCAACACCTTGATTTCCTGTCCAGACACCTGTACTTTGTTGTTATAAGAAGCTTGCAATACATCATTTCTAATTCTTCTGTCAGTAAAATAGATCACCACATCTCTTGGCAGGTTTTTATTTCTTGCAATCCATGAGTTAACTCTATAGACTTTATCCATCTGGCCAATTATTTCATCCTTCTTCAACCCAACCACTGAGGCAATCACTTCACCACATTTCTCTCTTAAGTTCTCCCGGCCATTCTCTTTCAGTCCTCTCAATCTCAAAGCAAACTCCATTGATCTGTATTGCATCATAATGACATCACTCTCCAACCTCTCAGATTTGGTCTGGAGTTCTCCCATTTTAACCTCCAAATCTTGGGTAACCTCACTGATTTCTTCCACTCTTTCATCAAGCTGCACAAGATATTTGGACAAACCAGAAACAGCCAGCAGAATATCTTCTCTTATTTCATCATACTTCTTTTCAACAATCTCTCTAATTTCTTTTACATCTTTTAAGTCCTCCTCAAATTTCCCCAATCTCTCTTCTATTTTAGCTGTTTGGGCACTCGCAATTTGCTTTATAAACTCTTTAAGTTCATTCATAGAGTCCTCTTTACTTGGTATCTCCACCGGAAGTTGAGCCTTCTGTGTCACAATGGAAACTATAGGAGAAGCTCCTCCTGTTTTAGCTACTGCTGGCTTGGTCTGTTTAGAAGCCATTTTAGTTTCCAAAAAACTTTTCTCCTCTTCACCCCACTTTGCAATTACTTAGTCTTAAATATCACCAAATCCAGTCCAAATTATTTTAAACTGCTGCTCTCAATGTCCTTCCCAAGTTATTTCCTTCTGGCAGCTTGCTTTCTCTTTAAAAGTAGAAAAAAAAATCCTTTTCAGTACTCACTTTCCCTTCTCAGCACAGTCCGGATACTCTTAATTAGGCACTTCCTCTTTCAATTAAGCTCATTCAATGCAGAGTACACAGGAGTTAAGCTCTGTAATTTTGTTGCAAGCTCTCCTGTTTTCACTCCGTCTGCTGCAGAAATCATTCAAACTGTCAGTTTGCTTGCAGAGCTGGTCGCGACATCTAATGCTGCTTTCGCAGCAGCACTTTGAATCCGGAGATCATTTCCCTGGGGAGCCCACCTTTCGAGCCCCTGGATTTAATCCCAGGGGCTTTTTTGGCGGCTCTACCGGCCGGAAACTTCTCTGCCCCCCTTCTTTTCCCGAAGAGGGGTCTGCAAAACCGCCGGACAGCTGTTTTTCGCTGTCGGGGGCGGTTTTACGGAAAATGAAGCCGGCGACCTAAAGGGAGGTCATCAGTGATGTCCGCGGCGCCAGCGGAAGTCTAGAGACTATTAGTTTCATTGTGGCCCCTGGCATGGAGCTGCCCCTCATACTTGGACTACCTTGGCTCTGTAAATGGAACCCGCACGTAAATTGGAGGATGGGAGTTTTGTGCATTCGCTCTGAGAAACCAGGAAAAGATAGGAAAGAACCCCTTTAGGAGGACGGAAGGGAATACGAGGAGGCGGAAACAGCAATAGACCACATAGAGGGGGAGGAGAAGATTCCAAAGGAATATTGGGACCTCTGGGAGGTTTTCAGCAAAAAGGCCTCTGATGTGTTACCTCCCCACAGACCAACGGACTCTACCATTGAAATACTTCCTGGAGTAAAACTCCCTAAGCCAAAAATTTACCCCATGGCCCCTCAGGAGCTAAGGGAACTACGGAACTTTATTGACAAAAACCTAGAACGAGGTTTTATTCAACCAGCCAGGCCGAGGGTGGCAGCACCAGTACTGTTCTGGGAGAAGAAAGATGGGTCCTTTCACCTTATTGTTGACTACAAAAGTCTGAACACCATTTGCATAGAAAATGTCTACCCCCTGCCACTTATGAAGGACATGCTGGCCCACCTAGGGAAGGGGAAAATCTTCACCAAGCTTGACTTACTACCAAGTTCGAATTAAGGAAGGGGATGAATGGAAAACGGCTTTTAACTGCCTGCTGGGATGTTTCCAGTTTAGGGTGCTCTCTTTTGGACTACAAGGAGCCCCTGCTGTGTTCATGCAATTAATCAATGAAGTACTGCATGAACACCTGTACAAGGGAGTGCTGGTCTAGTTGGATGACATTCTTATCTATACTGAGAAAATGGAGAACATGTGAAATTGGTGAGGACTGTCCTGAAAAAACTCAGGGCTGCTAAACTATATGGCAAACTCTCAAAGTGTGAATTCCACCAAGACAAAATATACTATCTCGGATACCGCATCTCGCATGAGGGAATAGAGATGGAGCTGGAAAAGGTTCGGGCGGTGTTGGAATGGGTCCCACCACACACCCGCAAATAACTACAGAGCTTCCTGGGATTTGCTAACTTCTATAGACAGTTTATCCCCTCATTTGCCAAAATCGCTCTGCCAATTACCAATCTTTTGAAGACAAAAGGAGAAGTAAAACCAAAGCCCTCCCGACCCCTCGAATGGACTATGGACTGTCAGGTGGCATTTGAGAAACTAAAATGCTTGTTTGCCGCTGAATCAGTCCTTAAGCATCCCGACATGGAAGAACCGTTTGTTGTACAGGCTGATGCCAGTGATGTAGCAGTAGGAGCAGTACTCCTGCAAATGAATGCAGATGGGAAGCTGCAACCCTGGGCTTATACCTCTTGTAAGCTAACGGAGATCGAGAGGAGATGGGCCATATGGGAGATGGAGGCTTTCGCTGTGCGTTGGGCCCTGTTAACGTGGAGGCAATTTCTTGAAGGGGCTAAGCACCCCTTTGAGGTGTGGACTGACCACAAGAACCTGGAAGCTTTGAAAACGCCACGTAAACTGTCCCCAAAGCAAGTCCGTTGGGCTCAGCATTTCAAACTTTTTAATTTTTCCCTGCACTATCTTCCTGGAGGGAAGAACTTTATGGCAGATGCGCTTTCCAAACTGCCACAATACAACAGTGCTAGAGAGGAAATGATTCGGCCAATCATCCTCTCAACCCAGCTGGCAACACCAGTAACTACTCGACCGCAGGCTAAGGCAGATCCAGCTTTATCGGGTGACTTGTCTAAGCGACTACAAGAAGCTCTAAAGACCGATGAGTGGTTTCAAGCCCACTCGAATGAGTGTAAACTTTGCAATGGTCTGGCTTGGGTGGGAGCCAAATTGTATGTTCCCGCCAGTCTGAGAGCAACGATCTTATAGCATGCTCATGATGCCAAAGTTGCTGGGCATTTCGGATTTGTCAAAACACTACATTTAGTCAAACGACAATTCTGGTGGCCCGCACTCAAGAAAGACATAGAGGCATATGTAGCTAGCTGCCCCATGTGTGCCTCGGCCAAGAGACCTCGGGGGAAGCTGCCTGGACTACTTCAGAGTGTTGCCAGGCCAGATGCCCCTTGGAGAGAGATCTCCATGGATTTTATTGTGGAATTGCCTGAAAGTGGGGGGAGCAGAGTTATTTGGGTGGTCACTGATTTGTTTTCCAAACAAGTGCATTTTATCTGATAAAAAAGGGGTCAGGCGCGAGATTATAAAGTTGGAGACATGGTTTAACTTTCCATCAAATACTTGCAAACTACCCAAAAGTCAAAAAAGCTTGGACCCAAATATGTGGGCCCTTTCTCGATAGTTCGGGTCATTAACCCAGTCATGGTTCAATTGGAATTGCCAAAAAATTTACAACAAATTCATCCGGTATTCCATGTCAGTTTGCTCAAACCGAAACACTTGTCCCCTTTGCGTCCAGACCAAGAACCTCCTCCTGTCCGCATTCTGATTGAAGGAGAACAGCACTTTGAGGTCAAGGAAATCTTGGATTCCAGGAAGCATCGTGGTAAGGTGCAGTATTTGGTGGCCTGGAAACATTTCCCATTGTCAAAAGCTGAATTGGTCAATAAAAAAGATGTTCAAGCACCGAAGAAAGTACAATTGTTTCATACCAAATATCCTGATAAACCTTAATCATTTACTCCCTGTACATATTGTATATTTCTCTCCCTTTTGTCTTTTCCAGGAATAATGTCTCTTTTGAAGGGGGGCCGAATGTCAGCCTCCAATCTTTCAATGCCTGCTTGTCAGCTGCCATGGTAACGGGGGGAGGGGGAGCTAGGAAATTGTTAGAAGGGGAAGTGTGCTGGAGGATGGGAGGAATGGAGAAACGAAACCGAATCTTAGCTGCAGTCCTGTGCCTTTGAAGCTGCTATCGAGTCAACGGTCCTGACATTCCAGATTGATGACACTGCCAGACGTGTGATTCCACCTGACCTCTGCAGGACCTCTGCAAGATTCACGAAAAAAACAATGAGAGACGAAATTTATAAAAAATCAAGGGAAGAGATGGTTACATATGAAGGAAAGGAAATCATAATTCTAAAACAAATCCCACGAAGAATTCGAGAACAAAGACAACAATACCATTTCTTAACATCACACCTTATTAAATATAAAATAATGTTTAGATGTATTATCCCTGAAGGAATTCTTATTACATGGCAGGACAAGAAATATAAACTTGATTCAATAGAAAAAGCTGAAGAATTTTATAAAAACTTCCTGGAAGAAGAGCAAGAAAGAAAGGATGAATCAGAAAGTAAAAGTCAAGAAGAGGATCAACAAGAAGAGATAGAAAGAGAAAAAGAACTTAAGAAAACCCAAGAAAGAGAACGAGAAGAAAAAGAAGGGGCAAGAGAAAGCGTAAAAAGGGAGAGCAGAAACACCAAAAAACAGGCACAGTAGGAGATGGAAGAGGCAATATCTCTATTTTCTGTGAACTTCAATGGTTTAAATGCACAAAAAAAGAGGACACAAATATTTACAAAATAAAAAAAAATTAAACACTGATGTGATTTGCTTGCAGGAGGTTCATATAAAAATAGGATTTCAAAAATTACTAGAAAATAAGAAATTAGGAAGACTACATGTATCGCTATCACAACAGAAAAAAAGAGGAATAGCAGTTTATGTAAAAGAAAGAATAAATTCAGAATTAGTTTATGCAGATGAGGAGGGTAGAATTTTGATGATAAAACTAAATACGGAACACAAACAAATTCTATTGGTAGTAGTATATGCCCCAAACAAAAATCAACAGGAATATTACAAAAAAGTACATAATAGAATATTGGAACAAGAGATAGAAAATGTGTGTATGATAGGAGACTATAATGCTATAGTTGACAGTAAAAGAGATTATCACAGCAATAAGGGGAAAAAAAAGGAAACATTTCCTAAGGAATTTTTTAACATGGTAGCAGAACTAAGTTTAAGGGATACATGGAGAGAAATCAACAGAGAAGAAAGACAATATACATATTTTTCGCATCCACATCAATCCTGGTCCAGGATAGATATGGCCTGGATGACAACACAACTACAGTTAGAATTAGAAAAAATAGATATATGAACAAATGAATGGGCCGACCATAACCCCATAATTATTCATTGGAAGGGACAGAAACAATATAAGAAATGGACTTTGAATCAAACTATATGTAAAGAGAAAGAATTTAAGCAGTTCTTAGAAAAAGAATTAGAGATCTTCCTAAGAATAAATAAGAAAGCGGATACATAGACCCAAAATTTATGTGATACATTGAAAGCATATATTAAAAGACTGAAGATTGTATATATGGCAAAAGAAGAAAGAAAGAAAGAAAGAAAGAAAGAAAGAAAGAAAGAAAGAAAGAAAGAAAGAAAGAAAGAAAGAAAGAAAGAAAGAAAGAAAGAAAGAAAGGAGAAAAAGTCCCAACAAAATAAACTACGGGAAGAACTTAGAAAATTAGAAGGAATTCTACAGAAAAACCCTCAAAATAAAAAAGTAAAAGAGGATTGGAGAATGATTAAACACAAACTAAATTTGATAACCCAAGAGGAAATTGCTATGAAAATAAGGATGGCAAAACAAAATTATTTTGAACATGCAAACCAAGTAAGCAGATGGTTAGCCTACAAACTAAAAAAGGAAAAGGATAAAAGAATGATACAATGTTTAAAAGACGAGGAAGGTAAAACCCAATACAAAAAAGAAGATAAGAAAAGAATAATTCATACTTTTTTCTCCAAACTATACACACAGGAAAAAATAATAGAATCAGAAATTAAAACATATTTAGAGGAACTAACCATAGGTAAGCTCACGGAGGAATAGAAAGATGCAATAAATCAGCCAGTCTCGGAAATAGAATTTGGATTTGCAATAAAAAGGCAAAAAAGCAATAAAACACCTGGACCAGATGGAATACCAGTGTGTTGTGACTCCGGCCCCGGAGGTTGAGTTATCTTTGCTTGCTGAGTCAGAAGATGATATGGAGGAAGCTGGCACAAGCTATGTGCAGGAGGGGCCGTCTTCACTGGTGAGTCAGCAAGAACTGACAGTTGCTGACGTGCCTCTGGACCCCAGCTAAATTGAGGAGGAAACAAAGGTCGGTAACAAGGAGAGGGAGCCCCTATTGGATGCAAGAGAGAGCTGTAGGAGATGTCGTAGAGAACAGCTATTGCCACACCCCAAGAGGTGTTGTCAGGAGATGTAGGGCAACACCCTACAAAGTATAAAAGGGGTGTGGCTGGGCCGGAAAGGCATGGTGAACAATTTGTTGGCATTTTGGAGTTTAGCACTGCTAGTTTTGAGTTTTGAAAAGGAGTCTGCATTAGCCTGCTGGCCATCTGCCAAGACCTCTGGAACATTGCCCGGTAATTACTGCACTGGTATACCTTTGGAACATTGTTGGTAACTACTGAACTGTTTATTAAAGGGCCAGCTTCAATCTCTCTAGCCTGCGTTTGTTACTGCTGGGCTATTTGAGCTTCTGCAAGGCCACTCGTGGGAGGGGACAGAACACAGTGGAACTATACAGGATAACACAAAAACAGACAGGAGGACTAATGATGGAAATATTTAATGAAGCATTACAACAATCCAATATTCCCCAAACATGGACAGAAGCCTTAATTACACTTATACATAAGGAAGATTCAGATCAGCAATTGGTACAAAATTATAGGCCTTTTTCACTACTAAACTCTGATTACAAAATATATGTGTCAATCATTGCTGCAAAGTTAAAGACAATTCTAGATTAGTTTATACACCCAGACCAAAATGGTTTTTTGCCTGGATGACAGATTAAAAATAATTTATGGATTATAATTGATATTTTAGAGTTCTACGAAGTCCACCCAGAGAAACAAGTTTCACTGATTTTCCTTGATGCCCAGAAGGCCTTTGACAATTTGAATTGGAGTTTTATGTTACAACAAATTAAAAAGATGGAATTTGGATTAAAATTCAAAAAAATGATTGAAAAAATTTACTCAAAACAAACAGCAAGGGTAATTATGAATCAGGATATAATAGACAAATTTGAAATTACTAAAGGCATGAGACAAGGCTGCCCACTTTCCCCACTTCTCTTTATTCTATCATTGGAGCCACTTTTGACAAAAATTAGGGAAGATCAAGAGATCAAGGGACTGAAGATTAAAAACGAGGAGTATAAATTGCAAGCCTATGCAGATGATTTGGTTTTTGTAATTGAGGAACCTCTACAATCAGGCCCCAAATTGATTAAAAAAATAGAGGAATTCGGCATAGTGGCAGGACTAAAAATTAACCAAAAAAATATATCCAAATTGCTAACAAAAAACCTTACTAAAAATAAAGACACTTCCGGCGGTGATGTCACGCGGAGTGGGTGAGGGTGACTTTGACAGCTCCCAAAAACCCAGTTAATTCCTGAATAGGAGCCCCATAAGGGCAGTTCCAGACCCGGAGGGTCCGGAATATTAAAGGGGAAGGCTTTAAGCTTTGGACGAGACGCTAGTGTCCAGAAGAGTGAAAGCCAGACCCCTTAAATCCTGCAGGGAAAAATCTGCCTTTTCAGAGAGGAAGCAAAGAGTGATTTCAGCAGCAGTGGTCGTTTAAGAGTGGAGGAAGAAGAAAGAAAAAATAGTGAGACTTTTTTTAAAAAAATCTGTTTGGAAAAGAGTCGCGGAGAGCAGTAAATGAGGCGATTAAGAAGGAGAGCACTCAACAGGAGACGATCGAAAGAAGGCAACAACGTAGCAGAAATAGAGAGTAGATTCAACAAAGAAGATACAAAGTAACAAACTGGACTTTCTGGATTAATGCTGAGGAAGTACGGTGGAGAAGAGGAAAAAAAATAATTTAAAACAGTGACTTTGGATTTAAGACTAGAAAGTAAGGAATGCCCTTTCTTTAATTGGCAATTTTGATGGAGGATTTTTGAAAGATTTGTGGACAGAGAAGTAAGTACAAACAATTGAACATTGTGGATTTATAAATATTAAGAAGGACAATAAAGTGTAAGACTGTGTAAGACTGAAAGGAGGGAATAACTGGACGTTGGAGTGAAGAGTGATAAGATTTGAACTGGACAATCTGATGCAATAAGGACCAAAGGTGCGGAAGAAGGCATTAAAAAAAAGAACTTAAAAGGGAAAACCCTTGATTCGAATCTGATCTGAGCATTATTTCTGAAAGGAATTTGCAATTGGAAAAGAGGGGGAATTTGTTTTGCTGAATGTATGAATAAGTGTTATATAGAAAGGAGTAAGAATTAAAGGGGAATAGATAGTGGTGAAAAAGGGATTGTCTAAATAGCGCTGTGTAAAGAGGTGGGGGAAAGAGGGTACAATAGTTGATAATTGTTGTTGGAAAGCCATATCTCTGAGGGGTATTAATACTACTTAAATTGAGGTGTAATGTGGTAAAGTAATTCTAAACGTTTATGATATTGTGGAGGAACTGGAAAAAAAAATTAACAATGTCAACAACAACAACAATAGTGAAAACTGGGAAAAAACCTATATCAAATCCAACTTTGATGGCCTCACCTACAACACAGCGATCGATTGAGACCATGTTGGGAAAAGAAAAGGATAAGATGGAGCCGATGATGAGCAGCATGCAAAGTATTTTACAAACAATCCAAGAGACTTTGCTAAAGTCGCAAGAAAAAATGACAGACCACCAAGAGGAAGCTAGAAGATACCACCAAGAAATCAAAGATGAAATAGGAGAACTAAAGGACGATCTGAAAAGTATGAAAGAGAAGATGGAGAACATTCAACATACAGTAGCAGAGAATGAGCAGAAAGTAAAAAAAAAATAGAATCTAAGGTAGATCAACTGGATTTAAAGCTAGAAATGGCAGAGCAGAAGACTCGACAATTAAACAAAGAACTGTCTGACTCCATTACTTTTTTGGAAATGGAGAAAGTGTCTTTCTTCCTGCGCTTTCAGAATATTACCAAAAGAAGATGATTTGGAAGAAAAAATTAGTGATATAATAGCAGAATTAGTACAGAGAGATAAAATGGAAGTAAAAGATTTGATAGATGAAATATATTGAGTACATAACAATTATATTAGAAGGCACCGTTTGGCACGGGAAGTACATATCAGATTTAGTAAAAAAACAATGAGAGATGAAATATATAAAAAATCAAGAGAGGACAAAGTAACATACAATGGGAAAGAGATCATCATCTTAAAGCAAATTCCACGGAGAGTACGAGACCAAAGACAGCAATATTATTTTCTGACATCTCAGTTAATACAACACAAAGTAATGTTCCGTTGGATTATGCCGGAAGGAATCCTTATCACATGACAAGACAAAAAATTTAAAATTGACTCAGTAGAGAAAGCACAGGAGTTTTATAAAAATTATTTAGAAGAAGAACAAGAAAGTAAAGACGAATTAGAAAGCAAAAGCCAAGAGGAGGAACAACAGGAGGAAATAGAAAGAGAGAAAGAACAAAAGAAAGCTCAAGGAAAGGAACGAGAAGAAAGAGAGGGAGCAAAAGGAAGAGTCAAGAGAGAGATAAGAAATATCAAAAGGCAAGCACAGTAGGAGATGGAAGAAATAATATCTTTATTCTCCATGAATATCAACGGCCTAAATGTACAGAAAAAGAGAGCCCAAATATTTAGATAGATAGATTTTATTTATTGATTAGCCCTTTGGGCCATATCAAGTGCAGAATTACAAAGACAAATCATTACAAAAGTTTGGTAAAACAAATTAAGTAAGATTGGAATAACTCACAATTAAAATGCAATTAGAATAAAATACGATCTAAAATAAATTCGGGATAAAATACAATAATTTAAAATACCATTTAAATATAATTAAATGTATATTTATATTTATAATGTCGCCCCGCATCTACCCAATCAGTGTTGACTGCTATTAAAATTGCATTGTTAGATCAAGTGGTCATTCTTACAATCTACCGCATTTTGCTGCACCAACTTTGTCCTCCTTCCCATCAACTTTACCACAAATTTAGCAATCCATTTTACCAACTGCAAGTTGGAACCTAACAAGCAATATCGCAAAAAGTGCTCTTTAGACTTGATGGTGCTGGTATAAAAGATCCTGCCCAGTTGATGTTCCCTCAGGTCTGAATATAGGGGGCAATCAAAAATTACGTGGGACGTTGTTTCGACTTCCCCCGTCCCACATAGACAGACCCTTTCCCTTACAGGAATACCCCTATATCTACCCCAGAGCATATTTGTTCCGAGTTGGTCCAACCTCAGTTTTGTAAAGAATCTTCTCAGGACGGGAAACAGAGGCATAGCTAAATATTTTTCTATTTTGAAGATTTGTTTATTGGCTGATAACCAGGGGCAAACTTTTACTGCTGTCACCTGTGCAATATCTGATTGGGCACTTATGTCCTTAAATCTCTGTGCAATCCAATTTCGGATCTGCCTATAGTCATACTGCTGCCAATTTAAAGGGATACCAGAGCTAGATACCTGCTTCAGAACTCTTGATAACCAGTTATTTTTATTACTTGAGCTAATCTGCTCCATTAGCGCTAATTTTGGTAACCTCCCTTCCTCCATCTCGATTATTCTCAACCAATAATAAACAGTCTTCAACAAGGCCCTAGTGCCAGTCGCATGGACTCCTGTTTCTGCCCTTACTACACATGCTGGGGTTCCGGGGGACACTGCCAAAATTCTCCTAAGGAACTTATTTTGAGGGGTTTCCAGCCCATGCAGCTTAACTGACCCCCATATTTCTGCCCCATAGGTAAGTACTGGTTCGATTTTCGCCTGGAAGACCTTTAACACTGGGATTAATGTAGATGGAGTTTTCTCTAAAATAAGTTTGTTTAATTGAGCCATCCGAGCCATGGCCTTCCGAGCTCCGGCTTTTACCTGCTTAGTCCATTTGCCATTTGTCTGAAATACTAGCCCTAAATAGGTAAATGACTGAACTTGTTCTATTCTTCTGTCATTTAAAACCCATCTCCTTATATTTTGTTGCCTGCTAAATATCATTACCTTTGATTTCTCTATATTAATTGTCAGGCGATTTTTTATACAATATGCTGCCAACCTCCCAAGTGACCTTCGCAGCCCCACCTGTGAGGCTGACAACAAAATTATATCATCGGCATATAACAAGCAATTGACCTGTCTTGTTCCTATACTAGGCCCATGGAGTGATGTATCTTCCAGACATTTTGGGAGGTCATTTAAATATAAGTTAAAAAGTGTTGGGGCTAAAATGCAACCTTGTCTGACGCCCTTTTTTAATGGGATTGCATTTGTTACCGATCCTGACCTATTCACTCGAACTCTTACTTGGGTTTCCGTGTATAACAGTCGAATTAAATATAACAATTTCTTTTCTATTCCCATAGCCTCTAATTTATCCCATAAAATTTTCCTATCAATTGTATCAAAGGCTGCCTTCAAATCTATGAATGCCACATACAGAGGTTTTTTCCAAGACTTAAACTTAGTTATTAGATGGTCCAGCACAAAACAATTATCCATAGTAGATCTTCTGCTCCTGAAACCTGACTGCTCTTCAGCTAAGATGTTATTTCTCATTATCCAGTCCTCTAATTTATGAAGCAAGTGCTTAGCATAAATTTTTGCTGAAATATCGATTAGACTAATTAATCGAAAATTATCAGGATTGTCTCTGGAACCTTTTTTATGTAAGGGGATAATTATTGATGAACGCCAACTAGCAGGAGTTTGCCCTGTTCTATTAATAAAAGTAAAGAGACCCGCCAGGACGGGCGCCCACCAGGCTACATTATCTTTAAATAAGGCTGCCGGGAGCGCATCCTGTCCTGGAGCTTTGTTTGTCTTCAGGGAGGAGATTAAACACCTCACCTCCGTGATTGACACTTCTTCCCACTGCGGTAAGGCTTCATATTCCTGTATCAAGCTCGGAGAGGATATAAGCTCATCAGAGTTTTCCACTGCTGCTGGCGTGGCCAAATGCTTCTCCCATCTTTCTGCACTAATGTTTGGGTCACTTATTGGTTTTCTATCTCTAATAATTTTTGAGACCTCCAACCAGAATAGTGTGGGTGAGGCCAGCTTTGCTGCCTGTTCTAGACCAGCCCATAGGTTGTCGATATAGGAGGCCTTTTTTCTCTTCAGTAGCTGCTTATATTTCTGCCTTATGGTAATATACTCCTTCTGTAGTTCCATGTTTGGGCTGCTTAAGTATCTCCTAAGTGATTTCCTAAGCTGTTTTTTCTTTTCCTTACAGTCACTGTCAAACCATGATGAGTTACTAGAATCAGACGGGCCCATTGGCTTGGTAGTCATGGAAAAATGCTTCAATTTATAGCATATTTCCGCAAAACAAACTATAGGCTCTTGTTCACCCGTACTGTTTGCGCATATATGCGCTAAGGCTTCCATACATGGTGAATTCATGAATTCAGTCACTGCTTTGCTATCAACCCTCTTCCATGTTAATCTTTTCTCTTGGGCTATTTCTAAGTTGAGGCCTATTTGTTGGATTGATTCATTCCTTTTCCTTAAATCTGAAGGGATTGCCATGGACGTCGCAATAGGAAGGTGATCACTTTCTGACCTTGGTAACGTCAAGACTGAAGTTGCCCCTGCTACTAGGCTGTGAGAGACACAAAAATAATCGATAGAACTACATGCCTTGGGGCCAAAAAAAGTTATGGGGTACCTTCTGAGCTCCGAGTACTGGCCTACAATTTGGAGGTTACAGTTATATATCATAGTTAGAAATTTCCCCCCATCTTTATTCTTTTTCCTGTCTTGGGAGACCCATGATTGTTGGTTATGTAAATATCCCTCAGGAATTGTACCATTTTCAATAAAAGGTTCCAACGAGGGACCCACCCGCGCATTAAAGTCTCCTGCCAAAATTAGAGGTGTTTTTGTGAATTTTTTCCGTATTTCTAATATTTTTACCTCTAGAGCCTCCCACAAATCCCCCATTGCTGGGTTGACATACACATTTGCAAATATCATTGACTTTCCTTCATATTCCAAATGGATTGCTTGAAAAAATAGAGGGCCATCCTCCAAGCATATCTCATTTCCCTTCCATCCTAGTTCGGCTTTCACCAAAATGCCCAATCCTCCAGAGGCTCTTCCTTTTTTAGCTACTCTGTTTGCTGGCAGCTGCCAAATATTAAACCCGGGGAGCTCAATTGGGGTCTCATCGTTGCTAACCCATGTCTCCTGCAAGGCAATTACATGGTACCTATTTAAAAATTTAATACAATCATCTGTGCCCCAACTTCCTCTCCATCCTGCCACATTCCAAGAGAGGAAGTGCACTCTTGAAGGACGTGGTTGGTCACTATTTCCTAGTCAGGCTTCTTGGATAATCTCTCCTACCCCTCCTCCCTCGTTTACACACACCCATTTAATTGCCTGAGTTCAATAGACGTCTGTTTGGGCATCATTGCACTGCCTGTTACTTTCGGGCTTGCAGGTCCATGGGCTCTATTAATCTCTGCCTCCACGGTAAATGATTTTGCATGAGGCACCGCGTTTGTGTCGTTTCTTGGCATCATCTTTGCCGCTAAGGGGGATTGGGGGATTCCTTCCTGGGTGCCTTCCATCTCCGATGTTTGTCCCACAACACTTTGTGTTAACAAATCTACTGTCTCTGGTACCTTGTGCTGTGTAGACGTGGGCATCAGGCTTCCTGGGTTTATAGGCTGCTGGCTCTCCGGAGCTGCCTCGTGCCTTGAAGGGGGTAGAGCTATCGACGCTAAAGGAGCGGCAGAAGAAATAGTCTGCTTCAGCAGCTTCCTCATCTCTTTAAGTTTTTTTAGTACTTCTTGCTGCTCCATTTGTGAAAGTGAGGAGAAAGTTTCCAAACAGGCAGAATCGAATGTCTCATCTTGTAGCAAGCCAATTGAAGGAAGTTTCACTTCAGCTGAGTCCAAAACCCTAACCGACATTTCCTCTGTAACGCTAAATCTCCTCCCTACCTTGGCCAGCCTGCTTTCCCTATTCAGTCCACTTTCCCAAACAGCTGTTCCATGCACTGCCACGCTCTCCCTAGGGGCTCTCTGAATTAGCGGAATGGCCTCACCACTAGAAAAAACTCGGGTAGGTAAAATTTGATAATAAGCCAAGAATCCTCTCATTCGCATAAGCAGGCTTGGGAAGAGCTGTTGTTTGAACTTAAAAAGAATTCTGATATAATTATCACGTTGTGGAAGATGTTCATATGCTGCCAAATCTACTGCCCCCTTGTCACACCGAGTAAGCTGTGACAAAGAGGTCACTATCTGTTTTTTTGAAGACCATCTACCCACATTTGTCTCAGAATTATATATATTCAATACAATCTGCTCCTTCAATAATCGCCTGTTCCCCCCCCCCCCCCCCCACTCTTGTATCGTGGGATTTCAGGTCCAACCAGCTCACCATCTCTTGCTTTTTTTCCATGCTTACAGTCAATATATTGTCCGCTTGTTCTTTCCCTCGGTTGCACCATCTGGCCAGGTCGTTCTGTCTGACAGCCAGTTGAACATACCTGCGGCTTTTTCGTCTGTGCCGCAGAAATAAGATTGATCACAGAGTCCAACTTTAAACGCACCTCTGCAAATTGGTCAAAAATGGCCAAGACTGTCTGAGAAGTGAGCATACTGTGTCAGCTAATGAAATCCCTTGTACTAACATTTAGCTGGTTTTCAAGTCCTGAAGCTAATTCACTATGGTTGTAAAACTCCGACTCTAAGCCCTTGTCCCGGCCTGGAGTCGATTCACCCAAAGTTGCTGAGTCATTTGTCGTCAAATTATGCAGAGGGGTTTGCAAGCTTCCCAGCTGACTTCCTGATTGATTCTCCTCTGCCTGCAATTCCCACTCCAGGGGGGAATCCCCAAACAATGCCAAAGCATCACGGCTAACCGGCAGGGAAAGGGGGGAGGATGCACGACCCACTGTTGAATGCAAAAGCTGGCAAAATCTGTCAATCTTCTGTTGCTTTTGAGGAATGGTTCCAACTTCCTTACTGTTTGGAGAGCAATATGCCGTCTTTCTTTTCTTCCCCTTGGGAGAGGCCATCCGGACTCCCGGTTTCTTCGACTCTTTCTCCTGTATAATGTAACAAAAAGTCTAGTTTCTGAGGCAAGTCCAGAATCCGGAAGGAGAGGAGTTGAAGCAGACAACCCCTTTGTTTAAATCCGAGCTTTATTCAGTCTGTTCCTTCAACAGTTCCATATCAGGTTTTGCAGCTAGCCCCCGGCTGCAAGCTTAGCACAGAAATTGGCTTAGCTTAGAAATTGGCTCGGAACCAGATTGATAACCAAAAGCCAAACAAACTTACAGCCAAACCAAAACAGTCTCAAAAATAAAGGTTTTTTTTTTCCTGGATAGGTTCCAAAAACAAACAGCTCAAAATCCCCTCCAAGGTTAGGGGCCTCCACTGAGGTTTGTCAACAAGTCCAGTAATCCAAATTTCAGGCCTTGCAAGGAAAAGTCACAGGAATAGTCTAAGACAGGAATGCAGGGTTGTAGTATTGTTAAAATGTATCTAAAACAACTGGTAGCCACACCATATGTGCTTCTATAAAAGTCCAGTATAGATTAAAAATAAATTAAAAATGAGTTAAAAATATAAAAATACTTATATATACGTTAAAAAAAGAAAAACCTAATTTACTTTGGAAGAGCTCCTTACAGCCATTGCTGCCTGTCCTCCATCTTGGATTCCCCCCTCCCCAAATATTTACAAAATTTAAAAAATTAGATATAGACGTGATTTGTTTACAAGAGGTCCACATAAAGAAAGATTTTCTCCTTTCCCCCACTTTTACAGACACAAAGTCACCAAAATCACCAAAACAGCTTTTCAGGGGTTTAAAATGTTTGGTTTTTTAAGCAAAATAGTCTTTCCTCACCCTGCTTCTTTATTTCCAGCAATTTCAGCTCAGTTTCAAGGCGCGAAAAGTCTCAGCAAGCACTTGCATTACTAACTTTCACTTTTGTAATTGCAACAAAGACGCCATTAATCACTGACTTCCTCTCAGTTAGCTTTAGTTTAAAACAATGTTACTCGAAGCTAAGCATAGGTAATTTCTTGCCTGCACTCCTGCTTTCACTCTGTCTGCTTTTCGGAATCTTTAAAACTTCTTGTTGATCGCAGAGGTGGTCACGGCGTCTGGCTCTGCTTTAGCAGAGTCGTCCTGGATCCGGAGCTTCGTTGGGCTGAATGGGGAGCCTGCCCTTCAAGCCCCTGGAATCGCTCCAAGGGGCTTTTTGGACCGCTCTACCCCCACCCAACTGCTCTCCTCTCCGTCTTTTCCCGAAGGAGAGATTTCAAAGCCGTCAGACAGCCGTTTTGCACTGTCAAAACGGCTTCACGAAATCACAGGGCTGGCGGTCTGTAAAGACCGTCCACAATGTCCTGCGGTGCCAACCGGAAAAAAAGATCTCCTTTAAAAGAAGAAGTTAAGATGGCTTCCAAGCAAACTAAACCAGTAATTCCGAAAGTAGGAGGGGGTTCACCAATAGTTTCTGTTGTGACACAGAAGGCTCAACTCCCGGCTGATTCACAAAAGCAAGAGACTCCCATTAAAGATCTTAAAGAGTTTATAAAAGAAGCCATGAATAACCAAACAATGATGATAGAAGAGAAATTTGAGAAATTTGAGGAATAAGGGAAGTCAAGAATGTTGTGGCAAAAAAGCATGATGACATAAGAGAGGATATTTTGTTAGCAGTTTCAGGACTGTCTAAACATCTTATTCAGCTGGATGAAAGAGTGGAAGAAATTAATGAAGCTAATTTAAATTTGGAAGCCAAAATGGGAGACATTATGACTAAAACAGAGAAGTAGGAAAATGAGGTGACCATGATGCAATACAGATGTATGGAATTTGCCTTGAGACTGAGAGGATTAAAAGAGGATGGTCGAGAAAATTTAAGAGATAGATGTGCAGAAGCCATAGCAGCAATAATTGGGGCAAGGAAAGAGGATATGACAAATCAAATTGACAAAATCTACAGAGTTAATTCACGGGTGGCAAAACAAAGGCAGCTGCCAAGAGATGTGGTGATTTATTTCATTGATAGAAGAATCAGAAATGATATCTTACAAGCCTCCTATAAAAACAAAGTTCAGGTGTTTGGACAAGAAATACAGATCCTGAAAGAGATTCCTCCTAAAATGATAAGAGCTAGAAAGGACTTTGGTTTTTTGGTAGAGGAGCTGAGAAAGCAACAAATACTGTATAGATGGGATGCCCCAATAGGTTTAATAGTGACTTATGGCGGAGAAAGATATCGTTTGAATACAGTCTGGAAGGCAAGAGATTTTTATTTCAATGTTTTAAAGGCTGGACATCCATCCTCACCTGGAGGGGGCAAAAAAAAGAAAAGAAAAAGAGATATTACCACAAGAAGATGGAAAACAGATACAGACTTATGCTGAAGTGGCAGCTGGAGAAAAGGTGCAAGAAGATCTTCCTTTTCCATTAAAGAGTATAGAAGGATTAATGCCTGAAACAGCAGACAAGACAGAGGAACCAAAAGAACAGTGTTTAACACGATCAACCTTTAAACAGAGGCAACGGCAACAACAAAAACAACAACCAAAAGTGCAACAAGCTCAAGATTTAACTCAAGAATCTCAAAAAACAGAAGCAGTGGGAGGGGCCAGGCTGAAGAGCAAGATGGAGGAGGATATTCAGCGAATGCTCATGAAGCTTCGAGGCGCCAAGAATGGCAACTAAGTTTTTATCCTGGAATGTTAATGGTTTAAATTCACCACAGAAGAGAAAGAAAGTATTTCACTATTTGAAACAATTTAAGAATGATGTTATTTGCTTACAAGAAACACATATTAAATTACCAGATCAAAAATATTTAATAAATTCAAAATTAGGGACTCATTTTGTGGCATCAGCTCCAGAGAAGAAGAATTGACTTGTTGTTTATGTAAAGAAAGGACTAATGGCTAATCTAATTGAGGCAGAAGTTTATGGAAGGTATATAGCAATAGAGTTATCAACTCAGAGTGGAAAAATGCTTTTAATTGGAATATATGCCCCCAACCAACAACAAGATAATTTTTATAAACTTTTACATTCTAAAATAATACAGTGGGATTATAAATCTCTTATAGTAATGGGTGATTGGAATGGAGTGATAGAAGTTTCGACACGTGCAAAACTGCCTAAGTCCTTTTTTGATATAATGGAAGATCTGGAATTGAGGGACATTTGGAGAGAATGGAATATTGATGAAAGAGATTTTACTTTTTTTTCCGATAGACATCAATCATTTTCCAGAATTGACTTTATATTAATTACAAATGATTTTCTTTCTAGGGTAAAGAAGACGATTTGCCCAAGGACTTTGGCTGATCATAGTCCGGTTTGGTTAGAATTAGAACAGGAAAGGGGGGAAAGGCGGTCCTGGAGATTGAATGAAAATTTATTTAGATATGAAGAAAATGTGAATGAACTCAAAAAACAAATGAAAGAATTTTTTGTTATTACCATGCATAAGGGTACCCCTATGGAAATGGTATGGGATGCTAGTAAGGCCTATATGAGGGGAATTTTAATACAAATGAATAAGAGACATAGATTAAAGCAAATAAGGAGACAGAATGAGATTGAGGAGGAAATAAAAAAGAAGGAACAGTTATTAATATGTAACCCAGGAGATAAAAAGATAAAGGAAACAATAAATATACTGCGAGGGCAATTTAATATGTTAATGGCTGATCAGGTGGCAACTACTTTGCAATATGCCAAACATAATACATTTTGTAATGCTAATAAACCAGGCAGATGGTTAGCTTATGTATTGAGGAAGAAACAAAAATCACGAGTTATTGGTAAGATAGAATATAGAGGTAAGGAAGTTTATCAACAAAATATGATTAAAAGAGCTTTTCTAGAATACTATACAAAACTGTATGCAGGAGACTCAATACAAGGTTTAGATATTGATAGATATTTGAAGGAAGATAATATGAGTGAATTAACTTTAGAACAAAGGGAGGGTTTGAACCAGCCAATAACTGCAGAAGAGATTAGCGTAGCAATTAAACAATTAAAAATAGGTAAAACGCCAGGAACAGATGGATTGACAGCTGTTTATTACAAGAACTTGCAGTTGGAAATTGTAGAACCACTTAGAACCTTGTTTTGTAAGATTCAACTGCGGGGTGGGGATTCCACCCTCCTGGAGAACAGCTTTTGTCTCATTGATTCCAAAAGGTGACCAGAATTGTGCTAAGCCTGAAAACTTTAGACCAATTTCACTTTTGAATACTGACTATAAAATTTTTGCTAAGGTATTGGCAAATAGATTAATGCCAGTTATGCAACAAATAATTCATAATGATCAATCAGGATTTATAACAGGGAGGCAAATGAAATACAATGTGAGACAAGTTATAGATTTATTGGAATACTTGGAAAGAAACAACCAAGTCTCTGCAGCGTTTACTTCTTGGATGCAGAGAAGGCATTTGATCGATTGAGTTGGCAATTTTTATTTAAAATAATAGAGAAAATGCAATTTGGAGAACAGTTTTTACAATCAATCAGATCAATTTATCAAGAGCAATCAGCACAAATAATTGTTAATGGGGGCCTAACAGATCATTTTAGGATTGAGAAAGGAACAAGGCAGGGTTGTCCCCTATCGCCACTGCTATTTATTTTATCATTAGAAGTTCTATTGAATAGGATACGAGAATCTGATAAACTGAAAGGAATAGTAATTAGACAACAGGATTATAGACTGAGAGCGTTTGCCGATGACTTGGTGGTTACTTTAATCCAACCTGTAAGGGCAGCTTCACATATGTTAGATATAATAGAACAATATGGTAAGGTTTCTGGATTTAAGGTTAATCAGTATAAAACCAAGATAATAACTAAAAATATGTCTGTACTTCAAAGAGAAGAGTTAGGAAGAATAACGGGGTTTGAAATAGTTAAAAAGGTTAAATACTTAGGAGTAAATGTTGCAGCCTCAAATACGAAGTTATTTAAAAATAATTATGAAGTCCTCTGGCAAAAAGTGCAGAGAGATATGGAAAATTGGCAAAAATTGCAATTATCTTTATTGGGAAGAATAGCAGCAATAAAAATGAATGTGTTACCAAAATTTTTATTTTTGTTTGAAATGTTACCAGTACTCAAGAAAGATGCAAACTTGAGGGAATGGCAGAAAGGAGTTAATACTTTTATTTGGTCTGGGAAAAAATCCAGAGTAAAATTAAAAATTATGCAGGATGTTCGCGAGAGAGGGGGTTTGAAAATGCCTAATTTAAGATTGTACTATGAAGCATCTGTGTTAGTGCAAATTAGTGATTGGTTTAATTTAACTCAAGAAAGAATATTAAATATAGAAGGATATGATTTGCTATATGGATGGCATGCCTACTTATTATATGAAAAGAAAGTGGATAAGACGTTCAAAAGTCATATAGTTAGGAATGCTTTGTTAAGGGTTTGGAAAAAATATCAATATAAGCTAAACTACAAGATACCTATATGGGCAAATCCTAGACACGCAATAGAAAACATAAGTATAGAACAAAAAATGGAGGTAATTACATACAGGGAGCTTCTTTTTAATGAAAGGGGTAATTTGCAACTGAAATCTTTAGAGGTATTGAAAGATGAAGGAATAATTTATACTTGGTTTCAGTATGGTCAACTCCAAGCTAGATGGAGGGAAGACCAAAAAACTGGTTTCATGCAAAATGAGAACTTGGTAAAACAGATTAGGGATCAGAGTCCAATGCATATTAAAAGGTTGTATAATGTATTATTGGAAATAGACTCGGAAACTGAATTGGTTAAAGATTGTATGATAAAGTGGGCACAAAATTTCCAGGAGCCAGTGATGATGGAAACATGGGAAAAGATCTGGGTTAGAAATGTTAAATTTACACAAGCACAAAATTTAAGAGAAAATTTTTACAAAATGTTTTATAGATGACATTTGGATCCTAAGAAATTATCATGTATGTACCCAAATGTACAAGCTAAATGTTGGAGATGTAATTGTGATGATGCAACGTATTATCATATATGGTGGACTTGTAAGAAGATCAAAGCATTTTGGATAAAAATTTGGTGGATAATGCAGAATATTTTGAAAAGAAGGTTGAAATTTACTCCACAATTGTTTTTATTGGGGATAATAACTGATTGTACAGCATTAGAGACTAAATTAATTTTAAATGTAATATCAGCAGCTAGGTTGCTGGTAGCACAATATTGGAAGAAAGACTCTTTGCCTACTATAGAAGAATGGACATTGAAAGTAACAAATTTAGCTAAAATGGCGAAAATCTCAGCATATTTGAAAGATCATACACAAGAAAAATATATTTTGGAGTGGAGAAAATGGATAGACTACATCCAAAACAAATATCGGACGTGAAGATATCAAACTGCATATGAGTGAATGTAATGCAAAGATTTACTGTGTTAACTATAAGGGAGTTAAGGTTTCAGTGGGGGAATTTGTTAGTTTAAGGATAGTTAGGTTAATTTAGATTATGATTGTTTTTCATTTTTTCTAATACCCTGTATTTTGCTCTGGGAAGTCGGGGGGGAGGGAGGAGGGGGGAAGGGTAGTGGGGTAAGGGGTGGGAGGGAAGGGGGTGGGGGGATTGTAGGGGGGAGAAAATGTTTTTTTTCTGTTTGAAAAACTTTTCAATAATAAAAAAGAAATATAAAAACAAAAAGAAAGATTTTCAAAAATTGTTGGAAAATAAGAAAAAAGGGGAATAGCAGTGTACATAAAGGAAAGATTAAAATCAGAATGAAAATATGCAGATGATGAGGGTAGAATCTTGATGGTTAAATTAGATACTGAAATGAAACAATTTTTACTAGCAGTGATCTACGCCCCCAATACAAATCAAAAAGAACATTACAAAAAATTACACAATAAAATATTAGAACAAGAAATAGAAAACATATGTATAATAGGAGACCACAATGCTATAGTTGATAGTAAAAAAGATTATCACAGTGAGAGGAAAAGTAAAAAAAAAAGGAAATATTGCCAAAAGAGTTCTTTAACATGACATCAGAATTAGGTCTGAGAGATACTTGGAGAGAAATTAACAAAGAAGAAAGACAATACACATATTATTCTCATCCGCACCAGTTGTGGTCCAGGATTGATATGGCTTGGATGACAACGCAATTGCAATTAGAGGCAGAAAAAATAGATATTGGAATAAATGAATGGGCGGACCACAATCCAATAACAATACACTGGAAAAAAGATATAAAAGGTGGAGTCTAAACCAGTATATATGTAAGGAGAAAGAATATAAACAATTAATGGGAAAAGAGATAGAGATCTTTTTAGGTATAAATAAAAAAGAACACACCTCCCCCCAAAATCTTTGGGATACATTAAAAGCCTACATTAGAGGGGTGTCAATTGCATATATTGCAAAGAGAAAGAAAGAGAAAAGATACCAACAGAATAAATTACAGGAAGAACTCCAAAAACTAGAAGAAAAGCTATATAAAGATCCTCAAAATAAGAAAGCTAAAGAGGAAAGGAGAATAACTAAACATAAATTAAATTTGATTACACAAGAAGAAATAGCCTTGAAAATAAAGACAGCGAAACAAAACTATTTTGAACATGCAAACAAAATAAGTAGATGGTTAGCCTACAAGCTGAAAAAAGAAAAAGATAAAAGAATGATACAATATCTGAAAGATGAAGAAGGGGGAATTCGATATAAAAAAGAAGACAAAAAAAGAATAGTACATACCTTCTTCTCCAGATTATATATACAGGAAGAAAAGAAAGAAACTGACATCCAGAGATACTTGGAGGAAATCAATGTTTGCAAGTTGACAGAGGAACAAAAACAAATACTGAATAGACCAATCTCCGAAACTGAATTTGGAATGGCAATAAAAAAGCAAAAAAAAAATAACAAGACCCCAGGCCCAGATGGATTACCGATTGAACTGTATAAAAATACAATAAATCAGACAGGAGGACTTATGTTAGAAATATTTAATGAAGTACTGCAAGAGACAAACATACCTAAATCATGGTCAGAAGCACTAATTACACTTATTCATAAGGAGGATTCTGATCAACAACTAATACAAAATTACAGGCCTATCTCTCTATTGAATTCTGATTATAAATTATTTATGTCAATAATTGCTGAAAGATTAAAAGTGATTCTGAACAAACATATACTTTTGGACCAAAGTGGATTCCTGCCAGGACGTCAAATAAAAAATAATACACGTACGATAGTTGATATACTAGAGTACTACGAAGCACACCCAGAGAAACAAATTTCACTGGTTTTCCTTGATGTGCAAAAAGCCTTTGACAATCTGAACTGGAATTTTATGATACAATTAATAAAGAAATTGGACTATGGACAAAAATATATTCAAAACAGACTGCAAAAGTAATGTTTAATCAGGACATGACAGAAGGCTTTGAGATAACAAAGGGAGTAAGACAAGGTTGCCCACTTTCCCCACTTCTTTTTATTCTATCACTGGAGCCACTTTTAAATAGAATTAGGGAAGATCAAGAAATAAAGGGTTTGAGAATTAAAAATGAGGAGTATAAAGTCCAGGTATATGCAGATGATATGGTCTTTATAATTGAAGAACCTTTAAAATCAGGCCCTAAATTGATCAGAAAAATAGAAGAATTCAGTGTAGTAGCAGGCTTAAAAATTAATAAGAATTATTAACTAAAAACCTTACAAACTAAAAACCTTACAAAAAAACAGGAGACAGAATTAGAAAAGATTATGAATATACAAATAACATTGGTTGACTGCAAGAAGCTCCTCAATTAAAAAAGAAAACTATGATAAATTAATTGAGCAAATTGGGAAAGATTTGGAAAACTGGACAAATTTGCAGATGTCATGGATGGGAAGAGTGGCAGTAATAAAAATGAACATTTTGCCCAAAATTTTATTCCTCTTCCAGGTTATGCTGATATAAATAGAAAATTTTTTTTGACCTATTAAATAGATTGATTACAAAATTTATTTGGCAAGGGAAGAAGCCTAGAATTAGACTAAAAGTATTACAAGACACTAGAGATAGAGGGGGGGCTGCCTTCTCGGACTGGGAGTCTTATTACCAAGCAGCAGGATTAGTCTGGATAAAGGAGTGGATAGAGTAAGAAAATAAAAGACTGCTAATATTAGAAGGACATGATCTATTTATAGGGTGGCACACATTTCTGGGGGGGGGGGACAGAATACCCATGGATATTTTAAAAGACATACAATTAGGAATTCATTATTAACAATTTGGAATAAAATTAAAAAACAACACTATATACAAGTACCGTTTTGGATTTCCCCAGATGAAACACTAACACACCCAAATTTAGTAGATTGGACTAAAACAATCAGATATAGTGATATAATAAATGAGAGGGAAACACTAAAAACCAAATATGAACTGGAACAGGATTTAGGTAGGGAAGTGCAATGGTGGATATATCTACAGATAAGATCAAAGTATACAGAGGAGATAAAAAAGGATCAAGTCCAATTAGAACAAACCGAATTAGATAAAATTCTACTAGGGAATGAACGAAAACTAATCAGTAGATTATATAAATTTCTATTATGGCATAAAATGGAAGAGGAAGCAGTGAAAGACACGATGATCAAATGGGCAAAAAACTTTAACCATGTGATAGAATTAGAGAAGTGGGAGAAGATGTGGAAAATGAATATGAAACTGACAATTGCGACGGCATACAAGGAAAACCAGATGAAAATGTTTCACAGATGGCACCTCCCTCCAGCCAGAATTGCAAAAATGTTCCATAGTAACTCCCTGAAGTATTGGAAGTGTAAGACTAGTTATGGAACATACTAACATCAATGGTGGACATGCCTGATTGCAAAGGAATTCTGGATGAAAATTAAAACTTGGATAGAAGAAATAACTCAGAATTCAATAGAGGGAGAACCGGAACAGTTTTTGTTAGGAATCTCGATAGACAACTACACTAAAGAAATACAGTACCTCATATTGCATATACTGACTGCAGCACGTATTGTATATGCACAATATTGGAAGAAAGAAAACTCACCATCCAAAGAGGATTTAATTAAGAAAATTCTGGAATGCGCAGAATTAGATAAACTAACTAAAGAAATTAAGGGAAAAGAAGAATCAGAGTATTATAAGATATGGAGTAGATGGTATGAATGGTTGAAAAATAAGGAAATAAGTTAAATGAATGAAGAAAGGAGAGGGAAAATGTGGCCGATCAACTTATAGGATAGAGGGAAAGAAAGAAAGTAGAAAATGAATGTTAAATAAGTTAATACTAAAATATCTGTAAATATTGATATATAGAAAGAAAGGATCATTGCATCCAGCCGAAAAGAAAAATGATATTTTCTTTTTTTGTTTTTATTTTTTATTTTTCTTCTATAAATGTTGTATGTCTATGTTTTGTTTTTAAAGTGTTTAAAATAAAAAACTTTAAAAAAATAAATAAAAAATAAAAAACAAGAGATAGAATTGGAGAACATTACAGATATTCAGATAACAAGGAGGATAAAGTATTTAGGGATTTGGTTAACAGCAAGAGGTTCCTCAATCAAAAAAGACAACTATGATAAATTAATGCTGCAAATTGGAAAACATTTAGATTATTGGAAGAACCTTCAAATCTCATGGATGGGAAGAGTGGCGACAGTAAAAATGATTATCTTGCCCAAAATACTGTTCCTCTTCCAAATTATACCGATAAAAATAGAAAATGTTTTGACCTATTAAACAGAATGATTGCAAAGTTCATTTGGCAAGGGAGGAAACCCAGAATTAGAATGAAAATTTTACAGGACACGAGGGACAGAGGAGGAGTTGCCCTACCAGATTGGGAGACCTATTATCAAGCAGCATGCCTGACCTGGATAAAAGAGTGGATTAAATTGGGAAATAAAAGAATTTTAATAATTGAGGGTCATGACCTACAGGCTGGATGGCATACATTTTTATGGGGCGAAAAATAAAAATTACATGGATATTTCAAAAGACATGTAATTAGGAATTCACTATTAATAATTTGGAACAAAATTAAAAAACAACATTATACGGGAATGCCAAACTGGATTTCACCCAATGAAATATTAACCCTCCCAACTCTATTAGATTGGACTAAAATAATTAGGTATAGGGATATACTTAACGAACTGGGAAATCTAAAAATGAAACAAGAATTAGAGCATGATTTGAATAGGGAAGTACAATGGTGGACGTATTTGCAAATCAGATCAAAATACACAGAGGACACAAAGATTAATCAGGTACAATTGGAACAAAACGAATTAGACAAAATTATATATGGAAAAGACCAACAATTAATTAGTAAAATTTACAAATTTTTATTGTGGTATAAAATGGAAGAGGAAACTGTGAAGGACTCAGGGCGGTGAACAGCCAGGATAAAACATGATATGCAAAAATTAAAACAAATTAAAAATATTAAATATTTTCAGCCGACAATTAAAACAGTCCAATTTAAGATCAGTTCCAATTTAAAACAGAGGATGGGATCAAGCCAGCCCGGCTAGATGAAACAAGTGGGTTTTAAGGGCCTGACAAAAAGTCCGGAGGTCTGATATCCTACGTATCTCTGGAGGTAGGTCATTCCAGAGGGCGGGTGCTGCCACAGAGAAGGCTTTCCCCCTGGGGGTCACCAGCCGACACTGTCTGGCCGACGGCACCCTGAGGAGGCCCTCTCTGTGCGAGTGTACTGGCCGGTGGGAGGCTATTGGCGGCAGAAGGCGGTCTCGCAAATACCCAGGCCCTAAGCCATGGAGCGCTTTAAAGGTGGTCACCAACACCTTGAAGCGCACCCGGAAGACCACTGGGAGCCAGTGCAGCTCACGCAGGAGAGGTGTCACATGGGAGCGCCCCGTCGCTCCCATAATCCCCTGCGCGGCCACATTCTGGACCAGTTGGAGCCTCCGGGTGCACCCCAAGGGGAGCCCCATGTAGAGAGCGTTGCAGTAGTCCAGGCGGGAAGTCACGAGAGCGTGAGTGACCGTGCGTAGGGAGTCCTGATCCAGAAAGGGACGCAACTGGCGTATCAGGTGAACCTGATAAAAAGCCCCCCTGGCCACGGCCGTCACGTGCTCTTCTAAAGACAGCCGTGCATCCAGGAGGACGCCCAAGTTGTGAGCCCTCTCTGTGGGGGCCAATGTCTCGCCCCCACAGAGGCGAGACATTATTTACAATATATGTAAATAATAAGAAAGGATCACCTTAAACAAGCTGTTAACAATGGAAAAATGATTTGTATATATGTGTTGTTTGTTTTGTGTTTGTTTTTAATGCATTCAAAATAAAAAACTTTTTATTAAAAAGAAAAGAAGTAAGCACAGCAGCCTAGCCACGCCCCCAAGTAATTAAAGGGATTGGTCTTAACCATGTTTTATCTGGTAATGCTCTGTAATATACCAGGAGGAGGCAAACTTGTTTTTTGTTGAAAATGCCTCTGATAAGCAGTCGAATTAGAAATAGAAAAATTCAATTTATTCAAAGTAAATAAAACTTTTGTAACCTGTTGTGTTACCCATGACAGCCATCTTTTTTTATCTGTTTGTGAAGGCAGTCCTTAAAGGACCTATTAGCACATTCCACAATGTCTTGACCTGTGTAAGAACAATATTCCAGGTGGTACAAAATTGCAAAAAAGCGTGTGAAGAATAGGCAGGCCCATTATCTGTTTTTAAAGAAGAAGGCTTGCCCAGAACTGTAATGGCTGAAAAAAGATGAGAAATAAAATGATTAGCTGTTTCCCCTCGTTGAGGGGTAGCCCAAATCGCTCCAGAATAGGTATCAATAGATAAAAGAATATATTTCCAAGGAGCTAAAGAAGTTATTTCCAAGTAACATCCATTTGCCATAATTGATTAGAGGTGAGACCACGGAGATTAACTCCCGTGTCTCCTGAAGGGGATGCCCCAGAACATTGGGGACAGGATGAAACAATTTGCTTAGCTTGCTCTAGTGGAATGTGGTAAGCTTGTGCCAGTCCCCTGGCATTTTGATGGAAAAAAGAATGGCTAAAAAATTGATCTGTAAACAAAATAGGTAAAACATGAACAGCAGCATCAGCATGACTGTTGCCTTCAGAAAGAGGCCCAGGAAGGGATGAATGACTGCATATGTGAGAGACAAAATACAAATGCTTCCAGTCTTGCAGTAATTGCTGTAAAGTGAGAAATAAAGCCATAAGATTGGAGTCAATCCTGGGTGTGATATAAGCACCTGGAAGATTAAAATAAATTGACACACATACTGAGAGTCAGAGATCAGATTAAAAGGCTGTTGAAAGAAGTATGGAAAGCAGCAGACAATTCTGAGCGTTGAGATGAAGACTGTCCTGCAGAGTAAGTTACTTTCCAGATGTTGTCATGAGTATCCTTGTAAGCAATCACTCTTGTTCATCCTCCATCAGAAAAACCAGTAGTGGAGAAGGAGAAAGCAATGGACGAACAGGAAAGGAGGAAGTCATTAAGCAAGTAAACCTAGGATCTTTAGGCAAATGATATGAAATACAGCCTACATAGTCCGTTAGAGCACACTGAAGAGATAAATTATTCTGAAAATAAAAGTGAAAGTCAGATTTTGAAATAGGAAGAACAATATTTATTAAATCAGTTCCATTTCTTTGACAAACTCAAGTGCGCCCCAAGGTTATAATTTCAGCAATGGCTTGGATAAAGGGCAAAACATTCTGAGATGGTGTATGAGGCAAATAAAGCCATTCAATACAATATACTTTTTGCTGTTCTAAAACAGCCAATATTCCTGTGGGTAGTTTACTAGTAGGAAATATTAACAGAGATAACTGACAATCTCTATGAGGGATTCTATCCACAAACTGAGTACTCAAGATGTTATTAATTTTCTCAACTGTAGCAAATACTACAGATGGAACTATAATTAAATCTCCAGGCTTTTTTCCTTTAGTCAATAACTCAAATAACGGACTAAGTAAATGTGTAGGTAGAGAAAAATATGGGTGGACCCAATTAATAGTACCCAGCAATTGTTGCAAATTTACTAAGGAAATAACTTTAGGTAGCTTTAAATGAGGAAAAGCCGGAGCAGAAAAAGACTGCAACATTTTATGTCCTAAATACAGATAAGGAGCATGCAGCTGTATTTTTTCTGGGGCAATTTACAATCCATAGACACATAAATCATTTTGTATTTCAGAAAGCCAATTAGGTTGTATTTTTTGCACTCCAATTAAAATGTCATCCATACAATGATATACCAGGGTTTTGATCCCTAATGAAAGAGAGGGCGAGATGTTACAGACATGCCCCCCCTTGGATTTTTACACTCTCCTTTAAAATAGCCAGGATTGCCACAATCGTAACACTTTCCTTGAGGTTTGCTGCCTGGTGATAAAGCAGCTACTAACAAATTAGTTTGATAAGAAGATGTTCCTATATCCTGACACACTTTAATCATATCTGCCAAATCAGGATCTTTTCCCAGCCCAACAATTGCTCTTTGGCATTCAGAAGTGGCGTTGTCTTTTGCCAGCCTCATCAACAACTCATTTTGAGCTTCAGGATTGTCTATTTGTCACCGTAAAGCATCCTGTAATCTGTTAATAAAATCAGGATACGGTTCATTAGCCTTCTGCCTGATGTTAGAGAAAGCTTGTTGATGCTTGCCAGAAACAGGCACTTTTCCAAAGGCTCGATAAGCACATTCAGAAGAAACTTGCAAAGTTTCAGCTGGTGGACAAACAGAAAACATATCAGCAATTTCTTCTATATTCCCACCCCCCTTTTGTCTAACTGTTTCTTTAAATTCTGCCTAATGGGGGTGTAACTAGCTCCTTCAGAAGCAGCTGATGGCTCATTTAAAGATGGCTTTGAGGTGACAATTTTAATTTTATAATCAGGTGGAGGGCTTGTAGTTAATTGTTGCCCTTCCAAAGCATCAGAGCCATATTTTTCTATTGCTTGATGACATTGATACCATTGATGTAATATTTGCACTGAAGCCTTAGGTTCAAGATGTAAAGCATGCCCTATTTTTGTTATATCTCTCACAAGGCGTCCCCTGTTCCAGATAAAAGGGACAACGTTTCCCTGTCTCAACTCTCAGTTCCTTTTGTCAGTCTGTACAACGTCATGCCAGACTTCTGCAATCTCCCGCACATGAGCTTTCTGATATTGAGACAGATTGCAACCAATACTCAACATTAGGGATCCCTTAGGATGAAGGTACCAGGAGGTCTATATTTCCAGACGATGATGAGTATCTTAAGGGTGTTGCTTCCCACGAAGGGCCGTCCCTGCTTTGGGCGCCAGATGTTGTAAATCAGAGGTCCAGGCTTTTGCTCTGTTCCAAGATGTCTCTCTCGCTCTCCCCGAGAGATTTTATTTTTATACAGTTTTACACAGGCAGATAAAAGGTAGGACAGCAACGGGATTCTAACTGGATAATCCTCCTCCCTCTTCCCCCACTCAGAAGAAGGTCAGATAACACAGAGCAAAGCAAGAATGAGATCATCCAGGAAGACGATACAATGACACCAGAAACGTAAGCAGTGTGCTGCGTTCTGCCCGATGTCATGTATTTCAATTCCCTAAAGAAGATAACTATGACAAATTAATGGCGCAAATTAGGTCTGATTTGGAAAAATGGGGAAAATTACAGCTATCTCTAATGGGCAGGATAACCACCATCAAAATGAATGTTCTTCCGAAAATGTTTATTCCAATGCATACCAATTCGGCTCAAAAAAGATTTTTTTACAAATTTGGACAGACTCATTTCAAAATTCATATGGCAAGGGAAATGACCGAGAATCAGATTCAAATTATTACAAGATGCTAGAGAAAGAGGAGGATTTGGCCTACCAGACTGGACAAAGTATTATCAGGCAGCGGCGTTAGTTTGGCTAAGTGAGTGGATGCATCTTAAAAACACAAGACAATTGGCACTAGAAGGTCATGACATACAGACAGGGTGGCACACTATTCTATGGGAGGAAAAACAGTTAGTCCATCAGTACTTCCGGAGGCATTATATTAGGAGAGCACTATTGGATATTTGGAAAAAAACAAAAAGAAATAATTACATGGAAATTCCTAATTGGTTGTCAACATTAGAAATGTACACACATCCAAATTTGACAAAACGAGGGGGAGCTGTCACCTATAAAGATATTTTGAATGAGAAAGGAGAATTAAAAGCGAGAAATACTTTAAAGGAAGAAGGAATTGAATTGGAATGGTGGGCGTATCTCCAAATTCAATCTAAATTTAGCAAAAATGGGATGGGGCATAAAGCAAGAATCATCAGAATTAGATAAAATTTTATTTAGCAGTAAATAATTAGTAAACTAATTATTTAGTAAACTATATCGATATTTATTAGAGCAAGATACGATTGAGGAACAGGTGAAAGAAACGATGATAATTTGATGTAAATATTTTGGGCACAATATCAATTTGAACAATTGGCAAAGTTTATGGGGAAAAAAAATTAAAAATCACACTAGCAACTTCCTACAAGGAAAATCTCTATAAGATGTTCTATAGGTGGCACCTCCCACCCACAAGATTAGCAGAAATGAATAAGGGGAAATCCTTGATATGCTGGAAGTGTGGAGAGACCGTTGGGAATTACTACCACGTGTGGTGGGAATGCCCAAAGGCGCAAAAATTTTGAAATTTACTAAAGAACTGGCTGGAAGAAATTTTGTCAACAAATATAGACATCAAACCGGAATTTTTCTTACTGGGAATTATAGAAAGAAAATATAAGAAAGATACAAATTATTTATTACTGCATATACTCACAGTGGCACGAATAGCCTTCACTCAAAAATGGAAAGAGAAAGATATTCCAAGTGAAGAGGAAATATTACTGAAAATCTTTAACTGCGCAGAAATGGACAGACTCACTTTGGAACTCAAGGATAAAAGCAAAACTAAGTACTACAAAATCTGGGAACAATTTTATGACTGGATAAGTAACAAGAGGGTAGCCAAGACAAATGTATAGTGTTAGAACAAAAATATAGATGTTATTATAGATAAATGTAATGTATGTTTAAGAACTATATGTTTATATGAGTACAAATATTATTGTAAAGTGACGGAAGATGTTTGGAACCAGTATGTCTAATGTTTTTTTAATTTTTTATTATTAATAAAAAACTTTTTTTAAAAAAATTCCCCTGCTTTTTCAAGACAGGTGGACACACTTCTAAACAAAACACTGGATGCAGATAGCTTTCTTTTTCACATTGCAGGAAAGTTCAGAAATGGCTCATTGAGTTAACAACTGACTGGCTGATTTTGGGCCAGTCATTCCCGCTCTCAGCCCAGCCTACCTCACAAGACTGTAGTGGTGGGGAAAATAGGAGGAGGAGGAGGGATATTTGGAATGTTTGCTGCTTTGAATTACCTATAAAAATAATGATAGAATATAAATAAAGAAATAAATGATTTTTCTGGAGGATGGTGTTTTGCTTTGTGGCAAGTCAGCTTCCCATTTTTAAAAAAGTTTAAACATATTTTGAAGAATATATAAATACAGGTGGAGTAGATAAATTGCCAAGCAACTAGCAAGGTATGTACAGGCATACATTGGCCCTCTGGGTGGTACAAATGGGGACCCCAGGCCTCAGATAATTGGTAGAACATATAGAGATCCAGTAGTCATTAAATCACCATTTTCTGTCTTCTTTTTTAATGCTGCAAATCCACCTTTCTCAGAGGACCCTTTCTGCAAATTCAGAGATCAAAATCTCTATCAAAATAGTCAACATGAACAGTTTGTAGGAAATGTTATCACATGAGCTTATTTAAATAACTGGAAAATACAGTACAAAGTAATTGTGTGGAAACAGGGTCCAATATTTTTATTTTCATAAAGTATTGTTGCCAAAAATAGTTGTTTTCAATTCTAAGGTATTTCTAAAGTACTGCCATTAAATACCTTTTGCTCTCAGTCACCAAAAGTGAATACTTCCAAAAGTTTCCAAGAGCTTAATTCCAACACTTAAAATCTATAGGGTCACTAGGAGTTGCCATATAATCCATTCCAACACCACACATGTGCAGGGCTTTCTCCTCAAAAGTCCCTCATATTATTTTCTAATCTATTTTTTTAAAAAACTCTCCCCTTCCCCCTCACCATTCTCCCCCCCTTTCCCCCGCATCCTCGGGGCCAAAACCCCCGAAAGTGACCACCCTACTTGCCAGGCTGTTGTAAGAGTTTACCAGGCCGGTAGCCCCCACAGAGGAGGCAGTTGAATCGGCATCCTCAGAGTCTTCCTGGGCCAGCAATAGCCCTTCAGCTCCAGCAATGCCCTGTGATACTTGCCAATGCCTTCCTGACACCACTTCTCCTTGTAGCACTTCAAGAGCTGCCTGGAAGAAGCCAGTCAGCCCGGGAGTCAGCCAGGAATTCCCTTTCTCCCCGCCCCACCTGCCACACTCCCAAATTGCATTGAAAAAGGGGGCAGGTGGCTAAGTGAGGGGCAGGAAGCCCTGACATTCCCGGCAGGAGAGAGGGAGGAGAAGAGATGGCAAGAGGAGCTCTGTCTCACCCCACACACCCCAATGAAAGGCAGCGGCAGTCTGGCCGCTTTCCCTCCCCACCCTTTCTGGCACTGGAAGCCACAGGGGCCATGTGGTAGGCCGCATGGAAGGCAGGCAGGCAAGTGGGCTGGGCCATGTGGTAGGCCACGTGGAAGGCAGGTAAGCAGGCTGAGCCACTGGGTAAGGTGCAAAGGAAGGCTTACCAAGCAGAGACAGTTGGGACGCGTGGGGGGCAGCTGGGCGAGGAGTGGAGATCAGCAAAGGAAGACTCACCTGGCAGAGATCAGTTGGGCCGTGTAGTTGAGGCAAACGAGGGAACCAGAGACCAGCAGCAGCAGCTATGCCTCGGGTGTGACTCTAGGCACCGGCCAAGGCAGGTGAGGCGAGATAAGGAGTGACAGTGCGGGGCAGGTAGGTGGGGTGGGGTGGGGCCAGCCAGTGGTGGCATTTTCTGGTTCACCAAACTGCACAGAATCTTAACTACCGGTATACCTGAACCGGTGCAAACCAGCAGCAGCCCACCTCTGCTTATATCCACTAAGCATTCAAGTTTATAAAGCTTAGAGGTGGAAAATATGCATTAAAATGATGATATGGTCAAAATACTCACTTGCCTAATTGTGCACACAGTGTAGTCTTGTAAAAGCAAAGTCAAGGGCAGAGTGGAACCAACATTTAAATCAAAACAAAATCACTGGTAAATAAAAGGGAGCTAAGAAGATGCAAAGGAAAATTTCAAAGGTTTGTACAAAACATCTTGAGCACGGATTATCTGGGTTCAAAAAACACATTAAAGAGTCTTGTGAAAGCAAATAATGTTCCATAGCTATAGAACATGGGTGTCAAACGCGTTGAGTCACATTGATGTCACATGATGTATCGTGACGTTTTTTCCCTTTGTGGAGCTGGGGTGGGTGTGGCTGGCGCATGACGCATCCGGCCCGTGGGCCGCCAGTTTGACACCCCTGCTATAGAAAGTTCAATCAGGAAAAAAGGGAAGACTGAAAACTGGGCTTAGTGAGGGAGGACATAGAATGGGAAAAAGAAATGAGGCCCTAAAAAGGAGCACTCCTACTGGAAGGTGAAAATATGTTTAAAAGTTTTCTTCAGGTCCTCCTCATTGCTGTGTCAGCTAAGTGGCAGTATTTAACTGACCCAGAAAGCTAGGTAGATTAAACCTGGTTAATATTTGTATGGAAGACCATCACAAAGCCCAGGATTGTGTACTAGACTGGGAAATCTCCCAGAAGATAATGGCAAATCATCTTTGTACTGGAGGGACATTGTACCTTTATTTCATTGGAGGCAAAGCAACATCAGGCAAATAACTTTGAGGATATGTCCAAAAAAGTGACGCATCAACTCCACTCCCACTGTCTAAAATGCAATTTTTTGCTTATCAGAGCAAATTATTAATGTAATTAATTTGGGGGAGTGTTCCTACATGACATATTACACTTTCTTCAAATTCCCCACAAATTCTTCTGGGGAATTTTTTCTCAGGCTTAGAGGTAATTTAGGAGAGACTTCATCCCAAGTGGTGTGCAGTATCTCAGCTTGAGGTATGGTAGGCTGAGAAATTTAGATACTTATCTCTTGAGCCAATCACTTTGTACATAAGGAAAAAGGGAAGAAATACTGTAAAAGTGGATACTTGCCTTCATGACCTCAGGGATGGCAAATATCAGAGAAAGGCCTTACCAAAATATTAAACCAGTACCTTAGCATCTGCTGCTATAATCCCTGCACTTTAAAAAACAAAACAAAATGTTTAAACATTTGCATTAATAAAACAGACATGTAAAACTAAATCTGAACTGGGAGAAAAAGTCTTTTTAAAAAAAAAAAAAGTAAACAAAACCCATGAAGACAAGACATAGCAACACACAGTACAAAAAGAGTAATTATATCCCCCCCCAAAAAAACCCAAAAGGGGGGGAAAAAGCTTTACCACAATTTTGGAACAGTTTACCTGTAACAGAAAATGGGCTTAAAAAGAGAAAGGCTTAAAAACAGGACCAGATTTTCTACAAACCAGCGGATGGATGCAAACACTCGTTTTTCGCAACTCAAGACATGAAACCTTTGCTACAAGTATTCATAAACAATAACATTTCTTTAAACAACAAAACAAAAAAGGTTTGGAGGTGGAGAAGGAATCACAGGAGTTGAGAATAAAAAAACAAAGCAAGGAAAACGAGGTACCAGAAGAACAAAGCTCCCATGACATCTAAACAATTAACCATTGCTCTTGAATAACTCATTCCAAGTAAAGAATCTTGATGGCTCCTGAAAGCTGATAATGGCTGCCTCCAACCTATCCCTGTCTTCCAGAAAGTGTATCCTGGAGCAGTTCCTTCATCAGTACTTTTAAGAAGCTGCCATTTTGACAAGATATATTCACTTGTTTCTTCTTCCCCCTAATTCATCTACAACTGCTACCAAGACAGAGCACGGTAAATGTAGAAATGTCAGTAGGGTCAGAAGGTCTGATTTTGTTTCAAAAGTCTTTCAACAGAAATTTCACTGATGCTTCCATTCATGGGATTCGTTTTGCCATGGCCAACTCATTTCCCACATTCCCCGGTTCATTCCCCAGACAAAGGGGAATGCCCTCTTTGCTCCAAGCATACCAATTTCTTCTTGAAGAAGCCTCTTGTCTTTTTTCACCTTAAATTCCATTTAAAATTGTGGAATCAGATTCCTGGCCAATCCTTAAATTCTTGACTCAGCCAGTCAAAGGAAAACACACAGACAATGTAGCAACAGAAGGCTGAACCTTTACCCAAAATCTATCCCTTCTCCATTTGCCCCAAAGCTGACATGATGCTGTTTTTCTTTTGTTTAAAAGTCTGCATGTCCCAAAGCACTCTTCCTCCCAACCCAACCCAACCCACCCACAACAAAGTAAAAAGCTCCATAGGTTGCATCATCTATCTGGTGGTCAAGTTTTGAGAAGCAACTGTTTCTGTTACTACTTCATTAAAAAGAGAGAGACAGGGGTGTGCAGTGGGGGAGCCAGCCTTAAGATTGCTTCAGCCGTTTGCGTGGAGGTCCCAGAAAGGGGCACTGTGCAGAGGCCAGTGAACGATATGCCTCTGCCACCAAATGAGGATGAGATACTACCATCGACTTCCAGCCTGAAGTCTCCATGACATCAGAAGCATGGCTGAAAACAATAATCAAGAATTCAAGATTACCAGACTGAAAAAAAAAGTGCATGAAAATCAACAGTGACATAGCACAGCAAAGGAAAGTCTCAAACTTTGATACTTATTTTTATATCTCAACTAAATATTACCTATTTGAAAATGTCCATAGTCATAAGAAACAGAATATTTTTTGCTCTGTATCTCTGGACATTACTATTTTAATAAAGATGCCTCTATCCCTGTAGGGGCTTATTAATTGATTGATTTGATTGCTGCCCAACTCAGATATTGTGACTCTGGGCTGCATACAATAAAGCAAGGTAAACAAAAAAGGCAAATAATCCCAGTTAAAATTGGATGAAGGAGAATTAGTATTACTGTAGCTACCATCCTCCTTGGCAAAAACAGTTGAATAATGTTCCCTTTCCAAAAAGGAGCTTCATCTATATGTGTAGTAGAGCTGTTGGCTGATAAATCCTGAGAGCTGCAGCTCTAACACAACTGTACAAAACTATCTTGGGGAATGCTGTGATAAGAATCTATCTATTCAACAGAAAAGCAAACAATGGAGCCGCTGCTGGCTCTTTTCCATCTCTCCAGAGTTGATGACATCATTTTAGGGTAGGAACAAACATTTCTAAGTAGTTGGGACCTTTGAGAGAAGTTTAGCTATACTTAAGACACAACCCTCTCACTCTGGTGTCCTGCAGAGGATCTGAACTGCAAATTTTATTATCCCCAACCAACTTTGCTATGCGGGGAAGAATGATTAAGAGCAGAATTCTAGGGTATCTGGAGGTTGCTAGACTTTGGAAAGATAGCAATAGCACTTAGATTTATATACTGCTTCATAGTGCTTTACAGCCCTCTCTAAGCGGTTTACAGAGTCAGCATATTGTCCCCAACAATCTGGGTCCTCATTTTACTGACCTCGGAAGGATAGAAGGCTGAGTCAATCTTGAGCCAGTCAGAATCGAACTCCTTAGATGCCCTAACTTAAGTAAAATGCCAAAACTTTGCTTTGAAGATTGTCCTTGCTAGATTTAGTTCACTAGAGAGCCAAATAAGAAAAGCCACTTACTAGTTTATGAAGTCAACTGCCTGAGTTTTTAGCTGGTCAGCACTGTGTAGATCAGCCAGTATTAGGATCTCTGCTGCATTCTCTACAGACAGATTGCTGCACAAAGCATCCTCACACATCACTTTCAAGCGTTCCAAAGCATACTGAAAAATATACCCCCCCAAAATTGGACTGTTTAAACATAGGTGCCACGTTCTTTATAACTTTCTGGCAACATGAAACAACATCAGAACAAAGCCCACAAAGCATAGTGAGTTGGATAGTGATGCTTACAATATAACTATATCTGTGGATTTAAATGGGTCTGCAGTAAACATCCATTTTGGATCTAATACAATCCCACATTATATAATGGGAATCCTTTTGAGCTACACTTTCACAATCATACATGGATGCTGGGTACCTGTCAATGTTGCTCACAAAGAAAGGGAAACCATACTGCTTAAAGAAATGTCAATAAATTAGAAACAGAACTAGTGCTACACTTCCTCCTTCACACTGCTGCTGCTTTATAGCCACAAATATTCAAATTAGGGCCAACCTTAGATCACATAACTAAAATTAAAAGTATACTAATTAATTTGCAGTATTTATTTTCTTTGCTGAACTTTGAAGTTCTGAGCACAGGGAATATACAAGCCCAATAACCTGGACCAAACTTAACCATATATGTTAGTTCTTCAGGCATCACAGCATTTATTCCCATCTTCCTCAAAAATATTGGAAAGACAAAAATGAACTCACTAATCACATCTTCACCCAAGAGCCCAATGGCAGGTCTCCAGGGTTTCAGATAGGCATCACATTTTGTTTATAGTGTAATTGTGTATTTTCCAGGGTGGATTTGATTTAAATCAAACTGATTTAAATCACAATTTAAATCACGATTTAAATCACTAGTCAGTAAGGCTTGATTTAAATCATAGTTTTCTACATAAAGACTAATTCTTGCTGGTATAACTTTAATACGCAAGTAGATGAAGATTTTTAGAATAACAACTTTTCATATTAGTTTTTTTATCCCCAGTTTAATAGGTTAATCATTCATATTTGGACAACTTTTCTGTTGTACTTAGGAAGGAGAAAAATAATCATTACCTTAATAATAACAATTTAAATAGATTTATTCAACTGAAACAATAACATTACAGCATATGTTATTTGCTTAAACAAACATCCATGTTTGTTAACTAATTTGGCTAAACAAAATATATATATTTTAAGAAACTTAGACTGTCAGCCCAGCCTACACATGAAAATCTTAAATACTGTCCTCTGTAGCTCACTTGTCATCTTCATCTTCTTTGTTCATAATCTGGAGAAGAAAAACAAGCTTTCCTGCTTTATCGGGTCCCAAACGATTTCTCAATTTAGAATGAATGAGTCCGAAGGAAGAGAATATTCTTTCAACGCCTGCAGAAGAAGCTACTGCTGTTAAAAGTGAAATCATTACTTGAACAGTCTCTAAATCCAAGTGCTTAAGTGACTTCCACCAGTTCACTGGTGTGACTTTCTTTAAAATATCTTCAGCAAACATATATTTCTTGAATGGTTCCCCCTTAGCTTTGACGATTATTATAGTTGGCAGTACAGATGGATGATTGCTGGATACCCATGTCATAGCTAACTCCTCTTCCTCAGCACTCAGGTTTTGACCCTGATACTGGATATTGACAATATTTGCCAAAAATGAGCTGGAGACAGTACTTGTCCCATTCGTTTTTTTAATGCTTGTAATTTAATTCTGTCCATGTGTAGTTCTGTTTTTAAGTGTTCACTCAGTTCCTTCCAAATTTCAACAGCATCAGCAATAAAACAGCTATTTTTCTGTATTTTGTTTAAAGCTTCAGAGATGGGTTTCAGGATGCTCAGCATATGTTCAACATTTCTCTTAAGCCCAATGTTGAGGATTTTGGCCGTGACAGTGCCATCTATTATATCTCGATTTTCTTCACAAACTGTCATCAGAATAGGCCAGTTCTTGATATACTGCTCAAAACAGTCCACCACAGAGTTCCATCTAACATCTTGTGGGAGCGTTAGCTTGGTTCCACCCATCCTTTTCAGAGCTGCTGCAGCAAAATGACTGTTAGGGAAGTATTTAGCAATTTCAACAACATTAGTCTTTATTTCTGGAACACTTAAGTCTTTGGCTAAGAGGTGCAGCAAATGAGCACTGCAACCATGTTACTTTGGATCGAATTTGGGCCCAATAACTTACGAAGACACGTGGGGTGGTTCATTAAGTATATCTTTATTGATGCTTGTCTGTTCTCTTACAGGTATCATCAGGAACAACAACAGGATCTACGTGAGGAAGCCTTAAGTACTCTGGAGGTGGAGCTACAGGGAAGGGGAGAACAAAAGAGGGGGAGGTGGGCTCGCCTAAGGTAGTTAACCCCTGAGTTGCCAGTTTGGAAGGTAGTGTTTGCTCAGGGGGGGCATTTACTCGTGACAAATCCCCCTCTAAATGCCCACCCCTGGGGTTGATTGTCCCTGATTGGTGTGGGTTTACAGGTATGACACAAAGCCTGGATGTGAGGTATGAATGCTGTTTGTGTTGTAGAGGTTTTGTGAGTATGTCTGCTGTCTGATTCTCGGTGTCACAGTGTATGATCGTGATGAATCCTGACTTATGGAATTGCCTCACGTGCTTATGTTTGATGTCTATGTGCCTAGACCTATGACCTATAGCATCTGAGGTGGATATCTCTATGGCTGCCTTGTTATCCTCAAATATGTGAATGGGGTGTACGGGTTCTGCCCAGATATTGGCGAGTAGCTTGTCGAACCATATGAGGTTGGTTATGGCCTTGGATAAGCATATGTACTCAGCCTCAGTGGTGGATGTGGCCACGAGGTTCTGTTTACCGGTGTACCAGTATACGGGGCAGTCATTCAGGAAGAAGACGTACCCTGAGGTACTTTTTCTGCTCTTTGTGTCACCGGCCCAGTCGGCATCGGCGTAGCAAGATAGGACAGGTCCTTTAGTGGTATTGGGCTCTAACTTCAGGCAGGTGTTGGCGCTGTATTTCAGGTACCTGAGTACCCTCTTGACTGCTTCCCAATGGTATACTGTGGGGATGGCTACGTGTCTTGATAGCAGATTTACGGGCAGGGCGATGTCTGGTCGTGTCCAATTGGCGATGTACAATAGGGAGCCTATGGTGGATCTGTATAATGTGTTGTCTTGGAACTGGGGGGAGTCGTTGTACATGTTCTTTAGGAAATCTGCTTGCATGGGAGTGTCACTTGGTTTAGCTTCAGCCATGTTACATTTGAGGAGGAGTTCAGTGACTTTCTCCCTTTGAGATAGCAGAAATCCCTTGGGTGACCTGCTGATTTGTACTCCGAGGTATTTATTTATGTTCCCCAGAGACTTCAGTGAGAAGTGCTCGCTTAACTTGCTTGCAAAGAGATCACAGTCCTTCTTGCTTCTGCTTATGAATAATATGTCATCCACGTATATGAGAACATATTCTACGCCCCCATTGTTTCTCCTGGTAAAAAGACAGTTATCAGCTGGGGTTGCCTTGAAGTCCAGTGATTCCAGCACCCTGACTAGGCATTTGTACCACCGTTTTCCGGATTGTTTAAGTCCGTATAAGCTTTTGTTCAGCAGCCAGGTGTCACCTCTGGTGGTGTCCTTGCTAGGTGGTGCCTTCACGTATATCTCCTTGTCCAGCTCGGCGTGCAGATACGCTGTTTGAACGTCGTACTGGTGCACCTCGAGGCCTAGTATGGATGCGATGACTAGTGCACTCTTCACACTCTCGGGCCTTACGGTTGGTGAATACGTGTCAGTGTAGTCTTCGGGGAATCTTTGGGCGAACCCCTGTGCGACTAGCCTTGCTTTGTACATGCTTTGGCCCCCCTCTAGAGTCTTTATTTTGAAGATCCACTTCGTCCCTATGATGGTCTTGCCCTCTGGTACCTTGGATGGGGTGTATACATCTAATGCTTTAAGGCTGTCCATTTCTCTCTCCATCGCAGCTTCCCACTTTAATCTTTCTTCCTGTGGTAGCTTAGTCACTTCATCGTATGTTTCGGGGGTGATGGGGCTGGATTGTAGATGCATGACGTAGTCTTTGAGTCTCTTTGGCATTTGGTTTCTATTGGCTCTGACTGGTCTACCTGGTAAGGTCTCCGTGTCGTGCATGTACCTCGCTTCTTTGTTGGTGAGGGAGTCTACCTTTTGTGTTGCGTTTTTGCCTCCCTGTTGTTCTGATTTGCCTTTTCTTGTGTGCGTGTTATCTGTGTTGGTGTGATCATTTTTGTCTTGCTTGTTGTGATTGGTTTCTATCTGGTGTTGCAGCTCATTCAAGTGTATTCTTGACCAGTTTGCCTGTTCGTGAAATGTGGCAGTTCTGGAGATGATGAATCTATTATTACTATCTATAAACCTGAACCCTTTAGTGCCTGGTTCATAGCCCATGAACCTGAGCCTTTTTGATACCTTGTCTCCCTTTCTGCGTAGTTGTTTTGGTATGTGTATGTCTGCTGTGACCCCAAATATGTGTAGGTGAGATATCTGTGGTTTTTTGTTGTACATGACTTCATAAGGGGTCTTGTCTAGTACACTGGACCAGAACCTGTTGATGGTGTAGTTAGAGTAGACTAGGGCTTCGGTCTAGTAGTGTTGGCCTAGTCCAGCATCCTTGAGGACGCATCTCATCATTGTCTGCAGGGTGGAATTTTTTCGTTCTGCCACGCCATTCTGGAAAGCTGAGAAAGGCAAAGATGTAAAATGCAGAATACCCTTTGACTTCAACCAACGTGAGAAGTCTCCAGATAGGAACTCTGAACCCCTATCTGTCATTATCTTTTTTATTTTTGTGTTGTGTTGTATTTCTACCCGTTTATAGAATTCTCTGAATTTCTGATAAGTCTCATTTTTGTGTCTTAGGGTATACACGAAGCCGTAACGACTGTAGTCGTCCACTATGGTTAGGAAGAACCTCTTGCCATATTTTATGGATGGCTTCAGGGGGCCTACGAGGTTCATGTGTACCATTTCAAATGAGTGGTTGGTAGAGTGTGTGGCCTTCTTGGGTCTGGGGGCTACCTTGAGCTTCGAGCATTTACATACTGAACAGTCCAAGTAGGTTTCACAATTCTTTATTTTGGATCCCTCAGTACAACTGGTAACCTTTTGAATAACTGGGAAGCTGGCGTGCCCTAGTTTACGGTGGAGCAGGTGTGCACACTCGTCGTGGAGGGGCTTCCCTAAATTGATCTTCCCTGAGCCCTGTGTGTCTCCCTTGTGGGTGTGTGCATCCTCTCTTTCTTGTTTCTCATTGCCTTTGGGTTTGTCCCCTTTTGTTTCTCCTCTCATGTCGGTGTCTTCGCTATGTGAGTCAGCTTTGATTGCGTGAAAGTATGGCAATCCCCCTCTGACCGTGATCTTCCCAATGGTTTTGTTATCCCTGGTCATGGTGATTCCTCCCCCCTTGATGCTGATCTCTATCCCCGCTTCCTTGCTGAGTTTCAGGGAGGCAAGTATTTTGTGGGGTATCTCGGGTACTAGTAATACCCCCTCTATTCTGCCTATGTTGGTGAGCACTACGTTGCCCTTCCCTGTTACCCTTACATCATTTTGGTTTGCTACTTTGATTAGATAGTCTTCCTTTGTGAAGGAAGAGAGGAGCTCCCTGTCACATGTGGTGTGGTTGGTGGCTCCAGAGTTGATGAGCCACCAGGACCCCTCTCCGCCTGGTTTGCTGTCTTGTGGGGTTTTATGTGTGGGTCCCCCTACCCTGCATAACGACCCATCCCGGCTATCCCTGGAACTGTCCCTGTTCCCCTGTTCTCTCCCAGGGCCTAGGTGAGTCTCTGTGTTTTATTCTGTTGTCATGGTGGCGCCTTTCTGGGAGTCTACTGCGGTGTTCGGGTTTGCTCTGATCTCTGTTGCCTTTGGTGCAGTCTCGTCTGTAGTGTCCTCTTAATCCACAGTTGTAACATTCTGTGGATTCTCGAGGGGTGTCTGTAAAAGCTACCCTCCGTGTCTGTCTGTGTTCCCTGTGAGTCATTTGGTGGCCCTTTCTGTGATTGTCTTCTGCAATCAGGAGGTTGGAGAGGCTATCTACTGTCATGTGCCCTAGGCTGAGGATGTTTAGATGCGTGAGGAAGGTTTGCCAGGTAGGGTCTAGTGAGTTAAGTATAATGCTTTTCATTGTTTGTTCGGAAACAATTTCCCCCCTCAGTTGCAGTTCTGCCCTAGCTGCATTTAATTCCATCAAGTGTCCCCCCATTGACACCCCAGGTTTGATTCTGGCTGAGTAGAAGTCTTTGGAAATCTTTGTGGTGGTGGCTACACTGTCACTATAAAAGTAACCAAACATTTTTTGAACAATATCATATACAGTTAAGTCATTTTCAATACTATAGTAAATGGTGGGGGATATGCTAGAAATTAGCAGATAAAACGCTTTGTGGTGCATACAGTCCATCTCAAAAGTCCAGGGCCTTTCTGGGGGATCAGTGATGAAAAACATCGTATTTTCCTTTAAGAGGATAACTTGGAGTTGTTGATACCACTCCATTAGGTTTGATCCCTCCATTTTTAGTGTAGGGAATCCACTTGGTAAGTTCCCTGTGTTATTGTGGGTGTTACTCACAGCTGGTTGCTGCTGTCCATGGTGCTTGACATGTTGGAAGCAGCAGTATGGCTCAGGAACGCTGGTAGGTAATTTAAAAATCCCTCCTTGCATTTTTTTTCTTTTCTGGTCCACAGGAGCTTCTGCGCATGCGCGGAGTTCATTCCTGTCGTGGCTTCGTCGGGGAAGGATCCTCTCATCGCTGCTCCGGTGAGGCTGCTTCTCCAGGATGGGTAGGCCTCTGCTCCGGCTCCAGATGTCCAGCGGTGGTCTGGGAGGGTGGCCCTCTCTGCTGGTTGACCCCTGGTTCTCGACTGCTGCAGTCCTGGCGGTGGCGGTGAGTGTTCTCTCCACTTGGCCCTTTCCAGCAGGCGCGGTTTGGGAGTGGGGTGGCGTACCGCAGCCGGGGGGCGCTGCGGCGTCGGTGGATCCCCAGCGGCGTCCGCGTCCCTCGGTAGAAAGTTGGGGGGCCTTCTCCTTTCCCCTTTGGGCTTTTTGGGTGTCTTGAGGGGCCCCTTTAAAATTTTCATTTTAGGCCCGAAGGCGGCGGTGAGCGTTTTGATCGCTTCTTCCACCTGCCGCTCGGTAGGAATGTCTTCGGGGGGTGATTCCTCATTTTCGTCCGTGGAATCACCCCCATATTGGAGTTTTTGGGGTTCCGGCACCTCATTGGCCGGCCATTTTGAATATTCAGATTTGATGTTTTGGAGGTCGGCCATCTTTTTTGGCCACGTGTTCAAAGATGGCCACCACTCCAGGATTGGCACGGCAGCACCTCCCTCGTTTTTTAGGTAGTAGTTGTTCAGGGGGGGGGGGGGTTCTTACCGGGCTTGTGTCCGGCTGTCTCGCTTTGTGCCCCTGGCTCCTTCTGGCCTCATCCCAGCTTCGGATCAGGTCGCTGATGCCGGCCACGAGGTCTTCATCTGTGGTGGGGGTTTCCAGTAGGCTCAGCATTGCGCTTCTGAGCCTGCTGATGTCTGCTCATTCGGGCTCTTCCCTGCTCAGGTCTTCCTGCCCCTGCTCATCGTCCGATGAGTAAATTTCGGGGCTATTTTCTCCCTCGTCTTCCAATGTCGTCTTTGCTGCCATGTTTTCGAGTGTGGGCTGTTGTTTTTCCAGCTTCTTTGTCTCTGATCTCGTTTGGGGCTTTCTTCTTTCTTCTGTTTTAGGATTCTTCTCTGGCATGTCTTCTGGTTATTGGGTTACCCAACCATCCTCTGCTACCATATTGTTACTTTGGATCGAATTTGGGCCCAATAACTTACGAAGACACGTGGGGTGGTTCATCAAGTATATCTTTATTGATGCTTGTCTGTTCTCTTACAGGTATCATCAGGAACAACAACAGGATCTACGTGAGGAAGCCTTAAGTACTCTGGAGGTGGAGCTACAGGTAAGGGGAGAACAAAAGAGGGGGAGGTGGGCTTGCCTAAGGTAGTTAACCCCTGAGTTGCCAGTTTGGAAGGTAGTGTTTGCTCAGGGGGGGGGGCATTTACTCATGACAAACCATATGTTATTAGCTTTGTATTCCCTTCCTGCTCTTCTAAATTTCTTCTCATCTTGGATAAATTTGCAGCATTGTCTGTGACCAAACTGCGTACTAGACATTTGAATTTTTGTTCACATGTTATTATAGCTTTTACTGCCACTTCTTGTAAGTATTCTGTTGTGTGTGCATTTCCTGACGTATCAATTGTTTGTGCAAGGAAGACTTTCCCTTTTTCTGTTGTTATAAAAGCACGTACAATAAGATCATTGTGGACATTACTCCACCCATCAATACTTAGGTTAACAATTCTACCCTCCAGATCTGTTGCACATTGCTCCATTTCTCTGTCATACACTTTATCCAGCAGTTTCCCTGCAACATCTGCTCTGCTGGGTGGACTGTATCCTGGTCTCAGTGACTGAACCATATTAGTGAAATATGGGTTCTCAGTCAGATGGAAAGAAGAGTTCGTTGCATAAACAAACTGGGCAATTTTTTCATCAATTAACTCTTTTTCTAATCCTCTAGTTTTTATCACAAACTTATCTATGGTGGTTCCAGGAGGGAAGGGTTTTTTCTTTCTTTTAGGTGATAGTGATATGTGGCTGTGGGTGTCTGATGATGATGATGCTAATGAAGCACTATCCTGGATGGATAACTCTGAAACTGTAGAACAGGAGGATGGTGATCTTGAAGGTGGATAGTTTCCAGAATCCATGAATTCCCCTAAGCAAAAAAGTCAATGCTGTTATTTTATTGTTTATACAATTTCTGCTTATTGTACACAGCACTGCCCCAAAAGGAATATTTGCTTTTCTTCATAACTGTACCAAATGACAGTAACATGCAGTAATAGTAAGAAATATAATTTTGCTCAAATATGACAGTTCAAGGCAGTCTTTAGAAATATGATTCAATAAAAATGTTTACCAACCTGAAGATCCTGCCTGTTCAAATGTGTTTCTTTGGTCATCTTCATCACAGCACTTCTCATGATGTTGCCTCATTTGGGCCACCAGGCCTTGCATTTCTTTGTTGCAGTGTTTGCAGTTTGCACACATGCCTGCCTTACCGATAGGTAAAGGAACTTCATTAAAATATTGCCAAACTGGGTCTCTTTTACGGCCTGCTGCCATTATAAGTTTTTTCCTCCAAGGAAAGAATGTGATAAACCGCAGGTCATACACACAAAAAGATCCAAAGACTTGTCTGTCTGTGGCTGTGCAGTATTGTGCTCAGAAAGTTTCACTTTCATTTTGTACTGCTTGTCTGCTTGCCCCTTCCTCCTCACACTTAGTTTCACTTTCTTCTTGTGCAGATCTATTCCACTCCAAACAATCAGAAAAAATATTCTTTCTATTTTATTCACCGAACTTCTTGAAATTTAGCACTGAGGGGGTTGATTCTGTATTCATAGGTTTGTAGAACAATAGGATTAAGGTCTTTTTCTCAACTCTGTTCATGTTATAACATTTTTGCTGTGAAGAAGAGGCATGTGATCTCTGCTGAGTCAAATTCAGTTTTGAGAACTGCAAAAGTAAACCAAGCACCTGTGATAATATCTTGTAGGCAGAGAAACTGCCCAATAATCTTACAAAAACCTCTGGAAAAGCATGACATTGTGAATGGATTAATGGAATTTATTTACCAAAACAATTAAACATATACAGCCTTATTCTACATAATTAAAAAACTAATCTTTATTTCATGATGGAATAACCTTTGGATGGTAATATATTTTCCTCAGAAAGCATTTTATTTAAAAAAATCTGATTTAAATAAAAAAAAATCTGATTTAAATAAAAAAAACTGATTTTTTTGATTTTTTTAAAAAAAATCATTGATTTTTATCCAACCTGGTATTTTTCCAAGAGACTGGAGGAAGACAGAACAAGCTGTTCCCTAACCTCGTGGGCAAGTATTATGAGGTTTTATGTGCTGCCATAAAATGTTTTGCTTTTTGTTTTACTGTTTTTGATTGTTCACTGGATAAAAGCTACACAAATAATTAACATTCCTAAAAACCCATCCTCCTCAGCCATGTCCCAATACTTTATCTAATTTCATACCTACAGTCTGGCTACTTCCTGGTGTGCTGGGACACAATTAAGTATAGGTGCTGGAGATTCAGGGAGAATATTAGATTGGAGGCAGCTGGCCAGCATGGAGCTTGATTGCAATGATTTTAAGTTACTCACTGAAGTGTATACAAAGAAAGAGAAACATAATGACCCTAAAAACTTGGCTTCACTGATATCCATGTATTTTATCCTTAACATCAAAATATTATATATGAAACAAAGGTAGGCGGTTGTAGACCAGCACAGATGATTTGTGAGTTAGAATGTGCTGTGATGGAAATTTGTCATGCTCTTTATCCTAATTGCTCTTATCTGCCTATCCTGACCTCTTTGACAAGAGGCTTATAAAAAGGTTTGCTATAGTTCTATTTCAATAGGGCTCAGCTTCTAATATCAGGAAGATGACCTGTTTATACACAAGTATTCCCAGTGTTGTGTATGTCAACTTTATGCTGATGGCCAAATATTAATAATCAGATGTCTGTCCACTCCTGTCCCAACTGCAAGCCATAAGGTAGGGATAGTGAATTTATAGTCGTGAATGACATTCATACTCCAGAACTACCTTTTGTCAAATACCCTTTTGGGAAACAGAAGATGCACCGATGCTTATTACCCTGGATGGGCAGCACTTCTATCATCCTGAAAGGTGATAGAATTGCCAGATAAGAACCCCAAAATTGCTATTCCTTACTTTGCAGGTGTTTCTCTCTTCAGGAAGCAAGGTTACAACAGGGGCCTTTGCATTCAAGCACAGGACTCTTGTTTCACAAGAGGAAATAAGACTTTGGTTCACTTTCAATTGAGGTTGCATTGTGGCCAAGAAATGGTACTGCCATGCTTAAATTAAATGTGATAGAGAGGTTCAAGCTTCTTCCAGAACCATAGGTATAACCTTCCTGCTTTATGAAATGAACAAGCCCCTTTCTGAAGTTAGCTTTTTTTCTTGAGGTCTCTGAGACAGCTTATCTTTCAGGGAAAAGGTAAAATACTTTTATTTGCGAGACCGCCTGCTGCTACCAATAACCTCCCACCGGCCAACACGCTCGCACAGAGAGGGCCTCCTCAGGGTGCCATCGGCCAAGCAATGTCGGCTGGCGGCCCCCAGGGGGAGAGCCTTCTCTGTGGGAGCACCCAACCTGTGGAATGAGCTACCTCCTGGGATATGATTGATTCCGGACCTCCGCGCTTTCCAAAAGGCCCTGAAGACCTATCTCTTTCAACAAGCCAGCCTAGCATAAACGGTTTTAATGGGTTTTTTAAAATTCTTAAATTTAATCGATGTTGGATTTTAAATTGGGTTTTTTTGGATTGTGTAGATTTGGATTTTAAATTGGTAATGCCATTATTTAATCTATTTTAGTTTCTCTTAACTTTTGTACTATATGTGTTTTAAATTTGGCTGTTCACCGCCCTGAGTCCCCTTGGGGAGAAGGGCGGTATATAAGATAGATAGATAGATAGATAGATAGATAGATAGATAGATAGATAGATAGATAGATAGATAGATAGATAGATACCATAAATATTGAAGCACTGTTAATGTGGCTTTGCATTTAATCTTACATACAAATTTCCTGACACTAAGTCAAGCTACTGGAAGGAGCCAAAGAAGGTAGCAAGGACATAAGAGATAATTTAGGTATCTTTTTAGGGTGGGGGGATTGAAGAAATCTGACAGTCCCCTCCCCTTCCCAACCACTTTCCATGCTAGAGATTCCACTAAAAATTAGGAAGTAAACATATAGGTTCCAAAAGGTAAAAACTTAAGACATACCTACTTATGAATGTGAGGAGGTACAAAACAAAACAGTTAAGATGGGTAACACAAAAATGCCCCAAATATCTTGACATCAGTCTCTGTTTTACCTTCACCCAATTTTTGTTTTTGTACAAGGTAATAGCTAAGTTTCCCTTGTACCTTGTCAGCAGCTGCAAGCAGATCATCAGCCATTCTGTCAAGGTTAGGTGCCTTCCCCGTGTAAATGAAGCACATCATTTCTTTAAAAACTTCAGGCTCCACATCATTGATTTCAACTCGATTCTGCACCAGAGGGGAGAGGAAGATCATTCTTCTGAGGCCACAGAAACCTTTCCTAGCCAAATCTGTCTTTCAGAAGCAATCCACTCTGTAAGTAAGTGTGCAAACCTGCTTTTTATATATTAATATTGCTGCTCACCTAATGACTCTTGGCATCTCAAACCTTTCAGGTTGAAGGCTACATCTGGGTTTTTAAGTGAATGGCAAAGATTGCCCTTCAAAAAGAATAGCTAAAGCAAAAGGTTAGATTTGATTTTTATTTACATTTTATTAAAAGTCAATTACTGTTTCAGTGTAAACAAATGTAATAATTTTCACATATCACTGAGAAAAAAAATAATCTGATGGCAAATTCTGGAATGCTTCTGTGTGCCAGACTCAAGGCTTAAGGCCCTCTTTACAGGGCCTGCTGTAAAATATATGCAGACATAGGTTAAGTGGCATGTATTCCTTCTAGCACTACAAGATGACAAAGTACAACTTCCCCCTTAACCTGGTTTTTCTACCAGGTCTAGCTGTAATAGAAGAAATCACTAGCAATGGATGTTATAGAACTGTTTTAAGCAGACCAGCTTCTCCAATGTGTTATATTTTATTACTATTTTAAAGAATTACTTATCCCCCCCCTTTTCTCAAGAGTTCACACCATAAATTATAATATGCTTATCTCTAACATATCCTATATGCAAAGTAGGAATAGTGAAACACTTATTTGGACCCTGACTTGGATTCTGTTCAGTTTCACCAAGGCTACCATCTCAGATTAGCATTCAGTGCTTCAGCTGACTGCTGGAAATAAGAAACTTAAAATCAATTGCTCAACTACATAGTATGCCTGACTAGGTGGCTCAGTGGCTAAGACACTGAGCTTGTCGATCAGAAAGGTCAGCAGTTCGGGGTTCAAATCCCTAGTACAGGTCTCCTGCGTGAGCAGGGGGTTGGACTAGATGACCTCCAAGGTCCCTTCCAACTCTGTTACATCGACATATTGTTTGATGGATAATGATGGAACTCTACCAACCCACTACAGAAAACCTAACTATCCAAGTTGCAATCTAGACTCATATCACTTCTGTCAGCTTTGGAAGCCATATTAGTACCAGAAGCTTCCACGCTGCCAACTCCTTGCACTTGGGAAAGTAGGAGGGGGGATTTAGGAGAGTGATTGTAGTTAGATATAATAGCATTCTTCTCTTCGGTCAAGGTCATGGTGTTTATGCATCTGGAGGAGGAGTGGTTGCAGGGATGGCTCAAGTTGTGTCGGATGATGATTGGGCCATGTGACAGACTGATGGGTGCAGGGGCTGGAATTGGGGTTTTGATTTACTGAGGGAAAACCCGGAACTCTCAGATTCAGGTTTTCCTAGATGTGCCAGTATACCTACTCTAATAAATGGAATTTTGAGAAATGTTTGCCTCGGAGTTTTTAATGGGAGTGGGGTTTTCTGGAACTCTGACATCTTTTCTGTTCCCAGAGCAAAATGCCTTGTCAACTTGGACACATTAACAACACTATATTTCTTTTCTGCATCGATCCTCTCTTGTCTGAGCAACACTTTTGTGGGTTGAGGTCAAACATCTATTAGCTAAGGTTTGCCTCCTCCATACCTCCCTGTCTGGGCAGCTCTTCTTCATGGCTTACCTTTTTACTCTCTTCCATCTCATGTTCAAACATTGCACTGAAAACTGGAGAACGTGCTGCACAATGGCGTAAGGAAAAAGGGAAAAAATACAATTTTAAAAATGTGAAAAGATACTCTTCCTTTCCAGAAAGGAACTGAGATATACCATCAGTACTTACAAATTCAAGTAATGTATAAAGGGGACAAGTAAAAAATAAATTGAATGTTCTCAAGAGAATCAAATAAAAATTTCTACCCAAGGGAGTATGCATATGCTTTCCCAGTCATAAACGCATGGCTCAACAGGTAGGAGAACAAACCCATTAGAACAAGATTCAGCAGCCCATCTGCATTTAAAAGACAAAGACCACTCTTTTGAAGACAGCAAAGTCCACATTTTGGACAGAGAGGACTGCTGGTTTGAAAGAGGGGTCAAAGAGGTCATGTATGTCAAAATTGAACAGCCCTCTCTCAACAGAAGGGGAGGGAAATAACATCATCTATCTCCAATCTACAACACAGTCCTTTTAGCAGTTCCAAGAAGGCTCCACACTCTGAGGACACAGATAAACCTCTAAGTGGCCTCAATGAATCTCTAAAAGAATACAAATGACCAGTTGTTTGGAAGGAATATAAATCCTTCCATTCCCCACCATCCAGTCAGAGCTGAAGAAATTTCTTGGATGAGAAGCGAAATGTCTTCAAAGAAAACCCAGAAAGTCCAGTTGCTTCTTGAAAAAGCACCTTTGGGGTTTCCCAGACATTTATAAGCCATGCTGCTAGAGAGTTCCCTGAGGATGGGCTCCAGCGAGAGTCTGAAAGCTCGGAAGACTAAACCTCTGGTCCTGGTGACTGACCCAGATTGGATCCTGCATTTATAAGCTGTTTATAAACTGTTCCCACCTACACAATTACAGTAGTGGCCAAAATTGTGGAAACCTTTTGGGAAAAGTGTATTTTTGGATTTGGATTTGGATTTGGATTTATTGGATTTATATACCGCCCTACTCCCGAAGGACTCAGGGCGGTGTACAGCCAACAATAAAAATACATACGTACAAAATTTAAAAACCAACTAAAAACAGATTAAATGAATTTAGCCCGGACAGAATTAAAACACCCCAATATAATTTAAAATTTTTTAAAATTGACACTAAAAACGGGGAGTGGTGAGGCCAGGCCCGCCTGGCGAAATAGAAAAGTCTTAAGAGCGCGGCGGAAGGTGGGCAGATCCGGGATCCTCCGTATCTCTGAGGGGAGCTCATTCCAGATAGTAGGTGCCCCCACAGAGAAAGCTCTCCCCCTGGGGGCTGCCAGCCGACATTGTTTGGCTGACGGCACCCGGAGGAGCCCCTCTCTATGAGAGCGTACTGGCCGGTGGGAGGCTATTGGTGGTAGTAGGCGGTCCTGCAAGTACCCAGGTCCTAAGCCATGGAGCGCTTTAAAGGTAGTAACCAGGACCTTGAAGCGCACCCGGAAGACCACCGGGAGCCAGTGCAGCTCACGCAGGAGAGGTGTCACATGGGAACGCCAAGTCGCTCCCATCACCACCCGCGCGGCCGCATTCTGCGCCAGTTGGAGCCTCCGGGTGCTCCTCAAGGGGAGCCCCATGTAGAGACCGTTACAGTGGTCTAGACGGGAAGTGACAAGGGTGTGAGTGACCGTGAGCAAGGAGTCCCGATCCAGAAAGGGACGTAACTGGCGGATCAGGCGAACCTGATAGAAAATCCTCCCGGCCACGGCCGTCAGATGCCCTTCCAAGGACAGCCGTGAATCCAGGAGGACGCCCAAGTTACGAACCCTCTCCGTGGGGGCCAGTGATTCGCCCCCAATAGTCAGTGATGGCGCCAACTGACTATATCGGGACGTCGGAAACCACAGCCACTCGGTCTTGGATGGGTTGAGCCTGAGCCTGTTCCTCCCCATCCAGATCCGCACGGCCTCCACTTCATCATCACTTCAAGGGCATCGTTGGGGTGGTCTGGGGTGGAGATGTACAGCTGAGTGTCATCAGCGTACTGATGGTACTTCACCCCAAAACCATGGATGATCTCACCCAGCGGCTTCACATAAATGTTGAACAGGAGGGGCGAGAGGACCGATCCTTGTGGCACCCCACATATAAGGGACCTCGGGGTCGACCTCTGCCCCCCTGCCAACACAGACTGCGACCAGTCGGAGAGATAGGAGGAGAACCACCGCAACACAGTGCCTCCCACCCCCATCTCTACCAACCGGTGCAGCATGATACCATGGTCGATGGTATCAAAAGCCGCTGAGAGATCTAACAGGACCAGGACAGAGGAGCACCCCCTGTCCCGAACCCTCCGGAGATCATCAACCAACGCGACCAATGCCGTTTCCGTGCTGTACCCGGGCCTGAAACCCGACTGGAACGGATCTAGATACGTCGCTTCATCCAAGTGCTGGGGAAACTGTTTCGCAACCACGCTCTCAACAACCTTTGCCACAAAGCGAAGGTTGGAGACCGGACGATAATTTACCAACATTGCCGGGTCCAGGGAAGGCTTCTTGAGGAGAGGCCTCACTACCGCCTCTTTCAAGGCGGCAGGAAAGACACCCTCCCCCAATGAAGCCTTTATAATCCCCTGGAGCCAGCCTCGTGTCACTTCCCGGGAAGCCAGCACTAACCAGGAAGGACACGGGTCCAATAAACACGTGGTCGCGTTCAGTCAACCCAGTATCCTGTCCACATCCTCAGGGGTCACAGGATCAAACTCAGTCCAGATAAAATTCTCAAGACCTGCCCCGGTCCCTTCCCCCGAGACCACCCAGTCGGAGTCCAAATCTTCCCAAATCTGAGTGATTTTGTCATGCAGATATTGAACAAAATCCTCGGCTCTACCCTCCAAGGGGTCCTCCCGCGCTTCCTGGTGGAGCAGGGAGCGGGCCACCCTAAACAGGGCAGCCGGGCGATTATCTGATGACGCAATAAGAGCAGCAAAATAGCTACATTTTGCTGCTTTTATCGCCACTAGGTAAGTCCTAATATGGGATCTCACCAGTGTCCGGTCAGATTCAGCAAGACTGGCCCTCCAACTACTCTCTAGGCGTCTTTTCCGGTGCTTCAACTCCCTCAGCTCCTCAGTGAACCAAGGAGCCAAGTGAGATCGACGCCGGGTCAGAGGCCGCAAAGGCACGACCCGATCCAGAGCTCCGGCAGCCGCCCTATCCCAGGCGGCCTCCAGGTCTCCGGCCGAGGCGTGTGCCAGAGCCTCAGGGAATGGCCCAAGCTCCATCTGGAACCTATCAGGTTCCATCAGGCGCCTGGGGCGGAACCATCTTACCGGCTCCACCTCCCTGCGGCGGGGTATTGCGGTTCGAAAGTCAAAACGAAGGAGAGAGTGATCTGACCATGACAAAGGTTCGATGACTATGTCCCCTATATCAAGATCTCTCAACCACTGTCCAGAGACAAAAACCAGGTCCAGTGTGTTTCCCCCTGTGTGGGTAGGGCCATGAATTAACTGGGTCAGGTCCATAGCCGTCATGGAAGCCATGAACTCCCAAGCCACCTCAGACATCTCCCCCACGGAAGGCAGGTTGAAATCCCCCATGACCATAAGCCTGGGAGTATCAACTGCCACCGCGGCGATGACGCCGAGAAGCTCGGGCAGGGCTGCTGCCACGTGGCAGGGAGCCAGGTACGTGATCAGCAAACCCATCTGAACCCCATGACCCCATTTCACAAGGAGGGATTCACAACCGGCCGTCTGAGGAACAGTGGCCTCCCTCGGTTTCAGACCTTCTCTAATAATAACCGCAACCCCCCCGCCCCTCCCCTGTGACCTCGGCTGATGAAATGTTTGGAAACCCGGCGGGCACATTTCAACGAGGGGCACCCCCCCCTCGTGGCCCAACCAGGTCTCCGTAACACCTGCCAGGTCCGCACCCCCCTCCTGAACAAGCTCACAGATGAGGGGGGCTTTATTTACTGCAGACCTGGCATTGCACAACATCAGCTGAAGGCCCGGGCCCTGAGGGTTTGTGCAACCTAGGGAGCGGGAGGAGCCTTGGGGGCCGGAACACGCCACCGCTCATAAACAGCGGGTACGTGTTCCCCTGACACGATATGGCCCCCTGCTCCCGCCATATCTACCTCTCCCACCTACAGTAACGATGTTCAATATACTATCCGGATCCGCTCTAATCCCCTCCACGACCCCGGGTCCCACACTCCCCCCACCACTCTTTACGGCTCGACCCAACCCTCCCCTTGGTGGGTTGTCCCCCCTACCCACTATCCCCTCCACCCCCCTCCCGGAACCACTTAAAAGTTTAGATAAAAATGTGCATAAAAAACCCCTCAGCCCCCTCTTTGCCACATGCCACCTCTCGGGGTCCCAAAGCCCATCATTAAGGTAGGCCCTCGATAACGAAGAGGGCCAGGCCTGCGAGAGGGGGGAATCTCGCAGTGCTAAGAGATCGGCTAATAAATACATCACAATTCAGCTGAGAGAATAAATAAGGCCAAGGATTCATAAAACATCTTAAAAGCAAAGGTCCAAGAGAAAGAGTCCGCCCATTTCTGGTGTGAGTAAGTCCATCGGGCTTCACTGTCCTCTCACAGCAGTGAAGAGGAGTCTCAGGCTGCTGCCCCCGGAGAGATAGTAGCTAGTTGCCCTCTCACGGCAACTGGCATTAATGGATGTAATCCTGTCCAGTGGCAGCAGCAATAGGTCGGCTCCCTCGAAGCCCACACCCAGGCTGGGACCTCTTCTCAGAACAGAGCGTAGTGAGTAAAGTTGGTCTCAATGCGCTGGCAGATGATACAGATGGTAAGATGGTAAAGGTGGTTCAATAAACATAGCCAGAGTCAGAGTCAGGGATGCAACAATGATGATGTCAAATAGAGGGGATATAATCATGATGATGCCCAGGAGAGGGGATACCGCCTTCACCACTGCAGCGTTACAGGCAGGCAGGGGCTCACGGGGGGGGGGGGCGAGGCCACAACAGGCCACCCTCGCCCTGTTCCCTCCACCACCCCTGTCGGTGTTGTAAGACCGTTGAGTCGGCTGCCCATTGTTGTAAAGAAAGCGCCGTCCTCCATTGCCGCCCTCACTGCTGCAGGGGTCACGGAGAGGTTTGATGGCTAATAACACCACTTTTGTTTTGAGTAGTACCATAAAATTATATATCAATGGAAAGATAATTTAATCAAGAATGTAATGCAACAAAGTTTGTTCAATTATCTATATTCTATGAAAAGTTACAGCCAAATAACCAGAAAAGGGAAGCACTACATGCTTAGGTTGATATCAGGTAGCTTTCCTTCATCTTTTTTTTTTATTATAATTTTTTTATTTTTTTACTTTTTTAAAAAAACAAAGATAAAACATTCCATCTTTCCTTATGCAGTGTGTCGTCTGGGTACATACATCTCTGTGTTACATCGCTCCTCATTTATCACCTCTTTCACGTTCACATTAACATTAATTTTATAATATGTTAAGTACATTACACATTTAAATATTGTAAAATTCCCCATTTTGTTCTTACCATCTTTCAGTAATAATACCATATTAACATTAAATATTACTATTCTCTTCATACGTATACTAACAATTTTCATCTTATTTATAACTCTTTCTTAATATATTTTCTACTTATTTTTGGTCTCCTTCATTTCCAAACTCCTTTTTTATTCTCCAACCATTGATAAAATACTTCCCGTATAATATAATATATCATATAATATTCAGTTTGCTTTCTCTTTAATTGCTAACGTTAATCTATTCATTTCTGCACATTCTAATATTTTCCTTATCACCTTCTCTTCAATAGGAATCTCTCCACTTTTCCAATGTTGTGCAAATACAATTCTAGCTGCAGTTAATACATGAATAATTAAATATACATTCTCTTGCTTTTTTCCCTTGCCAAATATACTTATGTATTATTTTGTTAAGTTCCTCAAAGTATTTCTTTTCCAATTTTATCGGAATTGTCTGAAATAGATACAATAATTTTGGTAATATATTCATTTTAATTGTTGCTACTCTTCCTACCAAAGATAATTGCAGATTCTTCCACTTTTCCAGATCTACTTGGAGTTACTTCAACGATTTATGATAGTTATCTTCCTTAATTGTTACACATCTTGCTGTCAGCTGTATCCCTAAGTATTTAACTTTCTTTACTATTTGAATATCTACACAATAAGCTGACTTTGTATAAAAAAGAACACCGCTTAGGGGGGCCAAAAGCCCTACTAAGCAGGTATATACAAAAGTATGAAGGCTATTGCTTAACGCATTGTAAGCCGCCCTGAGTCTCCGGAGAAGGGCAGCATATAAATCAAACCAATAAATAAATAAATAAATAAATAAATACACTACAATTCATTTTTTTGTTTTTCTGTGAGATTTTTAACTAGAATCTTAGTTTTCTCTTTATTTATTTTCAGCCCTGCCACTTCTCCATATTTTTATATTTTTTTATTAATTTGGGCCCTGTTTTTAATGGATCTTCCAAAATAAAGGCCAAGTCATCTGCAAAATGAGCCTGAGTAGCGTAGGGAAGTAATGCCTCCTACAAAGGGAGCATTTAAGATCCAGCTGCCTGCAATTACTTGCGAGTTCAATCCCAGCCAGGCTCAAGGTCGACTCAGCCTTCCATCCTTTATAAGGTGGGTAAATTGAGGACCCAGTTTGTTGGGGGCAATAAGCTGACTTTGTATAAATATAAATATACAAAAGTATGAAAGCTATTGCTTAACGCATTGTAAGCCGCCCTGAGTCTCCGGAGAAGGGCGGCATATAAATCAAATTTTTAAAAAAATGCCTGTAGTTTATATTGTTCCTTTTTAATCTCCATGCCTTTTATCTCTGTATCTTGTCTAATATTTCTATTTAATACTTCCAACGTCAATATAAACAGTAATGGAGACAGTGGACATCCTTGTCTTGTGCCTTTCATAATCCTTACTTTCTCCATCATATCTCCATTTACTATCACTTTGCGGTTTGTTTATGATATATCGCCTTGATCATTTTAACAAATCTCTCCCCCAAATCTATCTTTTCTAACTGTGCTAGCATAAATTGCCAATTCACGTTGTCAAATGCTTTTTGTGCATCTAAAAAGATCAATGCCATTTGCTTCTCTGGATATACAGTATTTCATAATACTCCAAGGTGTTCAGAATTATTCTCGTATTATGTTTAATTTGTCTCTTAGGTAAAAAACCATTTTGATCTGGATGTATGAATTGGTTTAAAAACCGTTTCAGTCTTTCTGTAATTATTGACGCAAATATTTTATAATCCGCATATAACAACAATATTGGTCTCTAGTTTTTTATTTGTTGTAGGTCTGCTTCTTCTTTCAGTATAAGGGTAATGTATGCTTCCATCCATGAATTCGGTACCTTTGCCTCTAACAAAAATTCATTAAATACTTCCAACATTGGTTTGCTTAAAATTTCTTGCAATTCATTATATAGTTCAGCTGGTAGACCATCCGCTCCAGGTGTCTTCCCATTCTTTTGCCTCTTAATTGCTTCTGTTAACGCCATCATAGGTTTTTTTTTTAAGTTTCATAATATCTTATGAATAATCCTCTCATTGGCTGGTATATTTTCAAGTTTCCAACATTGGGCATAAACAATTCATGCTGCTGTTACTATATGTAAAATGATATGTTGGAGTTGCTTCTTTATTCTTTGATTAATTATTCCTAATAAAAATAATTCAGGTTTAAATTCAACTTGTTCTCCTGTTATCTCCTGTAACCATCTCCTTATCTGTTCCCAATATTTCTTTGCTTTGGGGCATTGCCACCACATGTGATAAAATGTTCCGTCCTTATATTTACATTTCAAGCAGTCCGGTTTCATATTTGCTTACATTTTAGCCAATCTCGCCGGTGTTAAATGCCACCTATAAAACATTTTGTACTGATTTTCTTTATATGTGGTCGACAAAGTAATTCCTGAATCAATCTTTTTTCCCTATCCTTTTTTAATTTATAGGCTAGCCACCTCCCGGGCTTGTTTGCATGTTCAAGAAAATTTTGTTTTGCTGCTTTCAATTCCCTTGCCCTTTCCTCTTGCTCCGCTATATTTAGTTTATGTTTAGCCAGAACCATTTTCCCTTTAATTTTTTCATCCTGGGGCTCCCTTTGTAATTTAGATTCTAATTTTTTAATCTCCTGCAGTGTATTTTGCATTTGCTTTTTCTCCTTTTTTTTTTTGCTATATAAGCTATTGCTATACCCCTTAGGTACACTTTAGCCGTATCCCATATAATTTGTAATGATGTTGGTTGTTTAGTATTTTCTTTAAAAAATGATTCCATTTCTTTTTTAATCTTTAAAATAAATTCTTTTTCCTTTAACATTTGAGGATTCAGTGTCCACCTTCTCCTAGCTTTTTTCTGTCCTTTCCAAATTATTTTTAAGGCGTTGTGGTCAGCCCATGTATTTGGCATTATTTCTATTGTTTCTATATCCTTTCCTACATCTCCATTCATCCATGCCATATCTAATCCGGACCAGGATTTATGGGGGTTTGAGAAAAAAGTGTATTCCCTTTTTTTTGGATTCAATTCCCTCCACTGATCGAATAAATTGAGTTCATGTACCATATCAAAGAATGACCCTGGTAGTATTTTTAGTTTCTTTTTATTTTTCATACTGCTAACATAGTCCTTTTTTTCGTTCACCACCGCATTGTAGTCTCCTACCATGCAAATATTTCCCTGTTCCATTTCTATAAGTTTTTCATGTAATTTGCTGTAAAATTCTTTTTGATTCTCATTTGGGGCGTAAATTGTCACCAACAACCATGATTTCTGCCCAATTTGTAGTTCTATCATTAAAACTCTTCCATCTATATCTTGATATTTTAATTTAGCCTTTATTCCCTCCCTGATATATACCGCTATTCCCCTCTGTTTTTGTTCCGCTAATGCTGTGTATAGTGTTCCTAATTTCAGGAATTCCAAACATTTTCTATGCTGCTCTTTTATATGTACCTCTTGTAGGCACACTATATCTATACCTTGTTTTGCTAATTTTGTTAGTATTTGTTTTCTTTTAGCAGGGGCATTTAATCCATTAACATTAATCGATATTAGCCTAATTTCTTCTTCCAGTGTTCTACTTATATATTGGTTTCTGTCTTCTATTGATTCTAACATCTCTTTGTGGTCGTGTTCGCAAACCCACTCCTTCTCCTTCCCTTTGTCCCTTTTCTTCCTTGCTTTCTATCTCTAGTTCTATGTCTTTTAGCTCCCGTTGCTGGTCTTCCTGAGTTCTAGATTCTAATTCCTCTTTGCTGCTGCTCTCTTCTTCCACCCCCTCCAGCTGATCATAGAGTTCTTGTGCCTTGTCTAGATTGTCTATCTTGATCTTTCTCTCCTGCCATGATACCAACATCCCTTCTGGGATTAACCATCTAAATAGTATATTTCTTTTAATCAGCTGTGCAGTGAGAAACCTATAGTCTCTTCTCTGCTCTCTTACTTTCTTCAGGACTTGTTTTAGTGTCTGTATTTCTTTATCCTTATAAATCATTGGGTCATCTTTCATAATCTTATAAATTATGTCTCTGACTTTCTTTCTCGCAAATCTTATATGAACTTCTCGAGGGCAGTCTATTGCGCCTAGCGTAGTTTGTGTGAATTTGGTATGCGTCGTCGATCTCCAATAATATTTCTTGCCTATCCCTTTGTAACGCTCCCGCTATCAGCCCTGCCATAATAGTACCCAAGTCTTCTTCCTTTTCTTCCATTACATTCTGGAATCTTAGATAGAATGCAGCTCTCTCCATTTCCAGGTGGATAATTGATTCTTTGAGTCCCTTGTTCATTGCCATCAATTTTTTGTCTACTATGTCCAGTTTTTTCCCATTTGTTCCGACCTCAATTCCACTGTCTTTATTCTTCCTTCATTTTTCTCAATTGTTTGTTGTATCGTCTATAATCCTATTGTCCAATTTATGCATATCTCCTTTCAATTCTATATGATTTTTAGACATTGTTTCCTGCATCTTCACCATCGTTTCCTGAATGGCCAATAATGTAGTTTGCATAGTTTGCATGTTTGATATTACACTCTGTTTTTATGTTCCTAGCATTCCTTCTATTGTTCTCTGACCTGATGGGGATGAGGGTGTCAGTGATGGGCTTGATGTTGTTTTCTTTCCTGTTCTCAATGTTGTCGTTGTGGTGCTTGTCATATTACTCAAGTTTACAGTACTCTTTTAATTAATTCTCAACTTCTGTCAGGTTTCGAAGGCGTCTTGAATAAATTGCATTTCAAACAAAGTTTTTGAAAAAAACCTCTAATTTATTAAGCACGCACATTCTATCTCCTAGACTCATTGCAGCCAAGTCTGGCTTCCTCAGGCAAACCCTCCTTTTCCTTTCCCCACTCCTCTATACTCATTGGCCATCTTCCCCGTCACTCTGCCCCTAATCTACTACTCCCCTCAAAGGCATTTCCCCCCTTCCATCCCATCTCCTAGATGATATTCTTTCCAGTGAAAATAAGTAGGTGAAGGGTCAATTGTCTCGTTCCAGACGCCTCCGCTTCTTCTTCTTATGTCAGCATTGGAGTAAGTGCAGCGTGAAATGCTGACAACTTAATTCAAATGTACTCAGTTCCCTTTATAACCAATCTTGGCAGTACCTTGAATACAATGCTGTTTGTTCTCTTAACTCTTCTTTATACCTTTATACCTTAATACCCTCTTAATACCCTAACTTAATTCTCTTAGCCTCTAATTATTTGTTACCACTATATATTTATATAAATATAAGTATTATTTTCACAATACTCAAATTAATATGTGTGTGTGTGTGTAGAACTATCAGTCAGTTAATTGTAAATAAAATATACTTATAACTCTAAATCAATTATTAATATAACTCTTATCTGTATATTAAGTATATATAGCCTATACATTTCATCCCTTTAATATTTCGTTATTTAGCTAGCAGCCTATTAATTTCACACTTTCTCTCCAAACCTCCGTTTCTTCGTTTTTTTTTTCTTCTATATCCACTGTCCCTCCTTTCTCTTCCATTCCTGAACCTCTCTTCTCCTTCTCCAACACAATTCACTTCCTTTTTTTCCTCCTACTCGGCTCACAGTCTCTCTAAGGAGGCAGTTTCCTTCTCCAATCTTCCTCCGTCTGCTGCCAATCCACTCCTGTCACTCTTGCCATCGCATCCCATCCTCTCTCCTTCCACGTCGCTGTTTGTATTCTCTCTGTTCCTCCAATATATCGCTTCTTCCTTCTATCTCTTCACTCACACCTGTCTCACTCGTTGCTGCGTCCCGGTCTCTCTCCACCTTCTCCACTTTCTCCAACCTTCTGCTATGTACTGCTCCTTCTCCATCTCAATCTGCTTTCCTTCGATTTTTTCACTTCTCTCACTGCTCTCCTGGACCACCAATTTTTCTCCGCCTTCTAGCTGTCTGTTGCCCATCATCTCGTCTTGCTCACTCCGCAGTCTCTCGTCTTCGCTGTACCACCTCCCTTTTCTCTTTCCTCTATTTTCACTCTTTCTTCATTCTGGGTTTCAAATTACACCTTCCAATCCTCTCCCAGCCACTTTCTTGCTACTCCTCTCCTCCTAAAGCTCTTGCCACAAAGTTCTTTGTCTCCCTTCTCTCAATCTTTAGTTATTTTAATTTGCTGACTCACAGCTCTTCCCGCTGGATCACCACTTGCTCTGAGGATTCATTTGCAAATTGAGCTTCCTTCTTTCACCAAAAATCATGGACTTACTCTTTCTTTAGGCTCTTCTCTTCTATTACAGTTTTGGGATATTTTTACTCACTTCAATGACACAGTCTGTTAAATATATCCTTGCTTCCGCAACATCTGTGATTAGTCATGGCCTCAGGTCTGCCATCTTGCAATAGCAGACACTTTCACGCCAGGTTTAAGGGGTTTCCTTTTGTTGCAGCGGGTGATCGTCTTTCACCTCGCTACCCCCCAGGCTTCCCCTTTATTTCGTGTGGCTCTCCAAGCTCTCCATGCCCCGAAGGGTCCCCAATCGTGAAAAAATCAGAGTTAAAGGACGGAGACCGTCCTCTTTCCTCTGCACTGCCACAACCTAACTCCATCATAGTTATACATTCGTCTAGTGCTATTTTGACTGTTTCAGGTATTTTAGGTATTTCTGCTTTTTCCAGATATTGTTTTATTTTCTCTTCTGATATTGAGTCTTGCTCATATAGCTTCTTATAATAGTTTTGAATCACTTTCTTTTTCTCTTCATTTTGGTATTGAATTTCTCCTTCGTTGTCCATTAATTTATCTATCAATTTCTTTTTTCCCCTCGTTTTTTAACTTATACGCCAGCCATCTTCCTGGTTTGTTATCATTTTCAAAAAAGTTTTGTTTAGTACTTTTAATTTTCCGTGCTAATTCTTCTTTTTCCATTGAACTCATTTTATGTTTCATTAAGTCCATTTGATTCTTTATTTCTTTTTTTGTGGATCTTTTTGTAATTCTAACTCAGGGGTCTGCAACCTTAAACACTCAAAGAGCCATTTCGACCCGTTTCCCACAGAAAAGAAAACACTAGGAGCCATAAAACCCTTCCCGTGCCTGACTGTTTCTTGAGTGGCCACAAAACTTGCATATGTAGTTGAATTAAATGGTGTTTTCTTCTGAAACTTTTCTTTTCTTGGATTTATCCATGGTTGGCCTACCGGGGGTTGAAAAGCTCAATAAATCACATGCCAGCGGTTGTTGCACATTGGCGGTTGTGATGCATATTTTGAGTGACAGGGAGCCACAGCAGAGGGATGAAAGAGCCACATGTGGCTCCAGAGCTGCAGGTTGCTGACCCCTGTTCTAACTCAAGTATCTTATATTCTTCTAATATTCTTTGATTTTGTTTCTTCTTTCTATTTTGCTTCCCTCTGTATGTTATAGCTAGTCATCTAATGTACGCTTTGGTTGTATCCCATATGTTTTGTAATGAAGTTTCTTCTTTCCTATTCTCTTTGAAAAAAAATTCTAGTTCTCTTCCCATAAATTGAATACATTCCTTTTCTTTTAATATTTCTTGCTTCAATGTCCATCTCGATATTCTTTTTTGTCTTTTCCATATAACTTTTATTGGGTTGTGATTTGTGCAATTGCTTATTTCAATACTTATTTCTTGTACTTTAGCTTTCAATTCTGCAATCATCCATATCATATCTATCCTTGACCAAGACATATGTCTGTTTGAGTAGAATGAATATTGATTTTCTTTGGGATACATTTCTCGCCAGACATCTTGAATAGCTATTTCTTCCGCCATTGTTGAAAAGGCTTTAGGAAGTGTTTTCCTTGCCTTTTTATTTACTTTTCTAGTTTCATAGTCCTTTTCTACATCCACGATTGCATTAAAATCTCCCAGAATACAAATGTTATCATAATCAAGTTCTGTTATTTTATTATGAAGTTTTCTATAAAAATCCTCTTGGTTGGCATTTGGTGTGTATATTGCTACCAAAAGCATCAATTAATTATTCATCATTAATTCCACCATCAAAATTCTGCCTTCCTCATCTGTAAAAACTTGTTTAGCATTTATTGTTTCTTTTATATATAAGGCTATTCCTCTTTTCTTTTGTAGTATATACAAAATAATGTAGTATAAAGTAGTATAAAGCAGTATAAAGCAGTATATAACTTCCCAATTTTAGGGTATTCCAATACTTTCTTATGTTGTTTTTTATGTGTACTTCTTGCAAACAAATTATTTCCAATTTTAATTTTTCTAATCTATGAAAAATCTTTTTCCTTTTTATTACCAAATTCAGTCTATTTATATTGATTGAAATTAATTTGAGTTCTTCTTCCATTGTTATTTGTAGATAGGATTTGTTGTTCTAGTTGTTCTTATCTCTCTTGGTTCTTTTGCTCTTGCTCCCTCTCTTAACGCTATTTCCTCCCAATCTCTTTCCTCTTCTTTTCTTTGCATGCTCTTCTCTTCCTTCCCTTCTTCTCGTCGTCTTGGTTCTTTGTCACTTATTCTCATTTCCTCTTGCATTCCAAAATATTGCTCATAAAATTGCTCTGCTTTCTCTTTGGAGTCCAGTCTGTGTCTTTGCTCCATCCAAGACACCAATATTCCCTCCAGAATCAAACACCTGAAGTTAACTTCATGCTTGATTAGTTGTCTTGTTAAAAGATGATATTCTCTCCTTATTTCTCTTACTCTTCTCGGCACCTGTTTTAATACTACAATTTCCTTCTCCTTGTATTTTAATGGGTTGTCTCTCGCTCTTTGTAAGACTTCTGCCTTCATTGCTTTTTTTGTGAATCTCACATGGACTTCTCTAGGAAGTTTATGTCTTGCTGCATACCTGGTATTGACTTTCTGTTTTAGAGCGGCTCAAAAATGCTCTCCTTGCTGCTGCGCGGAGGTGGGTGGGAAAAAAACCCAAATCCACCTCCTTCTTGGAGTCCCACTTCAACCAGCTATTTCCCAGGGAGACTCTTAGTTCTACTCCTGATAAAAATTGTAAGTTGGAACTCTCTCACCCAGATCAATCACACTGACAGTCTCTCACTTCAGCACTTCTCTTCTGTGGCTGCCCCAGCTTTGGTCCAGTATGCAATGTCCTTCGTTCCATTCTGTCAGGTTTAAGAGCCTTCTCTGAACTGATCAGGGAGTTTGTGGGCTCCCTGAGCTCAGCAGAGCACACTCTTTTTTTTTCTTACCACTCTGGGGTGATTCCAGTCCAAATGGACCATTCCAGCAGATGGATTCAGTGCTATCCCCAAGGAGCTCCCAGGAGATGCGTTGTCTTCACTGTGATGCTAGCCATGCCCTAGGTAGCTTTCCTTCATCTGATGGTAGCCAATGAGCATGAGTGTTTAGAGAGCCAATCAGGTGTCATCTTGTTTTGGCAATGAGCCAATCAGATCACAGTAGGATTCAGTTATTGATGTCATGTACTGAAGCTGAGAAGAGGACATTTGTCAGTGTGTTATGTGATCGCTATCAAGTTGGTTGGGCTTTTTTGTGTTCTTTCATTTAGTGAGCTAGTAAAATGTAATAAAATTAAAGTAATGGTGCAAAGAGTTGACTGGTCACCCAGAAAGCAATGTAAACTAGTATTATTAAGTGAACACGATTACAGTTATAAAGAAATTAGAAGAAAAATTGGTGGAAACTTAATCAAAGGTGGCATTTCTAAGCTTTTGAAGAGGTATAAGGAGACTCAGTCACTACAAAACCACACTGGTAAAGGCAGGAAAAGGTGCACAACAGCAAGTGATGATAGAAGAATTAAGAGACTGTGCTTACGTGACAGAAGAAAATCAACTGGGTGTATACAACATGAAATGGTGCAATGCAATGTGAAGTTAAGTGCAAGGACTGTTCGGCGCAGACTGCAGGAATTTGGCCTAAAATCTAGAATTCCACGAAAAAAGCCACTTTTATCTCTCAAACAAAGGTTGAAAAGCAGTACATTCTTGATTAAATTATCTTTCCATTGATATATAATTTTATGGTACAACTTCAAAAAAAAAAAGTGGTGTTATTAGCCATGAAACCTCAAAAATACAGTTTCCCCAAAAGGTTTCCACAATTTTGGCCACTACTGTAAATAAGAGAAGCTCTGGAATGCAGCTAATTCAGTTTTCAGATTTCCTCAATTCCATTTCTTCTTACTACAACACTAGAAGTCCTCTGCCATGGCTTCTGTGTTGTTGTGCGCTTACCACCACAGAATATAAAGGCTTTGTTTGATTAAGAAATAATCAAACACACCGAACATCCACATATACGGAACAGGGGTCTCCAACACGGCTGTCTGAGGAATTCTGGGAGTTGAAGTCCACAAGTCTTAAAGTTGCCAAGGTTGGAGACCCCTGTGTGTACCAAACGGAGATGGATTCTGCAATCTACATAAAATATGCAAACTGAAGCACCTGATCTTGCAAAGTCCATTCTGATTTTGCAGCAATAGGGACAAAACACCATGCAGAACCTTGTAATCTGCTCCCAATAACTACAAATCTTTAAGCCTTTGTTTTCTGGAATTTCAGAAGAATTTAAAATACCGGTACATGTAGTCTTCAGGTTATGACCATTTGTTCAGTGACCATTTAAAGTTACAGCTGCTCTGAACAAATGGTACTTATGGCCAGTCCCGAAAATTACAGCCATTATAGCACCTGTGTGGTCATGTGATCAAAATTTGGGTGCTTGGCATCCTGCCAACATTTATGACCACAGGGGTACTTCAACTTCCCCCACCCACCTATCTCCCCCCATCTGTGTTTTTTTGTCCCTCAGCACTCCATGGCCCCTGCAGCCCTACACTCTGCTACCCCTGGCTGAACTTTGCCATCTACTTGATCCCCCTGCTGTCCAAACACGCCTGGCCTGGCGTTTCACAAGGCAACTACTGGCCACATGCGGCTTTCCTCCTGTGGTCACACATGGTGGTTTCCTCGGAGACCTGAGGAAGAAGGCCTCACATGGCCAGCAGCTACCTCATGAAGGGCCAGGCCAGGCATGCTACATCAGCAGTGGGAGGAAAAAGATGGAGATGGCCAGCCAGGGCAGCAGAATTCAGGGTAGCATGGGCCTCCAAGGGCAGAGCAGCAAGGGCGTTTGAGGCTGGAACATCTGGGCTTTCCGGGGCAGCTGTGGCTTAGTGCCACACTTACGGGCCAAGCTGCGGTTTTCCTGCAGCTCAGGGCCTTCTTACAGCCCCTGAGCTACAGTGTGGCAAGCAGCTCCAGAGCCGCGTGATTCTGGGGCTGTTGGCTGCCCCACAAAGCAGAGTGTGGGCAGCCAAAAGGACAAAGGTGAGGGGAATAGGCAGTTGGGGGAGTTGAAGGGCAGTCCCTTACCTTGGAAGAACTGAGGCTTGTAGTTAAGAGGAACCAAGCAGAGAGTAGCTTGAATCAGGCTAGGTCCTCAGCTAACGACTGGTGCAATTCAATTAATGACAGGAACAAAGTGTGCAGGGATTCTAAGTGATGTGGTCATGTGATGTTGAGCTTTATGACTACATCACTAAGCTTTGCTAAGCAATGTAACCCTTTCATGGATCACTGCCTTGTCATGGCAAAGGGGCTTGCGCAGCGCAATGAAGCTATGAGCTATGCTGTGCAGGGCCACCCAAGACGGACAGGTTATAGCAGAGAGCTCTGACAAAATGTGATCCACTGGAGAAGGAAATGGCAAACCACTCCAGTATCTTTGCCATGAAAACCCCATGATCAGTACCAGAAGGCAAAAAGATATGACGCTGGAAGATGAGCCCCTCAGGTCGGAAGGTGTCCAATATGCTACTGGGGAAGATCAGAGGGCTAGTACCCTGTTTCCCTGAAAATAAGGCATCCCCTGATAATAAGCCCAATCGGGCTTTTGAACGCATGTGCTAAAATAAGCCTCCCCCCAAAAATAAGCCCTCCCTGAAAATATTTAAATGCAGAGCTGGAAATCAGGTAAGACAGTAAGAGGAGCCCCAACTTGCTCCAAGCACCCCAAAATAGTAAGACCTCCCTGAAAATAAGGCCAAGCGCTTATTTCAGGGTTCAAAAAAATATAAGATAGGGTCTTATTTTTGGGGAAACACAGTACTAGTAGTGCCAGAAAGAGTGAAGCTGTGGATGCATCTGGTGGTGAAAGGAAAGTCCGATGCTGTAAAGATCTATACTCCATAGGAACCTGGAATGTAAGATCCATAAATCAAGGCAAACTGGACGTGGTCAAACAAGAGATGACAAGACTGAACATCGACATCTTAGGAATCAGCCAACTCAAATGGACAGGAATGGGTGAATTTAATTCAGATGACCATCAGGTATACTACTGCGGGCAAGAATCCCTCAGAAGTAATGGAATACCCTTCATACTCAATAAAAGAGTAGGAAAAGTAATACTGGGATACAATCCCCAAAATGACAGAATGCTCTCAGTTCAAATCCAAGGCAAACCATTCAACATCACAGTAGTCCATGTCTATGCCCCAACCACTGGTGCTGAAGAGGATGAAATTGACCAGTTCTATGAAGCCCTACAGCACCTTATAGAATTAACATCAAAAAATGATGTCCTTATCATCATGGGGATGTCAGCTTCTCAGTGCTGACATAGTAAAGAGGGGGTTAAATTCCTGTGAGATTAGTAAGAGAGAGTGCCGTAGAATGATTTAGATAATGACCAATAGGATAAGGAAGCAAGCCAGGAAAGGGAGGGATGATGGAGCAGAGGTCATTTCCTGGCTGCATATGAGTCCGTGAAGACATTGTTCTAACAAATAAAAGTTTTTTTTCTTTATTATCAAAATGTGAGAGGCATCTAATTTCGTCAGACAACTCTAGCGCGTGACAGACAGACAGGAAAAAAAAATGTTTTCTAAAACAAAAAGAAATGCTCTCTTCAAAAACTTTCCTTCTAAAAATATTTATGCATTCCTAATCTACTCCACGCCGATGTTGGCAGACCTTCAGATGTTTCCGTAGCAACCTTATCTGAGGCCATGAAGAAAACTATCTCCACCGGAGGTTTGCCTCAGAAAAGGAAAAAATTATGATGCCTTTTTGCTGGACTCCAATCAAGTGGCAGGTAAGGGGGGAAGTTTCTATGGCTCTCCAAACGGCAGCATAGCCCCCCCCCCCCACACACAAAGAAAAAAACTTTTATTTGTTAGAACAACATCTTCACGGACTCATATGCAGCCAGGAAATGACCTCTGCTCCATCATCCCTCCCTTTCCTGGCTTGCTTCCTTATCCTATTGGTCATTATCTAAATCATTCTACGGCACTCTCTCTTACTAATCTCACAGGAATTTAACCCCCTCTTTACTATGTCAGCACTGAGAAGCTGACAAGGGGATTGGAACGCTAAAGTAGGAAGTCAGAAGATAACCAGAATAACAGGCAAGTTTGGCCTTGGAGTACAAAATGAAGCAGGACACAGACTGATAGAATTTTGTCAAGAGAATACGATGGTCATAGCAAACACTCTCTTCCAACAACCCAAGAGATGATTCTACACATGGACATCACCAGATGGTCAACACGGAAATCAGACTGACTATGTGCTCTGCAGCCAAAGGTGGAGAAGCTCTATACAGTCAGTAAAAACAAGACCAGGAGCTGACTGTGGCTCAGATCATGAGCTTCTTGTGGCAAAATTTAGGCTTAAATTAAAGAAAGTAGGGAAAAGCACTAGGCCACTCAGGTATGAACTAAATCATATCCCTGATGAATATACAGTAGAGGTGACAAATAGATTTAAGGAATTAGATCTGATAGACAGAGTGCCTGAAGAATTTTGGATGGAGGTTCGCAACATTGTACAAGATGTAGCAACTAAAACCATCCCACAGAAAAAGAAATGCAAGAAAGCAAAATGACTGTCTGAGGAAGCCTTACAAATAGCTGAGGAAAGAAGGGAAGTGAAAGGCAAGGGAGAAAGAGAAACATATACCCAACTGAATGCAGAATTCCAGAGAATAGCTAGAAGAGATAAGAATGCCTTCTTAAATGAACAGTGCAAAGAAATAGAAGAAAACAATAGAATAGGGAGGACCAGAGATCTCTTCAAGAAAATTGGAGATATGAAGGGAACATTTCATGCAAAGATGGGCATGATAAAGGACCAAAATGGCAGAGACCTAACAGAGGCAGAAGAGATTAAGAAGAGGTGGCAAAATTACACAGAAAAACTATAGAAGAATGAGCTTAACATCCCTGATAACCACAATGGGGTGGTCACTGACCTCGAGCCAGACATCCTAGAATGTGAAGTCAAATGGGCCTTAGGAAATCTGAGCAACAACAAAGCTAGTGGAGGGGACAGTATTCTAGCTGAGCTATTCAAAATCTTAAAAGACGATGCAGTAAACTTGCCAGCAAATTTGGAAAACTCAACAGTGGCCACAGGATTGGAAAAGGTCAGTTTACATTCCAATTCCAAAGAAAGGCAATGCCAAAGAATGTTCAAACTATCGCACCATTGCACTCATTTCACATGATAGTAAGGTTATGCTTAAAATCCTACAAGCTAGGCTCCAGCAGTATTTGGATCAAGAACTAACAGAAGTACAGGCAGGATTTCGAAGACGCAGAGGAACTAGAGATCAAATTGCCAACATACGCTGGATCATGGAAAAAGCTAGGGAGTTCCAGAAAAACATCTACTTCTGGTTCATTGACTATGCTAAAGCCTTTGATTGTGTGGATCACAACAAATTGTGGCAAGTTCTTAAAGAGATGGGAGTACCAGACCATCTTATTTGTTTCTTGAGAAATTTATATGTGGGTCAAGAAGTAACAGTGAGAACTGGACACAGAACCACTGATTGGTTCAAATTTGAGAAAGGAGTCCGGCAAGGCTGTATACTGTCGCCCTGCCTATTTAACTTATATGCAGAGCACAACATGAGAAAGGCGGGGCTAGATTTATTTATTTATTTATTTATTTATTTATTTATTTATTTATTTATTTATTTTATTGAATTTCTATACCGCCCTTCTCCCGAAGGACTCAGGGCGGTGTACAGCGACATTAAAACAACCAAACAGGTGGCTTCCGGTTGGCGTTTCCGCCGTCGCAAGATGGTCTTTTTAAGACCGCCAGCTCCGCCGCCCGTTAAAGCCGCCTCAACAGCTGAGAGGCGGCTCGGAAAACTCGGTCTTCAGAAAGAAGTGTGAGTAGAGCCGGCGAGACAAGGTTGAGCCCCCTGCAAAGCCCCCAGGTTGTCTTTTTTGTCCCTGGGGAGGAAGCAGGGTGAGGCTCCCTATCCAGCTCTCTGAGGCTCCGGACTGCGGGGAAACTCTGCGTAGGCAGAGCCAGACGGCGAGATCAACGCCAGCGAAAAACAGCAGAAGCTCTTAAATCAAGCAGGGTGAAACCGGGACTTTAGAAAAAAACGCAAGTATTTGTGCTAGCCCTGTCAATAATTCTTACAAGAAAGAAGAAGTGAAAGTTGTGAAAGTGATTTAAAATGGCGACTGGCTTCAGTGAAAGAAAAAAAAGTTAAAAGTGAAAGTAGAAGCGTCTGTGTGTTCTAAAGCACTTAACCCACTTAAAGTAACAGCGTATGTTACAAGAAAAGAGGAAAGTTTTTTCAGAGTATTTTCTATTTATTTTTTCTTCCTTACAAAGCTGGGGAAAAAAGGTGGTGGTAGAAAAGGAGGGAAGACCTTTTTCTTAGAAAGATTAAGACTGTGCAGAGGCATGGCTTCAAAACAAACTAAGCCAGCTCCTAAAGCAGCGGTGGGGGGCTCCCCCATTCATCAAACAAAAGAAAAGCCAGAGACTCAGACCCAGAGCCATGAACAGGAAGCTGGATTTAAAGATTTGAAAGAGTTTATAGCTATAGCTCTAGGGAATCAAGCTGAAGCTATGGAAAAATCTCAACAGGAAATTAAGGAGGTGGTTAAAGAAAAATATGATAAGATGAAGCAAGATATAATCACAGTAGTTTCTGGTCTTTCAGATGCGGTGGTTGAGATTGAAAAAAAAAGTGGGTGAATTTAGCTTAGAATTTGAATCCAAAATGCGGGCAACTGATGATAAAATTTTTAACGTGGACATTAAGACTCAAAGAATTGACAATGATGCAATTCAGATTGCCATGGGAGGAGCTAGACCGAAGACTACCGCTCTGGAACAGAAACTTCGGCAAATGCTTGCTTCGCTTCGTGAGACTACAAATGACAATTAAATTTCGATCTTGGAATGTGAATGGTTTGAACTCTCCACAGAAAAGAAGGAAATATTTCACTATTTGAGACAATTTAATAATGAAGTTATTTGTTTGCAAGAAACTCATATCAGAATGCAGGATCAAAAATATTTGTTGAATTCTAAATTAGGTGTACAATTTATATCTTCAAGTTTAGAAAAAAAGAATGGTGTTGTGATGTATATAAATAAAAGACTATCAGCTAAAACTATAGAAACAGATGATTGCGGAAGATACATAGCAATTGAATTATATATACAGAACGATCCACTCTTTGTGATTGGAATTTATGTTCCTAACCAACAACAGGAAAATTTTTATAAATTATTATATTCTAAAATATTGCAATGGGACTACAGATCTATTTTAATTATGGGAGATTGGAATGGAGTGATTGATATTAAACTTGACAAAAAGAGCTTGGCAAAATCAGGTGTCAAATTACCACAGACTTTTTTTTGATATGAAAGAGGATTTGGAATTGAAAGATGTATGGAGAGTGCAGAATCCAAAGGAATTGGACTTTACATTTTTTTCAGATCGACATAGATCCTTTTCTAGGATTGATTTTATCTTAGTTACATGAAGGATTTTTTTGAAATGAATTTGAATAAGGGTACACCTATTGAAATTGTCTGGGACGCAAGTAAGGCATATATGCGAGGAGTACTGATTTATATGGACTCTAAACATAAGTTAAATCAACAAAGGAAAAGACTAGAATTGGAAGCAGAAATAAAGAAAAAAGAACAATTACTTATAAAAAATCCGTTGGATAAAAAATTACAAGAAACCATAAAACTTTTGAAAGACCAATTTCAAATGTTTATAGCGGAACAAACTGCAACTAACTTACAATTTGCAAAACATAATACATTTTGTAATGCTAATAAACCGGGCAGATGGTTGGCTTATACATTGAGAAAACAGCAGAGTTCCCGACTTATTAATATTATTGAACATGGAGGGAAAGAAGTTTTTCAACAAAACTTAATTAAACAAGCCTTTTTAGATTATTATTCTAAATTATATGCTAAAGACCATATAAAGAATGAACTTATAGATAAATATTTAGAAGAAACTAGACTTACAAAAATCTCCAGAGAGCAAAAGGAAAGAATGAATCAATTAATAAGAGTTGAGGAGATTATTTTTGCAATTAAACAATTGAAAACGGCTAAAGCTCCAGGGACGGATGGTTTAACAGCAGTGTATTATAAAACTTTACAAACAGAAATGATTGAACATCTTAAAGACTTATTTCGTAGTATACAACAAGGGGGAAAAATACCCCCTTTATGGAAAATGGCCTTTATTTCATTGATACCAAAAGAGGAAGGTTCTACAAAACCGGAAAATTTTAGACCAATATCTCTCCTGAATACGGATTATAAAATTTTTGCAAAAGTATTAGCCAACAGATTAATGCCAGTTATGCAAGAGGTGATTCATCATGATCAAGCTGGATTTATAGAAGGCAGATACATGCAAGATAATGTGAGGCAAATCATAGATTTATTGGAATATCTTGAGAAAAGTAAACAGATCCCTGCAGTGCTGGTGTTTTTGGACGCGGAGAAGGCCTTTGATCATGTCAATTGGAACTTTCTATTAAAGACTTTAACAAAAATGAACTTTGGGGACCAGTTTGTTCAGGCGGTCTCAGCAATTTATCAAGAGCAAACAGCACAAATTATTATTAATGGAAGTTTAACAACAAATTTTAATATACAAAAAGGAACAAGACAAGGTTGTCCGTTATCCCCACTGTTGTTTATTTTAACTTTAGAAGTCTTGTTGAATTCAATACGGGATTCGAGTACTTTGAATGGAATAGCTATAAGGCAAAAGGATTACAGAACAAGGGCATTTGCAGATGATCTGGTTGTTACCCTAACACGGCCATTGGAATCAATCATCCAGATGAAAGATATTATAGAAGAATATGGTTTGGTATCAGGATTTAGATTGAATCAGAAAAAAACCAAGATGATAGTTAAAAATATGTCAGAAGGTCAAAAGAAGGATCTTGAAAGGTTGGCAGGCTTTGAAATAGTGGTAAAGGTGAAATATCTAGGAGTGCAGGTTGCAGCTTCAAATATAAAACTTTTTCAAAATAATTACGAAGTCTTGTGGCGAAAGGTGCAAAAAGATATGGACACTTGGAAAAAGCTGCAACTATCATTACTTTGGAGAATAGCAGCAGTTAAGATGAATGTTCTACTTAGATTTTTATTTTTGTTTCAAATGATTCCGGTGCTTAAAAATGATAAAAATTTGATTGAGTGGCCAAAAGGACTGAATAAATTTATTTGGAATGAGAAAAAGCCAAGAGTTAAACTGAAAATTATGCAGGATGTTCGTGAAAGAGGTGGCCTTAAAGTTCCAAACCTATGACTATATTATGAAGCAGCAGTGCTGATGCAAGCCAGTGATTGGTTTGGAATGACAAGGACTGAAATATTGAATATAGAAGGCCATGATTTGGAATTTGGTTGGCATGCATATTTATTTTATGAAACTAAAGTTGATAACGTATTTAGAAGTCACATACTCAGAAATTCTTTGATGAGAGTTTGGAAGAAGCACCAGCTTAAATTGGATTACAAAATACCTTTGTGGTTGGATCTTGGTCATATTATACGGAATATAAAGTCACTCGGGGGGATTTTATATAAAGAGATACTTTTTGATGATGGGGGTAGATGGAATTTAAAGTCATTTAATACTCTGTTGGAAGAAGAGATTAATTTAACTTGGTTACAATATAGTCAACTTCAATCAAGATGGAGGGAAGATCAAAAAACTGGTTTAATGACGTATGAAGAGGAATTGGTGAGACAGATAAAAGAGAAAGGCCCAATGCATATTAAGAGGGTTTATAACATACTGCTGGAAAGAGACTCTGAAAGCGAATTGGTTAAAGACTGTATGATAAAATGGGCACAAAATTTTGCAGAACCAGTTATGATGGAAACATGGGAAAAGATATGGGTCCAGAATGTTAAATTTACTCAGTCACAGAACTTGAGGGAAAATTTTTATAAAATGTTTTATAGGTGGCATTTAGATCCTAAGAAATTGTCGTGCATGTATCCTAATGTTCAGCCAAGATGTTGGAGATGCGATTGTTTAGATGCTACATATTATCATATATGGTGGACTTGCAGGAAAGTGAAAGCCTTTTGGATTAAACTTTGGTGGGTTATGCAAAACGTTTTGAGGAAGAAACTTCAATTTTCTCCACAACTGTTTTTATTGGGTATAGTTAAGGATTTTTCATTGAACGAAACAAAATTGATATTATATATGATTACAGCAGCTAGGTTATTGATTGGACAATATTGGAAAAAAGATATTCTACCTACTATTGAAGAATGGACTCTGAAGGTGGCTAGTTTTGCAGAAATGGCAAAGATATCAGCATATTTAAAAGACAAGACCCAAGAAACTTTTGTCTGGGAATGGAAGAAATGGATAGACTATGTGCAGAATAAATATCAAACAAAGAAGTATCAGATAGCTTTCAGTTGAATGTTAAGTATGAATTGTTATATAGATGTTGAATGCTATATAGAAAACGTTATGTTGTGTTGAAAGTTATAGTATATAGGTGTAAAGTAACTGGGGGGAATTATGATTTGGATTAAACATAAGTTGTTATTTAGATGTAGAATGTTATGTAGAATATGCTAAATAGAAATTTATAGTATATACAGGGGGAAGAGTAATCGGGAGGAATTAGGATTTGGACTCTATTTTGTAACATTTGGGATAGATTATGTGTAGATATTATAAATTAAGGAAGGAATAGATAGTTATTACTTGGATGTTATCTAGAAATTTTTAGTATTGTCAGGGGGTAGAGTAGATGATGGAATGGTATGATATGAGATGATTTGGATTTCACCTTTTTTTTTAATATTTGAGGAGTTAATATGAATAGTAATTTTTAAGGTTATAAGGGAAGCCAAGGGAGCGGAGGGATGGGTTGGGGGGGGGTAGGGGGGTAGGGGGGGAAAGGGGGGGGGAATTTGTATTTGTAAAACCTTTTCAATAAAAAAAACAACAACAACAACCAAACATACAAAATTTAAAAGACAGTTAAAACAAATTAAATCCCTTGGCTCCACAAATTAAAAACCCAAGCATTTAAAAACACCCAGTCCGAATTCTTCTCAAGCTAGTCCAGCTTGTTGAAAAAGTAGGGTCTTAAGGGCACAACGGAAGGTACGCAGGTCGGGGATCATGCATATCCCCGGGGGCAGTTCATTCCAGAGGGCACGTGCCCCCACAGAGAAGGCTCTCCTGCTGGGGGTCGCCAGTCGACATTCCTTGGCCGACGGCACCCTGAGGAGCCCTTCTCTGTGGGAGCGTATTGGTCAGTGGGAGGCCGTCGGTGGCAGAAGGCAGTCTCATAGATATCCGGGTCCTAAGCCATGGAGCCGAATCAAAAGTTGGAAATAAGATTGCCAGGAGAAATATCAACAACCTCAGATATGCAGATGATACCACTCTAATGGCAGAAAGTGAAGAGGAACTAAAGAGCCTTCTGATGCAGGTGAAGGAGGAGACTGCAAAAGTTGGCTTGAAACTCAACATTAAGAAAACTAAGATCATGTTGAGTTTCAAGCCAACTTTTGCAGTCTCCTGCATAAAGAAGGCTGAGCGTCAAAGAATTGAGGCCTTTGAACTATGGTGCCAAGAGATGTAGTGATTTATTTTACTGACAGAAGGTTGAGAAATGACATTTTGCAAAGCTCTTTCCACACCACTGTTCAACATGAGGGTAGTCAAATTGGTGTTTTCAAAGAGCTGCCACCTAAGATGTTAAGAGATCGGAAAGATTTTGGTTTTTTGGTAAATGAATTGAAAAAGCGCCAGATTCCATTGAGATGGGATGCTCCCGTTGGCATTATTTTGAGACATGAGGATGTAAGATATCGTATCAATTCGGTGGAAAAAGCAGAATATTTTTACAACAATGTTCTTAAAAAAATTTCAACACCCCCACGTTCATCTACACTTTTATCTGTAGAAGAAATTTCTAAAGAGAAGGATTTTGAAGAGGGGATTCAAGAATTGATTAAGCAAAAAGAACCACAGGCAATTCGAGAAACAGAAAGGGAAGAAACTTTAGGAGCAGTAGGTGGTCTCTCAGAGGATTTTTTTGCAGATTTTTTAGAGTCTAAACCAAAGCAGTCTAGAGCCACAAGAGAGGTGGAGCCGGACCTCGACTTGTTGTTGCAAGAACCGAAAGATCAACGTATAACTCGTGCAGCAGAGAAGCAAAGATTAGAGAAACAAAATCAACAGAGGTCCAGGATGCCACAAGAAGAGAATGGTGCAAATGGGAAGAAACAGTACTCTGAAGCAGTGGGAGGAGTGAGACCAAAGACATCTGCTGTGGAACAGCGTCTTAGGCAAGTGCTCAAATCGCTTCAGTCATCCCCAAAATGACAGTTAGATTTTTATCATGGAATGTGAACGGTCTGAATTCACCACAGAAAAGAAGGAAAATATTTCATTATTTGAAGCAATATAAAAATGATGTTGTTTGTTTGCAAGAAACTCATATTAGAACCCAGGATCAAAATTTTTTGACAAACTCAAAACTTGGGCTACATTTTATATCCTCTAGTTCTGTGAAAAGGAATGGATTAGTTTTGTATATCTCTAAAAGAATACCAGCTAAACTGATAGAAACGGATGATGAAGGAAGATATATTGCAGTTGAAATAAATATACAGAATGTTTCGATGCTTCTTATTGGGATTTACGCCCCGAATCAACAGCAGGAAATTTTTTATAAATTATTGAACACTAAAATATTGCAGTGGAATTATAAGTCTTTTTTGATTATGGGAGACTGGAATGGAGTGATTGATACAAATCTTGATAAGAAGACTTTGGCCAAGAGGGGGAACAAATTACCACAGACGCTCTTTGCACTGAAAGAAGAATTGGAACTGAAGGATGTATGGAGAATTCATCATCCGAAGGAATTGGACTTTACATTTTTTTCTGATAGACATAAATCCTTTTCTAGGATTGATTTCATGCTGGTTACTTCTGATTTACTTACTAAAGTGGTTAAGACTAAAATATTTCCCAGAACTTTAATGGATCATAGTCCGGTATGGATGGAGATGGATCTTGGCAAGAGGGAGAGAAGATCTTGGAGAATGAATGAGAATTTATTTAGACATGAGAAGAATATTATGGATCTTAAAAAACATGTTAATGAATTTTTCCATATTAATTTGAACAAGGGTACACCTATTGAGACTGTTTGGGATGCAAGTAAGGCTTATATGAGAGGTGTACTGATTTATATGAATTCTAAATATAGGTCAACACGACAAAAGTCTAGAATAGAATTGGAGTCAGAAATAAAGGAAAAAGAATAATTGCTTATAAAAAATCCGACTGATGAGAAATTACAACTAACTATAAAACTTTTGAAAGATCAATTTCAAATATTGATGGCTGATCAGATGGCAATTAATTTGCAATATGCCAAACATAAAACTTTTTGTAATGCTAATAAACCTGGTAGATGGTTGGCTCATACCTTGAGAAAGCAACAAAGTTCTCGTACTATAAATACTATTGAGTATAAAGGGAAACAAGTTTTTCAACATAACTTAATACATCAAGCTTTTTTAGATTATTATTCTAAATTATATCATGCTGATAATATTAAAAAGGATCTTATTGATGAATATCTTGAGAAGAAGAGGGTCACAAAAATTTCAAGTATACAAAGTGATAGATTGAATCAACTTATAACATGTGAAGAGATTCTATTTGCAATAAAACAACTGAAATTATCCAAAGCTCCTGGGACAGACGGTTTGACAGCAGTATACTATAAGACTTTACAATCAGAATTGGTTGAGCATCTTAAGGACTTGTTTTGTAATATCCAGCAGGAGGGCAAAATACCCACCTCATGGAAGACAGCTTTTATCTCATTGATACCGAAGGAAGAGGGTTCTACAAAACCAGAAAATTTTAGACCAATATCTCTCCTGAACACGGATTATAAAATTTATGCAAAAGTATTAGCCAACAGACTGATGCCAGTTATTCAAGATGTGATTCATGATGATCAAGCAGGTTTTATAGAAGGTAGATACATGAAGGACAATGTCAGGCAACTCATAGACTTATTGGAATATCTTGAAAAAAATAAACAGATCCCTGCGGTGCTGGTGTTTTTGGATGCGGAAAAGGCCTTTGATCGAGTCAACTGGGACTTTCTAAAAAAGACTTTGTATAAAATGGATTTTGGGGACCAGTTTATACAAGCGATTTCAGCAATTTATCAAGAACAGACTGCACAAATTATTATTAATGGGAGTTTAACTACTAATTTTTATATACAGAAAGGAACTAGACAAGGTTGTCCGCTATCCCCATTGTTGTTTATCTTAACTTTAGAAGTGTTGTTGAATTCTCTACGGGACTGTAACAATTTGAATGGAATAGTTGTAAGGCAAAAAGACTACAGAACAAAAGCATTCGCAGATGACCTGGTTGTTACCCTAACACGACCTTTGGAATCAATCATACAGATGAAAAACATTATAGAGGAATACGGTCTGGTTTCAGGTTTTAGTCTGAACCAGAAAAAGACTAAGATGATAGTTAAAAACATGTTGGAACCACAAAGGAGTGAACTGGAAAGGTTGGCAGGCTTTGAAATAGCTACAAAGGTGAAATATCTAGGAGTGCAGGTTGCAGCTTCTAATATAAAACTTTTTCAAAATAATTATGAGGAATTGTGGCATAAGATTCAAAAGGACCTTGAAACTTGGAAGAAACTGCAACTATCTCTACTTGGCAGAATAGCAGCTATTAAGATGAACGTTCTACCTAGATTTTTGTTTTTATTTCAAATGATTCCGGTGCTGAAAAGTGATAAGACTTTGATGGAATGGCAAGCAGGTTTAAATAAATTTATTTGGAATGGGAAAAAACCAAGAGTTAAACTTAAAATCATGCAAGATGTTCGTGAAAGAGGTGGCCTTAAAGTTCCAAACCTACGTTTATACTATGAGGCAGCAGTGTTGACACAAGTGGGTGATTGGTTTGGTACAACGAAAACAGAAATTTTGAATATAGAAGGCCATGACTTGGAATTTGGTTGGCATGCATATTTATTCTATGAAGATAAATTGGACAGAGTATTCAACAGTCACATTTTGAGACATGCTTTGATGAGAGTTTGGAAGAAGCACCAGCTTCAATTGGATTACAAAATACCTTTGTGGTTGGATCTTGGGCAGATTATGCCAAATATAAAGTCACTCGGGGGGATTTTATACAAAGAGATGCTTTTTAATGATGGGGGCAGATGGAGTTTGAAACCTTTGAATATTCTGTTGGAAGAAGGGACGAATTTAACTTGGTTGCAGTACCTTCAACTTCAAGCGAGATGGAGAGAAGATCAGAAAATTGGACTAATGTTGCATGAAGAAGATTTGGTGACTCAGATAAAATGTAAAGGGCCGATGCATATTAAGCGAGTGTACAATTTATTGTTAGAAAGAGATTCAGAGGGTGAATTAGTTAAAGATTGTATGATAAAATGGGCACAAAATTTTGCAGAACCAGTGATGTTGGAAACATGGGAAAAGATCTGGGTCCAGAATGTTAAATTTACACAAGCACAGAATTTGAGGGAAAATTTTTATAAGATGTTTTATAGATGGCACTTAGATCCCAAAAAATTATCATGTATGTATCCAAATGTTCAACCTAAATGTTGGAGGTGTGATTGTTTGGATGCAACATATTTTCATATTTGGTGGACGTGCAGAAAATTGAAAGCATTTTGGATTAAACTTTGGTGGGTTATGCAGAACGTTTTGAAGAAGAAGCTTGAATTTTCTCCTCAGTTTTTTTTGTTGGGGATAGTTAAGGATTGTTCACCGACTGAAACGAGATTGATCTTATATATGATTACCGCAGCTAGACTACTGATTGGTCAATACTGGAAGAAAGATAGTGTACCTACTATAGAGGAATGGATATTGAAGATGTCTAATTTTGCAGAAATGGCTAAGATTTCTGCATACTTAAAAGACAGGACCCATGAAGCCTTTGCTAAGGAGTGGAAGAAATGGGTAGAGTACATGCAGAATAAATATCAAAGTAAGAAGTTTCAACTAGCATTTGACTCATAATTATATCTATTAATTATTTTATCATATATTTGAATTTATACTTTTATTATGTTATATATTTATATTAATATTTAGATACATTATAATGTTAAAAATAAGCTTATATATCTGATAGATTAGCCTTATTTTATCTAATTTTAAAAAGAAATTTATGATGTATTACTTGAATTCTATATACTTTTTAAAATAATATTACTAAGATTGAATATTGGGAATTATATTTAATGTTAAATATTTATATGATATTTTATTCTAAAAATTTATGATGCTCAAAATTAGTTTTTTTATATATTTGTCATATTTGTAATATTTGTTAGATTGTCGTGTTTTTACAAATGATTTATGGTTGTTATATATTTGAATTAGGGGGGTAAAAGATGTTAGAAGTCTAGAAAAAAATTTTTTTTTTATTACTTAAGGTTAAATTTGTTATATTTTTAGCTGGATCTCACCTATTTTTTTTGTTGTTTGATGTTGACTGATATATATGATTGGTTAATAGTGGAAGTCAGGGGGGGAAGGGATAGGGGGGGAAAGGGAGGGGGTGGTAGCTGGGTGGGGGGAGTGGGGGGGGGGGAAAGGGGTATAAAAATTGTATTGTAAAACTTTTTCAATAAAAAAAAAAGTTGGAAATAAGATTGCCGGGAGAAATATCAACAACCTCAGATATGCAGATGATACCACTCTAATGGCAGAAAGTGAAGAGGAACTAAAGAGCCTTCTGATGCAGGTGAAGGAGGAGACTGCAAAAGTTGGCTTGAAACTCAACATTAAGAAAACTAAGATCATGTTGAGTTTCAAGCCAACTTTTGCAGTCTCCTCCTTCACCTGCATCAGAAGGCTCTTTAGTTCCTCTTCACTTTCTGCCATTAGAGTGGTATCATCTGCATATCTGAGGTTGTTGATATTTCTCCCGGCAATCTTATTTCCAACTTTTGATTCGGCTCCATGGCTTAGGACCCGGATATCTACGAGACTGCCTTCTGCCACCGACGGCCTCCCACTGACCAATACGCTCCCACAGAGAAAAAAGAAAAAGACGTTTGCTTCTGGGGAGGAAGGCTATGGCAAATTTAGACAGCATACTAAAAAGCAGAGGCATCACCCTGCCAACAAAAGTGTGTATAGTCAAGGCTATGGTTTTCCCAGTTGCAATGTATGGCTGTGAAAGTTGGACCATAAAGAAGGCTGAGCGTCAAAGAATTGAGGCCTTTGAACTATGGTGCTGGAGAAGACTCCTGCGAGTCCCTTGCACTGCAAGGCAATCAAAACAGCCAGTCTTAGAGGAGCTCAATCGTGACTGCTCTTTAGAAGGCCAGATCCTGAAGATGAAACTCAAATACTTTGGCCACTTAATGAGAAGGACGGACTCACTGGAGAAGAGCCTAATGCTGGGAAAGATTGAGGGCAAAAGAAGAATGGGACGACAGAGAATGAGGTGGCTGGATGGAGTCACTGAAGCAGTCGGCGTGAGCTTAAATGGTCTCTGGGGGATGGTAGAGGACAGGAAGGCCTGGAGAAAAGTTGTCCATGGGGTCGTGATGGGTCAGACACGACTTCGCAACTAACAACAACAACAAGCAATGTAAATTCCAGTTCCAAATGCCATTGTAATTCAAGTACTACCTGTATATCTTTGCTGCTATAAGAGACAGAATTTTGTCTTAAACCTGGAAAGTGGAATTTTGTAGCCAACAGCATATCTGGGCTTCTAATAAAGCATACTACACATAGCCCTATGGGAACATACACAAAAGAATCCTAGCAAAGCAAATGTTATAGCATTTTTTTTGCATCTTCCTCCACACACTCTTCATTATTGGTTTCCCATGAATGACTTTACTATTCCTGATTTTCCCAGGGGGAGGAAGAAAAGAAGGACAAGAGCCTCTTTCTTAAGAATGCATTTCCTAAAAGAGGGATGACTTACAAAAGGGTGTAAGGCACAAGTCCAAGCACTCAGCTTGCCACTGATCAGTCTGTCATCCTATTATGCTTCATGTCTATGTCATTTTTTTTCTTCTGTTCAATGATGTCTGATTCTCAGAGACTGCCTAGACAAGTCCCTGCAATTTTCTTGGCAAAATATTTTAGAAGTGGTTTGCCATAGCCTTCTTCCTAGGGCTGAGAGTAAGTGATTAGCCCAAGGTCCCCCAGCTGGCTTTGTGTTCAAGGTGTGACTACCACTCACAGTCTCCTGGCTTCTAGTCTGATGCCTTAAACCAGGGGTGTCAAACTCAATTTTATTGAGGACCGCATCAGCATTATGGTTGCCCTCAAAGGGCCAGCTGCATGTAAGACTATGACGACTCACAGCAGCCAGGTGGGTATGGCTGGGTGGGCGTGGCTGGCTCGACACCGCTCACTGGGCACAGCTGACTCATGATGTCTGGGTCGGGACAGAACAAGTCACAATGGCTAACTCAACATGGGGACAATTCGGTGCCCCACAAACTCCTCGCCTCCCCAAACTGCTGGCAGCTAAGCCCGCATGCACACACACACACCGCATTCTAAGTTTGGGAACTTTTATCCACAGAGGAAGGAGAGGGCCTTCTCCCTGAGCCCAGACATGATTGGCAGTTTGCAAGCTCAGATGTGGATAAAAGTCTCCAAGCTTGGAATGGTGTGTGTGTGTGTGCACAGCACGCCAAAGGAGACTTTCTTCTCCCAATCCCAGACATCATTGGTATTTCCCTGTGTGGTGCCCCCTCCCAGCAAAGTAGGAGGTTGAGGACGATGCTGCTGCATGTGGAAGCACGGAGGAGAAAGTTTGCAGGAAGAAAGTTTCCTCCAAGTCCAACTTCTGCCTTGACAGATCTGTGGAGAGCAAAAGGAGTAAGCAGGGGAGCAGCGCTCCCTGGTCCTGCACAAGGGAGGCTGGCCATTCTCGAACGGGAATCCCCATTTCCAATCGTGTGTGGTAAGGATGCTGGCTTGCTGGGGCAGCCTTCCCTCATGCAGCTCCTCCGCCATCCCCTCCTTGTCTCCAGAGATCTGTCAAGGCAGAAGTTGGACTTCAAGGAAACCGCTTCCTGCAAACATTCTCCTCCACGCTTCCACACATAGCAGCGTCGTCCTCTGACTCCTATGGGGGGGATCTGGAGGTCTCCAGCAGAGGAAGGTGAGACCAGGGTGAGTGCCAAAGCACCAGGGACAGCGATGCACTAGAGGAGCCGCGCTGTCCCTCTCAGGCTACATGGAGGACCCCTGGACCGTGGCACGGGCTGCCCGGAGCCCTGGGCAGGGGAGGGCAAGTGCCCAGCCCAGCCCTCAAGCTCCCAGGGCATCAGGCTTCCCCGAGGGGACTCCTGGCCACACTTACCTCCTCCTTGAGGCTGCTGCTGCTGCTGCTGCTGCTGTGCTCTCTCTTTTTGGTCAGGTTGCTTGTGGTGGGTGCAGAAGGGCAAAGTGCATGGGTCAGAGGGAGGCCCATTCCCTCTCCATGCGAGGAGACCCAGCTTTGTAAGCAAAGCATCCTCAGTGATAGGATGGGAGACCACCAGGAGAGGCCAGGAAGAGGGGGCCAAGGGGATGGCGAAAGGGCAGCAGGGCTGCTGGTGGCCAAGTGCTAAGGCAGGACTTCCCTCAGACCCTCCCTCCCTCTCATAATCTATCTTCCTTCCTTCCTTCCTTCCTTCCTTCCTTCCTTCCTTCCTTCCTTCCTTCCTTCCTTCCTTCCTTCCTTCCTTCCTTCCTTCCTTTCCTTCCTCCCTCTCTCCACACCAAGGAAGGGATGAGGGGAGGGGGAGAGGGTGGCAGTACTGCCGGTGTCCATGGCTTTCCCACTTGGGGGTGGGAAGCACATGGGGGTTGGCATCCCCATTGAAAGGGAAGCGCTCACAGGCTGCAAGGCCAGGCTGGTGGAGGCACTGGTGGTGGATGAATGCTGCTGCTGGGGCTCTAGTGATCTACAACTTTGTGGTGGCCACACAGGCCGGAATGCGGTCAGCCTTATATCTGGCCTGTGTGGCTGCCCTGGAGACAGCGAGGGGATGGCCCCTGCCGGCCTGGCCAACCGCAGCCCGGCACAGGGCAGTGAGCCCCCAGTGACTGTCTTGCCCCGCAGGCTGACCGTATTCTGAATGCTTTCCTTTCACCGCAGACGCCAGTCCCTGCGCACTCACCGCCTCCTGAACACATGTCCAGGGGGAATGCACAGCCGGGCTGGGCTGGGCCGGTGCTGAGGCGACGGGGGCTTGCTCCTCACTGCCTCCAGGGTGGCCATATGGGTGAGATCTAACCACATCACAGGCTGGATCTGGCCCACAGGCCTTGAATTTGACATGTCTGCCTTAAACACTACACCAAACTGTGTCAATACCAACCTGCTAATATGGCTTTGTGAGCTTGGAACTCCTGGCCTGCTACACACAGGCAGCAGTCTGTGAAACGAGAGTTTTCCCAAAGGCCTCCCAACTCATCAGCCAAGCGGCATTCAGGTACCTTCACCATGTTCATGGAATTCTGGCCGGAGATATTGACAGAGTCCTGTACCACACTCACCTGCAAGGAAGCACAGAAGGCCATGCTCTTTATAAAAGTAGTAATAATAGCAACAGAGAATCTAGAAGTGCTGAGCAAAAAAACTATCAACAACAAATTCCAGAGTGATACAGAAAGCTTCTGCAGCACTGTACAGACCACTTTAAGGCAGCAAAACAGAGTGGTTTCTCCCTTGCCTGTGTGGCAGTGACCTGAAAGCAGCTGCCAGATTGAGATGATCACCCAGGTGTGTCAAAACTGTGGCCACTTCCACTAGGCCACTGTGGCCCAGGCAGGTTGTTTTTCTGCCTTAACATGGTCTGTACAGTGCTCTGTACAGTGTGCAGACCATGTTAATGCATTGTAGGTGTGTTGAAAGTAACAGCTACTTCCAGGAGGCAGCCATGTGGCCCAAGGATGTGTGGCCTGCCCTCCTTCCTCAACATGAGGTAAGGAGATCTTCAAAAGGTATGTTCTGACCCAAGTCACGCTGGCAAGGTAGAGGTTAAGTAGAGTCCATTTATTGCACACTTCACACAGCACCAAACGACCCACTAATGGTGCCAGTGAGGCTCCATCCCAGCCCTCAGTTTTCCCTCAGTCTGAATTCCCTGGTTCCACGAACTAAGTCCTAGCTGACCCACGAGGCAAAGAGGGAAGTAACAATACCCACAAGTACCAAGTTCACAACACAAGTCCAGAGTTCCAAAAACCAAAGCACAGTTCAAGAGTCCAAAGTCAGAGAGCCAAGTCCAAAGTCCATAAGCGAAGTCTGAAGTTCAGAGCCAAAAGACACGATCCAAGGTTCACAAGACATTATTCAGGAAAGCTGGGAAGGTGCACATCAAAGCAAACAGGTATTCCCAACAAACACACCTTCCCCCAACATCTGGTTAAATCACCCTTCTCCAGGTGTTCCTTGTGAGGAGGAGCAGGGCTGCTTCCTTGCAAGTAGCCTTACTAACCACCTCTGTGCCTCCCTGCGCTCTCCTCTCCTTGCCCGCAGATCGGGCAGGGGAGGCAGCTGTTTCTCATCAGAAGTGGTCTGGAGCCTGTCATCTCCGCTGACCCTCTGCAGCTAATCTCCTCCTGCAGGTAGCTCTCCATCCAGTCGCCCCCACCCCCAACACCAACTAGACGGCCCTGGGACTGCCTTGTCCTCAGCCCCTGGACTTTTTGCTCATTCGGGGGGGGGGGGTCATCCCCAACTCCCCCCCTCCTCCTCCCCAGGATCCAGTGAAGCCATGACAGGTACTGTAAGTGAGCAGAAGGGTGTGAGGGCTGGTGGCGTGGGAATCAGGCCTAAGGCCTGCAGGGACCCTGTGGGGGAGGGAAAGGCCTGTGGGGACCCAGAGGGCAGAAAGCAGAGCACAGGGTGTTTTGGGTGTGGGGGAGGCCTTGGGAGGCCCAGGGCAGGTGGGTCTGAGCCTGTGCTAGGCCTCCAAGGGCCACCCCACACCTGAGGCACCCCGTGCTCTGCTTAACAACCTGCACATCTGTTTAACTGCTGCATCAGGGAGAGCAGGTGGTGGGGTTCATTAAGAGAGGCCATCTCACTTAAGAGCCATCACCACTTGCAATCATAATGGGCAGGGTCCATTACACTCATATCTCAAGAACTACCTGCATGTACTCAAAATTCTGTCATCAAAATTCTGTCATCAAAATCCATGGAATTTAAAAGCCTGTGATTTTACCTGGACTGCATCCAGTAGTCTCTGGAGTCATAGGTAGCAGTCCCTCCTACTTATTAAACAAAACGATTTGTGGAGTACAAAAACTCTGACTCCTTCCTCTTTATCCCTCTGCATGCTCATAGGACCCAGAGAGTAAAACAAACTTCAAACAAATGCAGTCAAATAGCCTTCTACAATCAGGCATGAGGATGACTCAATGGACAACCTACCATATTGTCAGCTGCAGAAAAACTTCATTAAGGTGACCAAACCTTTTCCCACCAGCAAGAAATAGTTTAAAGGAAGCAGGGGCATCTCTTATATCACCAAGTACCATCATGTTTTCATAGCAAGTCAGCACAGCAACAACCAAAACAAAAATATGAGGGGTCCTTGGTGCTCTCTGAGCTTGCTTGTTTTCTTGCAGATGTTTCATTGCCCAAACTAGGTACCGTGTTTCCCCGAAAATACAACCTACCCCGAAAATAAGTCCTAGCCTGATTTTGGGTGTGTGTGTGGGGAGCTAATATAAGGCCTACCCCCAAAATAAGCCCTAGTGAAGGGGGTGGGCATGGCCAGCACAGGAGGCAGCCCTTCCCCAGTCACCTCATGTCTGCTCAGCCCCTTAATTGCGGCCCATGGATCAGCTGAACCAGCAATGGCCAGTAGCTGCCTCTTGTTCTGTCTCTCCAGGTGTCTGAAGATGTTTCCGGTGCACTCTTGCCAGCCCCAGCCCTGCCTGCAGTGCCAGGCAACCTTGCAGCCGAGGTCCCCTCTCTTCCACAGCTCACCTTGTGGCTCTGGAGCAGGCAGCGAACATGGTTTGCGCTCCACCAGCCTGGAGCTCGGGTGTTGCTCAGGCTGCTGCTACGATGAGGTAGAAAGCCATGCAGCCTGAAGTGGCTGGGCAATAACGAGCAGCACAGGCAGGATAGTGACAACAGCTCTTTATTGTATGGTGAGACTTCAGCAAAGGTATGCAGGCAGCAGCACTCTTTATATACAGTTTGGCTGCCAGTCATTAACCAATCAGAAACAACCCCTAGTTTGAAATTCCCACTCAAAACAGTAACAACATAACACCCCTCCCCTCCCAGAATGCATTTTATCACAATTATTTACATATTTACAAATGTAGTCGCGCAGGTGACCTGGGTGTGTCTTAGTCCGAGTCGACCTGTGCAGTTCAGTTGCAGGCGGGGCGTTGAGCCGGTCAGAGGGACCTCCCGTCTCTCCTGGCTCCGCCAATGGAACCTCCGGGAACCTTTCAGATGTGTGACTTTCCCTGGCTGGGAGGAGTGGCTCGCTGAGGCAGCGCTGGAACTCTGGCTTGCCAGATAAGTATTCCGGCTCACTCGGGGTTGAGGTAGCTGTATTGGAAGGACTTTGGTAGTTAGGGACTGGCTTGTACTCGAGGTCTGGGTTTTCACTGACTAGTCTTTTTCTTAACTGGTCGATGTGACGCCTCCAAATTCTACCTTGGCCGATATCGACTGTATACGATTTTGGCCCAGACATCCCTGTTACAATGCCCTCCACCCATAAGGGACCAGTGGCATAATTTTTCGCATAAACCGTTGTGCCAATTGGGAAATGCCTGCGGCCTCCCTCTTCCCCCTTAAAAGTATCGGCCGAATAATTAGGATGCAACCGGTCGAGGACACATCTGAGCTTACGGCCCATCAACAGTTCGGCCGGACTGTGGCCCGTGGCCGTACAGGGAATAGCATGTTGCACCGCCAGGAATTGGTCTATCTTGGCCTGCCAATCGCCCGAATCTAGTCGGGACAAAGCCTCCTTGGTGGTCTGAACAAATCGTTCAGCCTGACCATTCAAGGCCAGATGGAAAGGGGCCGATAGGGCATGCCGAATGCCCAGTTCGGCAAGGTAGCTCTCGAATTGGACTGAGGTGAATTGTGGCCCGTTGTCCGAAACCAACGTGTCGGGCAGACCGTGCGTGGCAAAAAGGCAGCGGAGAACTCTAATTACCGCCTCCGAAGTGGTCGATGGCATGAGAAAAACCTCCAACCACTTAGAGAATGCATCTACCACTATTAGGAAAGACTGACCGTGGAACGGCCCGGCGAAATCTATGTGGAGTCGTCCCCATGGGCCTTTGGGTTTCTCCCACTCCCTAGCCGGGGCGACCGGGGGATCTGGATGGGACTCCTGGCAGGGTCTGCACTTCCCCACCCACTCAGCAATGTCTTGGTCTAAATGTGGCCACCACATGTAACTTCGGGCAAGACCCTTCATTCTAACCATGCCCGGGTGACCCACATGCAACAACTCTAGCACTCTATGTCTTAGACTTTCAGGTACAACAACACGATCTCCCCACAGTAAACACCCCCCCAACATAGATAATTCATTGCGTTTAGTACAAAACGGTTTGAATACAACAGAGTCAGTTTGTGTAGGCCAGCCTCACAGGACCCAGCCCATCACAGTTCTGATAGTAGTGTCTCTTTTAGAAGCTTTGGCCACCTCAGCCAAAGAGAGAGGCCCTGGCAGCACAGCGTCCAGCAAAAGGATTGGGGCCTCAGGAGTCGGGTTGTCTAAAATGTCTGGCAGGGGGCACCTGCTAAGGGCGTCTGCATGGCCCATGACTTTTCCAGGTCGGTGGATTAGTTTGTAAGAGTATGAGGCCAAAAAAATTGACCACCTAGTCATTTGTGGAGAAAGTGCGGCAGGGGTGGGCCTGTCGCCGGCTAGGAGGACCAGTAACGGTTGGTGGTTGGTACCTAAGTCAAATGACCGGCCAAACAGGTACTCATGGAATTTTTTTACGCCGGCAATGGCAGCTAAGGTTTCCCTGTCAAGTTGACTATAGTTGCATTCTGCGCATGACAGAGTCCGGGAGTAGTAGGCAATGGGCGCCTCTAGGCCATTTGGTAGTCTATGGCTGAGCACGGCGCTGATGCCAAACAGAGAGGCGTCACAAACCAAGACCAACGGCAGTTCAGAGCTATATTGAATTAGAAAGCTATCCTTGGAGAGGAGCTTTTTAACAGCGTTAAAAGCTGCCGCTTCTGCTCTGCCCCAAACCCACGGAGTGTTCTTGCCTAATAGTCTATGAAGCAGCTCGGCTACCGCTGCCTTGTCTTTTAAAAACATGGTGTAGAAGTTAAGAAGGCCTAGGAAGGCCTGCAGCTCGGTCTTGGTTTTGGGTGTGGGAGCGCTCTTGATGGTTCTCACCTTGCTTTCAGTGGGGTGGATCCCTGATCCGTCAATCTTATACCCTAAAAACTCAACTGAGGGAACCCCAATTTTGCATTTTGACCTCTTGAGCTTTAGGCCGGCTTCACGGAACCTCGACGGGGTTAACCTGATTCTTTCTTCCAGTTGCTTTTCGTTATGGCCACTAATTAGCACGTCATCGAAATATGGGACAACTCCGGGGAGGCCTTGTAAAAGGCGCTCCATTGTGCTTTGAAATAATCCCGGGGTGATGCTGACCCCGAATTGCAACCGAGTGCATTTAAAAGCCCCTCTGTGTGTCACAATAGTTTGCGCTTCTGCCGTGGCGTCGTCTACCGGCAGCTGCTGATAAGCTTGAACAAGATCTAATTTGGCGAATATTTTCCCTGGGCCAAGGGAATGCAGTAGGTGGTGAACTACTGGGACAGGATAAGCGCTTTGCTGCAACGCCTTATTTATAGAACATTTGTAATCGGCACAGCTCCTGATAGCCCCATCTGCCTTAATTGGGGTCACTATTGGGGTTTCCCATTTAGCATGGTCTACTGGCACTAAGATGCCCTGACTAATTAGCTTATCTAATTCGGCATCGATCTTGGGTTTCAGGGCAAAGGGGACTCTCCTTGCCTTAAGCCTAATTGGGGCTACCCCTGGGTCCAAATTAAACTAAATCGGGGTCCCCACGTACTTGCCAAGGCTGTCCTCGAACACGTCTCAGAACTCGTGCAGGAATTGTTCTTTGAGCAATGCTCCGCTGAGGCTGTGGACCCCCGTAAAGCGCTGCCACATATGCGGTCACCGGTTCCCCCTCTTTCTGTACTCGTTGCCTCAGCTGATATCGCTGGACGAACTTGGATGGTGCAGGGGCATAGTGTGCCCTTAGGGTTGCTTGGAGTGTGTCCCAAGGAACCGTTTGCACTGGGGTCGGCTCACACAACGACTCGGCCATTTCGAAGATGTCCGGTCCACAATGGCTCAGGAACAGGGCTCGCTTGCGGTTTGCAGATAGCCCGTGCATGTCGCTGGCTTCGAGCGAGCACTCAAATCGAGTCATGTAGGACCCCCATTTTTCTTGGGCTGGATCTTTTTTTTTTTTTAATTTTCAAAACAAACTTTATTTAACTTTCGAATGTATACAAAAACAGATAAAAACCATATTAAAAAATCCATGTCCATAAATCGTAGTCAATGATGAAATTCATTTCTACTCTCTTAAGTATCTATATGTGATTACTATACATATACACATACATATACATATATATACATACATTATACCATTCATTGCTTTCATCCACATGCCTTTTGTCGGTGAAGTCCTCATGGGTACTTATATAAGGCTATCATACAAATACCTTTCCAATTTTCATTCTTAATTTACAATTCACTAAGAGTATAATAACATATATTGCTCGTTCAAATTAACTTTCATATTCAATTAAAAGTATCATTATCCATTTTGTCTTTGTTTGATCCAATCGTACCATCTATCCCATACCCTAGAATATTTTGAGCTTTCCTCATTTTTTCATTTCTGCGTTAATTGATCCGATTCCGCACACAAATATATCTTTTGTATTACTTGCTGATCGTTTGGCAAATACTCCTTTTTCCATACTTGTGCATTCGCTATTCTCGCCGCTGTAATTATGTAGTGTATTAAGTATATCTTTTCTTTTCTAATGTTTTTTTGTAAATTCCTAATAAAAATATCTTGGGGTCTAGTTCAATTTCTTCTCCTACTATTTGTATTATCCACATTCTAATTTTCTCCCAGTATGCCTTAGTTTTGGGGCATAGCCACCACATATGGTAAAAAGTTCCTCTAGCCTGTTTGCACTTCCAGCATTTTGAGTCTAAGTTGGGATACATTTGTGCTAGCCTCGACGGGGGTAAGTGCCATCTATACCATATCTTATATTGGTTTTCTTTATAACTTACCGATTTTGTCATTTTTCTTGGGCTGGATCAAACGGCGTTGACGGAACGTACGCTGCCATGGCTGAAGTCTACGGTCCCGATGGGCACCGTGTCTTATCGTTAGCTCTTTTTTTTTATTATTGAAAAAGTTTTACAATACAAAAGTTTTTTCCCTTTTTGGGAAAAACCCTTCTGGTTGTAAGATGTTTTCATTTCCATTCTTTTCTCCTAGATGATAAATTCCAAAAAAAAAAACTATAATAGGGTAATCACAGATCACTGCTGCTATTGCAGCAATCTGTTAAACTTACTCAGGATGTTAAATCCAATTCAGGATAATAAAATTTTTATGAATCTCCAACTCAGGATGAACTCTTTATAATCCATGAATCCAACTCAGTATAAACTTTAAAAAAAAATTTATAACCTGTTTCCAAAACTTTCAATACTTTCTGATAACAGCTGTAACTGCTGAAGCAATTCACGGCACTCAACAGTATATTCCACTCGAGTTTCCTCATTAACTTCTATTTCCTGTTGTTTAACATCACCACCCATTTCTTGAGGAGCGTTGGACCTCTGCTGCTGTTCGTCTCGGATTGTAATATTTTTTAAATCTTGCTCCAGCAGTTCAAGGTCCGGTGCTCCTGCTCTAGATTCACTGGGATATTCAATTTTTTCATCTGAAAGGTCCATAATAGGATCCTCTGAAGAACCGCCTTGTACTCCTTTTTCTTTTAACATTCTTTGAATCTCTTCCTTCTGTTTACCTTTTGCAGACTCACTTTCTTGTTTCTTATTCTTAACATATTCCGGGGCTCCCTTAAAGATATTTTTATAAAAATGTTCTGCTTTTTCAATAGTATTCAAACAATATTTCACACCATGGTATCTAAAAATTATGCCAACTGGTAAGTCCCATCTGAATGGGATATTACTTCTCTTCAATTCCTTAGTCAAAAAAGCAAATTCTTTTCTGTCCTTTAAGACCTTCGGTGGTAACTCTTTAAAAATATTAATTTGTATACCTTCTACTTGCACTCTGGCAGAGTAGGACTTTTGTAAAATATCATCTCTCAATCTTCTATCAGTAAAGTAAACAACAACGTCTCTGGGCAAATTCCTTTGTTTAGCTACACGTGAGTTGACTCTGTAGACTTTATGCAGCCAAGAATTATCTCATCTTCTAGCTTTAGTAATTCAGCAAAAACCTTTGCAGAAATTGCTCTTAAGTTTTCTTTCTTATTTTCTCTAATACCTCTTAATCTAATTGCTGATTCCATAGTTTTAATTTGAAGCATAATGATATCGTTCTGTATGTTCTGATTTCGAACCTCAGCTTCCACAAACTTTTCTTGTATTTCTTGTATCTGAGAGTCAAATTTACTGCTGATCTCAGTCACTTTCTCCTCCATTTCAACCACCACACTTGAAAGATCTGAGATTACTTTGGTAATAGTTTGACTTAATTGGTCATACTTTCCAGAAACCAACTCCTCAAGATTCTTCTGTGATTTTTTTATTTTGTCAACAACGCTCAGTAAAGAACTTGTTATGAAATCTTTTAAGTCCCCCTCTGCCAATCCATGCAAATGAAATCGTTAGCTCTTTTTGATCCTCCTGTGTGCAATCCCACCTTCATCGCCAAATGAAGTGGCTGGGCAATAACGAGCAGCACAGGCAGGATAGTGACAACACCTCTTTATTGTATGGTGAGACTTCAGCAAAGGTATGCAGGCAGCAGCACTCTTTATATACAGTTTGGCTGCCGATCATTAACCAATCAGAAACAACCCCTAGTTTGAAATTCCCGCTCAAAACAGTAACAACATAACACGGCCCATCCAAATCGGCTCTCCTCCCCGCCTCTACCCGGCTGCTGGGCCTGCTGCACCTGCTGCTGCTGGCCTCGTGGGGCCTCATCGCCCTCCTGGCTGCGCTGCTCTTAGCAGCCCAGCTGGGCTACTCCTGCCTGGCGTGGGGCAATTCAGCACAGATCTCCGGAACACCTATCCCACCACCGCCCTGCCAGGGCCCCCTTCGCCAGCAGTCACGCTGCCCTGTCTGAGCTCTATGGCAACCCTGCAGCAGGACAAAGGAGGGAGGGGGAGATCATCCCTTTCTCCTTTGCATCCCAAAAGCCCATCTTCTCTGGCCGCCGAGCCCCCTGCCTGCACCCTTCTCACTGGTGCAAGACACACGGAGGGGAGTAACAAGAATTGCAGGCAATGCTGTTTGAAAGGTTTCTCTCTCACACACACACACACAGAGACAGACATTTGATGAGTAACGGCGGAGGGCAACCCAGAAGCAGCATGTATGAGAGAGAGTGAGAGAGAGAAAGGGAGAGAGAGAGAGAGATACAGAGAGGAAAGGAGAGGAAACCCTTTCAAACAGTGTTGCTTGCAGTTCTTGTTACTCCCTTCTGTCGTTTCTCTCTCTCGCTCTCACACACACACACACACACACAGACATTTGATTGCTTGAAAGGGACAGGATGCACTTTGCTTCTACCGTTAAGCATGTGTTTCACACAATCTTCCACAATTGCCTGCAATCCTCTACTGTGAGAAGCTGCATGTTGCGAAGAAGAACAAAGAAGAATGAAGCGAGGTGGTGGGGGGTGGACAAAGCAAGGCAAGGGGTGCATGGCTGCTCCACGCACCCTGCACCAACTTACCTGAGGGCCCTTCAGCCAGGCCACCCATGCCAAAACCTCACCCCTCCCCAGGCAGCCACATCCCTTCACTAACCTGCTTTCCAGCTCTGTTCTCCCCCACTGCATGCAGGACAACAAAAGTAGTCTGTGGAACTACGGTAAAAAAAAAATACCTGTAGTTCAGACCTTCCAACTTCATGAGATCTTTTTTTTTCATGAGAAGTTGGAAGGTCTGAACTAATTTTTTTTACCATAGTCCCACAGACTACTTTTCTTGCCCTGCACGTGGCGGCAGAGAACGGAGCTGAAAAGCAAGTTAGTGAAGGGATGTGGCTGCCATGGAGGGGTAAGGGATCCATGTGTGTGTGTGTGTGTGTGTGTAATGATATTGAATTGCGTGTGTTGTTCCAGTGAGAGGGGGTGCAGGCAGGGGGCTCGGCAGCCAGGGAAGACCAGCTTTTGGGATGCAAAGGAGAAAGGGGCAATCGCCCCCTCCTTCCTGCTGCAGGGCCGCCACGGACCTCGCACAGGGCAGCGTGACCGCTGATGAAGGGAGCACTGTCAGGACGGTGGGGGAGGTGTTCTGGAGATCTGGGCTGAGTTGCCCCAAACCAGGCAGGATCAGCCAAGCCGGGCTGCTGAGAGCAGCACAGCCAGGAGGGTGATGAGGGCCTGTGAGGACAGCAGCAGCCAGGTGCAGTAGGCCCAGCAGCAGGGTAGAGGCAGAGGGGGGAGCCGATTCAGACAGGCTGCATGGCTTTCTGCCTCATCGTAGCAGCTGCCTGAGCAACACCCAAGTTCCAGGCTGGTGGAGTGCAAACCGTATTCGCTGCCTGCTCCAGAGCCACAAGGTGAGCTGTGGAAGAGAGGGGACCTCGGCTGCAAGGTTGCCTGGCGCCATGGGCAGGACTGGGGCTGGCAAGAGTGCACTGGAAACATCTCCAGGTGCCTGGAGAGACAGAATGAGAGGCAGCTCCTGGTCCTAGCTGGCTCAGCTGATCTGCGGGCCATGATTAAGGGGCCGAGCAGACATGAGCTGACTGCGGTCACCACCTCCTGCACCTCAAAAAAATAATACCGCCCTGAAAATAAGCCTGAGTGCTTATTTTCAAACCTAAAAGAAAATAAGACCCGGTCTTATTTTTGGGGAAACATGGGTAACATCATCAGAGCTAGTAAGGAATGCTGTTTGCTGTCAGTTTATATTCTAGTGGCTTGCCTGTCAGTGTTGTTGTTGGTGGTGGTGGGGTCTTAGAGATCCTTTGATTGGGTTGTTTGCTGTTTCCTTCTTTGGCAGTTTCTTGCTTGGGGTAAAGGACCAATTAGATAACACCCACAGAACCATCAATTACATTTTAAAGGAATCCAGTTTACCAGAGAAGAAGAAAACAACAACTCACTACCCTTCCTGGACATCCTGATCAGCAGAGACAACAATGGCAAAGTAGAAATGCAAGTCTACAGAAAAAACACCCATACTAACCAGATGCTCCATTACCAAAGCAACAAACCAACCTCCCACAAGAGCAGCTGTGTAAGGACTTTATTTAGACGAGCCCAAATACACTGCAGCAACTCAGAACAGCAGAAAAGGGAAATAGAGCATCTATACAACATATTCCAACAAAATGGATATCCATGCAACTTTATCAAAAAGTCCCTGACCACTCAACCCAATATAGCACAGCCAACACAAAGTCAGAAGACATGATGAAAATTATTTAATTTCACAACATATAGACAGTTTTAACCATGGTTTCAATTGGGAAAATGTGATCATCCTAGACCAAGCTAAGTCCAAAAATGCCAGGGAATTTCTAGAAGCCTGGCACTCTGACAAATCAGCCATCAATAGACACATAGACATCAACAACATCTATAGACTATGCATAAGAGACAATCAACCAGCCCAAAAAGGAACAAAACGACCCAAGCACCTCTCCACCATCAAGCACCCAGTTCAGCATAGATTAACTCCAAGGTTAACATCAGACCAACAATCAAGTAAACAATACCCCAATCAAGAAATTGCCAAAGAAGCCAACAGCAAACAGCCCAATCAAAGAATCTCTAAGACCACCCCCCACCAACACTGACAGGCAAGCCACTAGAATATAAACTGACAGCAAACAACACTCTGTCAACTTTGAACCGAACCTGGCAGAAGCCATTTTACTGTTCATCAGTTGCCACACAGAAGGGGAAGGAGGTTGGAATACCTTGCTAGACATAACAGAGAGCTTTCTCGTGGAAACCAAGGTCATCTCCATGGGGAACGGATAAGATTTAGGAAGGAGTGCCTGGGGAGGCCGCCAATTGACCCAATTGCCCAATGTGACCTGTGACACTTGGGGATGGGTTTATTTCTTCTTTTAATTATACTGAAACCACGGGAACTATTTAGAGTTGGTTTTCCTTTAATACATGCCGATATGATGTACTCAATAAAGAAGTCCTTTGAGGTGAATCCAAGTCTCAGAGTTTCTATTTGTTTGGGTTCATTAGTCGGAACCTTGACACACTCCTTACTAGCACTGATGATGTCACCTACCTGAATATTACCTACCTGAAATGTCTGCAAGAAAACAAGCAAGCTCAGAGAGTACCAAGGACCCCTCATGTCAACCCTGAGCTACAAATATTCTCTTTTATCAAAACAAAACTATATTTCCCCTAAAGAGAAACAGTTGGGGGGTACCTACAACTGGAGAGAATTAGCTGAGAATATGGTATTAATACCTATGTACAGGACCCAAAATATTCTTAGCAGCAACAATCAATGACATTTTTCCTGTCTGTAAGTTAAGTCTGGCTTTCTAAACTCACAGACTTGTCACAAAAAGCTTAAAACAAGGGTTTGGTTTTGTTGCCTCTGAACACTATCTGGAAGCTGTAGCTGGTACAAAACACAGCAACATTCCTGCTAGTGGGTGAGAGCCACGAGTGCCATATCATACCAGTTTTCTAGGGATGACTTGGTTATCAATAGGCTTCAAAATTCAACATCAAAATGCTGGCTGTAACCTGTAAACCCCATAGTGGCTTGGCCCCTAGGTATTTCAAGAACCAACTCCTCCAGAAAGAAGTGATCTATCCAGTACATTCAGTCACAATGGAGATATTCAAAGTTCCATCCCCAAAGCTCAACTGTATGATGAACAAATTGAATTCATAACAGGAGTTGAGACCAAAAAAACCTATTTTTATAAAAACCTTCCCAAAGGAAACCATGATGTTCCACCACATCTTTCCTTACCTCACAGAAGAGAGTGAGCTTGTCATCTGGAAGGAGCCCATTCACCTCATCCAGAAGAAAATCTCTTCTAATAAACTTCTTGAATCCCCAGTCTTTGCCTTGCACAAACCGGTAAGCTCTCTGGCTCTCTGGAAACATACAAAGAGGTTGGCATTTAAAAAAATAAAGAACAAAGAAAAACAGAAGTCTTTATTTTCTGCTCTGTTTGCATATAAGGGGTAAAATATAAGTGCCCAGCTACTAGCCATGCATACCCATTGCTTTTGTTTCTTCTCCTTTTGCATTCAGAATGGAGAACTTGAATTTGGCTCGAACTTCACTCTTTGGACAGCTGACCAGTAACAGATAAAGTGAAAGATAATCTTTACTTTCTTCATCCAGGCCCTTTGGGTTCACACGCAAACACCTGCAAAAGCAGAAAGACCATGTTCATTTTCTATATATAAATCATTCAACTATACCCAGTGAAGCAACTTTCTATACAGATTGTTTTCTTTTGAAAAATCATACCCTGGTTGATGGTTGTACTACACTAGTTATGTTTTAGTCTGCATCTATTATAGACTATTAAACAATGACATTTTGATTTCTTGCAGCTGATCACAGGAAATTGCTGAACCACACTTACAAATGGATAACTAAGATTCAACATGAATGTAGCACTTTCTTTCCTTAACTTTTTGGAACCAGTCTTTTACTATAACATTTTACAGGTGACAGTTCTGAAACAGAACATTAGCAAGTTCAGCAATGGCTCTAAATCAGTGGTGGGATTCAAATAATTTAACAACCAGTTCTCTGCCCTAATGATTTCTTCCAACAACCAGTTCACTAAACTGCTCAGAAAGTTAACAACCAGTTCTCCCGAAGTGGTGCGAACTGGCTGAATCCCACCACTGCTCTAAATGAATATGAGGCTAAGGTATAACTGCAAACCCAGCTCTGAGAACCACATATCAATGAATGTACCTTCTGCTCTTCCCTATCTGGCATTGTGGTGGTCCTTACCATTTTAATTTATCATTAGCTCCTGATGAAAATGTTGAACTTTTGATGACCTCGCCCATTTCTTCCCGACAAAAGCTGAAGTTATTGATGGTCCACATGTAGGAAAATTTGACCACTTTAATCTTTAAAAAGAATGGTGAAGAGGGGAAATATTGTCTAGTAATTTACATACATTGTTATAAAGAACAAGATCACTGAAAAAACACACACAGCCCAAATCACCACTGATATTAGAAAATGAAGGAAAAATACATTCTCTTGAAATATCATAAATACCTCTTCAAGAAACTGTGATTAATTCTTATCAAAGGCTTTCTACAGCACTGCTACCCTTGTCCCTCTCCATCAGAAGTCAGGAGGAAAATTATTTGACCTATAATTCATTTGCAGGGCTATTAAGCTGGTGTGTGTGGCCCGCACAAATTTATGTAGAAGAAGCAGGAGCATGTCTGCTTTCAGAAATGATTTGCTGCTGCTGAATTCTTTCACAGTAGTCCTTGTTTAATGATCACTCATTCAGTGACTGTTCAAGATTATGATGGCACTGAGTGAGAGGAAGTTATGACCATTCCTTTTATGGGGAGTTGTGGCCATCACAGCATGCCAGTGTTCACATGATTGTGTTTCAAATACTTGGCAACAGGCTTGCAATTTACAACAGTCACAGCATCCTGCAGTCACGTGATCACCATTTGCAAGCTTCACTGACAGCTTCCAACAAGCCATGAGGACACAAACAATGATCACATGACTATGGGACACTGATGTCATGCGGGTTTCACCTAACAATAGCAATTGGGACTGCAATCTTAAATCAGCATGGTCATATGTCATCATGCTTCATGATTGCATTGCTTAACAACAGAGTTTTCAGTCACAATTGCCATCATTAAGTGAGGACTACCTGTACTTGCATTTATGAGAGTAGAATCTGGTGTCTTTCATGTACCTTAGATTCTAGAATAGAAGCACACATGCTCAGGAAAAGCTTCCACCCTGCCTGTCCCTCCAGTCTTTTGTTCAACACTGTGTTAAGCTTAAGAGCACTGTTTCTGAATACAATGTATTATTAATACACACACAGAATTGCAGCATAATGAGTGCTAACATGATAACTGGTATGTATGTATCTTTTAATGGCTAGCGATAGTAAATACAGGGAAATGTCAATACAGGTAGTCCTTGATTTATGACCACAATTGAGCCCAAAATTTCTGTTGCTAAGTAAAACAGTTAAGTGAGTTTTGACCCATTTTACAACCTTTCTTGCCATAGTTGTTAAGTGAATCACTGCAGCTCTTAAATTAGTAACATGGTTGTTAAATGAATCTGGCTTCCCCATTGACTTTGCTGGTCAGAAGGTCAGAAAAGGTGATCACACAACCCCGGGATGTTGCAACTGTCGTAAATATGAGTCAGTTGCTAAGCATCTGACTTTTGATCACATGACAGTGGGTATGCTGCGACAGTCATGTGAAAAGCAGTCATAAGTCACTTCTTTCAGTGCTGTTATAACTTTGAATGGTCACTAAACGAACTGTTGTCAAGGACTACCTGTATTAAGAGGAAATATAAAATGCAAACCTATCACATTGAATCCTTCCTGTAGCAATGGGAAAGTATATTTGTGTGATTAATCTGTTCTAGTTATGAGGTCCTCAAAAGCTACTATCCAAGACAGAGATGTGCACAAAATATTATTAATCTGATTCCCATTTGATTTTGTTGGGTTGATGTGTTAGCTATGCTAAAGCTAATATTGTTGGAAAAGCAACAACAACAACTTGCTCTGCAAGTCTGTTTTTTATGATTTTCTAGCAATCTTCATCACATTATATATACCAAAGACTCTTTGGATCAGGACCATCAGGGGACAAAGGAAAACTTAGCAGAACATCTAAAAGGCAACAAAGTTACCATCTATCCCTGAGAAGCCTATTAAGAGCAGCATATGAATTTGAGAATTCACCAGTTTCCCACATAATATTTATTACTATTACAATTGGCATGGTTATCAAGTTCAGTTATTTTGAAAGTGTGTCACTGTGTAAAACACTTGTTTGAGTCCAATTCAAAGAGAGGACAATAAATGCCAGCTGATATAGTCATTAGTTGATATTCCAAACTGCAGGACTTACTTGAGTGTAACACCAGCTCTCTGCAACAGGTCCACTTGACATCTCTGCTGGAGGAGGAGGACTTGGTACCCTTGACATCGCCACTTTGGAGGTCAGACAGGATTTCACAGGTTAAAGAAGTATGTGTATGTCATCTTCACCGATTGCCCAGGAAGGGGTGGGGGGGAGAGAAAGAGTTAAAATATGCAGCAATTCTGTTTGTTTCCACAGCAAGTTACTGAAGTTAGTTTATAGTGTTTCGATTGTGTTTAGTTTAGTTTAGTTTAGTTTAGTTTAGTTTAGTTTAGTTTAGTTTAGTTTAGTTTAGTTTAGTTTAGTTTAGTTTAGTTTAGTTTAGTTTAGTTTATTAGATTTATATACCGCCCTTCTCCTGACGGACTCAGGGCGGTGAACAGCCAAACATTAAAATACAAGCAATATAAAAGTTAAAAATAATCTAAAAACATAATTAAATCAAATTTTGGCTTCCCCAAATTTAAAACCCCTCCTAAAATTCACCCATTAAAATCTACATTAAGCCAGCCTGGCTTGCTGGAATAGAAAAGTCTTTAATGCCTTGCGGAAAGTGCAGAGGTCTGGGATTAATCGAATCCCCGGGGGTAACTCGTTCCAGAGGGCGGGAGCCCCCACAGAGAAGGCTCTCCCCCTGGGGGTCGCCAGTCGACATTGCCTGACCGACGGCACCCTGAGGAGGCCCTCTCTATGACAGCATATTGGCCGGTGGGAGATTATCGGTGGCAGAAGGTGGTCTCGTAAGTACCCGGGTCCTAAGCCATGGAGCGCTTTAAAGATGAGAACCAAGACCTTGAAGCGCACCCGGAAGACCACTGGGAGCCAGTGCAGCTCGCGCAGGAGAGGTGTCACATGGGAGCACCAAGTCGCCCCCATAATCACCCGCGCGGCCACATTCTGGACCAGTTGGAGCCTCCGGGTGGTCCTCAAGGGGAGCCCCATGTAGCGAGCATTACAGTAGTCCAGGCGAGAAGTGACCAGGGCATGAGTGACTGTGCATAAGGAGTCCCAATCCAGAAAGGGACGCAACTGGCGTATCAGGCGAACCTGATAAAAAGCCCCCCTGGCCACGGCCGTCATATGCTCTTCTAAAGACAGCCGTGGATCCAGGAGGACGCCCAAGTTACGAACCCTCTCTGTGGGGGGCAGAGACTCGCCCCCAATAGCCAGCGAAGGCATCAGCTGGCTATATCGGGACGCCGGCATCCACAGCAACTCGGTCTTGGAAGGATTGAGTCGGAGCCTGTTTCTCCCCATCCAGACCCGTACGGCCTTCAGAAACTGGGACATCACTTCGAGGGCATCATTGGGGTGATCCGGGGTGGAGATGTACAGCTGCGTATCGTCAGCATACAGATGACACTGCACCCCAAAACCACGGATGATCTCACCCAGCGGCTTCACATAAATGTTGAACAGGAGCGGCGAGAGGACCGACCCTTGCGGCACCCCGCAAGCAAGGCGCCTTGAGGTTGACCTCTGCCCCCCTGCCAACACGGACTGCAACCGGTCGGAGAGATAGGAGGAGAACCACCGCAACACGGTGCCTCCCACCCCCAATCCCTCCAGCCGGTGCAGCAAGATACCATGGTCGATGGTATCAAAAGCCGCTGAGAGGTCTAATAGGACCAGAACAGAGGAGCAACCCCTGTTCTGAGCCCTCCAGAGATCATCAACCAACGCGACCAATGCCGTCTCCGTGCTGTACCCAGGCCTGAAGCCGGACTGGAACGGATCTAGATAGACAGTGTCATCCAGGTACTGCGGGAACTGTCGCACAACCACACTCTCTACAACCTTCGCCAAGAAGGGAAGGTTGGAGGCCAGACGATAATTTCCCAAAACAGCCGGGTCCAGAGAAGGCTTCTTGAGGAGGGGTCTCACCACTGCCTCTTTCAAGGCAGGAGGCAAGAAACCCTCACTCAAAGAAGCATTTATAATCCTCTGGAGCCAGCCTTGTGTAACCTCCCGGGTAGCCAGCACTAGCCAGGAGGGACACGGGTCCAATAAACATGTGGTTGCGTTCAATCTCCCCAGGATCCTGTCCACGTCCTCGGGAGTCACAGGGTCAAATTCATCCCATACAACAGTCTCAAGACCTGCCCCAGACACCTCGCCGGAACCTACCCAGTCAGAGTCCAAGCCTTCCCGAATCTGAGCGATTTTATCGTGCAGATACTATACAAAATCCTCAGCCCGTCCCTGTAATATCTAATCACCACCTTCTTGCTGTGTTTTCGTTTGAAATGTACACTTCATTCTATATGTGCTATGATAGATTATTGCACTTAATGAAATACCATCAAAATCCGGTTGGCTGTTCCCCAGGCCTGGGAAAGTTAAGAACAAACATAGTTTTCCTCCAAATAATACCCTTTGAACTGGGGGCCAGGAGGTCAATTTCTAATCACAAAATTGAGAGGGAGACTATTTAAAGGAAAAGTGGCTCTAGAAAAATGAATGTGGAGTTCATGGATGGAGCCACCACCCATATTTTTCTCAATGCCTCACTCTTACTGAGGTAGGATCAGTGATGGCAACTTTTCTCCCCTTCCGTTATCAAATTCCCTACTAGTCCTTTACAAAATTCCCAACCTTCCATTATCAAATTCAGGATTATCTTCCTTTGTTGTAAGTACTTCCATGTTGTAAAACCATGGAAGGAGTGAAGACTCTGCAGTATTTACATACAGGTCAGTTTGCCTTTGCCTTAGAACTGAGGATATAAGAGGAGACCGGAAGTGTAGCAGCGAGACCAGCTGGAAAAATAGTGGGCTCCGATGAGCTCCGGGAGAATCCAGCAGGACAAACCACTGTTGGGGTGGGGTGGGGGTCTTCAGACTGGAAATGTCCTGTAGGGGTGGTGAAAAAGGAGAGGTGTCTCGGAAGACCAAGAGGAACAGGCAAGTTCCTCAAAAGGTCGGAGGCAGCTCTTGGGACCGGCGACGGGGGTTGCGGCCATTGTAAAAGCTGAGGCAACCGGTTTTTGTGCAGGAGTGGTGTTTGAACAGAGTGCTGGTACCGGGTGAGTGATTGGCCAACTCACAGGTAAAAGAAAATTTTGAATTGGATTAAAAGGTGTCCCGGAGCTGAAATGAGCGGCTAATTGGCATTTGGGAAATTCTATGGAGGGAGAAGAACAAAGAGGAGGCTAAAATACTAAAGCCCAAGAAAGTTTTTGTATCTGTAATTGGATTTGGAGAAATTAAAAATAATAAAAGAACCCAAGGAAAAGTATTTTTTATGTGGATTTAAATATTTTTGACAGCTTTGACATTTAATCGGTTTGAAAATATTGTGGATTTGAGAGGGACATCTGCTGGCTGAAAAAGAGTACTGCAAAATTTGCTGGAAAAAAGAAGAGAAAATACAGCTGTGACCTTGACTACTAAAAGATAATTTGGAAACTGTGAGAACTTTTAAGGAGTATCTGTCTTTCTACATTGCTTGGTTTCGATTCTCAATGGCTGTGGAAGATAACAAATCTTTAACTTGGAGTGGACTGGATAAATACTTAAATTGGACATTATTTGAAAACAAAAAGAGTGTTGTGGCTCCATTGCCTGAGCCTGTGTCATCGTCAGGAGAGGACTCCGAGAGTGAAAGGGAGGAATTGGCAAGACTTCCCTCTCCAGGACCCTCCTCTCTGGCAATGCCCCTGGAGGACACTGAAGGGCAAGAGATAGGCCCAGAGCCAAGCACATCCCCGCAGCCACAGGTGGACAGCGACGAGGGAGATAAGTGCTGGCTGGATCCTCTCCAGCGACGCAGGGAGAAACGTGCCCAACAGAAGGCACAGCGTGCTCGTGATTAGCTGACTCACTGGACCACACCCCACAGCCTATAAAAGAGAGTGAGTCAGCCTGCACTTTTGTGATGAACAAAAACAAATATTCCTGCATCTCAGCTTTGGCTATTCTGGACACTTGTGGTGTGTATTTTTCTGTTACGTTAATAAAGGTTTTGGCACGCAGCTCCTGGGATTGCTGCCAAGCTTCTTATCAGACTACTTGGTTGCCTGCCAGCTTATTTTAACCTCCGACTGTCTGAATTGGGTTTATTCCTGGGAGCGGGGACAGAACATCTTGTTCGTCACCCAAAAAAGTTAACCCATCGTTACCACAATGGATCCACAGCTGCAGCAACTTATCCAACAGTTGCAAGCTGACAACCAGCTCCTGCAGCAACAGGTCGGCCAGTTGACTGCGCAACTGACTGGGGGAAATGTGCCTGCAGCTGTTCCTCCTCCCACTCCTCCTCGTCGGAAAAGCCCTATCAGTGTGCCTGATAAATTCTCTGGGCAGCAGGAGATGTTTCCGGCTTTCATGGGACAATGCCAGCTGTTTATGGCACTGAGGCTGGAGGATTTTCCGGATGACCGGGCTCGGGTGGCGTTTGTTATCAACCTCCTCTCTGGCAATGCCGCCCGATGGGCCACGCCTCTGTTGCTGCAGAATAGCCCCTTGTTGGCAGACTATCAGGGCTTTTGGCAACATCTGAGGGTGATGTATGAGGATCCCCTGAAGACCCAGATGGCAGCCAGGCGCATCAAAGATCTCCGTCAAGGGAAGCGCCCCCTGCAGGAATATGTGGCTGAATTTCGGCTTCTGGGCCAGGACTCGGATTGGAATGATTCAGCGTTAAGGAACCTAGAGCACCTCACGATGGCCAGGAAGTTGAACCAGCGGCAGATCCGGTGGTCGTTGTTTTTTGCCCGATTCAACTTCCACGTGACATACATCCCCAGTGGCCACAACGTGAGGACGGACGCCTTGTCCCGCAAGCCGGAGTACTTCTCTCTGAAGGACTCCCTGCCTCCGCGGACGGTGCTGCCAGCGGAATCCTTGGCCGCAGCCCAGGAACCCATGGACTTGCGGGCTCAGGTGCAGGAAGCGTTTTCCGCCTCCACGGCCTGCCGGACAGAGTGATTTCCGACCGCGGGGCCCAATTCACGGCCCGCTTCTGGAAAAGCCTGATGGCCGTGTTGGAGGTGCAGGTGTGTCTGTCATCGGCGCACCATCTGGAGACTGACGGGGGGACGGAGAAGGTCATCGGCATCCTGGAGCAGTACCTCCGCTGCTACGTCAATCAGCAGCAGGACAACTGGGCCGAGTACCTTCCCCTGGCGGAGTTCGTCTTCAACAACTCCCAACACACCTCCACCCAGATGACCCCATTCCATGCCAACGTGGGATACCATCCACAGCTGTTCCCTCTGTCCCTCTCGGATTCCCCTGTTCCCGAGACCCAGGACTTCCTCTCGGAGCTGCAAGCAGTGCAGCAGCTGGTGCGTCGGCAGCTGATCCGGGCGAAGGAGGACTATAAGCGGGTCGCCGACCGCTCTCGACAGGCCACGCTGCTGGAGGTTGGGGATCGGGTGTGGCTGTCCACGAAACACCTCCCCACGGACCGGCCGGCGAAGAAGCTCGACCACTGTTTCATCGGGCCCTTCCCCATCGAGGCAGTCATCAGCCCGGTGGCCTACCGGTTGACCCTGCCACGGTCTATGCGGCTCCACCCTGTTTTCCATCGGTCCCTTCTGGTCCCTGAGGCTCCGCCGTGCCACCTCTGACGCCCGACGACACCTGCTCCCCCAACCACGGTCGCCGAGGACGGCTCCATGACGTACGAGGTGGACAGCATCTGGGACTCCTGTTGGCTGAAGGGCCGTTTCCAGTACCTGATTGCGTACGGGCCTGAGGATTTCTCTTGGGAGGATGCTTCCTCCGTTCATGCCCCTGACCTGGTACGGGCCTTCCATGAACAGTTCCCGTCCCGACCGCATCCCGACCGTCAGCGGCGGGGGAAGGGCCCTGCGGTGGGGGATAGTGTTGTGGCTCCGTTGCCTGAGCCTGTGTCATCGTCAGGAGAGGACTCCGAGAGTGAAAGGGAGGAATTGGCAAGACCTCCCTCTCCAGGACCCTCCTCTCTGGCAATGCCCCTGGAGGACACCGAAGGGCAAGAGATAGGCCCAGAGCCAAGCACATCCCCGCAGCCACAGGTGGACAGCGACGAGGGAGATAAGTGCTGGCTGGATCCTCGCCAGCGACGCAGGGAGGTGGGAGCTACCACAGAGAAGGCTCTCCCCCTGGGGATCGCCAGCCGGCATTGTCTGGCTGACGGTACCCTGAGGAGGCCCCTTCTGTGGGAGCGAACCGGCCGGTGGGAGGCAATTGGTGGCAGAAGGCGGTCCCGTAAGTACCCTGGTCCTAAACCATGGAGCGCTTTAAAGGTGATTACCAACACCTTGAAGCGCACCCGGAAGTCCACCGGCAACCAATGCAGCTCCCGCAGGAGAGGTGTCACATGGGAGCGCCCTGTCGCTCCCATAATCCCCCGTGCGGCCGCATTCTGCACCAGTTGGAGCCTCCGGGTGCACCCCAAAGGGAGCCCCATGTAGAGAGCATTACAATAGTCCAGGCGAGAAGTGACAAGTGCTTGAGTGACTGTGCATAAGGAGTCCCGATCTAGAAAGGGGCGCAACTGGCGTATCAGGCGAACCTGATAAAAAGCCCCCCTGGCCACGGCCGTCGTATGTTCCTCTAAAGACAGCCGTGGGTCCAGGAGGATGCCCAAGTTGCGTACCCTTTCCGTGGGGGCTAATGATTCGCCCCCAATAACCAGCGATGGTGTCAGCTGGCTATATCGGGACGCCGGCAGCCACAGCCACTCGGTCTTGGAGGGGTTGAGTCGAAGCCTGTTTCTCCCCATCCAGACCCGCACGGCTTCAAGGCACTGGGACATCACTTCCACGGCATCATTGGGATGGTCTGGGGTGGAGTTGTACAGCTGAGTATCATCAGCGTACTGATGGAACTCCACCCCAAAACCATGGATGATCTCACCCAGTGGCTTTACGTAAGTGTTGAACAGGAGAGGCGAGAGGACCGACCCTTGTGGCACCCCACACACTAGGCGCCTCGGGGTCGACCACTGCCCCCGTCAACACAGATTGCGACCGGTCGGAGAGATAGGAGGAGAACCACCACAAAAGGGTGCCCCCCACCCCCAATCCCTCCAACCGGCGCAACATGATACCATGGTTGATGGTATCAAAAGCCGCCGAGAGGTCTAACAGGACCAGGATAGAGGAATACCCCCTACCCTGAGCCCTCCAGAGATCGTTCACCAACGCGACCAATGCCGTTTCGATGCTGTACCCAGACCTGAAACCGGACTGGAGCGGGTCTAAATAGACAGCTTCATCCAGGTACTGGGGGAGCAACCGCGCCACCACACTCTCAACAACCTTCGCAAGGAAGCGAAGGTTGGAGACTGGAAGATAATTAGCCAAAACAGCTGGATCCAGAGAAGGCTTCTTGAGGAGAGGCCTCACCACCGCCTCCTTCAAGGTGGCCGGTAGGGTACCCTCGCTCAAAAAAGCATTAATAATCTCCTGGAGCCAGCCTCGTGTAAGCTCCCGAGAAGCCAGCACCAACCAGGAGGGACACGGGTCCAATAAACATGTGGTCGCATTCAATCTTCCCAGAATCCTGTCCACGTCCTCGGGAGCCACAGGATCAAACTCTGCCCAGATAACACTCTCAGGACCTGCCTCAGTCATCTCGTCTGAACTAACCCAGTCAGCGGCCAGATCTTCCCGAATCTGAGTTATGTTATCATCCAGATATTGAACAAAATCCTCAGCTCGTCCCTGTATTGTAAGAGATTAGGAATTAAGGGAGGATACTGTTTATGTATTAAGACGAAATTAAGATAAGACAAAGAAGTATGGAAAAAGAATATTATGGCTGAAATTGGAAACATATAAAATGGACTTGGGAAAAAAAAAGAACAATATGGCAGAAGATGAAATAACAAGATATGGTGAAAAATGATTAATTCATGATAAAGAACTATATGAAAGAGAGGAATATGGAAAAAATGGGAAGATTGGGATAGATTAAAAAGATTAATATATATAAAATGTATAAGATGTGACCGGGTCAACACTCTGTTCATAAAATATGTATGATGAAAGAAAAATTTTAATAAATCTTGTTTACAAAAAAAAGAACTGAGGAGATAAGAGGTTCACTAAGGCCACACAATGCAATCCATGAGCTGAGTGTCAACTCTCAAAACGACTCTAGCTGAAGCCATATTTTTCTTGCTTTGTTTCATAGTTGCCATACTTGGGGGGGGGGGGGGACTTATGGAATGTAGAATGTTTTCCTCCAATGTGCCAGACATAACAACAATAAGGCTCCTGAGAACCAAGGCTAAATCAGCGTGCGCTAGCAACGGCAGGAGGGAGTGCTGAGAAGTTCATCACCTGCTTGGTTGGCTAATGTGACCTGTGACACGAGGGGGGTGGACAGTATCTATTCTTTAATTATACCAAAAACACAGGAATTATTCAGTGTTGGTTTCACCTTTGACTGTGTTGATATGATGTATCCAATAAACTGGATTTTTGAGGAAGCCAAGGCCTCAGAGTCTTGAATTGGTTGGGAGCATTACTCAGAACCATGACACTGTTCCAGTTAACACTGTTGTTTCTTAACCAATTGGCTATCTATTCAAGCCACAAAAAAACTGTTGCAGCTTCTCATGACAGCTAAACAATTGAGGACTTCCGGTTGACATCGTGGCGGTATGTTCGAGGGAAAGTGGAGCTCCTTTTCCCACAATCGGTTTTGTCCTGCCCAGGGAGTCCCAAGGGGCTGAAAGTCATTCTGTAGAGGTGATGATAAAAGGGGGAACCCCTGCTGATCATGAGCACATGGCGGCTTATTTAATGTGAGGGAACTCTCCAAACCGGCAGGAGAAAGGCGAACCGCATTCGTGTGGATAACCTGAAGCCATTGACAACCGGGGAAGAAGCTGGCTGTGCTGTTTATGCACCAATTAACAGAGAGTTAACACCATGTTTTAGATCTGGGTGAGACTGTTTTTCTCTATTTCCCTGAATTGTATTTCCTGGAACTGATAGATCCCTAAAAGAAAAGAAAATCCCCCAGATGTGACTGGAGAAAGGAGGATTTGTCGTCGTCGTCCCCTCACCCCAGAGAAACAAAAGTGGCAGCAAATCTATCAGGGGTCTGGAATATAAAATACAGAATATAAAACCAAAACTAACATAAAAGATATTGTGTTGGCAAACTTTGATAATTGTTAAGTGATTTTTGAGAGTATTCTGGGTGATAATAACTTTAATCAATAACTTTAATTAATGATTCCTGTTTCATGTCTCTGAAGAGTTAACTGAAAGAAAGTGACACCCAGTGGCAGAAAGGAGGAAGTTTTTGAAATTCGTTGTGTCTAAAATAAAAGATTGGCTTGGAACCTAGACATATATCTCTGGCTAGTATTCTTTTTTTTTTATTGAAAAGTTTTATAAAAATACAAATATAAAAAAAAAATTATATAAACCCCTCCCCCCTTCAACCCCCCCATCCCTCCCCCCTTCAACCCCCCCTCCCCCCCCCCGACTTCCCAGAGTGAAATACAGGGTTTTTCTTTTTCCACAAAAAAGGTAAACTAATCATTAACCTATCCAATTTCTAATTTACAAACACCATCAAAATCTTAACTCCAATATAATAAAAAATTACAACTCTATAGTTCTTCTTCATTCATACGCAGCTTGATGTCTTCTTGTATGGTATTTATTCCAAATGTAATCAATCCATTTCCTCCACTCCAAAATGAATTTGCTGAGATTTTGGCCATCTCAGCTAAGTTCATTACTTTTACAATCCATTCTTCTACAGTGGGCAAAGAGTCTTTCTTCCAGTATTGTGCAACCAGCAGTCTAGCTGCTGTTATTAGATTTAAAATCAGCTTTGTCTCCAATAACGTACAATCATTTATGATACCCAATAAAAACAATTGTGGTGTAAATTCCAGCCTTTTTTTCAAAATATTTTGCATTACCCACCAAATCTTTATCCAAAACGCCTTGACCTTCTTACAGGTCCACCAAATATGAAAATAGGTTGCGTCTTCACAATCACACCGCCAGCATTTAGCTTGTACATTAGAATACATACATGACACCTTTTTTGGGTCTAAATGCCATCTATAAAACATCTTATAAAAGTTTTCTCTCAAATTTTGTGCTTGAGTAAATGTAACGTTTCTGACCCAAATCTTTTCCCATGTTTCCATCATTATTGGTTCTTGAAAGTTTCTAGCCCATTTAATCATACAGTCTTTAACCAACTCTGTTTCAGAATCTATCTCTAATAATACATTATATAATCTTTTAATATGCATAATACCCTGATCCCTAATTTGCTTTACCAAATTTTCTTCATTTTTCATAAGACCTATTTTTTGATCCTCCCTCCACCTTGCTTGAAGCTGACCATATTGAAACCAGGTATAAATTATCCCTTCCTTCTTCAAAACCTCTAACGATTTAAGTTGTAGTTTACCCCTTTCACTAAATAAAAGTTCTTTATATGTGATCACCTCCATCTTTTGTTCTATACTTATATTTTCTATTGCGTGTCTAGGATTTGCCCAAATAGGTATTTTGTAATCCAATTTATATTGATATTTCTTCCACACTCGCAACAAGGCATTTCTAAGTATAAGGCTTTTAAAAGTTTTATCTACTTTCTTTTCATACAATAAATAAGCATGCCATCCATAAAGTAAATCATATCCTTCTAGATTCAAAATTCTTTCCTCCGTTAAGTTAAACCAATCACTAATCTGAACTAATACCGAAGCTTCATAATATAGTCTTAAATTTGGCATTTTCAAACCACCTCTCTCCCGAGCATCTTGTATAATTTTTAATTTAACTCTAGGTTTTTTACCTGACCATATAAAAGTATTGAGACCTTTTTGCCATTCCCTCAGCTGTTCATCCTTCTTCAACACCGGTATCATTTGGAACAAAAATAAAAACTTAGGTAATACATTCATTTTAATTGCTGCTATTCTACCTAATAAAGATAATTGTAACTTTTTCCAATTCTCCATTTCTTTCTGCACTTTTCGCCATAAAACTTCATAGTTATTTTTAAATAGCTTCGTATTTGATCCAGCAATAATCACACCCAAATATTTAACCTTTTTAACTATTTCAAACCCCGATATTTGTTGAAGCTCTTCTCTTTGATCAAAAGACATATTTTTAGTCACTATCTTAGTCTTGTGTTGATTTATTTTAAATCCCGAGACTTTACCATATTGTTCTATCATTTCCAACATATATGAAACTGTATCTATAGGTTGCGTTAATGTAACAACTAAATCATCCGCAAACGCTCTCAATCTGTAGTCTTGCTGTCGACTCACTATTCCTTTAAGTCCTTTAGATTCACGTATCTTTTTCAACAAAATTTCCAAAGATAAAACAAACAATAAAGGGGATAATGGGCAACCCTGCCGCGTTCCCTTTTCTATCTTAAAACTATTCGTTAGACTTCCATTAATAATTATTTGTGCAGTTTGTTCTCTATATATTGCTCTAATTGAACTCATAAATTGCTCCCCAAATTGCATTTTATCTATTACTTTGAACAAAAATTGCCAATTCAATCTGTCAAAAGCTTTCTCTGCATCCAAAAAGAAAAAAGCTGCAGAAATCTGGTTATTTTTCTCCAAATATTCTACCAAATTTATTATTTGTCTCAAATTATATTTCATATATCTCCCTTTTATAAACCCTGATTGATCATTATGAATTGTTTGTTGCATAATTGGCATTAATCTATTTGCCAATACTTTAGCAAAAATCTTATAATCAGTATTTAAAAGTGAAATAGGTCTAAAACTTTCAGGTTTAACACAATTTTGATCTTCTTTAGGAATCAATGATATAAAAGCTGTTCTCCATGAGGGTGGGGTTTCTCCCCCAGATTGAATCTTATTAAAAAGCATCCTAAGCGGTTCTACCATTTCCATTTGCAAATTCTTATAATAAATAGCTGTCAGTCCATCCGTTCCCGGTGTTTTACCTACTTTTAACTGTTTAATTGCTAAAGTAATATCTTCAGAATTTATTGGTTGATTCAAACCTTCCCTTTGATCCAGAGTTAGTTCCTGGATATCAACCTCTCTAAGATATCTATCAATATCTTTACCTTGTATCAAATCTCCTGCATATGATTTCATGTAATATTCTAAAAAAACTTTTTAAATCAAGTTTTGTTGATAAACTTCTTTACCTTTATATTCCATTTTACTAATAATACGTGATCTTTGCTTTTTCCTTAACACATAAGCTAACCATCTACCTGGTTTGTTAGCATTACAAAATGTATTATGTTTAGCATATTGCAAGGTAGTTGCAACTTGATCAGCCATTAACATATTAAATTGCTGTCTTAATATACCTATTGCTTCTTTTACTCTTTTATCTCCTGGGTTATCAATTAACAATTGTTCTTTCTTCTTTATTTCTTCCTCAATATCTTTCCGTGTCTTTATCTGCTTTTGTCTATGTTTATTATTCATATGTATCAACACTCCCCTTATATAAGCCTTACTTGCATCCCAAACCATTTCCATAGAAGTACCTTTATACATATTGTTAACAAAAAACTCCTTCATATGTTTTTTTAAGTTCTTTCACATTTTCTTCATATCTAAATAAATTTTCATTTAATCTCCAAGACCTCCTTTCTCTTCTCTCCTGTTCTAATTCCAACCAAACTGGGCTATGATCAGCTAAAATCCTTGGAAATATCTTGACTTTCTTCACCCTGGAAAGGAAATCACTTGTTAGCAATATAAAATCAATCCTAGAAAAGGATTGATGTCTATCAGAGAAAAAGGTAAAATCTTTTTCATCTGGATTCCGTTCTCTCCAAACATCCCTTAATTCTAAATCATCCATAATTTCAAAAAAAGGTTTGGGTAATTTGGCACGTGAGGCAACTTTAGATGTAGTCTTCTTATCCTTGGAAATATCAATTACTCCATTCCAGTCACCCATTAAAATAATTGATTTATAATCCCATTGCGATATTTTGGTATGTAAAAATTTATAAAAGCTTTCTTGTTGCTGATTCGGTGCATAAATCCCAATCAAAAGCATTATTCCATTTTGAGTCTTTAATTCAATTGCCTTGGTCATCTGCCTCTATTAAATTTGCTGCCAAATTCTTTTTTATGTATACCACTATTCCATTCCTTTTTTCCGGAGATGATGCCACAAAGTGAGTCCCTAATTTTGAATTAATTAAATATTTCTGGTCTGTTGATCTAATATGTGTCTCTTGTAAGCATACAATATCATTGTTAAATTGTTTCAAATAATGATATATTTTCTTTCTCTTTTGTGGTGAGTTCAAACCATTGACATTCCAAGACAAAAATTTAACTGGCATTTTTGCCAGACTGAAGCCTATAGAGCATATCTTGAAGATCTTCTTTCACCTTGATCTTCGGTCTTGCCCCCCCCCCCCCCCCCACACACACACAGCTTCTGATTTTGGATCTGATTGTTGTTGTTGTTGTTTAGTGGTTGATCTTGTAACACGTTGTGCTCTCGGTTCCTCCAATTTTGAGAATTCAAGTGGCACTCCTTCCAGTTGGCTTAAAGGAAATGGAAGTGATGCTGATTCCGATTGATTCTGGTCATCTTGCTTCTTAGGTTCTCCAGCCACTGCCTCTGCATATGTTAAAGACTGTTGCTTTCCTTTTTCTGCTTTTTTATCATCTTCAGGGGGGTGTTCAACTTTCAGTACCCTACGATAGAATTCTCTTGCTTTCCCAACGTTGTTCAATCGATACCTCTCTCCAGCATAGTCCACTATTATGCCTGTTGGTACATCCCATCTGTACACTATTTGCTGTCTTCTCAACTCATCCACTAAGAAACCGAAATTCTTTCTGTCTCTCAGCATTTTAGGAGGAATCTCTTTCAGCACCTTAATTTCCTGTCCAGACACCTGTACTTTGTTGTTATAAGAGGCTTGCAGTACATCATTTCTAATTCTTCTGTCAGTAAAATAGATCACAACATCTCTTGGCAAATTTTTATTTCTTGCAATCCATGAGTTGACTCTATAGACTTTATCCATCTGGCCAATTATTTCATCCTTCTTCAACCCAACCACTGAGGCAATCACTTCACCACATTTCTCTCTTAAATTCTCCCGTCCATTCTCTTTCAGACCTCTCAGTCTCAAAGCAAACTCCATTGATCTGTATTGCATCATAGTAATATCACCTTCCAACCTCTCAGATTTGGTCTGGAGTTCTCCCATTTTACCCTCCAAATCTTGGGTAACCTCACTGATTTCTTCCACTCTCTCATCAAGCTGCACAAGATATTTGGATAGACCAGAAACAGCCAACATAATATCTTCTCTTATTTCATCATGTTTCTCTTCAACAATCTTTTTAATTTCTTTTCTAATTTCTTTTACATCTTTTAAGTCCTCCTCAAATTTCCCCATTCTCTATTCTATTTTAGCTGTTTGGGCAATCGCAATTTGCTTTATAAACTCCTTAAGTTCACTCATAGAATCCTCTTTACTTGATATCTCCCCCGGAAGTTGAGTCTTTTGTGGCACAGTAGAAACTGAAGGAGAAGCTCCTCCTGTTTTGGCTGATGCTGGCTTGGTCTGTTTAGAAGCCATTTTAATTTCCAAGAAACTTTTCTCCTCTTCACCCCACTTTGCAATTACTTAGTCTTAAATATCACCAAATCCAGTACAAATTATTTTAAATTGCTGCTCTCAATGTCTTTCCCAAGTTACTCTCTTCTGGCAGCTTGCTTTCTCTTTAAAAGTAGAAGAAAAAAAAAAGCCTTTTCAGTACTCACTTTCTCTTCTCAGCACAGTCCAGGTACTCTTAATTGGGCACTTCCTCTTTCAATTAAGCTCATTCAACGCAAAGTACACAGGAGTTAAGCTCTGTAACTTTGTTGCAAGCTCTCCTGTTTCCACTCTGTCTGCTGCAGGAATCATTTAAACTGTCAGTTTGCTAGCAGAGCTGGTTGCGACATCTAATGCTGCTTTTGCAGCAGCGCTTCGAGTCCGGAGATCGTTTCCCTGGGGAGCCCACCTTTCAAGCCCCTGGATTTGATCCCAGGGGCTTTTTTGGCGGCTCTACCTGCCGGAAACTTCTCTGCCCCCCTTCTTTTCCCGAAGAGGGGTCTGCAAAACCGCCGGACAGCTGTTTTTCGCTGTCAGGGGTGGTTTTACGGAAAACGAAGCCAGCGACCTAGGAGAAGGTCGTCAGCGATGTCCGCAGCGCCAACCGGAAGTCCTCCTGGCTAGTATTCTTAATGTCCTTGAAGACGGGGAAATCCCAGACTGGCAAAAAACAGCTGGTGTCAGAGAAAACAAGGCTTTTTGCTGCTTCCTGCCTGGTGGGATCTATCGACTGGATTGAAGCCTGCTGGCTACTTTGTGATTTACTACTTTGGATTACAAACATTGATTGATTTTGGTCATTCCATGTCAAGTGGTCTGGGGGTCCCTGCTCGACCATCACAGATTTCGATGAAATTTTGTGTGAACATGCACACATGTCCCCAATGATCATTGGTAAAGTGTTACATGTGCCGATGCAATACTTGCAGAGATATAGTCATTTGTTTGACCCCATACTGCAGCCTTCTACAGTATGACTCTGAGGTTCCAGCAACTTAATACATAATATCTCCGGCAATATTTTGTTGAGAGAAACAAAGCTTGGCCATCTTGTACAACTTTTTGTGCTCTATTAAACAAAATATTAAAAACATTCTCATGAGCAATCTCCATCTAGATAATTTGGAGCAAAGTTGGTCGAAAAAAGGTTACAGTTTGGCTTTTTATATCTCTAGAAGGAAAGGTATGATAAATGTGAAACTTTGTGCGTAATAACTTAGCAGCACAAGGTTTTCAAATATAAAATTTCATTCTCCTATTGCTTTCCAGTAGTTTACATATTGAGTGTAAAGTTGATGTTTTTTGTAAAAACGCCCAAAATAGGGTATTTTCAGCCTGCTTTTACAAAAAAAGACTTTCTGGAAACTCTGTTACATCATTATCATTAGAAAGAACCCACCATTCCTGCCGTCCAGGTTGCCTGCCTTCACTGCCGCAGCCCTGAGCGGCCTGTGAGTGACTCCTGAGCACCTCCAGCTTGCCTGCCTTCACCGCTGCAGCCCAACTGAGCGGCCCTGAGTGGCCTGCAAGCCACTCCTGAATCTGCCTGCCTCCCATATGACCCAGCCAGCTTGCCTGCCTTCACCTAATTTTGGGTAAGTTGCTCTTTTTTTTTTCATTAAGCATAAAAAATTCAATATCTACATGGTGTGTTGTCTGGCTGCAGTTAATTTTGTGTGTTTGCTTGGAAGCAAATTTTATGTTATGAGTCTATAGCTTTTATATTTGTTCTCCCTTTGAAATTTGTGTAGCTGAGCTTGATGAGATTTTGTGTGTTTCTGTAGTGAGTGTGATTGTTTTTTGACCTGCCTTGATGGTTTTTAATTCTGTGGTTTTGTCTTTCATGTCCTGAGGGGTAATCTTGTCTGAGAGGAGGAAGAGGGAAGTTCTGGTGTGCTTTAGTAATTCATTCTTAGTCTGATTTCTTAAATATTTTCAGGATCTACTCATTGTTATTTCTATTAATATCTTCTGGAATTTTTCCTTCCAATCTATTTGTTATTCTTAGCGATTAGCATTCCAATTAGCTCAGGTTTACTTCTGGGGTATGTCTTTCAAAGGGGAAAAACTGGTTTTATCTGCAGTCTTTTGGAGGAAAACTGTTTTTATTCTTTTGGTGTTTTCCTGGCACTGTCCTAGTTTTGAAGAGGGGGGTGGGTGTATGCTCCCTATAACTTCCTACACATTAATAATGATCACCAGGGTGGATAAAGATCAATGATTTTTTAAAAAAATCAAAAAAATCAGATTTTTTTATTTTAATCGGATTTTTTTGATTTAAATCAGATTTTTTTAAATAAAATGCTTTCTGAGGAAAATATATTACCATCCAAAGGTTATTCCATCATGAAATAAAGATTAGTTTTTTAATTATGTAGAATAAGGCTGTATATGTTTAATTTTTTTGGTAAATAAATTCCATTAATCCATTCACAATGTCATGCTTTTCCAGAGGTTTTTGTAAGATTATTGGGCAGTTTCTCTGCCTACAAGATATTATCACAGGTGCTTTGTTTACTTTTGCAGTTCTCAAAACTGAATTTGACTCAGCAGAGATCACATGCCTCTTCTTCACAGCAAAAATGTTATAACATGAGTTGAGAAAAAGACCTTAATCCTATTGTTCTACAAACCTATGAATACAGAATCAACCCCCTCAGTGCTAAATTTCAAGAAGTTCAGTGAATAGAATAGAAAGAATATTTTTTCTGATTGTTTGGAGTGGAATAGATCTGCACAAGAAGAAAGTGAAACTAAGTGTGAGGAGGAAGGGGCAAGCAGACAAGCAGTACAAAATGAAAGTGAAACTTTCTGAGCACAATACTGCACAGCCACAGACAGACAAGTCTTTGGATCTTTTTGTGTGTATGACCTGCGGTTTATCACATTCTTTCCTTGGAGGAAAAAACTTATAATGGCAGCAGGCCGTAAAAGAGACCCAGTTTGGCAATATTTTAATGAAGTTCCTTTACCTATCGGTAAGGCAGGCATGTGTGCAAACTGCAAACACTGCAACAAAGAAATGCAAGGCCTGGTGGCCCAAATGAGGCAACATCATGAGAAGTGCTGTGATGAAGATGACCAAAGAAACACATTTGAACAGGCAGGACCTTCAGGTTGGTAAACATTTTTATTGAATCATATTTCTAAAGACTGCCTTGAACTGTCATATTTGAGCAAAATTATATTTCTTATTATTACTGCATGTTACTGTCATTTGGTACAGTTATGAAGAAAAGCAAATATTCCTTTTGGGGCAGTGCTGTGTACAATAAGCAGAAATTGTATAAACAATAAAATAACAGCATTGACCTTTTTTTTAGGGGAATTCATGGATTCTGGAAACTATCCACCTTCAAGATCACCATCCTCCTGTTCTACAGTTTCAGAGTTATCCATCCAGGATAGTGCTTCATTAGCATCATCATCATCAGACACCCACGGCCACATACCACTATCACCTAAAAGAAAGAAAAAAACCCTTCCCTCCTGGAACCACCATAGATAAGTTTGTGATAAAAACTAGCAGATTGGAAAAAGAGTTAATTGATGAAAAAATTGCCCAGTTTGTTTATGCAACGAACTCTTCTTTCCGTCTGACTGAGAATGAACATTGGATCTTACCTGAATGTTCGATCTATGTGCGCTGCAGGAGAGTCCAAGCAATGGGTTCAACTTTAGTTTGGTTGGCCAGAGACTGGGTTGAATTTGCCTAGCCACGCCTCTTTCTCTCATGAGCCTTCAGTGTTTCAACGAAGAGGTCTGTAGAAGACGTAGCAATGATGATAGAATAACATCCACTATAACTAGGTGTTGGATGCTGGACCACTACATTAGGGCGGGGTTGGACTCTCCTGCAGCGCACATAGATCGAACATTCAGGTAAGATCCAATGTTCAATCTCCTGTGCACTGCTTGGAGAGTCCAAGCAATGGGATATACCCAAGCTAAGTATCCCTAGGGCGGGAGTCCGAGAGGTCCAGGTGTCATTCGCCCGGTAGAACCTGCTGCAGGACTCTTTTGCCAAACGAAGCCTCGGCTGAGGCGAAAACATCCAACTTGTAATTTCTGATAAAGGTAGTGGGAGAAGCCCAAGTTGCAGCCCTGCAGATCTCCAATATGGAAGCCTGAGTAGCCCAGGCTGCCGTGGTGGCAGCACTATGAGTTGAATGCGCAGTGATGTTTCTAGGCACTGGAGTAGCTTGGTGTTCATAAGCCATTGCGATGCAAGCTTTGATCCATCTCACAATTGTAGATGGGGTAACTTTCTTCCCCATGGTAGTAGGCTGGAATGATACAAATAGTGATTCAGACTTTCTGAATGAAGCGGTCCTATCAATGTATTTGTGAAGTGCCCTACGAACGTCGAGCGTGTGCCAACGTCGTTCTCTAGGATGTGCTGGATCAGGGCAAAAGTTAGGTAAAACCACCTCCTGTGCCCTGTGAAACCAAGAATTGACTTTTGGTACGAAAGTCGGGTCCAACCTGAGGACCACCCTGTCGGAGTGAAAGATGCATAGATCTCTATGTACCGACAGTGCCGCCAGTTCGGAAATCCTCCGTGCAGATGTGATTACTATCAAGAAGGCGACCTTGAAGGTAAGTAGCCTGAGGCTGGCAGATCCTAAAGGCTCGAATGGAGCAGACGTGAGCGCTTGTAGGACTAGGGGCAAGTCCCAGGAAGGATACCTATGGACTGGAGGAGGCCGTAAGTTAGCAACCCCTCGAAGAAAACTTCTCACCTTGGGGTGTTGAGAGAGAGGAATAGGACCCTCTCCATGTAGAATAGTTGCTAAGGCTGCCACTTGTCTGCGGAGCCTGTTGGCAGTAAGTCCCCGTTTGAATCCTGAGTGCAGGAAACTCAAGACGTCCAGAAGGGAAGCTGCCCTGGGAGGAATGTGCAATTTTTGACACCAGCTAGAGAATGTTGACCAAGTGGCATCGTAAATCCTGGTGGTAGATGGACGACGGGAGGCCTGGATGATGGTAATGACTTCGCTTGAGAATCTGGAGTCCCTCAGGATTTCCCGCTCAATCGCCAGATGGCCAGTTGGAGCCACTGGGGCTCGGGATGCTGAACTGCCCCCTGGCTCAGGACAATCCTGTCTGGTGGAATCCTCCACGGGCGAGACACTGACAGAGACACTAGGTCCGCAAACCATACCCTTCTGGGCCAGTGCGGACTCACCAACAGAATTTCTGCCTGCTCGTCCAGAAGCTTCCGGATGGCCCTCGGTAGTAGAGGTGTTGGAGGGAATGCATATAGGAGGCTTCGAGGCCAGGGCGCCCGAAGGGCATCTGAAATCTGGAAACGAACCGTGGTAAGTGAGTGTTCTTTGGGGTTGCAAACAGATCCACGCATGGTTGGCCGAACCTGGTCGTCAGTTGGTGAAACAGGTCTGGATGGAGACGCCACTCAGAGTGGTCAACGGTTGTTCGACTCAACCAGTCCGCCTGTTCGTTGTGTGCGCCTGAGATATGTTCCGCCTGGAGGGAGAGCAGGTGTGATTCCGCCCAGAGGCCAAGGCTCGCTGCTGCGGACATCAGGTCCTTGGACCGGGTGCTTCCCTGCCTGTTCACGTGTGCCTTGGCGGTGACATTGTCGGTTAACAGCAACACGTGACAGTTGGTTAGCAAGAGGTGGAAATGACGGAGAGCTAGATGGGCAGCTCTGAGTTCCAACCAATTTATGTCGTGTAAGAGATCCTGTGGTGACCATCTGCCCTCTGCCATCTGGGAACCCAGGTGAGCCCCCCAGCCAAATAGACTGGCATCTGAAGTCAGTGTTAGACATGGCAGTTCCTTGAAGAGGCAGCCTTTCTCCAGGGAAGGTGACATCCACCAATTCAGAGAATGGAGAACTTTTGGGGGCACTCTGACTCTTGTTGTGGAGTGACTGATGCCTGCTCGTTGGCTCGGTAGGAGGAACCATTGTAAGGTTTGGGAATGTAATCTTGCCCAAGGAACTATGGCCAGACATGAAATCATTTTCCCTAACAACTGGGACAATACTGCGAGGGAGACAGTCCTGGCTGACCTGACCCGATGTATTAAGGCCCGTATGCTGACTAGACGTTCTGGTGATAGAAAGACCTGACAACTGACTGTGTCTATCCGGGCACCTAAATGAAGGATAGAATGGGATGGAATTAACTGGCTCTTTCTAGATTTACTGAAAACCCATGAAGTTGCAGAGCCTGAATAGTCTCTGACAAATCCTGTCTTGCCTGCCTGATGGATGAAGATTGAATCAAAATGTCGTCTAGGTAACATTGAAGTCTGATTCGGCGAGCCCGCAGATGGGCTGCCACCACGTCCAGGAGCTTTGTGAATGTCCTGGGGGCAGAGAACAGGCCGAATGGAAGGGCCCTGTATTGGAAGTGTTGCCCTGCATAACAGAATCTGAGATATTTCCTGTGTGAAATCCAAATTGGTATGTGCAGGTAGGCTTCTTTTAGATCTATGGATGTAAGCAGATCCCCCTGTCTGATGCAATTTAGAATAGAAGTTAAGGATTGCATCTTGAATCTCTTGTATTTGATGTGTTTGTTGAGTCTTTTTAGATCCAGTATTCCCCTGCAACCCCCTGATTTCTTGGGAACCAGAAAAAGGATTGAATAGAAACCGAGACCCTTCTGCGAGACAGGCACCGGTTCTATTGCCTGGATGGAAAGTAGATGAAGGATCTCGGCTTCCATCAGAGACCTCTTGGTGGCATCTCTGGGAAGAGTGCAAGAGATGAATCTCCTTGGAAGGAGGGATGAAAACTCCAATGTGAGACCGAGCCGGACAGTTTGCAGAGCCCAGGCGTCGGTTGTGATGAGCTCCCATAGGGCTGAGAACCTCATGAGGCGGCCTCCAATGGGAACCTGTGACTGGGAGTCATTTGGACCTGCGGCAAGGTCTACCGCCGGCCCCTCAAAAGGGTCTCCTAGACTGGGGTTGTCTAGACCTGTCCCTGAACTGAGCTCTATCCTGGGATCGGTCTGAAGATGGGGGGTAAGTCCTCTGATAGGTTGGGGCGGAGTAACCGCCCTCCACCCCACGAAAGGACTGCCTGCGATAATATGGAGAGTATCTCCTGTCGGTCCTCCTGTGAGACAGGGGAAGTACCTTCCTTTTATCCTTGGTCTCTACCAAAATGGGATCTAAAACATCACCAAACAAATTATTGCCCTGAAAGGGAGCAGACGCCAATTTCCATTTGGATTTCATATTGGCTTGCCAATGGCGAAGCCATAACAATCGTCTGGAAGTCACATTAGAAGCCAGGGCCCTGGAAGCGAATTTAGCCGCATTAAGGGTTGCATCAGCAGAGTATTCTGCTGCAGCAATTAATTTGTTGATGTCCTGGTGTAATCTGACATCTCCAGGGGAAGCCCTTGCCTGCATTTGGTGTAGCCACAGAAGGGAGGTTCTATTAAAGAAAGAAGCTGCCGTGGCTGATTTGATCACCCAGGCAGCTGCTTGATGTGTCTTACAAACTGACATCTCAGCTTTCCTATCCTCGGTCTTCAGCCCCTCTGCAGAGTCTGAGGGGAGAATATTGGAAGATGCTAGATTGGCAAAGGGAGTATCCATTGTAGGCAACTTAAGCATGTCCTCTACCTCCTGTTCTACAGTGTACATCTTTTTGTCTAATCCGCTGGGATTAGACAAGGACCCAGGTTGAAGCCATTGCTTCTTGATAATGTCTATGAATAATCTGGGAGAAGGAACAGCGTCCTGGGTAGTGACCGGTTCTGTAAATAATCGAGCATGGGGAGCATGGGGATCCTGCTCAGCTGACCAGTCAGATGCCCCAGCCACAACCCCTAGATTAGCAGTGGTTTTGGCCTTGAACATGGCCTTGAACAAGGTCTTGAACATGCTAGGGTTGAAAAGGCCAGTGAAGGCTGGTTTGTCTGGAGATCTGCCTTCATCTTCAGAAAGATCATGATCTGCGAATTCTTTCTCCTCCCCAGTATAAGACCATTCACTGCCCTGAGACTCATGAGGTGAGTGAGGGGCCCGGGAATAAACCCTATCCTGGTGGGCCTGGTGAAGATTGGAAGTGGTACCAGCTGAGGCGGGAGCAGGGATGCCCCTCCTAAGGAGGGCAGAGTCTATGCCCTGTGCAATGGTCTGAGCTAACATCTGGCAGAGTTCCTGGGAAAGAACAGGGTCCTGATTTACATCAGGGGGTAGGGGTGAAGGTAGCTGAGGGAGCTGACCTCCTAGGTAATGGAATGACTCCCTGGTCAGATGAGGCCAGTTCTGATATGGGAATAACCTCCTCAGCGGTTTCAATTAATTCAGTGGGAGGATCCGTGGTAATATCTGAAGACCAATTCAGTCTATCTTCGTTTGAAACAGAAGGAGAAGTATCCTGAATTGGAGGAATATTGGGCTCTGGGTGAACAATGACAAGGCCTAGGCCTGAGGAGGCTTCTGCCTGCTTTTTTTGCCTTTGCAAATTGTTTCTCTAAAGCTTTTTGCCTTCTTTCTGCATCCTTATCAACAGCTGTGGAAGAAGAGGCCTTGGATCTGGTGGAAGGCCCAGGCTTAGCCCCAATTGCCTTACTGTGATCTGAAGACATAGCTTTCTTAGAAGCAGAAGAATGGGATGCAGTATTTTTGGAGTGAGAGGAGCTGCGATCCGCCATCTTGGAATGACAAGAGAAAAACAATTCAATCAGAAAGGCTTACTAGGGCAATGTATTATGATAATGATATTATTACTCACTCCTGTATTGGTAAATATGGTGCCAAACTGACACAACAGTTTGTAATGCAATTTTCCACTGCTGTTAGGTATTAGGCGTGAGACTGATCAATGACCAGCTCTAATAACGCTATGAGAAAAAGCAGCAGTATTCAAATGGTGCGGGACAGACACAACAGTCCCCAAACCACAAAGGCAATTAGCAGTAAATCAGCCAGAAATGCTAGGCCCGATCGCCAAACTCACGTGGCTCTTTGCTGTGGCTCTTTGCTGTGTTTTCCGGTAGAGAAAGACTGCAATTACTATCCCTTTGCTTTTGCTGCATTTCTGAGCTGAAAGGAGCCTAATTAGCCTTTAAAAGGATTGCCTCCACTGTGCTGTTAATGGCGGCAATTAGGATCAGCCCCTGAGGCAAGAGATTAGCTCCAGAGCTAATTAGCTCCACGGAGCTCCTGGTAAAACTCCTCAAGCTCTTAGAATTAAAGTCAAGGGAATCAAAGGGAGAAAGAGAGCTTCTTCTGTGGCTGGCAGAATATTTTAAATGACTTTAAGAATTTTTCTAAAATGGAGAAATTTAAAGCAAGTCTCTTTAGGCCGACTGAGTTGAAACACTGAAGGCTCATGGGAGAAAGAGGCGTGGCTAGGCAAATTCAACCCAGTCTCTGGCCAACCAAACTAAAGTTGAACACATCGCTTGGACTCTCCAAGCAGCGCACAGGAGATCCCACATTTCATTAATATGGTTCAGTCACTGAGACCAGGATACAGTCCACCCAGCAGAGCAGATGTTGCAGGGAAAGTGCTGGATAAAGTGTATGACAGAAATGGAGCAATGTGCAACAGATCTGGAGGGTAGAATTGTTAACCTAAGTATTGATGGGTGGAGTAATGTCCACAATGATCCTATTGTATGTGCTTGTATAACAACAGAAAAAGGGAAAGTCTTCCTTGCACAAACAATTGATACGTCAGGAAATGCACACACAGCAGAATACTTACAAGAAGTGGCAGTAAAAGCTATAATAACATGTGAACAAAAATTCAAATGTCTAGTACGCAGTTTGGTCACAGACAATGCTGCAAATGTATCCAAGATGAGAAGAAATTTAGAAGAGCAAGAAGGGAATACAAAGCTAATAACATATGGTTGCAGTGCTCATTTGCTGCACCTCTTAGCCAAAGACTTAAGTGTTCCAGAAATAAAGACTAATGTTGTTGAAATTGCTAAATACTTCCCTAACAATCATTTTGCTGCAGCAGCTCTGAAAAGGATGGGTGGAACCAAGCTAACGCTCCCACAAGATGTTAGATGGAACTCTGTGGTGGACTGTTTTGAGCAGTATATCAAGAACTGGCCTATTCTGATGACAGTTTGTGAAGAAAATCGAGATATAATAGATGGCACTGTCACGGCCAAAATCCTCAACATTGGGCTTAAGAGAAATGTTGAACATATGCTGAGCATCCTGAAACCCATCTCTGAAGCTTTAAACAAAATACAGAAAAATAGCTGTTTTATTGCTGATGCTGTTGAAATTTGGAAGGAACTGAGTGAACACTTAAAAACAGAACTACACATGGACAGAATTAAATTACAAGCATTAAAAAAACGAATGGGACAAGTACTGTCTCCAGCTCATTTTTGGCAAATATTGTCAATATCCAGTATCAGGGTCAAAACCTGAGTGCTGAGGAAGAGGAGTTAGCTATGACATGGGTATCCAGCAATCATCCATCTGTACTGCCAACTATAATAATCGTCAAAGCTAAGGGGGAACCATTCAAGAAATATATGTTTGCTGAAGATATTTTAAAGAAAGTCACACCAGTGAACTGGTGGAAGTCACTTAAGCACTTGGATTTAGAGACTGTTCAAGTAATGATTTCACTTTTAACAGCAGTAGCTTCTTCTGCAGGCGTTGAAAGAATATTCTCTTCCTTCGGACTCATTCATTCTAAATTGAGAAATCGTTTGGGACCCGATAAAGCAGGAAAGCATGTTTTTCTTCTCCAGATTATGAACAAAGAAGATGAAGATGACAAGTGAGCTACAGAGGACAGTATTTAAGATTTTCATGTGTAGGCTGGGCTGACAGTCTAAGTTTCTTAAAATATATATATTTTGTTTAGCCAAATTAGTTAACAAACATGGATGTTTGTTTAAGCAAATAACATATGCTGTAATGTTATTGTTTCAGTTGAATAAATCTATTTAAATTGTTATTATTAAGGTAATGATTATTTTTCGCCTTCCTAAGTACAACAGAAAAGTTGTCCAAATATGAATGATTAACCTATTAAACTGGGGATAAAAAAACTAATATGAAAAGTTGTTATTCTAAAAATCTTCATCTACTTGCGTATTAAAGTTATACCAGCAAGAATTAGTCTTTATGTAGAAAACTATGATTTAAATCAAGCCTTACTGACCAGTGATTTAAATCGTGATTTAAATTAGTTTCATTTAAATCAAATCCACCCTGATGATCACATACTAATATTTGTTTATCCATTTTAGTGAACTTTCCTTATATAATTGTTTTCTTTTATACTTTAGATTTCTAACTTGTTTCTGTTAGTTAGTCATTGATAAAACAAATCCCACGTTAAAAAGTATTTGAAGCCTTCTCCTTAATTTTAAGTGTTAATCTATTAATTTCTGCACATTCTAATACTTTTTAAATTACATTTTCATCTATAGGGATCTCTTCGTTTTTCCACTGTTGTGCAAACACAATTCTAGAAGTTGTTAACATGTTTAAAATTAAATACGTATTCCCTTTTAAATACCCAACAAAAATATTTCTGGTTTTAAATCTATATGTTGTTTTACCATTTTTTCCAACCATGACACTACTAACTCTTGAATAGCTGCTTGACTTGAGTAAAAGCTGAGCCCAATACTGAACCTAATTCATATATTCCTGTTTTTTGAACTGAGGAATAAATTTCAGAAAAAGAATTCAGTACTGCTCTGTGAATGTGTACTGATGAAATTAATCCTTCTTGATCTAACTTCTTAGATGATTTTGTACTTTATCTTTTTTGGGCAAACCCATTTTGTTGGACCCCAATCCTGAGTTAAAAATTTACCACACTAGTGAGGTCATTCTAGTTGCAAAGCAAATGCTAAAGTATGCATTCATAAAGATAAAATAATGTGAATCCTAGGAAAACAAGCAGTTGCTGAAATAAAATGAACAGTGCCACCAGGCTGGAATGCTGAAAAAAGCTTCAGTACATTTTTAAGATGAAATGTCTAAAACGTTTAGGTGACTAAACATGGCTTCCCCTGGCTTCTCACTCTCTGCTATAGAGAGAGCATTCCATTAGGGACTGTTGGTCCAGGTAAGATCTGGGCTAATGTAAGGTAGTCTTAGCTAGGAAAGATTTTTGAGGCAATACTGGCACACAGTAACAAACTCCCTTGGTTTGGTAATTGTAGTTCCATTTTAAGTGTTTATTTTTCAATCATTGATTGTATTTATGAAAATATCAGCCATTCTTTACATCTTTTTGCATGTCATTCTTAAATCCGCTTTCAGCTCAGTCTCAGTCTTGTCTGGCAAAACTTGTTCCTCTTCCATAACATCTTTTAAACACTAACTATCTATAGTTTCAGACACTAAGAGTAACTAAATATTACTGATCTCTGCTCCTTGACAGCTTTCCTCGCTTGCCAGCCTTCACCACTCACTTAATTTTTGGCAAGTTGCTCTGTCCAGGGACTGTGTGACACACACACACCCTCCTCCACCCATGCTCTGACAGCAAGAGCAATCAACCCATGGAACAGAAGTTGCATTCAGAAGTTGTGGGAGCTTCATCACTGGAGGCTTTCAAGAAGAGACTGGACTGCCCTCTGTCAGAAGTGATGTAGGGTCTCCTGCTTAGGCAGGGCAGGGGTTGGACTACATGACCTACAGAACGGACCTGTTAATCTGGGAAAACAAGGAAAGGGAGGAATGAGCCCAGTAGTAGACCCAGAGTTGGAAGGGACCGTGGAAGTGTTTTAGTTCAACCTCCTGCTCAGGCAGGAAACCCTATACCATTTCAGACAATTTGTGTATTACAAACTGTTCACAGCAATGGATGAAAAGAATGTACACTGTTGGGTGAAAACAGAGATCCCTTCCATTACCTGTAGTCCTCAACTTACAACCACAATCAAGTCCAAAGTACAATATTGTTTTATTTCTTTTGCAGTAGTAGCCTTTAACAGGATGAAAAGGCAACAGAGTTTGACCACTTTTTTCAGCAAGAAACCAAGATCGAAACCAGATACAACAGAATTGGCTTTGGATGATCGAAAACCGTCACAAGCACCACCACTTGAACTTGGAGAAAGCAGCAAGTCAATTATTGGTGACTCTGAAATTGAAAGTAATCTTCCTGACTGCTGGACATTGCAACAGTATAACAACTTTAAAGAAAAATATGAGGGACTGGTAATTTTGAACAAAAAGTTAGGTTGTATGTATTGTGCAAAACATGACTTCACAAAAGACAAAAGTGTTCATGTGTCCAAAGAATAGAAACATTTCCAGATTGAGGCAGCAGGGAAAAATAAAGAGGTACAACAAGCTTGTCTAAGAAAAAAATGAAAGAACATTTTTCATCAAAAGCTTATACCATTTGCAGAGAGAACTTAAAACAAGGGGAGCAGGATGCTATAACAAAAGGAATAGATAAGATAACTGAAAAATATTTAGGTACCACTTGTAGAATATTCAATACAGTTTACAGCCTGGCACAAAGATGTAAACCATTTTCAGACATAGAAGATGCGATAGAATTGCAAATTAAAAATGGACTAGATATGGGAATAGGATTGCATTCATGTGCAACTTAAGTGAAAATAGTTGATTTCATTGCAAAAGAAATTAAAAATAAATTGTTTACTAAAATTATTGAAAATAATCTGGAAATATATTTATTGATGAAGCCTCAACGCTATCATGCAAACCAGTTGTGGTAGTTTTCGTAAAAGTTGAGGATTCAGTTACTTCACCAACAATTTTTGTTGAGCTTGTTGAATTGGAAAAACAAGATGCAGAGACAATATGTTCTTCAGTAATGGAAAGTTTAAATAATGTTGGGTTTACTATGGACTATCTACAAAAAAATTTAATAGCATTTTGCTCTGATTTGCTCTGTGTTATGCTTGGGAGAAAATCTGGAGTGAGCACTAGAATAGCAAAAGAGTTTCCAAACATCATAATATGGCACTGCTTAAACCATTGCCTCCAACTTGTTTTAGATGATTCGATAAAGGAAATAAAGCAACTAAATCATTTTAAAATATTTATTGACAAGATATACACTATTTTTCATAAATCCAATAAGAGCCAAATGGAACTTAACAAAATATCTGAACAACTTGGAATTTAAATTATAAAGATTGGTAGAGTTTTGGGACCAAAATGGGCTGCCTGTAGTTTAAGGTTAACCCTAGCTGTGTGGCGTGCTTATCCAGCACTATATCAGTATTTTCATTCAAATGAAAAATACTCAGGTATGGCTGCCTGTCTTGAAAATATATATTTTATAATTGATTTAGCATTGATGATTGATATTCTAAATGAAATTTATCTTCTTTCAAATGCACTACAAGCAAGAAATACAGACATCATAAAGGCTGAAAAACTTGTGCTGAGATCAATTAAAGCATTTGAAATGCTTAGAAAAAACTACAAAAAAAAGTTGATGGATTAATTACTTCAGAAACCTTCAAAAAAATAAAATTTGTAGAAAATCATTGATTTGTTGGACTTCCTCGGGAAAGACTTTTAGAAAGAATCATAACAAATTTGAAGAAAAGACTAATGGATTATGAACGTTTAAAAACAGGTAGCCAATTTCAAGACACGAATAAATTACAATTTCTCAATGTTTTGGAGCCAGATTAGTGGAATATTGAAGTAGTAGTTCCATGGAAAGCAGCTGAAGAACAATTGCTCCTATTTAGTGACCCTTTCAATTACAAAATTAATATTAACTATTATCGAGATTTTGTAGAAAATGTTTTAAAAGATTCCCAGAAATATGCAATTCCTGACAGTATTCAAAAAGCTAAAAATATTGTCAGAACAATTGCTGTAAATTCAGCAGAAGCGGAAAGCTTTTTTCAGAAATGAACATCATATGTTCAGAGAAGAGGAGTTGCCTGTTTCCAACATAACAAACCTAATGACCATTAGTGTAATTGGCCTACCTCTAAAAGAATGGGACCCTATTCCTACAGTCAAAAAATGGTTGAGAGCACATCACACAGCCGATAATACTCGCATAAAAGTGAAGTGAGGACGCCAATGAAACATCAATTTGGAAATACTTTAAAGCTTTAAAGCTTAATAATACTTTTATTGTTCTTATGTAAGTATTTGTGTACCTCTTTTATTGTTTTGTGTACTTCTTTTATTCTTATTTAAGTAGTAAATGCATGAAATAATAAACTACCTTTTGGTATATCTTTTTGTAGGTCATTAGGGCAAAGAAGTGATGTCGACTTGAGCACGCCCACCCAGTCACATGACCACCCAGCCACATGCCCGCCCAGCCACATGCCCACCCAGCAACATGACCACCAAGCCATGCCCACCAAGCCATGCCCACAGAACCAGTAGGTAAAAAACTTCTGACCGGTCCTTGCACTTTTGACCGGTCTTCACACTTATGACCATCCTAACATTTATGCCCATTGCAGCATTCTTAACAACCGTGTCACTCATTTCACAACTGCAGTGCTTCATGTGACTGGGTGGGCGTGGCCAGGTGGTCATGTGGCATCACTTCTTTGCCCTAATGAGAGTTTGCTGCAATGGTCGTAAGTGTGAAAAATGGTCATAAGTCACTTTTTTTCAGTGCCATTGTAACTGTTGTAAATCTACCTGTACAAAAATACAAACAGCTTCTTTGCTTGCAAAAAGCTGCCCTAAATACCAATCATTAGATTAGAAGTACCTGCAAACTGGAGTTACAAATCAGGCAGGGTGGCAGAGCACCTTGAGGAATTAAAATAGTTAAAATGCAATTATAACTATCAGCAGCCAACTCTTGCTCATAAAGTGAAACCCTTTAGCAGAGAGGTCATTTAAGCTCTCCAGAATGAAGCAAAGGAGCAAACAGAGTATCTGTTGCTTGTTAAACCAATTATCAGAACAAATAGACACAGGAACTAGTCAGATTTCCGAAGCTGCTTCTTTTCAGGAACAGAGATTAACATTTTTCCTTCCAAACAAATCTGAATAGGGAAAATTATCTCATCACTAAACACAGGATTAAACCTCACCAAGCACAGAATTAAACTTCACCAAAACCCAGTTTTAGACCAAATGTCAGAAAGGGTATGTAAGCTCACGTTTGAATGTCAATCTTTCTAGCTAGCCAATAAGCCTTGCTGAATATCACTCATCTTGGTTCCTTGCCTTTAAAAGCTTCTGCTTCGTTATTCAATTATTTCTTCAAAGTGCTGATCATTGCACCCTGGCTGGAAGAACTCCAACAGGGGAGTATTTCTTCCCAACAGCAGTGTAAAAAGCTTAATACAACCCTTCCCCTTTAAGAAAGTCAAGCAAAAAAACAAAACAAAAAACTCAGAGAAGTTCCAGAACCGGAAGCAACAGTAAGTTTAGGTGTACTGCCAAGAATGTAATAAGGGTTAACAGAGAGGCAGTTTCTGTAAACAGGGCAATAAAGATTAGGCTAAGAAACACCAGAATGTTGTAATTCCTTACACGATTAACCCTGTAAAGTGGAAAAAACCAAAAGGAGATGTCTTCTTACAACTGGTTCTCCGAATTGCTTAACTACTTAACAACTGGTTCTACTGAATCGGTGCAAACTGGTAAAATCCCACCACTGAAAAATACACATGTGGCTAGAAAAGATGTCAGGAAAACATGTAGATCTTAATCCTGAACTTTTTTTATTAGGCATAGTACCAGAAAAAACCTTATCATTTCAGAGGTCAGTGGGACTGTACTGCCCCATTTTCTACACCACTATCCTCACCTAGTCAAAAAGCAGGGCTTACTAGTAACTAGGTTTGCTATCTACTATTGTGATGACCCGGGGCTGGCAACGGAAGCAACACAGTCAGAATGAAGGCTTAACTCCCCTTTATTGTTCCAACTTTCCACCAAAAGTCCCACCGTTTCACTGCAAGTCCAGGAGCCAACCTCTAAACACGCACCTCCAATAGGTCCTGGCTGCTGTTAGTCCAGAGGAGCAGCACAGTTCTGAGAGCAGCCACAGTTCAAGGAATTTGGTTTCAGAGCATCCTTGTCACAAGAAGAGCTCCCTGGGACTGCAGCACCACCCGTAGTAAACCTGTGTCACTGTGACCTCGCATGTAGCCAGGCCAGGCAAGCAAGGCCAGCAAGGCAAACACAGCAAAGTATCCAGACGTCCATAACAGCACGTGAGACTGGAAAAAAGGAACGCTTGTTCCCGACAAACACCCTTCCTAACGGTGTCTCCCTAAATCTCATTCCCCAGGTGAGTCCTGTGAAGAGAGGCGGGGCGCCCTCCTCCCAAGTCATTGTGTTAGCCTGCGCTGATCCCGCCTCCTCTCCATTCTCCGTGCTCGGGGATTGGAGCGGGGGGGATAGTTGCTCATTGCCGGAGCTCCGTCGCTCCTCTGTTCTGCTGCCTGTCCTCTCCTCCCCCCTCGCCTGGTCATCCTGCACCCCTCCCTCGCTGGTGCCCCTTCCCAGGCCCGAGGGACCCAGGACTGCACACTGTTTTTGAAGGAACTCGGCAAGGTTCCTTCAAGGTTATTCCAAACATTTCAGAAAACTAAACACAGATCTTCTGTGGATGTGGGCTGCCTCAAATCCTTCTGTTTCTTCATGTAATCCCAAACAGACTTGATTATGTTGAGATCAGGCTTCTGTGGGGGCCAAACCATCACTTCCATGACCTCTTGTTCTTCTTTATGCTGAAGATAGTTCTTAATGACACTGGTTGTATATTTTGGGCCGTTGTCCTGCTGAAGAATAAATCCAATCACACACCTCCCTGAAGCTATGGCATGATGGATAAGTGTCTGCCTGTATTTCCCAGCATTGAGGACACCATTGATCCTGACCAAAACTCCAACTCCATTTGCAGAAATGCAGCACCAAACTTGCAAAGAACCTCCACCATGTTTCACTGTTGCCTGCAGACACTCATTATTGTACCGCTCTCCAGCCCTTCAGTGACCCAACTGCTTCCTGCTATAGCCAAATATTTCAAATTTTGACTCATCAATCCAGAGCACCTGCTACCATTTTTCTGCACTCCAGTTCCTATGTTTTTGTGCATAGTTGAGTCACTTAGCCTTGTTGCCATGTCAGAGGATTGATTTGATTTGGACTTGTCTTCTGCTCATTTACTTTCCATTTTGTGAATTGATAAAAATAAACTATTAACACTTCTATTTCTGAAAGCATTCTTAATCTACAGCATTTTTGCACAACTGCCTAACAATTTTGCACAGTACTGTAGGTTAGCAAGGCAAGGCTTAACTTTGTAGAAGCCATGTTGCTTCTTTTCCACCGAAGCTCGTTGTCAGGGTTCCAAGTCCCAACCTAGTAAGACTCTGAGGCAGGCAATTCCTCAAAGCTCCATTTTATTAGAGATGTCATATTGGCACATCTGGGAAAACCCGAATCTGAAAGCCCCCAGGTTTTCCCCACCCAAAGGAAAGTCAAAATCCCTTCCCCTGCACCCACATGTCCATCACATGGTCCAATCAATCCACCATCCCAACTGGAGATGTTTCCCAGTCACGCCTCTCCAGGTGCAGGCTGAACGTCCTTGACTCCCAGAGAAAAGAATGTTGTTATGGCTATCTATCTCTACCCACTCCATGCAACCCCCCTCCCAGGTTCCCATAGCAGGCCTATGCACTATATGTGGCAGCCCTGAAGATCCAAAGAGAAAGATGGCCTCCAGGGCTGACACTCGTTCTGTGTTTGCTTATTTTCCTTTTAATATTATTTTCAACTTTTTTCCCTAACAGATATTAATCCAAACTGGCCTATAGTTTCCTGAATCACCCCTTGATCCTTTAAAAATAAAAATCAGGATTCACGTTGGCTGTTTTCTAATCCTTGTGAATAGACTTCAAACTCTGGTGGATACCAGCTGGCTCTGAGGAGTTATTTGTAATTTGCCAATTTGGCTAATAATGTCATATCTCACTGCCTATATCAGTTCATCTAACGTCCTTCCTGGGTAAAGAAACAAAAAACAGCTCAGGCATCTATCCTACATCCCTCCCAACCCCCACCGAAGTCAACAGCAAAAATTTATCCAATTTCTTTGCTAGTTCCCTATCTGTCAGGTGCAAGAAACCAGAAACCAGGATTAGTAAAGTAAATTAGTAAAGGGTCTAGACCATGGGTGTTAAACTCGATTGCGTCACGGGGCGGATTGTGACATATCACGATGTTTTTTGTCTTTGTCGAGCTGGGGTGGGCATGGCCTGCACATGACATATCCGGCCCATGGGCCACCAGTTTGACAGGCCTGGTCTAGAGGCAACTCTAGGCAATCTGAAACTCAATGATCAAAGCGAGAAATCCCAACCTAAACAACACTACACAAAAATAAAACACAATAGGGAGCACAGCTTCTAAAAAATGATAACCCCATATATGAACATAAAGAAAACAGATATTCCCAAATTGAACACAATAGGGAACAAACAACTTCCATAAAAAATGAGCCTACCTATGTACCTAAAGAACAAGACCAATGGAAACATGCAGTGGTGGGTTGCTCCCGGTTCGCACCGGTTCTTAAGAACCGGTAGTAAAAATCTCTCATCGTTCGGAGAACCGGTAGTAGTTGCTGGCTGGCCACGCCCCCAAACCGGTTCCCCAGCCGCCATGTTCATCACCGGCATGTTCTTTGCACATGCACATCCTATTGCCTTGCAAGTCCAATGGAATGTGTATGTGCAAAGAACATGGCGACAACAGCAGATGCTTTTTGGCAGCCTGCAGAGAAAGTGGCTGGCAAAAAAGCCTTTTCGGAGGCTTTCTGGCCAGCCACTTTTCAGCAGCGGCGGCTGACTGGGGGCTGTCAAAAACTCAGGTTAGCTTGCCTTCCCGACTCTGGACCAGCCGCCATGGAAGGTAAGCAGCCAAAAAAAGAAGCGGTGGTAGGGGAGGAAAGTAAGCAAGCGGGCCTGGCCACGGGGACCACCAGGAAGGCAGGCAAGCATGTCGGCACCGCTCGGCTAGCTAGCTCCCTTCCCCATGGCCCTACCATGCTTGCCTGCCTTCCAGTCCGGCCAGTGGGTAGGGGGGCGGCCCTTCAGGGAGACGGAGCCACTGTGCTGGAGGTGAGAGGGGCAGCGGCAGTGCTGGGGGAGGGTGGCTGGATGCCTCTCTCTCTCACACACACACACACACACACCCTGCCCTGTTGCCTCCACTGCCGCTTCTTTTGCATTGGCTTCTCACCTCTCTTAAAGTTGATCGTGAAGAGCTAGAAGAGATTTCCTTAGATCTCCCCCAAGTCATTGTGCAATGACAGAGATCTAAGGAAACATCTTCTAGCTCTTCATGATCAACTTTAAGAGAGGTGAGAAGCCAATGCAAAAGAAGCAGTAGTGGAGGTGACAGGGCAGTGTGTGTGTGTGTGTGTGTGTGTGTGTGTGTGTGTGTGTTTGTCCCTCCATAAAGACTTGGAAGCAGCGAAGCCCTGGCTGTTGTCCCCCCATCCCCCCGCCCCCCCCGAGAGGACTGCAGAAGGACAAACACACACACAAGCCCCTGTTGGCTCCGTTGCTGCTTCTTTTGTATCTCATAAAGTTGATTGTGAAGAGCTGGAAGACTTTTCCTTAGATCTCTGATGCTCCAACAATGACTTGGGGGAGGAAACAGCGCCTGGTTCCACTTCCGGGACAGGAGAGGCGAGGAGCAGCAGCTGCTGCAAAGTTGGAGGCTCTTGGAAATGTAGTGGGGGAGGGCGAGAGGGAAATGAATCTCTTCTTGGTCTTGGGGGGGAAATTTGTCAAAATTCCACCCCTTTTTTACGTTCATCCACATTAAGGGGGCTTTGTCCCTCTGTCCCCCTTTAGTCGCTTCCCCACTCTTCGTCTGACCCGTTACTCAGAGACCAAAGCCCTGATCGGAGGAGTTTGTGGTTTGATGAGGTGATTACAAGAAAGGCTGTTTTTCTAGACATGAAGAGTCCCCTCCCCCATTTTCCAGTTTGGGCTGCTAGGCAGGCAGGCTTTTATTTTGTCAGCCCAAGGGTCAGGGGAAGGTACATAGGAAATGGCTCTGTCTCTGCAGCATCGGTCATGTGACTGAGTGGGTGTGGCCAACTTGATGTCACTCACAGCAAGGTGCCGCCCCACCTTGCTGTGAGTGACTTCGAGTTGGTCACACCCACTCAGTCACATGACCACCAAGCCACACCCACCAAATAAGCCACGCCCACAGAACCAGTAGTAAAAAAAATTGGAACCCACCCTTGGAAACATGCCACTTTTAGAAGAAAACAACAACCAAGAGCAAAGCCACTACTATCTACCCTAGCCCAATGAAGCCCCTCTGGAACTGAACAATTGCTTTCATAGCGTCCCCCTAGAAGAAAATATACAGACACTCACAAAAGAGGAGTCATCAACAGTTTCTAAAAAAGAGGCACAACCCAGCATTACTGGAACAGGAAGAAAAGTATCCCAGATTTCCCTAAGGAAAAATGGTGGATATTGGTGATAGAAGTGTCACTGCGTTTTTATATTTACCAGCAGAGCTTTAATTTCTGGACTTTCAGACTTACCGTAGCTTGCCAAGTTTCTTATCAGTATCTACTGCGCATGTCCTGCATTCTTTTCTCTTCTTCTAAAAACTTTCCTTTGTTCTCTGGCCAGCGAAGGTCCCAGGCTGGGATTCTTTGCCAACATGTAATTATTTTAGATTAGTAAGATTTTTTATTTTCTTTACAATAAATATGAGTTTAATTAGAAGATGTATTCTGGTTTTATTGATCAAGTATACAGAAGGAGAAAGTCACGATCCAACTCAAATTGAGGGAAATTACCCCACACAAGGTAACGGGGCTGATTGCCGCTCTGACAAGAAGATTCAATTCTTAGAGGAACAGAAACTATAGTCTGCAGACCAGGCAGTCAATCTAGGGAGGTATATAGTATCCCTGGAGCAAAAATCAAAGATGTAACTGTGTACCTTTCTAAAATAATCAACCCTACAGATTACTACCCCTTTCTTCTCATACATGTGGGGACCAATGTCACAACAATGAATCTGAAAATAATAACAAGAGATTACGAACAGCTAGGGAAGAAAGCTACAGAATTAGGAGCATAAGTCATGTTTTCATCTGTACTTCCAACAAAAGCCCAACATCCAATGAGGGAGCAAAGGATTTTAGAAATGAACCACTGGTTTAAAAACTGGTGTTGTCAACACAACTTTGGCTTCCTAGATCATGGTTTGTATTACCTACCTAGGGCTACTGGCAAGGGATGGACTGCACCTCACATGATCTGGAAAGAATATATTCGGAAAACAACTGGCTCATCTTATCAAAAGGGCTTTAAATTAAAATTGAGTGGGGAGTGGGGCCAACCTTCATGACCTTTAGAATCTAATTCCAAGCAAAAACCACTAGATAACCAATCACATAAGGAGGAAGGGAGTAAAGAGAAAAGAGAAAAAAAGAAAAACATTATGAAGTAGAGTGTGATGGAAAGGATGGAAATCCCAGTTAAAAAGTAGGAGATATAAGAAACATACTCAAAACACATAAAGGACTCAAATGCCTATACACTAATGTTCAAAGTTTAGTGAACAAACAGGGTGAACTTATGATATAGTTGTCATTCCTCAAACTTGGTGGGATGAAACTCATGACTGGAATGTACTGATGGTAGGATACAAACTGTTGAAAAGAAACAGACCTAGCAAAAGAGGAGGTGGAGTTGCATTATATATAAAAGATCACTACACCTCTACAGAAATACATGAAACCAAGGATGAAAACCTCCTGGAATCCATATGGGTCAATATAAAAGGAAAAAAAAATGACACTGCTATAGGCCTGGGGTTTCAAACTCAATTTCATTGAGGGCCGCATGAGGGTTGTGTTTGACCTCAGAGGGCCAGGGTGTGGCCAGGGTGGCCATGGCTAGGGGGCGTGACTGCACTCAGCCTCCTGAAGTACTCTGCCAGTCAAAATGGGGCACGGGAGTTAATTACAAAATGTGGGCTTTGCTTTGTGACATCCAAATCCAGCGAGCAAGGGGTGTGAACTGCACAGAAAATACACTTTTATTTGGTTATGAAGAAATATCCCCAAAGTCAGATGTACACTAAATGTAGACTGACGTTTAGCTACACATCTTCCCAACAAACAGCAAATTTTGAAGCTCCAGGTAAAGAGGATTCATTTTAGGATGAGTAACCACAGTTTGCATGTTGGAGGTTCCTAAAGGAATGCTGGGAAACATTTGAGGGAGGGGTGCAGAATAGCCTTACTCTGAATGAGGCTGTAGAGACCTGGCACCAATAAAAACACTGTTTGTGAAGCAACTGATCAACACTGACAGGGTAAGCCACTAGTATATGAAAATAAGAACAAACTCCACTCCCTCCTAGTACTGATGATGTTACCTAGTTTGGTAATGAAACATCTGCAAGAAAACCATCAAGCTCAGAGAGCACCAAGGATCCCACAGTTCAACCCTGAGCTACAAATATTCTCTTCTATAGATAAACACTTTTTGGTTAGAGGGACTCAGAGCCTGCCTTATATGAGATTTTATTCTAATTTTTGATATCATTTCTGTAAATAAAGAATGTAGAATTATAATGGCTGAGTCTTTGATCCTTCATACATAAAAAAATACAAAGCTAAGGGATAAACAAATAAAAACAGTTTTGAAAAAAGAAAAGGCTCAGGAAAGAAAAAGAGTGAAAGTGTAAGAAAGAAAGAGGAAAAGAAGGAAACCTGAAAAAGAATGACTTCCAACTTTCTTTGGTACAGATATAAGTAAAAAATATATCAAACTCTTACTCTAAGATTAACATTTATCTACATTATTTCCATAATCCCATATCTAATCATCAAAGCCCCAGATCAACTTTTAATTTCAGTTTCTCACAAAAAGTCCAGTAATGGTTCATATCGCTTTAATCACTATTTGTTAAGGAAACCACAACTGATTTATTTAATTGCACCAAACTCTAAATAAAACAGGAATGGAAAATCCTAAACTCTGTCTAGACCCATGCTTCTCAAGTTTGGCACCTTTAAGGTGCATGGACTTCAATTCCCAGAATTCCCCAGGCAGCATGAAGTTTGTCCATCTTAAACCTGCCAAACTGAGAAACGCTGATCTACAGATAGGGATTTTTCCATTCCTCTTTTACTGGTTCTTACTTATGAGCAATCATAAGTAGGAGGCACTGCAAAGGCACCGTGGGCCGGTGCTTTGCTAGCAGACTCACCACGGGCTGGTCCTTTGCTATTTCCAGGCTGGCCCCATGGGCCGGATCTAAGCACCCCACAGGCCGCATCCGGGCTGCGGGCCTTGAGTTTGACCCCCCTGCTATAGGCATATACTGCAGGCCACCCAACCAAGCAGAAGAAATAGATGAACTCTTTGCTAATCAATTAACAAATGTATGAAGGAAATATAGCACAGTAGTAATGGGAAGAATTTAACTACCCTGATATCAACTGGGAGACAAACTCTGCAGCAAGTGGGAGATCAAACAGATTCCTAACCAACCTAACTGACAACTTTGTCATCCAAAAGGTAGAGGTGGGAACTAGAGGAAAAGCTATACTGGACCTAATTCTTACTAATAGGGAAGAAGTGATAGAGGGAGTTGAAGTTGCCAGAACCTTGGGTGAGAGTGACCACGTCATACTGGAATTCAATATAATGCAAACACAAGCAATAAAATATAATCCAACCAGTGTCTTAAACTTTAAAAGTGCTGATTTTAACAAATTCAGAGAGCCTAAGAAAAACTCTATGGATAGAAAGCCTAAAGGGGAAAAGAACTCAAGGAGCATGGGAAACACTGAAAAATATTATCATAAAAGCCTAGTCCAACACAATACCACTGGCTGACAAACAGTATTCAATGAGTAGTCCTTAATGGTACTACATCTACATGGAGGGAAGTAAGCAGTGGGATACCACAAGGCTGCCACAAAGAGGAGGAGGTCAATTTATTTTCCAAAGCACCAGAGGGCAGGACAAGAAACAATGGATGGAAACTAATCAAGGAGAGAAGCAACCTGGAATTGAGGAGAAACTTCCTAACAGTGAGGACAATTAACCAGTGGAACAGCTTACGTTCAGAAGTTGTGGATGTTTCATCACTGGAGGTTTTTAAGAAGAGACTAGAGGGGACCCAAGGAAGCAGCAACTGGCCAGGACTAACACGTCCCCCGCTCCCACCCTCCACCCTCCAGCGACGCCTTCCTTTTCTCTCCCTGCCCCCGCTCTTCTCTATCCCAGGAAGAAGGGGACTAACCTTAAAAAAAAAAAAAAGCTCTGCTGCTGAGCAGAGAAAGCAGTAGTTGGGAAAGATGTTACTACAGAGTTAAAACAACGAAAAAATTGCCCTTCCCCTGTTCCTACCCTCCCTCTTTTTCCCCCCAACAGTTTCTTTTAGCTTTGGCTCCGGTACCAAAAGACAGAATTCTCTTTTGTTTGTGAAGTCCCCCTCATTTTTTTCCCACCCAGCTGGAGAAAGACAGGAGAGGGCTGCTGTTGCCCCTATCAGTCCCAGCGCAGTCGCTGCATGCAACGCTGGCGGCTTCGGGAGGCGCTGGCCGGCAGGGAGAAGGGAGCCGGCACAGCAACCTTTGTAGCCACATAGCTACAAAGCTTGCTGAGCTCCCCCCATCCCCTGCCCCACCTGACACCCCAAATTGTGCCCCACTGCGAGACACACATTTTACCAGAGAGTGGCAGCTCCGGGTCGTCTCTCAGCCGTTGCGTGCAGGGAGCGCGAGGCAACTAACTTCTCACACTCAGAAGTTTTTCTTTACTTTGCAAGGTTTTTCCCTGCACACAATGGCTGAGAGACGACCTGGAGCTGCCAGTCTGTGCTCTGCCAGGTGAGCAGCAGAGTGAGTAAACCAACAATCTGCCGGCTTCCTGTAATCTGTAGTTTATTTCTGAGCACCATGCTGACAAGTAAACTGCAGATTAGAGGCAGGCAGCAGATCTCAGGCAGCGAAAGAAACCACCGCCTCCTGCCTCCGTGCATCGAGGCCGAGCAGCAGCGGGAAGAGCACGGGACGGGAGCCGCAGGAAGTGGCTGCCAGCGATGCCCTCAGGTGAAGATGTTGTGGGTGGGGAGGCTCAACCCCCCTTAGGAGCCTCAGTTTACTCGTGAGCACCATTGGCCTTTCTCCCTGCCTATCCCTGCCAATGGTGCTCACGAGCAAGCTGCAGCTAGGATCTTCCCCGTGCTTCCCTTGCAGGCCAGGCCAGCTGGGGGAAATGCACGAGAAAAGCTCTGGTGCCACAATCTCCTGCGCGCTCCCCTCCCTCCCCACGCGCATCGGTCTACCACCCGCTGCTAATATCACCCCTCCACCAGCTCTCCTTCCCCTGCCCACCCGTGCCCTTTGGCCTTACCTTTGCTAGCAGCAGTGAGCAGAAGTACGGGGCTAGATTCTGCAAGTAGTGGCTGGGCGGGGTGGACGAGCGAGCATCGGGTGAGTGGGGTGAGCGAGCAGGGACCGGTTTGGGGGCGTGGCCAGCCAAAGGTCACTAACAGTTTGGGGAACCACATCATATTTCCGCTAACTGGTTCTCCTGAACTGGTCCGAACCAGTAGCAACGCACCTCTGGACTAGACAGTCACTTGTCTGAAATGTTATAGGGTCTCCTGCTTGAGCAGCGGTCTGGACTAGAAGACCTCCAAGGTTCCTTCCAGTTCTATCCTATTGTGATTAAGTTCAAAAGGAGTACAAGTTTATTTCATGCTACCTATACACAAGAATCTAAACTACTAACAGTCAAGGCCAATTGGCACTAGATAAGAGTCAATGGAATTCAAGGGAGGGCTGGACTTAGATCTCTTGTGGGCGGGAAGCGAATCCAAACTGATGCGCATTTGATCCCACCCTTGGGCTCAGCCAAGTCATCTCCTACACTATCCCCCTTTAGCACATACAGTAGGGTCAAGGTATTACAAAGACAAAGAATTATATACCAATTTCATTATTAAATAAAGATTACAAACTCTTCACTACCATTCTGGCAGAAACATTAAAGATGATTTTACAGGTATATATACAAAAAGACTAAGCTGGCTTTTTGCCGAAAAGACAGCTAAGAGATAATGTGAAGACTGTCTTAAATATTATTGAATACTTACAATATCATAATGAGAAACAGGCTGCCTTAACATTTTTAGATGCAGAGAAGGCCTTTGACAACCTGAATTGGGGCTTCATGTTTAAGGTGCTGAAAGAAATGGACTTTGGAATGAATTTTATCCAAGGAATTAAAGCAATGCCAAAATTGTTGTAACTGGTGACTTAACTAACTCATGTGAAATTCAAAAGGGTACAAGACAAGGATGTCCTTTGTCCCCTCTGCTGTTTATCTTTGTTTTGGAAGTCCTGAATAAAAGTATTAGACAAGATGATAAAATAAGTGGTATAAATATTAAGAAAGAAACTTATAAATTGAGGGCCTTCACTGATGATCTGGTTATATTTCTACATGATCCAAAAAAATAATATGGAATACTTGATGAGGAAATTGAATGAGTTTGGGGCTTTGGCAGTGTTCTGTCCTCATCACACAAACACACACACACTCAGACAGTCGGGGGTTAAATAAACTGGCAGGCAACCAATTAGTCCGATAAGACGCTTGGCAGCAATCCCAGCAGCTGCTTGCCAAGACCTTTATCAACTTAGAAGAAAATACACACCACAACAATTGTCCAGAAATAAAGCTGAAGCCGAAATGCAGGAATAAATCTGAAGACTCCAAGGGATTTATTAGTTTTGTCCGTCACAGAGTTGAAGGCTTAACTCACCCCCTTTTATAGCCTGTGGGGTGTGGTCCAGTGAGTCAGCTAATCACGGGCACGCCTTTTCTTCTGTTGCGCATGCCTGTCTCTGCGACGCTGGCGAGGGTCCAGCCAAAACTCATTACCCTCATCACTGTCCACCTGTGGCTGCGGGGACGTGCTTGGCTCTGGGCCTATCTCTTGCCCTTCGGTGTCCTCTGGAGGCATTGCCAGAGAGGAGGGCCCTGGAGAAGGAGGCCTTGCCAACTCCTCTCCCTCACTCTCAGAGTCCTCTCCTGCTGATGACACAGGCTCAGGCAACGGAGCCACAACAGGCAGGTTTCAAAATAAACAAACAGAAAACAACAATGCTGATCAAGAATATGTCTTCTCAGCATAATGATACATTGAATAAAAAGTTGGGTTTTAGGGTTGAGAAAAAGGTGAAATACTTAGGGGTTATGTTGACAAATACAAATATAAAACTGTTTCAAAATAACTATGTCCCTCTTTGGAGGGATATTAAACAGGATTTACAAAGATGGGATAAACTGCAGATTTACAGAGTTGGAAGGGACCTTGTAGGTCATCTAGTCCATTTATCACTATTGGGTAGAATTTCTGTAATTAAGATGAATATCTTACCAAAGATGCTTTTTTTTATTTCAGACATTACCAATACTTACAACTGATAATCCATTTAAACAATAGCAGAAGGATATTTCTAAGTTCACATGGCAACGGAAAAAACCAAGAATTAGATATAAGCTACTGCAAGATGCTAAGGAAAGAGGGGGTTTGGGTCTGCCAGTTATGAAATTTTATTTTGATGCATGTTGTTTGACCTGGGCAAAAGAATGGACGAGCCTCCAGAATAAGCGGTTACTTGAATTAGAGAGCCATGAATTAAGATTTGGATGGCACGGCTTTTTATGGTATGATAAATGCAAAGTTAATGTTGATTTTAATAACCATTTTGTTATGGGACTCTTTGGGTGTCACCACAGGAAGCCTTTTTCAGAAAAGAAATGGTGGCAAAGCCAGACTGGCTGATGTACAGTATAAATTTGTCTTTCAACTCTGGTGACCCAATATTAAAGCCGAGGGAAGAACTTGAATCAGAAGGTTACGTATGCCACTGGTTTACCCAACTGAAAGAAAGGTTTAAACTGGATAAAAAAAAGTTATGGATTTGACTTTGTTAAAAATGAATTGGAAATTTGATTATGTGGCAATGATGAACATATTATTGCTAAGATCTAGAAAATGTTATGAACATGTAAAACATTGTATGATTCAGTGAGCAAGGAACTTTGGATACAACGTGATGCTTGAACAATGGGAAAATATGTGGACGAAGGGTTTAAAATTCACATTAAATTACAATCTAAAAGTAAAATTTTATAGGATGATGCATCGTTGGTATTTAACACCAGATAAGTTATCTAAGATGTATAAAGGTATGTCAAATGAATGCTGGAAGTGTAAAAGTAAAGAGGGGACCCTTTATCATCTATGGTGGACATGTGATAAAGCAAAAATTTTTTGGAGTATGACTCATATTTTAATACAAAATTTTTTGCAAATGGAGATAAAATGAAACCAGAACTTTTCCTTTTGGATTTAATGAAAAAAGAACTAGAGAAAAAAAATGGAACTTTGTTATTATATATGTTAGCAGCAGCAAGACTATTGTATGCACAAAAATGGAAGGACACTTCGATTCCTACTATGGACGAATGGTTGCAGAAGTTGGAGGAGTTGGCTAAAATGGCAAAATTGACCACTTTGATTAAATAAAAGAACATAAGCACCTTTGTTTCCATATGGAGACCACTTCTGAACTTCGTGCTTGATGTGGAGAAGAATGGAACTTTGACTTTGGAATTTACTGATTAGACTAAATGATCTTTATAGAAATGGCTTGTTTATATTATTATGAAAAAGCGAAAAGTTGTGATTTGATGTCAATGCCTTATTTTACTGTAACAAAGAGAGTCGGAAGTCAATGCTTCTTTTTCTTTTTTTCTTATCTTTCCTCACCTCTCTTTCCCCTTTCCCTCCCCACTACTTTTCTATTTACTTTGTAGTTTGTATTTATTTTTATAAATAAATATTTATTTATTTGTATTTATCTATTTAGTTTGTAGTTTGGGGGATCTCCAAGATGGTGCCGCCGACGGCTGCCTCAGTGAAATGCTCTCTAATGGTTTATTTTTTTATTATTCTCTGTGATTCTCTACAGATTTCATACTCACGAGACCATCTGCTAAGAATTAAGCAATGTTTCTGTTATGTCCTTATAAGGACATCCGCCGGGGATTGGTTAGAAAATCCTCCGGCGGGAAGTTTGAATAGCTGTCTAGTGGGCGGTGCGGCTGCCGGAGCGAATATAAGGAGAGCTCCGGCAGCGCAGCGCCAGTCTTGTTCCTGTTTAAATACACTTGTTGCATGGACTCCGCTGGTCACATCTTCTTTCCCTGCGCCGATCTTACAGTTTCTTTAAGGAGCAGCTTTCTGTAACCTCACCCCCCCCCCACCTCCGTCTTTACAAACGTGAAGGAGATTCTAACACAGGAAGAAGCAAATTCCCTGACGCTATGAATCACCAAAAGCAAACGCAGACAGCGGAGACGGAGAGGTAAAAGAGCAGGAATTTTGAATAGACTAAGGAATAGGGGAAATAAAAAAAACCCTCTCCCTTCAATCTTTCTGGTTGATTTACTTTCACTTGCTAATAAGATGTACTCATTTTAAAAAGATGTAATTCTGATTTTTACAATGCAGCAGCTCTATGCTTCATTGAAACCTGGCTAAATGAGGAAATTGATGACAACAGCATACATATACCAGGGTTTCGGATACTAAGAGCAGACACAATTGCAGAACCATCAGGTAAAAAGAAAGGAGGAAGCTTATGCTTATATATTGACAACAGCTGGTCTCAGGATATAACTATAATACATAAATTCTGTGATGAAAACTTAGTCTTTACTTTTCAACTGTAAGCCATTTTATTCTCCACGAGAGTTTTCCTCATTTCTCCTAATTGTTGTGTATGTTCCTCCACAAGCTTGTGTAAACAAGGCATTACAAACTCTATCTGACCAGATTATGGAGGCTGAAGCCAAATACCCCAATTCACTGGCCATTATTCTGGGAGACTTAAACAAAGCAAACTTAAGGAAAGAGCTTCCAAAATATTTTCAGCATGTCAATTGTCCCACTAGAGGTAAGAATACTTTAGACCATTGCTACACAACACTAAAAGATGCTTATCAGTCTTTACCACAAGCAGCTGTGGGACACTGATCATTTCATAATTCACCTTGTACCTGCTTACAGACAAAGACTTAAAACCACGAAACCAACAATTAAATCAGTGAGGACCTGGACTGAGGAGGCAAAGCTAAAGCTACAGGCCTGCCTTGACTGCACTGATTGGAATGTTTTCGAAAATACCTCTGCAGACTTAGATGAACTCAAAGATACTGTATAATCATATGTCAGCTTCTGTGAAGACCTATGTGTACCAACCAGGAACTTGCTAATATACAGTAACAATAAACCTTGATTCACAGCTAAACTTAAGCAGCTATGTCGTACCAAAGAGGAAGCCTACAGAAAAGGTGATAAAATGCTGTACAATCAGGCCAGAAAGGTATTAACAAAGGAGATCAAAGCAACAAAAAGAAGCTACGAAATCAGTTCTCAACAAAGGAACCAGCAAACATGTGGAAAACTCTGAAAAATATCACCTGTTGAGTTGGGCGATTGAGGAGGCAGAAGCAAGGTAGTGAAAACAGCTCTTTAATGTAGAGTGAGACTTCAGCAAAGGTTACAGGCAAACAGCTCTCCTTAAATACTCTGCTGGTGAGGGAACTGACCAATCACAATTGACCCATTGTAGTTTGAATCTCCCACAAAAACTCATATACATAACACCCTTCCCCTCCAAGAAGGCACTTAGTCAATACATTTACATACAAAATCGCGCAGGTGACCAGGGCGTGTCCGGGCCCTAGTTGACCCAGTCACTAGTCTGAGGCATGGCATCGAGCCAGTCGGAGGGACCTTTTGTTTCTCCCAGCTCCGCCAATGGAACCTCCTGGATTTCTTCAGGGGCGTTGATGTCCTTGGCTGGGAGTGGCGTCTCGCTGGGGCGGCGCTGGATCCCAGAGTTTGCAGCTAAGTCTTCCGACCTTCTCGGGCTTGAGTTAGCTGTTGTGGGAAAACCTTGGTAGTCAGGGCCTGGCATTTCTGAAAACATTTCTAACTGTCCAGCCAACCTCTTTCTAAGTTGATCAATGTGTCTGCGCCAGATCCTCCCATCCCCCATGTCCACTGTGTATGACTTTGGGCCACTGATTTCAGAGATCACCCCGGCCACCCATAGGGGACCCTCTGAGTAGTTCCTTGCGAACACTGGTGTTCCTATCTGAAACTCCCGTAACTTCTGGTCGGTTCCCTTAAATCCATCCGGGGAATAGTTGGGGTGTAATCGGTCCAAGGTACACCTGAGCTTCCTACCCATGAGAAGTTCAGCTGGACTGCGCCCCGTGGCTGTACAAGGGGTGACGTGTTGGACTGCTAGGAATTTGTCTATTCGGGCCTGCCAGTCTTCCGCATCCAGCCGTGCCAAGGCCCCCTTGGCCGTTCTCACAAATCTTTCAGCCAGTCCATTACTGGCCGGATGAAACGGGGCAGAGAGTGCGTGCCGGATGCCTAACTCTGCCAGGTACTCCTCAAACTGGGTGGCGGTGAATTGGGGCCCGTTATCCAATACTAGGGTATCGGGCAATCCGTGGGTGGCAAAGAGTTTCCGTAGTGCTTTTATAACTCCTTCGGCAGTCGTGGATTGCATGAGAATGATCTCAAGCCATTTTGAAAAGGCATCGACAATCACCATAAAGGTTTGGCCGTGAAATGGCCCTGCAAAATCTATGTGTAACCTTGACCAGGGGCCCTGGGGACGCTCCCATTCCCTGACTGGTGCTGTGGGGGGATCTGGCCTGGATTCCTGACAGGGGTTACACTTCCCCACCCACTCACTGATGTTGCTATCCATTTGGGGCCACCACACATAGCTCCTAGCTAGACCCTTCATTCATACAATTCCAGGGTGCCCTTCATGCAACATTTTAAAAACTTTCTCCCTTAAGCATAAGGGTACAAAGACACGATCACCCCATAACAAACACCCCCCTTGCATGGACAGTTCAGTTTTCTTGGTAAAGAATGCTTTGAATTCCCCGCCCTCAGTCTTTGCTGGCCAACCCCTCGTGACCCAACTCATGACAGTTCTCAGCACCTGGTCCTTAGTTGAGGCTCTCGCTACTTCCGTTGAAGTGAGAGGCCCGAAGTCCAAAACATCAATAAGGAGAACTGGTGCTTCCGGGGTCAGGTCTTCTAAAAGGTCCAGTAGTGGGCAGCAGTTGAGGGTATCAGCATGTCCCAAACTCAGTCCCAGTCGGTGGACAAGTTGGTAGGAGTAAGCCGCCAGGATGATGGTCCACCGTGTCATGCATGGAGACAAGGCAGCAGGGGTGGGCTGATCCCCAGCCAGGAGGCCCAGAAGTGGACGATGGTCCGTGACCAATTCAAAATGTTGGCCAAATAGGTATTCGTGAAATTTCTTGACCCCCAACACTGCTGCGAGGGCTTCCCTGTCCAGCTGGCTGTAATTCCGTTCCGCGCTGGACAGAGTCCGAGATTAGTAGGCGATCGGTGCCTCTAGCCCATTTGGTAGTCTATGGCTCAAGACGGCTCCCACACCAAAAGGGGATGCATCACAGACTAGAACAAGCGGTAGCGTCGCATTATACTGAATCAGGAAGCTGTCTGCAGATAGAAGTTTTTTCACTGCGTTGAATGTGGCAGCTTCAGCCTTCCCCAGACCCAAGGTGCATTTTTGGCCAGTAACCGGTGTACTGGTTCAGGGACCATTGCCTTGTCCCATAGGAATATGGCGTAAAAGTTGAGGAGACCCAAGAAAGCCTGTAGCTCTGATTTGTTTTTTGGTGTGGGTGCGTTCTGGATGGCCCTTATCTTGCTCTCGTTGGGGTGTATTCCCGATCCATCCACCTGGTACCCCAGGAACTCCACAGATGGGACTGCAATCATGCACTTATTTCATTTTACGCAAAGTCCAGCCTCCCTGAATTTGGCCAAAACCCACCTCAGTCTGTCCCCTAGCTGTTTCTCATCTGTTGTGCTAATGAGTACATCATCAAAGTAGGACACCACTCCTGGTAGACCCTGTAACAGATGCTCCATGGTACTGTGAAAAAGTCCAGGGGCTATGCTGAGTCCGAATTGAAGTCTGGTGCATTTGAACACACCTCTGTGGGTGACTATAGTCTGTGCTTCTGCGGTAGCGCCATCTACCGGTAGTTGCTGGTACGCCTGCGCAAAGTCGAGTTTAGCGAAGATCTTGCCAGGGCCCAGCAAATGGAACAAATGATGCACAATTGGGACAGGGTATGTGCTCTGCTGAAGAGCCTTATTTAATGTGCATTCGTAGTCCGCGCATATGCGCACAGACGATCAGTGCGAATCACCATGAAGCTGGAGCATCCGGAATAAGTGTTGTGCAGGAGTGAAGATTTGGACAGAGTACTGGTACCGGGTGAGTGATTGGCCAACTCACAGGTAATAAAAGAAAAATTGGAAAATTTTAGAATTACCCCGGCATGGAAATAGCAGCTAAATAGCGACGGGGGGAGCCAACTGATAGAGAAAAAATACGGAAGTGACAAGCAGTCTATAGGAGAGTCCGACTAAAGATTTAAAGTTAAATAGGAATGAAAATGTTAAATTGGAATTTGGACTTTTCAGATTTGGATTGGATTATGAACAGATTGGTTGGATATAAAAGTTAAAGAAGAAGTGGGAAAACTTTCCTTGTCTCCTTTTTGAATTACAAACAAAATGGATATTTTTAAACCGGCTGAGTGGAATTGTGGATTGTAGAGAGACATCTCCAGGAGAAATGAGAGTATGACATTAAACTTTCTGTTTTGAGGGAAAACTTTGAAGCAGTGAGGGAAAAAAAACCCTTGAACTTTTAAAATGATAAACTGTGAGAACTAAGGAGGATTTGTGTGTCTACAAGCACTTAGACTTTGATGATTAAAAAAGGAGGATTATAAAGTGGATTTAAATTGGAACAATATCAACCCAGAAAGAATAAAATGGTGCAGGAACTTAAGGAAATGATGAAGATGATGTGTTTGGAAATAAAGGAAATGATTACAATCTTGCATGGAAAATTGAAACTTGATGAATCTAAGACTGAGCTAGAATATGTGGAAGCTGAAAAGGATATAACCAATGAAAAACAGGAAAGAGATTGACAACGAAGAAGAAGACAAAGACAAAGAGACTATGGAAAATTAAACAATGAAATAGGTTGTAATAATAAAACGGGAAACCTTAACGATTACAGTGGGACTAATAATGAGGAATATAGAAAAAAAGGAAAGAAACAAGGAAGGAAAAGAGGGTCGAATAGAAAAAATATAAAAAGATTAAATGATTACACTGGGATTTACAGTGGAAGTACAAGAAAGAGGGAAAAGAGATGGAAAATAATGGGAAATAAAGGGCAAAACAAAAGATTTTATGATTTTAAAATACAAAACAAGTATACTGGGATTAACAATGGAAATATAAGAAAAAGGAAAGAGAGAGGAGAAATAATGGGAAATATAGGGCAGAATAGGAGAGCTCAGAATCTTAAAACACGAAAGGAAGAGAAAGGAAAAAGAAAAAGAAAAAAATAGAAGAGGAGAAAGGAAGAAAGGGAGAAAGAAATGAAAGGGGGAATAAATTTTGAATTATAAGATTTAACAGATAAGATGAATGTTAGAAAAAAGATAAAATAGTGATACCAATTAAGTGACTTAAAATGATGGAAAATTATAGAGATGTATGAAGTAAATGAAATAAGATTTATGTTTTATGTTTTAAATATGCTCTATTGAAAATTTGAGAAATTGAAAGAATTGTCATATTTTTAAGTGCAGTGTTGGAGGTTTATAAAATGATAAATTGTAATAATATGAATAAATTTAATTGGGGGAATTGTAATAAATTGGAATATTTTAAACTATATATTTGAAATGTAATCAAAAAGAGAAAGAAGGTGAATTAAGATTAAAATAAGAACTAATTAGATTGGGGGCAATTAGAAATGATTAAAATGTGAATTATAAATATGTATTATTAACAATTAAAAAGATAAGAAGAATTTTGAGAAAGATATTTAATAAATGAAAGAAAGGTCGGGGTTGCCTGGATACCATAGTGAAAATATTAAATTGAAAATCTATACAGCAATAGAGAGAGATGGAAGAAGTAGAGCGATGGGAGACAAGGGAAGGAGAGAGCTGGATAGAAGAGAGGGGAGGAAGGAAGGGAGAGGAAATCAGAGTAGGAAAGAGGCAGGGGTGAAATGCTTCCGGTTCGGACCAGATTGCCTGATCCGGTAGCGATGGCGGCGGGTGGTTCGGAGAACCGGTAGCAAAAATCCCTGTGCCCCCACCACCACCACCGCCATGCCCAGCTGAACCGCACGATCATCAGAGGCTTTTTTTTTTACTTTTAAAAGCATTTTTTCTACAACCTCTTCTGATGAAAAAATGCTTTTAAAAGTAAAAAAAAAAGCCTCTGATGATCACGCGGCTCAGCTGGGAACATCAGAGGGTTTTCAAAGCATTTTTTTCTGCAACCTCTTGGCCAAAGAGGTGGTAAAAAAATGCTTTGAAAAGTCTCTGATGATCCCAGCTGAGTTCCTGATTGGCAGAGAGGCTTTTCAAAGCATTAGAAAAAATGCTTTGAAAAGTTTTTTTTTAAGTTGGCCACGCCCACCCAGTCACATTACACCCCCACACACCAAGCCATGCCCACAGAACCGGTAGTAACAGATTTTACATTTCACCCCTGGAGAGAGGGTTAGCCAGGGAGGAAGAAAGGAGGAGAAGGAGAAAGGAAGGGGAAGTAGTAAGGAGCAGGAGAAGAGGGAAAGAAAGTAAGAAGGAAGAAAGAGAGGGAGAGGGAAGAGACTGAGAAGAAAGATTGCTGTATAACAAAAAAGAGGAAATGGAAGAAAGGCAACCCCAAACACACATATGAATATATGAAGATAAAGAAGAAATTGTTATAAAATAAAAGAGAATAAATGTGAACAAACAGGAAAATTAGAATTTGAGAGCGAATGAAGATGTTAATATAAATAAATATAGAAATATTGAGATATGAATTAAAGAAAAAATAGGGAAAAAAGGAAGATTTTGGCAAAAATAGTAATTGAGTAAAATGTATTTGAACTTGAAAAATTGTATAAGATAAGAAATGGCCAATACTCTGTTCAAAAAAAGATGCGGGTGAATGTGGGGGGGAAAATCAATAAAACTTGATTTTAAAAAAATCATACTAGGAAACACTATCAAGGATACAAGCAACAAAGTTATAGTCATGCAGTCATAAGTGGGAGGAGATAGGTGATAGGAACGATGAGAAGACTAATAGTAATATTAATGCAGCCTTAGTGAATAGTTTGACAGCGTTGAGGGAATTCTTTGTTTAGCAGAGTGATGGCGTTCGGGAAAAAACTGTTCTTGTGTCTAGCTGTTTTGGTGTGCAGTACTCTATAGCGTCATTTTGAGGGTAGGAGTTGAAACAATTTCTGTCCAGGATGCAAGAGGTCTGTAAATATTTTCACAGCCCTCTTTCTGACTCGTGCAGTATACAGGTCCTCAATGGAAGGCAGGCTGGTAGCAATTGTTTTTTCTGCAGTTCTAATTATCCTCTGAAGTCTGTGCCTGTCTTGTTGGGTTGCAAAACCAAATCAGACAGTTATAGGGGTGCAGATGACAGACTCAATAATTCCCCTGTAGAACTGTTATCAGCAGCTCCTTGGGCAGTTTGAACTTTCTCAGTTGGCGCAGAAAGAATATTCTTTGTTGTGCTTTTTTGATGATGTTTTTGATGTTAGGTGTCCAATGGAAGGCAGGTTGGTAGCAATTGTTTTTTCTGCAATTTTAATTATTCTCTGAAGTCTGTGTCTGGGATGGGGGTTGTGGAGATAGGTGGCTGTAGTTTCCTTTCAAACCTGCAGTAAAACACATTCAGGTCATCTGCCAGTTGTTGCCATAACCGGTGATGTTATGTATATGAGTTTTGGCGGGAGATTCAAACTACAATGGGTCAATTGTGACTGGTTAGTTCCCTGGCCAGCAGAGTATTTAAGGAGAGCTGTTTGCCTGTAACCTTTGCTGAAGTCTCACTCTACATTAAAGAGCTGTTCTTACTACCTTGCTTCTGCCTCCTCAATCGCCCAACTCAACATTGGCGACGAGGATAGGATTGAGGCACTGAGAAGCAAACCGAAAAACAGCTACCTACAGCGGATTCAGCCAGGCTGATGAGCCGTACACAGCAAAACGACCACAATGTCTGCGTTCGTACTGCCAAACCCTTTCAACCCAGCCAGAGAGAAATGGGGGTTGTACATGATCTGGTTTGAGTGTGCTTTGGAAGCCAGCGACATGCAGGGCCTCCCTGGGAACCGAAAGGGGGACCTGTTCCTGAGCCACTGTGGGCCGGAGGTCTTCAACATGGCAGAGTCACTCTTGGAACTGACCCCGGTCCAGACCGTCTCGTGGGAAGTGCTACAAGCCACGCTCAAGGCACACCATGCCCCGGTACCATCAAAGTTTGTGCAGCATTACGAGCTCTGGCAATGAGTACAGGGCGAAGGAGAGCCGATCAGCACGTACATGGCTGCCCTGCGTAAGGCTGCGACACACTGCGAGTACCGGGACCTTGATGAGGCACTCCTAGAGCAACTAATCTGTGGCGTGAGAGATATACAAGTCGTCAACCAAGGCTGCGGAGACGCTGCAATGACCAGCTAACCCGAAGGAAACCCCGAGGTCGGCACCGGTCCACCAAGAAGCCACCCAGACCAGCAGTGAGGAAGAGTTGGAGGAGGACGTCTTCCAAACAGAGAGACAGACACGAGAGCAGAAAGAGCAACACGGAAGCTGTTCAAGCTGCGGAGGTGCACACCCGAGGCAAACCTGTAACTTCAGGGATGCCATCTGCCGGCATTGCGAGAAGAAGGGGCATTTGGCAAGAGTCTGCAGGGCAAGCCTACCGGTCAGCCACAAGCCCCGGAACAACTTCAGCCAATCAGAGCTGGCGCGGGACAAGCGGACCAGTAAAGATGGTGACCAGAGAAAATGGTGCGAATTTCAAAGCCACGAGACCTGCAGCACCAGGATCGGCCAGGCCAGCGTGACCATTGAGAAGAAGGTCCACACAATGGTCGAGATTGAAGGACAACCCTGTGAAATGGAAATCGACACCGGGTTGTCCCTGTCCATCATGCCCTGAGCGACCCTGAAGGCCGCCCTTCCCAACTTCAAGAAAAGCTGGCTCCAGATTCAACGAATCCGGCTTTGGGACTACCAGGGGAACAGCATTCCTGTCGTAGAAGTCGACACGTTCCAGGTCACCTATGCTGAGTACCGGAAGGAGCTACCCCTCACCGTGGTCAGCGAGACGCTTCCGAGCCTCCTAGGGCTAGACTGGTTCAAGGCCCTAGGAATGGGATTCACCGGTGTCCACAGCACCAGTGGCAGCACCCTGAAGGACGACCTCATGCAGGAGTTCCAGGACGTCTTCAACGACTGGCTGGGCAAGTACGTGGGGATCCCTATCTCCTTTAACTTAGACCCTAATGTAGCTCCGATCAGACTGAAGGCTAGGCAAGTGCAGTTTGCACTCAAACCCAAAATCGACTTGGAGCTGGATAAGCTAATCAAGCAAGGGGTGTTAGTCCCAGTGGATCACACCAAGTGGGAGACCCCAATAGTGACTCCCGTCAAATCAGACAGGTCTGTGCGCATATGGTAAGTTTACGCAGCTGAAAAGGGGGGAGACCGTCCCAGGGATGAACCAGAGGCTGCTGCTTGTGGGGGAGAGGAAGAGCAAGCTGGGGAAGGAACATCTCAAGCCTCGGGAGCTCAGGCGAGAGATGCAGCAGTCCAGGGGGCCGCGGTATTACAGGCTCCACCCTAGAGGCAAAGAAAGCCAAAATTTCCCCCCATATCAGAAAAGTTCAGAGGAGATCCAAGGACCTTGGGGTTTTTTCTGACCCAAGTGTGGAACCACATGCAGGACTGGGGGGAGGACTTCTTGTCAGATGCGGCACGAGTGAGATGCGTTACCAAAGCCCTAGAGGGAATGGCAGCTGAATCGATGGTGGGCCTTCTCAATAACAACTCCCTCCCTGCTGAGAAATTACGACCAATTTATGAGAGCCCTCAGAACGCGTTTTGAGGACCCCCTAGCTGAGCAAAAGGTGAGAATCAGAATGAAGGGCATTCACCAGGGCCAGAGATCGGTGATGTAGTACACCCAGGAGTTCCGCAAGCTGGCACCCTTCATGAGAGGGTGGTCAGAAGTGGTCCTATTAGAGAATTATAAAGATGGATTGAATGAGGACATCTACAAAGATTGCCGGGCACGGGGAGTCCCCGAAGATCTGCAGAGCTGGTACGTGGAGATCGATCTGGCCCGAAGGCGGATCCGTGGTGGCCGCGCCTGGGATCAGTCATCCTCCTCATTCCACAAGGGGGAGCCAAAGGCAGCAGTGGGGAAGACAGGGCCCAAGCCAAAATCCTCCGCGTGCTTCAAATGTGGAAAAGAGGGGGCACTGAGCCGCTGAGTGTTTCTCCAAGCCAGCGCCCAAAATGACCAGCCCCGGAGGGAAGAAGGCTGATAAAGCACCTGCAAAAGCCTGCAAGACTGCCCTGAAAGGAGAATTCGTTGAGTTCACTCCACAGAAACAGGGTGAGTTGGGAACTCGGACCATCGCGGACGGCAGTGAGACTGACATTGATTCCGAGGACGACAACCTGGTGAGTCACAATGGGGGCCCCATGATCATCCCAGTAGAATTAAGGGTGCCATCCACCGGGGCCCACGGGCAGATACCAGCCCTCCTAGACTCTGGATGCACCAGGTGCATAATCAGCCCAGACGTGGTGGAGAAGATAGGCCTAAGACTAAAGCGTTGAAAAGGCCTATCACATTCTGTCAGTTAGATGGATCGGTGGCAGGAGGGGGCCCAGCCAGTTTTGTGAGTGAACCAATCGAGATGCAAATGGGGGATCACCTAGAGACTCTTAGTTTTATTGTGGCCCCAGGCATGGAGTGGCCCCTCATACTTGGACTGCCTTGGCTCCATAAGTGGAACCTGCGCATAAACTGGAGAACAGGGAAAGAAAGGGAAGAACGCCTTTTGGTGGACGGAGTGGAAATTGAGAGGGCAGCAATGGCAGCAGACCACATTGAGGGGGAGGAAAAGATTCCAAAGGAGTATTGGGACCTCCAGGAGGTTTTCAGCAAAAAGGCCTAAGACGTGCTGCTCCCCCACCGGCCAACGGACTGTACCATTGAAATACTTCCTGGAGTAAAACTCCCTAAGCCAAAAATCTACCCCATGACCCTCCAGGAGCTGGGGGAACTACGAAACTTTATTGACAAAAACCTAGAACGGGGTTTTAGGCAACTGCCCGCTGGGATGTTTCCAGTTTCGGGTGCTCCCTTTTGGACTGCAAGGAGCCCCTGCTGTTCATGCAATTAATCAACGAAGTACTGCATGAAGACCTGTACAAGGGAGTGCTGGTCTACTTGGATGACATTCTTATCTACACCGAGAACATGGACGACCATGTGAAATTGGTGAGGACCGTCCTGAAAAAGCTTAGGGCTGCTGAACTTTATGCCGAACTCTCAAAGTGCGAATTCCACCCAAACACAATTGACTATCTGGGGTACCACATCTCGCACGAGGGAATAGAGATGGATCCGGAAAAGGTCCGGGCAGTATTGGAATGGGTCCCACCATGCAACCACAGACAACTACAGAGCTTCCTCAGATTTGCTAACTTCTATAGACAGTTCATTTCCTCGTTCGCCAAAATCGTGTTGCCGATTACAAATCTTTTGAAGACAAAAGGAGAAGTAAAACCAAAGCCCTCCCAGCCCCTCGAATGGACTATGGACTGTCAGGCAGCATTTGAGAAACTAAAATGTTTGTTTGCTGCTGAACCAGTCCTTAAGCATCCTGACATGGAAGAGCCTTTTGTTGTGCAGGTTGACGCCAGCGATGTAGCAGTAGGGGCAGTACTTCTGCAAACTAATGCAGAAGGAAAGCTGCAACCCTGTGCCTATACCTCTCATAAGCTGATGGAGACCGAGAGGAGATGGGCTATATGGGAGAAGGAGGCTTTTGCAGTTTGTTGGGCACTGTTAACATGGAGACAAGCTAAGCACCCATTTAAGGTGTGGACTGACCACAAAAACCTGGAAGCTTTGAAAACACCACATAAACTGTCCCCAAAGCAAGTCCGCTGGGCTCATCACTTCAAACAATTTAATTTCTCCCTGTGCTATTTTCCTGGAGGGAAGAACTTTATGACGGATGCCCTTTCGAGACTACCACAATACAATAGTGCCAGAGAGGCGGTGATCCGCCCAATTATCCCCTCAACGCAGTTGGCTGTACCAGTAACTACTAGAGCACAGGCAAAGGCAGATCCAGCTCTATCAGTCAATTTGTCTAAGCAACTACAAGAAGCTCTAAAGACCGACAAGCGGTTTCTAGCCCACTTGAATGAGTGTACACTTCGAGATGGTCTGGCTTGGGTGGGAGCCAAGTTATATGTTCCTGCCAGTCTGAGAGCAACAGTGTTACAACACGCTCATGATGCCAAAGTTGCTGGCCATTTCGGTTTTGTCAAAATGCTACATCTAGTCAAACGACAATTCTGGTGGCCCGCACTCGAGAAGGACATAGAGGCATACATGGCCAGCTGCCCCGTGTGTGCTTCAGCCAAGAGACCTCTGGGGAAGCCGCCTGGTCTGCTTCAGAGTGTTGCCAGACCGGATGCCCCTTGGAAGGAGATCTCCATGGATTTTATTGTAGAATTACCCGAAAGTGGGGGAACACAGTTATTTGAGTGGTTACTGATTTGTTCTCCAAACAAGTGCATTTCTTTCCATGTCCCAAGATCCCTTCCTCAAAAACACTGGCGAAACTGTCCACCATGTGTACAGGTTACATGGTGCTCCAAAACATATAATCTCTGACAGGGGTGTTCAATTCACCTCCCATTTTTGGAAAAAGTTCCTGGCGTTAATAGGCACCGCCCAGGGATTAAGCTCCACCCACCATCCTCAGACAAATGGGGCTTGTGAGAGAACCAATTCCGTACTGGAACAATATCTAAGATGTTATGTAAATTATCAGCAAGATAACTGGGCAGATTTATTGCCATTTGCAGAGGTGGCCTATAATAACTCCATACATAGCAGCACAGTGTTCACCCCTTTCAAGGTGGCCTCCGGCCATGATTTTGTGCCAATTCCAGAGTTGCCCCAGAAGAATCCAAAACACCCCTCTCTGATTGATTGGATCGAACAGCTACGTGGCACTCGGTCAGTAACTCGTAAGGCACTCAATGAAGCACATCGAGCTCATAAAGCCCAGGCCAATAAGAAAAGGAGTCAGGCTCAGACTTATAAAGTTGGTGATATGGTTTACCTTTCCACCAAATACTTGCAAACTACCCAAAAGTCTAAAAACCTGGGACCCAAATATGTGGGCCCTTTTCCGGTAGTTCGGGTCATTAACCCAGTCACGGTACAATTGGAGTTGCCAAAAAATTTAAGATGAATTCATCCTGTATTCCATGTCAGTTTACTGAAACCGGAACATTTGTCCTCTTTACATCCAGACCAAGTACCTCCTCCTGTCCCCATTCTGATTGAAGGAGAACAGCATTTTGAGATCAAAGAGATTTTGGATTCCAGGAAGCATCATGGTAAGGTGCACTATTTGGTGGCCTGGAAACATTTCCCACTATCTCAAGCTGAATGGATAAATAAACGAGATGTTCGAGCTCCAAAGCAAGTGCAATTGTTTCACACCAAATATCCTGATAAGCCTTGAATTGTGTATCTATTGTATGTTTATCTCCCTTTTATCTCTTACAGGAACAATGTCTCTTCTGAAGGGGGGCCGAATGTCATCCTCCGCTCTTTTGATGCTTACTTGCTCAGCTGCCATGGAAACGTGGGGAGGGGGAGCTAAGGGGATTCTCGGGGGGGAAGCGTGCTGGAGGAAAACGAAAGTGAATCTTTGCTGCAGTTCTTTCTTTGAAGTTGATATGTTTCAAGGTCAAAGGTCGTGGCATACCAGGAGGATGACACTGCCAGACGTGTGCTCCCACAGGACCCCTGGAGGACCTGTGGATTGGATGATTTACGCTGGACAGTTGGGAGGGGATGCTTTCTATATGTGATTTTTGCACCTATGCTTCAGATCTGGCTTTTCTATGGTTGCATTCAGTTCATACTCAGTAAAAGTACCTTTCTCAATGAAAATGGAGTTGGGGTTTTTCTTTCTTGAGTATTGAAAGGAGGCACACCTGACAACGTGCTTCCTACATACCTTAGTTAGCTGACTAGGAAAAAGTTAATCTATTTCCTCTGTTTGGTTGGGTGGCCTATAGTATAGACCTATGGCAATGTCATTCCCCCCCCCCCCTTTTTAATATTGACCCAAATGCATTCAAAATAATTTTCATCATTGTTGTGCTCTATTTCTGTAGAGATGTAGTTATTTCTTATATATAGTGCAATTCCACCTCCTCTTTTATTTGGTCTATTTCTTTTAAATAATTTATATCCCTCTAGCTGTATGTTCCATGTGTGGGTTTCATCCCACCAAGTTTCCATAATGGCAACAATATCATATCTGCCCTCATTTACTTGAATTTCTAATTCACCCTGTTTATTCCTCATACTCTGTGCATTGGTGTATAGACATTTGAGTCCATTTTGATTGACCCTGTGTTTACTGTCTATATAACCTGTGTTGTGCCTGAATGCCCCTACTTTCTTGCCACCTTTTTGATTAGTGCACATGGTATGGCACTCACTATTAAATGCTTGGTTTTGCTTGACAGCAGGGCTGATAATCTTACTCACACAGACATCTATGTTACATGCATGGATAACCATATTAATTTTAGATTGCTGGGGACAGAAATGTTCTGTATCAATTAATTGTCTGTCCCCACTGTTCAGTTTAAATGTTCATCCAGAAAATCTGTGAATTTAATGCTAAGTAACTCAGTCCCTTTCTTTGATGGATGCAATATATCTCTTTTGTACAGTTTTTCATTGGACCAGTTGCAGACATCATGACTAATAAAACCAAAGCCTTCCCTTCTACACCACTCCTTTAGCCACTCATTAAATTCCGCTACACACTGGCCTTTCTCTTTTTGTTCCTTATATACCGGTAAAACCTCTGAAAAGATAAGCCTACAACCTATACTACTAAGTTCATACCCCAAGCTCTGTAAATCATTCTGCACAGAAAGTACATCCTTTTGGGACAGATCATTTGTGCCAAGATGTATAATAGCATCAACATCACAGTCCTTACTGGCATTCTTGACTATCTTAAGGATACGACTCTGGTCTCTGCTGGCAGTAGCACCTGGCAGACACCTGACCTCTTTCGATTTGTTTTAATTGTTATACATCTTGCCGTCAGCTGTATTCCTAAATATTTCACCTTTTTCGCTATTTGAACGCTTATTCTCTCAGTCAATTCCTTTTTCTGTGTTTTGGACATGCTTTTAACTATCATTTTGGTTTTCTCCTTATTTACCTTCAATCCTGCTACTTCCCCATATTCTCCCAGTACTTCCATAAACCTCAAACCCAATTTTAGTGGCTCTTCTATAATAAATACAAGATCATCTGCAAAAGCTTGCAGTTTATAAACTTCTTTCTTGATTTCCAATCCCTTAATTTGTTTGTCCTTCCGAATTCTCGTTAATACCTCTAAGGTTAATATGAACAGTAATGGTGATAACGGGCACCCTTGTCTCGTACCTTTCTGGATTTTAAAACTATGTTGCTTCCCCATTTACTATAACTCTAGCCTCTTGATTGGAGTAAATTGCCTTAAACATGTTTATAAAATTTTCGCTGAATTCCATATATTTTAACTGTCCCAACATAAAATCCCAATTAACATTATCAAAAGCCTTTTGAGTGTCTAAAAATATCAATGCCACTGGTATCTCACTATACACTTTGTAATATTCTAATACGTCCAATATTGTCCTCATATTGTTTCTTATTTGCCTTTTTGGCAGAAAACCATTTTGATCAACGTGAATAAATTCATTCATTCATATTTTAAGTCTTTCGGCCATCATTGCCATGAATATTTTATAGTCCAAGTTCAACAGTGATATAGGCCTGCAATTTTTTATTAGTGTTAAGTCAGTATTCTCCTTTGGGATCATTGTAATATTTGCCTCCGCCCATGATGCCAGTGATTTTGCTTCTTTTAGTACTGCATTGAATACCTCGATTAATATTTCACCTAAAGAGTCTTGCAATTCTTTGTATAGTTATGGTGGTAACACGCCGGGACCTGGTGTTTTGTTATTTTTCTGTTTTTTAATTGCCTCTATTAGTTCTGACATTCTTATATCTTCATTCAACATATTTTTTATATCTTTTGGGACTTTGGGTAATTCAGCTTTCTTGAAACATTGCAGTGTTTTTTCTTTGATATTACAGTCATCATCCTTGTATAGTTTCTTATAAAAATCATGGATTATATTTTTTTCCTCTTCGTTTTGAGTTTGAGTTTGAGTTTATTTGGATTTATATACCGCCCTTCTCCTTGCGGACTCAGGGCGGTGTACAGCCAATTAAGAACAACATACAAACATACACAAGTTAAAATTTCTTAAAATAATAATATAAATGGCCATAAAATTTAAAAATTAACATATTTAAAATACAACTCTAAAAATACTAAAATGTTATAGGGATCAGGCTAGGCCGGCGAGCTGAAAGAGATGGGTTTTTAAAGCCTGCCGAAAGGTTGGGAGGTCAGAGATTATTCTTAACTCTGGAGGCAGATCATTCCAAAGGGTGGGTGCTGCCACAGAGAAGGCTCTCCCCCTGGGGGTCGCCAGCCGGCATTGTCTGGCTGACGGCACCCTGAGGAGGCCCACTCTGTGGGAGCGAACCGGCCGGTGGGAGGCAATTGGCGGCAGAAGGCGGTCCCGTAAGTACCCTGGCCCTAAGCCATGGAGCGCTTTAAAGGTGATTACCAACACCTCATGATAAGATATATTTTCCTCCTCGTTTTGTAATTTACTAATCCACCTTTTTTCTTTCTGTTTTTTCAATTTATATGCTAACCATCTCCCTGGCTTATTTGCATTTTCAAAAAAATTTTGGTTGCTCCACTTTGTTTGTTGTGCTAAATCTTCCTTTTCGAGAATATTCAACTTGTGCTTAATTAGTTCCATTTGTTGTTTAAGGTCTCCTCTTTGGGGCTCTTTTTGTAGTCTAACTTCCTGAATTCCTGCTCTAAATTTTTCTGTCGCTGTTTCTTCTTTTTGTTTTCTTTTGCCATATAAGCAATCACAATGCCTCTCATAAAGGCCTTTGCAGTATCCCATAGGTTTTGTAGATTTGTATCTTCTTTTTTGTTTTCTTGAAAGAACAGACACATTTGTTCTTCCATCTTCAGTTTAAATTCTTCATGCTTTAGAATTGATCTTTTTAGGGTCCATCTTGTCCTTTTCTTTTGTCCCTTCCACCTAATTCTCATTGGGTTGTGGTTTGCCCAGAGGTTAGTCTCAATTTTCACTTCCTCCACTTCCGAGTTTAGCTCTGTCAACATCCAAACCATATCAATTCTGGACCACAATTTGTGTCTGTTCAAATAGTATGTATACTGATTTTCCCCTTGATTTCTCTCTCTCCAACTAACCTGGATATTCAACTCCTCTACCATTTAAAAAAAATGCTTTGGGTAGTACTCTTCTAATTCTTTTTCTGACTTTATTGCTTTTGCAATCTAGTTTTCTATCAACTATGGCATTAAAGTCCCCCAAGATACAGATATTATTTCCTTCTATCTCCCTGATGATATTGTGCAATTTCCTATAGAATTGTTCTTGTCTCTCATTCGGGGCATATATTCCTACAAGTACAACCCGCTTTTGGTTTAATATTACTTCTACTATTAAGATCCTACCCTTGTCATCTTTATAAATTTGTTTGGCCGAAATCTTCTCATTAATATAAAACACTACCCCTTTCTATATTGCGCTATATTGCGATAGCGATGCAAACATCTTTCCCAATTCCGGGTGAACCAGTAATTGTTCATTTTGTTTATGTGTACTTCTTGTACCGCTATTATATCTAAATTCATTTTATTAAGTTTGTTTTTAAAAAATTCCTTTTTGGAAATCCATTAATATTCAAGGATAGGATCTTAATCTCTTCCTGCATTTCTCTACTTGTATCTAGATCTTGTCATCCTTGTTGATCTGCTTTCTCTTGGTTCCTTGAATCTTCCCTCATTATTTTCCATTTTTCCTCCTTTCCCACTATCCCTCTCTCTAATCTGCACTTCTTTATCTTTTGTGGCTGTTGGTCTTGGACCACCTTCTTCTCTTACTTCTCTCTCTTCTATTTCTTCCTCACTACCAAAATTCCTATTGTAGAATCCCTCTGCTTTGTCTACGGTATCTACTCTAAATCTTTTTTCCTGCCATGAAATCATTATCCCCTCTGGCGTTAACCATCTAAAATTAATGTTATGTCTGATCAATTCTGAGGTCAAAAATTGATATGGCCTTCTTAGTTCTCTCACTCTTCTTGGCAGTTGCTTAAGCACTACCAGTTGTCTTCCTCTATGTTCTATAGGATCGTCTCTAGTTCTATGGAGAATTTTGTCTCAAATTGACTTTTTAACAAATCTAATGTGGACCTTTTTGGTAGGTTGTGTCGTCTTGCATAATTAGTATGAATTGTGTAAATCTTGTCCATTTCAATCAGCATCTCTTCCTTTCCAATTCCAAGAGCCTTCACTAATAACTCTGCCGTCATGTCTGGTAAGTCTTCTCCTTTTTCTTCTATTTTGAAAGCGTAGATAGTGTGCAGCTTTTTCTGATTCCAGAAAAATAACGATCGTCTCGAGTTCTTTGTTTGCTTGGATTAACTTCTCATTCAGTTCATCCACTCTTTTTTCCTCTCTCCCCATTCTCTCTTCCATCTTTTGTAGTTTTTGTTCATTTCTCATAATTTGTTGGAAGGTTTCAAATTTTCCATCTATCGATTACATCTTTTCTTTAAGTTCCCCTGTAAAACTTCTTATTTTTCCTATCTCTTTCTTCGAGTCCTAATGATTTTTTGTCATAGCTTCCTGCATTGATTGCAGCATGACTTGTAAGTCTTTAAGTGAGTTGGAACTTTCTCTTTGCATCATTTCCTCAATGGATCTTTGACCAGAAGGACTCGAAATAGCTGATGTGGACTGGACTATCTGCTTCTTCCCTGTCCCAATCCTTGTTAAATTTGTAATACTTGTCATCCTTAACAACCTCTTAAACCAACACTCCCATTTCCTTTCCCCTCTTATATCTCCCTCCACTGCTCCAATACTATTAAGTTATCTCAGAATCTATAAGGCTAACGTAATATAGTAGAGGTCAGCAGAGGTTCTTACAGTCTTAGGTGTCTATATCCTACTATAATTAAAAAAATTAATACTAACACTTAATAATGACAATCACTTAAATATATAACATATAAGTATAGATATACATTAATATGAATATCACTAGATATCTATTGTCTTTTGCCTTCAGGCATTACAGATATATCTTCTATTTCCTCTGCTATTTATAATTTTGGTGGGGTTTTTTTGTCCAGGATAATACTCTTCCTTGAAGCAATTTACTATTTATTATTTTCTGTCCTCAAAAGTTCTCTTTCTTGCTTTTACAAATACAGTGGGGCAAAAAAGTATTTAGTCAGCCACCAATTCTGCAAGTTCTCCCACTTTTTTTTTTAAATTTGATTTATATGTCGCCCTTCTCCGAAGACTCAGGGCGGCTTACAATGCATTAAGCAATAGCCTTCATACTTTTGTATATATTTATACAAAGTCAGCTTATTGCCCCCACAAACTGGGTCCTCAATTTATCCACCTTAGAAAGGATGGAAGGCTGAGTCAACCTTGAGCCTGGCTAGGATTGAACTCACAGAATTACAGGCAGCTGGATGTTAATTGCTGCCTTTAGTAGGAGGCATTAGCCCCCTACGCTACTCAGGCTCCAGATGAAAGATGAAAGATTAAAAAGATGAAAGAGGCCTGTAATTGTCATCATAGGTAGACCTCAACTATGAGAGACAAAATGAGAAAACAAATCCAGACAATCACATTGTCTGATTTGGAAAGAATTTATTTGCAAATTATGGTGGAAAATAAGTATTTGGTCACCTACAAACAAGCAAGATTTCTGGCTCTCACAGACCTGTAACGTCTTCTTTAAGAGGCCTCCACTCATTACCTCTATGAATGGCACCTGTTTGAACTTGTTATCAGTATAAAAGACACCTGTCCACAACCTCAAACAGTCACAGTCCAAACTCCACTATGGTGAAGACCAAAGAGCTGTCGAAGGACACCAGAAACAAAATTGTAGACCTGCACCTGCAATAGGCAAGCAGCTTGGTGTGAAGAAATCAACTGTGGGAGCAATAATTAGAAAATGGAAGACATACAAGACCATCTCCCTCGATCTGGGGCTCCACGCAAGATCTCACCCCGTGGGGTCAAAATGATCACAAGAACGGTGAGCAAAAATCCCAGAACCACACGGGGGGACCTAGTGAATGACCTGGAGAGAGCTGGGACCAACGTAACAAAGGCTACCATCAGTAACACACTACGCCACCAGGGACTCAGATCCTGCAGTGCCAGACGTGTCCCCCTGCTTAAGGCAGTACATGTCCGGGCCCGTCTGAAGTGTGCTAGAGAGCATTTGGATGATCCAGAAGAGGACTGGGAGAATGTCATATAGTCAGATGAAACCAAAGTAGAACTGTTTGGTAGAAACACAACTCGTCGTGTTTGGAGGAGAGAGAATGCTGAGTTGCATCCAAAGACCACCATACCTAGCATGGGGGTGGCAACATCATGCTTTGGGGCTGTTTCTCTGCAAAAGGACCAGGACGACTGAAATCACTCACTCAAGTCGTTGAAACTGATTGCCACCAGGATTTATCGCTCCGTTGTCCCGCTGCTTCACCGCCAATCTCGTCCAGCTGTCAGCTTCTCGTGGCTGACATTGCAGGCCGTCTTCTTCCCCGTCTGATCTCTCCAAGGCTTCTCTTGTCTTCCCCACCCAGACCGCCGTCTGTGATTCAGGTGGAAGAACGCCCCACTCTTCCAGTCCCCCTCTGAGGGACCTGTGACTCCAAAGAGCCAACTGGACAGCTGGAAGCAGCTGTGATCCACGGAGAGCTGTTTCGCACACTCGTTCGGCTTGACAGCTGGCCCTGCCCCCTCTGGTTTCTCTTCAGATCATATAAAACTTTTGCCTTGTACCTTATGATTCTTGACGATTCTTTTATGATTCTTTTTATGTACACTGAGAGCATATGCACCAAAGACAAATTCCTTGTGTGTCCGATCACACTTGACCAATACAGAATTCTATTCTATACTATTCTTTCTTTTTTTTTTTGGCAAAGTCCAAGCAGGCTTTCATGTGTTTTGTACTGAGGAGAGTCTTCCGTCTAGCCACTCTGCCATAAAGCCCAGATCTGTGGAGAACTGCAGTGATGGTTGTCCTTCTGGAAATGTGTCCCATCTCCACACAGGATCTCTGGAGCTCAAAGTGACCATCAGGGTCTTGGTCACCTCTCTTACTAAGGCCCTTCTCCCCCAATTGCTCAGTTTGACTGGGTGACCAGACTTTGGAAGAGTCCTGGTTGTGCCAAACTTCTTCCATTTGAGAATTATGGAGGCCACACTGTGCACTCTGCACTGAAGGTTCCTTCAGTGCGAGGCACAGATCTGGAAAAGGCTACAATAAAATTTCTGCTGCACTGAAGGTTCCTTCACTGCAGCAGAAATTTTATTGTAGCCTTTCCCAGATTTCTGCCTTGCAATAATCCAGTTTCTGAGCTCTGCAGTTCAGTGGTGGGTGTAGTTCAGTGGTGGGTTTCTACCAGTTCGACCCGGTTTGGCCCAAAGTTCACGCGAAGTGAGTGCATGAAGCGAAAAGGTGGTAACACTGGTTGAAACTCACCACTGCTGCAGTTCCTTTGACCTCATGGCTTTTGCTCTGCTACGGTATGCATTGTCAGCTGTTATGCATTTTATAGAGAGGTGTGTGCCTTTCCAAATCATGTCCAATCAATTTAATTTACCATAGGTGAACCCCAATCAAGTGTAGAAACACGTTGGCCATAATCAAGAGAAATGGAGGCAACTCAGCTAAATTTCAAGTGTTTTTGCAAAGGGTCTGAATACTTATGCCAATGTGATATTTCAGTTTTTTTCTTTTTAATAAATCTACAGTTTTCTAAAACTCTGTTTTCACTTTGTCATTATTTATTTATTTATGATCGGATTTATATGCCGCCCTTCTCTGCGAGGTCTCAGGGCGGCTCACAACAATAAAACCAGTCCAGATTAAAATTCAAACACTAAAAACTAAAATTCCCATTAAAACCCCATTCAGTCCAGGCCAGCCTGGCGAAATAACCATGTTTTAAGGTCACGGCGGAAGGACCGAAGGTTGGGAGCTACCTGGAGCTCCAAGGGGAGCTGATTCCAGAGGGTAGGTGCGCCCACAGAGAAGGCTCGCTCCATAGGGACCGTCGGCCAACATTGCCTGGCCGACGGGACCCCAAGTAGGCCCTCTCTATGTGAGCACACCGGGCGATGGGGAGCTGTTGCTGGCCCCAGGTGTTCCACCAAATACCCCGGACCTAAGCCATGTAGGGCTTTATAGGTGATCACCAACTCCGACAAGGCCCTCCGTTCTTCCCTCTGTGGCCATTCCCCATCGCAACCGGGATCAAGACCTGTTCCCCCTCCCTCAGCATTCCTGAGGGCAACCAATTCCGCGCTCGTGTAGGTCCATAAGAACGTCATCAATCAGAAAGGCGGGTATGACAATGGAGAATGAGGGCAAAATAGATGTAAGGCCAATAGTCCAATCCAGCAGTCAGTCATCCATTCCCAATGTTCTCTCACAACATTCAGGAGTACCAGGAGATGACCACCATCGCCATCCTCTCACCATGGTGCGGTACTGTTAAGGCACTGAATGGGCCCCCCGAGGCCAAGAACTGCTGGTCCATGCTGCCCTCTCACAGCAGCGACGTCTAGACCAGCAAACAAAGGCTTCCTCCACAACCGCCCTCTCACGGTGGCGGGTATCAGCACCTTGGGTGTTGGCCAGTCCAGAACATAGAGAGGAAAGTCCAGGGCAGTTGATGACTTCTCCAGTTGAGGCGAAAAGGCGGAAAGTTCAGAAGAGCGCCAGATGGCAAAGTCCAACAAAGTCCCCGGGCGTCCAAGACCCTCCAACTCCAGCACAACCTGCAGTCCACAGCATAATGCCAGATAGAAGTGGCCATAATGGGGGGCAAGCCAGCTATAAAGAGCATAATAGCTCAGAAAACAAACACCGACTCCCCCCCCGCGGCAAATCCAACCAACGCCGCAGTCCATAGCAAAAGCAGGGAAGATAACAAGGGCAGGGTCCAGCACACGCTCCACCTTAATCACCTGGCTCAACAGCTTTCCCCCGAGCATAGCAAAGGCGAATGTAGATGTTATAAGATGTTAAACGTTGTTAAAAACACCAGCGTCCGTCCAAATGCAGGCTCTCAAGCTCCTACAGCTGATCCGCGGCAAATCACCACCCACGCTGATTGCTGACTGCCAGACTCTGCATTCTCCACTCTCCTCCGCTCTCCTATTCTCCTGCATGCCGCTTCTGGAGCCAGCTGAGGTCTGCGATGCCCCAGGTACTCCCCCCATCCGGTCCATATCGGGGTAGAGTGAAGAAAACCCTTAAAACCCCATAGTTCCTGATCTGAGGTACACACACTAGTTGAGCTCTCCAAGTATTATGGAAAAAAACTCCAACCCTGTTGATAGTCCCTTTCATCTTTTTCCCTTTTCTTTTTTGGAAAGTTTGTCCTTCTGAAATAAAATGTCAGCATGCTCAACTTTCCTAGTAAGCATCCACTTGCATGGATATTGGTTATAGCATTATGATTACTGTTCTGGAACAATTTGTTTGAATTTTTGAAAATAAAATTGGGCACTACTTAAAATTAAGTCCAGGGTTGCATCTCTATTTGTTGGTTCCCTGAATAGCTGTTTCAAAGTACAATTCCCAATGGTTAAAGCATTACACATCTCAACATTCACTTTCAGCACTCTGATGCAAGTTAAAACAATAGATGGCCAGCCTTTGAAAGCAGGTCAGATTACACATGCCACAACCCCTCTGCAAACTATAGCCCAACATACCAAGCTGTTAACTCTGTATGTCATGAACCACCTCTTCTTTCCGGATCGTATTGGGATCAGAGTGGCTAAAGCTTCACAACTCTATGATAGATTGAGAGGGAAGGAACTCTATCTTTTACCACCATGGCTTCCCATCCTCACCATGCCCAGACAGCAAATCATTTACACCAGCCGGAACTAAGCCCCAAAGAAGGAAATGTCAAGCTACCAAGCAAGTATGCAGATTTCACAGATATATTTGGGGAGGAAGAAGCAGCAGTCCTTCCTCCACATAGAGACTATGACTGTGCTATAGACCTGGTCCCAGGAGCTAAAATACTTGCTAAGAGGCAGTATCCCATGTCAGCTAAAGAACTATCACTTTTGCAGCAGTATCTGGACTCTAACCTGCAGAAAGTCTTCATTAAACCTTCAAAATCTCCAGCTTCAACTGTTTGTGCCCAAGAAGCAAGACCCAGGCACCACTAACCAAAATGGTGAAGTCTCCCTGAGGACTGTTCATGACTACAAGTCCCTTAATGCTGTGACAGCAAGAGACAATTACCCACTGCTTCTCATATTAGACCTTCTGGATTGGTTGCAAAGCACATGCTTTTTTACCAAGTTGGATCTTCGCAATCTGTACAATCTCATTAGGGGCATGAACATACCATGTGTTTTCCCAGCGAGCAGTCAAAGATAGAGTAGCTTTTCCAATGAGTCAAGTATTGAATGCCTTTGCCTCAGTGTCTAAAGTCTAGGATTTCTTCTACTTTATATTTTGGTTCTCCCTCCACAATTACAGGTAGCATGGGAGTGGTGGTGCTGGGATCACAGAGTGCTGGGGGGCATCTTTAGATAGCAAGGAGTGATGAAAGACTGGATGTACTTTCATAGATGGAGGCAATTGGAGTTGGAATGCAACTGGCTTGATATGTCAGAGGTCCTTAAATGGTCCCACAAATCCAGCTTCTTTTAAGGTCTTGCGAATGCCAAGAATTTGATGGAAAGCCAGACATTGTTGCCCACAGCTATTAGTGGCACCTCCTGCCAGTGGGTGTCCGCAGCCTTCTTGTAAGGCTGTTTTGCTTGTTCAAGTTGCTGCTTCAAAAGGACCCGGGCAGCAAGTTGCTCCTGTAAAAAGTCAGCAGAACCTGGGACTGAGGATTCTTCTCTGGGGTTGTCTGGTAATACTCTTGGGTGAGTTACATACAGGGATTGAAAAGGAGTCATTGAAATTGATGTGTGGAGAGAATTGTTATAAAAAACTCTGCCAAGGGCAAAAATGATGGCCAGTTTTAAGTAATACCTTAAGTATTGTTGGAGAAGCTGGTTAGTTTTCTCTGCCTCACCATTCATGGCAGGGTGGTAGGCTGAAGAGAGACTGCCTTTGACATGCAAGAGCTGGAACAATGTCTTCCAAAATTTGGGTTGGAACTGTGAGTCTCTGTCTTGAAATTAATTTTGAGACCATGCCACGGTAGTGAAAGACATGGTCTAGGACAGTGATGGCTACCCTTTTCGCCATCGTGTGCAAGGAGCGGGGGGGTTGCCCGTGTGCGTGTCCACACCCAAAATTCTATGTGCCCTGCCCCTGCGCATGTGCGTGCAACCCCCCCACGTTCCCCATGGTCCTGGCATATGATGGCATGGTAGGCCCATTTTTTGCTCTCCCCAGCCTCCAGAGCCTTTATAGGAGTCTGGAGAGGGTGAAAATGGACGGTGGGACCGGAAGTTGGCAAACAGGCCATTTTCAGCCTCCAGAGGTCCTCCAGGGTGGTGGGGAAGGCTGTTTTCACCCTCCCCAGACTCCTATAAGGGCTCTGGAGGCTGGGGAGAGCAAAAAACAGGCCTTCTCCACCACCCCGAGGTCCTCTGGAGATAGGAAACAGCCTCCCTACTTCTGGTGGGGCCAGAAGGCCCGAAAATCAGGTGGCCAGTGCACGCATGCATGCTGGAGCTGAGCTCACGTGCCCACTGTTATGGCTACGCATGCCACCTGTGGCATGCATGCCATAGGTTCAACATCACGGGTCTAGGAAAAGCTGAGCTGTATCTCTGGCATTACAGAGTATGAAATGAGCCCTGTAAATGAGCCCTCATGTAGATGTTAAACAGGACAAGGGAGAGCATTGAGCTCTGAAAAACCCCAACGAGGAGTAGAGTCAGTCCAGGAACCCTTCCAGGGTATAAAATGACCCATCTTGGTGAAAAGATCTACCACCACCAAAATAGATGTAAATAGATCGGGGTAAATCGGTAATGAAGTCCAGAGTGACTGTATGCTATGGGCAGGTGTGTGTGTGTGTGAGAAGAGGTTGCAAGAGTCCTGCCAGTTTGTGATGGAGGGACTCGGCCCTCCTGCATGTGTGGCAAGAGGCCGCATAGTTCTTGATGTCTGCTGTCATTTTAGGCCACCAAAAGTCTCTTAAGGTTCTGTGTAGAGTTTTGAACACTCCCCCATGCCCTGACAGCTGGTTGTCATGGCAAAGTTGTAAAACCTGTTCCCTGCAAAGGAGGGATTACTATTCTGCCCTTGTGTTTCAATGCTCCTCACTCCACCACAAACAAGGATATGGTACCTGCAGGGGCTTCCTTGAGGCCATCCATTCGGGCCTAGGAGAAGTGGTCTAGAATTTGCTCTACCTTGATTGTAGTGAGTAACTCCTGGTGCAGTTGAGTTGCTACCAACTTTCCAGAGGGTGGTGTATGCAGTGTTGGCTGAAAATGAGAAGGCTGCAAAACGTTTGCCATGACTGGGGTGTGTTGAACTTGAGAAAAGTCTGGTTTACACAACAAGGTATCTGGCAGTAAATTCTTTGAGCCTGGAACATATTGAATGAAGAAATCAAAGTGCGAGAAGAATTGATGCAATCTAATTTATCTTAGTCTGTTGCAACACAAGCAGGTTCTTATGCTCTGTGTTGACTTCTATGGGGAAATGTGCACCTTTTAGGACAGGCCCATCAAAGTGGTGACCCATGGGCTGGATACGTCACATGCAATCCACCCCCACCCTGCCTCACAAAGGCAAAAAACATTGCAATTACATCACGATCCGGCCCATGATATGATCAAGTTTGACACCCGTGTTCTAGGAAGTGCCTTCACTGTTGGAACACGTATTTCACTGCCAAGAATTCCTTGTTAAAAATATCATGGTTCCGTTCTGGGGTAGTTAACGATGGTGAGAAAATGGCACACCGTTCCCTCCCCCACCTTACATTCTTGAAGAACAGCAGCTCCAATGGCAACATCAGAGGCATCTGTGTGAACTACAAACCTCTTTGATGGATCCAGATGCTGAAGATGGGGTTGTCAGGCCAAAAAGATGCTTTAACTGAATGCTGTCTAGTGTGTAGAAGTCCAAGTAAACTTAACCCCTTTCTTTGTCAGTTGGGTAAGGGGTTTGACTTTGTGAGCAAAATCAGGTATATTTTTTCTGTAGAAAACACACTCCCCACTCTTTGGCATACAGTCTCTCTGGATTTCATTACTGACTTACCTCCAGTCCATGGCTACATATCCATATTAGTCATGGTGGAACTTTTTACCAAAATTACTCACTTCATCCCTCGTAAGGGGTTGCCCACTGCCAAAGAAACAACTCTTGGGGGGGGGGGGTATATCTTTTGCAATAGAGGCATAGTGTTCAGACTAGTGTTCAACAGAGGAAGTCAATTTGCTTCCAGGTTCTGGAGGGCATTGTTCAAACTTTTGAATGTTCAAGTTAGCTTCTCTTCAGCCCATCAGCCGCTCAGACTTGCCCCGAACTGTGAGATGGGCAGCAAATAAATTTGATATACGAAGACCTGCAAATAGAAATAGACCTGTGGCAAAAGAAAGCAAAGGTAGTATCAATAATAATAAGCACCTTGGGTGCAATCCTGAAACAACTGGAGCACCACTTGAACACTGTTGGCATTGACAAATTCACCATCAGTCAATTGCAAAAGGCAGCTTTACTCAGAACAGTTTACATCATGCAACAATACCTCTAACATCATTAAGCATTCAAATCTGCCTATCCTAGGTCATTGGGAAGGACTCGATAGGTGGATAAAAATGCCAAATGCAGTCTGAACATCTGGCTGACCATAATAGTAATAATAATCTCTGGTTGTTTCACGTCTGGATTACTGCAATGCGTTCTACATGGGGCCACCCTTGAAGAGCATCAGAAGCTTCAATTAGTGCAGTGTGTGGCAGCACATTCTTGGGGTCCCTAGGATGACCCGTATTAGACCGCTGCTCTGCGAGCTGCACTGGCTGCCAGTCTGCTTCTGGGTGCAATTCAAGGTGTTGGCTATTACCTTTAAAGCCCTGCAAGGAACTGTCTCACCCTACTAGGACTGGCCCGCCCCACCCGTGCCGGCAGAGGAGGCATGCTGTGGGCTCGTCAGTCAAGGAATTCTGCCTGATGGGGTCCAGAAGGGCCTTCTCTGCTGTAGCTCCTACCCTATGGAACATATTACCCCCTGAGGTGATTGCCTCCCACCCTTCTTCCCTTGTGCAGGAGCCTGAAGACCTGGCTCTGGGACCCTAAACAGGGGAACATCACATTAGAGGTGATTGTTGAATTACAAGGCAATCCCACTTCCCCCCACACACATCCTGTTCCCCATTTTATAACTATATCTTGATTGGGATTTCTACTTCTACTTTTTACTTTTACTCTCTTAAAGATATTTGTTAGGTTTTAATGCTGGAAGCCACCCAGAGTTGTTTGCTATAAAATAGGTGGCAAATAAATTCAATAAATAAATAAATAATCACCCTATCAATGTCAAGGCTGAAAAAACTAGCCAACTCCTGCAGCAATACTTAGATGCTACTGCACCTACAGCCAAAACAATTGACCTTCATTACTCCCATTGGCAGAATTTTCATATAATAATTATCCACATATAATTATTCATATAATAATTATCAATTGCTTTGGTTCCCTTCCAAACCGTGTATTGCACACATCCCAGAGTTTTGCCAGAGAACCCCATTAAGCACTCCCTTCCAGAAGCTGTGGATTTTTTTACAACAGCAGCTTGCTGCCCAAACATTGTTGAAACAGCAGCCAGAACAGGTGAAGCAGCCATCCAAGAAGACTGCAGACGCCCATCGACAACCATAGTTGAAGGAGATGAAGTCTGGCTCTCTACCAAGTTTTGATCCCTACAAGACCATCTAAAAAACTAGATGCAAAATTTATGGGACCCTTCAAGGTCATCTGACAAATCAACCCCATAGCATTTCACTTGCAATTACCTCCCTCTATGAAAGTGCATCCAGTCTTTCACCATTCATTGCTAGTCAAAAAGCCCCCCCCCCCAGCACCTTGCACTCCCAGCATCCACCTCCACCACAAGTAATTGTAGGAGGACAAACAGAATACAGACAAGAACCGGTTACTTCCATCAAGACCCTATATTTGTGAGCTTTGAGATCTAAGTTGCTATGGGTAGGAACATAAAGGAGGAGGAAGCAAGGGCCTTGTCTGTATCCAAATACAGTATATACAGTTTGATAGTGTCTGTATCCAAACTGAACACAGTAAGAAAAAAACAACTACCAGGAAAAATGAACCCCTGGAGGTAGACCAATGGCAGCATGTCACTCAGAGGACAAAAAAATCAAGAAAACTGTCCCTGCTGTCTAGTCCAGTCTTGCTATTGCTGAGCAATTTCATATCCTCCCCTTGGAAGAAAACATGCAGAAATCTGGGAAATGGACTTCATCAAGTGTTCCAGTGACAGGAAGAAAAATAGCTCAGACTTCCCTGAGAAGAAAAAAAGAATGTGTTGGCGATAGGAAACTCACCTCTCAGAGAAACAGAATCAGCAATTTGTACACCAGACAATTTATCGTTCTACATGGGGCTACCCTTGAAAAGTGTTCGGAGACTACAGTTGGTCCAGAACGCAGCCGCGAGAGCTGTTGTGGGTGCACCTAGGTACACCCACATTACACCAATTCTCTGCGAGCTGCACTGGCTCCCTATTGGTCTCCAGTCACAATTCAAGGTGTTGGTTATTACCTTTAAAGCCCTACATGGCTCAGGGCCAGGTTATCTTCAAGACCGCCTTCTACTGCATAGCTCCCAGCGACTGGTAAGATCCCACAGAGTTGGTCTCCTCCAGGTCCCGTCAGCTAAACAATGCTGGCTGGCGGGCCCGTGGGGGAGGGCCTTCTCTGTGGCTGCCCCAGCTCTCTAGAACCAGTTACCTCCTGAGGTCCATACCATCCCCACCCTATTGGCCTTCCGAAAAGGAGTGAAGACCTGGCTTTTCCAGCAGGCCTGGGGCCGTTGATCTCGCTCTTGCAATCTGGTGAGATCCGGCCATGAATGGTATGAATGAGTTTTAATGTTTTAATGTTTTAAATTTTTACATGTTTTTTATTAGGATTTTAAATATATTGTGAGCCGGCCTGAGTCTTTGGAGAGGGGTGGCATATAAATTGATTTAAATTTAAATTTAAATTGAATTGAAATTGAATCGAAGGAAGTATGTTGTCTCCCAGGAACAAAAATCAAACATGTGACAGAGAGGTTTACCAAAATAATCAAGCTCACAGATTATCATCACTTTCTCCTCTTTCAAGTGGGGATGAACGATACAACAAAGAGCCTGAGAGCAATGTCAAGAGACTATGAGCAGATAGGTATGAGGGAACGGAGGATTCTTGAAGTAAACCACTGGCTCAAGGAATGGTGCCATCAAGAGAACTTTGGATTTCTAGGTTTACATTACTTACAGAAAGGGCTTCTGGCAGGGGATGGGCTGCACCTCACAAGGACTGGGAAGAATGTGTTTGGAAAACATATAGCACAGCTCAACCAACGGGTTTGAAACTAAAACTAAAACATTTTCCCCCCTTTTTGAAGATTGGAACCATATCAGCTCTTTTCCAGTCCTCTGGCAGTTCCCCATGCTCCAGAAGCTCTGAAAGACTTCAAGATCACATCTGCCAGCTCCTTCAGATCCCTGGGATGTAAACCATCTGGTCCTGGCAATTTGAAATCGTCTAATGTGGAAAGGTATTCTATTACCAGTTCTGTGCCTATTTTGACCTGCATTCCCATTCTGTCTCTCACAGTGCTGCTTTTGACACGTTGGGCTATTTTTGCTTTTGCATAAAGACAGGAGCAAAGAAGAAATTAAGCAGTTATGCTTTCTCCCTGTTGCCTGTCACCTTCTTGCCATCTTGGCCCATTAGTGGACTGATCATTTCTTTGACTTTCTTCTTGTTCCTTAGTTAGTAAAAGAAACCTTCTTTTGTTATTTTTGGTATTTATTGCAAGTGTTAGTTCATTCTGAGCCTTAGCCTTCCTGACTCCATCCCTGTAGATTCAGGCTATGTACTGGTATTCTGCTCAAGTTATGTACACACCTATAGCAATGTCATTTTCCCCTGTAATATTCACCCAAATACTTTCAAGAATGTTTTCATCCTTAGTATTGTGTATTTCTGTAGAGGTGTAGTAATTCTTTACATACAATGTAACTCCTCTCCCTCCTTTTGAGTTGGTTCTGTTTCTGTTGAACAATTTATATCCTTCTAGCAGTATGTTCCAATTAAGGCAGAACGTAAAATGAAATTGGATATAAAAGTGAAATAATACGGGGTCAGCCTAGAGGATCTCTGAAGGGCCCCTTTAACTAGTAAATATAAAAGACAAATACTGGGTTCAAAAAGTTAAACCGCAGAATTAACAAACCTTCTACAGTTGGAGAGTTCAAGAATTCAAACCGCAGAGGTATGTCAAAATGCAGAACTAACCCACATGGAGTTTCCTGCCTAAAGCAATAGGGGAAGGGGGCTAGCTAAAGAGGCAGATCTAAGATACTTCCTGTTTTTTGTTAGTATATAGATACATGTCTTAAAGAAGAATCTTTGATCTTCCGGGTGGCGCCTCCATCGTTGTCGGCGGTCTTTTATGACCACCGGCCTCCCGGCACGTAAAGAGCCGCCTTACAGCTGGCAGGCGGCTTGCAAAACCCGCTCTTCGATTGGAAGAGCGGGCAGAGCATCTGGGGGTGCAGTTGAGCCCCCTGAATCACCCCAGGACTTTTTTCCTTGTCCGGGGGAAGGCTCAGGGTGATGGCTCCCTATCCACCCCCAGAGAGGCTCCGCGCCGAGAGGGATCTCCGCTTTAATTAGTTAGTTAATTAATTAATTAATTGCTCGGAGAAAATGGAGAGTGGAAAGTGAAAGAAGAGCCTAGCCCAGCCAGTGCTGAGGTATTTTAAAAGAAATATTTTAGTAGGGAAAAGAAACAAAGAAATAAGGACTGATTTAAACAGAATTTTTCTGGGTTTTTTTGAAAAAGGAGAAAAGGAAGAATTTTTCTGTTTTTTTGGAAAAAGAAAAGTTAAAATCCCTTTTTTTTAGAAATATGACTCCCAAACCAAAAGGAAGGGGGGGCTCCCTTACAACTCAGATAAAGGACAAAGTAGAAATGGCTCATTTGCAGGGAACTGCAGATGAGGATTTAAAAGATTTCATAACAAGGTCTTTAGGGAGTGTTGTTGAGAAGATAAAAAGTTCACAGAAGAATCTTGAGGACTTGGTTCAAGGAAAATATGACCAATTGAATCAAACTATTATCAAAGTAGTTTCGGATCTTTCAAGTGCAGTGGTGGAAATGGGGAGGAAAGTGACTGAAATCAGTAGTAAGTTTGACTCCCAGATGAAAGAAATACAAGAAAAATTTGCGGAAGCTGAGGCTAAAAATCAGAATATAGAGAATGATGTCATCATGCTTCAAATTAAAGCTATGGAATCAGCAATTAGATTAAGAGGCATAAGAGAAAATAAGAGAGAAAATTTAAGAACAGTTTGTGCAAAGGCTTTTGTGGAATTATTAAAGTTAGAAGATGAGCTAATTCTTGGTTGTATGGAGAAAGTTTACAGAGTCAACTCACGTGTAGCTAAACAAAGGAATTTGCCTAGAGATGTCGTTGTCTACTTTACTGATAGAGGATTGAGAGATGATATTTTACAAAAATCCTACTCTGCTAGAGTGCAGGTAGAAGGAATATAAATTAGCATTTTTAAAGAGCTACCACCGAAGGTTTTAAAGGACAGAAAAGATTTTGGTTTTTTGGTCAAGGAACTGAAGAGAAGCAATATCCCATTTAGATGGGATTTACCAGTTGGAGTAACTTTCAGATACCATGGCATGAGACATTGTTTGAATACTATTGAAAAAGCAGAATATTTTTATAAAAATATTTTCAAGGGAATATTTTAAGAATAAAAAACGTGAAAGAGAGTCTGCGAAACGTAAGCAGAAGGAAGAACCTCAAAGAGTGTTAGAAGAAAAAGGAGCACCAGGTGGTTGTCCAGAGGATTCTATTATGGATTTTCCAGATGAGAAAACTGAGCATCCCAGTGACCCTAGAGGGGGAGTACTGGACCTTGAACTGTTGGAGCAAGAATCAAAAAATAAAATTATAACTCGAGATGAGCAACAGCAGAGGCCCAGTGCTCTTCAAGAGAAGGGGGGTGATGCCAATCAACAGGAAGTAGAAGTTAATGAGGAAACTCGACTGGAAACCACTGATGGGCAATATAAGGAGATTTATGAAATGATCCAAGCTATTGTAGATAGGTTTCAAAACTGAGATGCATTATAAATGTTCAAAAGTTCATCCTGAGTTGGATTGATATTAGACTTATATATCAAAATGGATTATAAAAATTTTACTACAAAGTTTATCCTGAATTGGACCTAACATCCTGAGAAAGGTAAACAGATTGCTGCAATACTAGCAGCGATCTGTGGTTACCCTATTATAGTTTTTTTTTTAGGAATTTATTATCTAGAAGAAGAGAATAAAGATGAAAACATCTCGCAACCCGAAGGAAGGAACTGCAAAGGGTGACAGGATTTGAAAGAGCTTTAAAGGAATATCTGGGAATGCGGTTTGTAGTTTTTTTTTTCTTTAAGGTTTGAAATTTAGGAGGAGCTGCATTGGTTTTTTTCTTTTTTTTAGGTGGTACAGTATAAGCTAGCTTGAATGTTCTACCTAGAGGAGTATAGAATACCTTCGTGGTTGGATATTATTTATACAAAGTCACTCGGGGGGATTTTTTGTGTGGAGAGAGGTTTTTTTTGCTGATGGGGGCAGCTGGAAGATGAAGCTTATTGGAATTGGATTTACGTTGGAAGAAAGTATATTTAACTTCAATCAAGACGAAGAGAAGACATGGATTATTGAGATAGAAAAAAAATATTTTTTTGGACATAATTGTATAATTATAATTATATATGTATAATCATATATATTGTATTTCATTAGAATAGAGATATGTTTTATGTTTTTGTTTTTTAGTTAAGGGGTGTAGTTGGGATATGGATATTGATGTGATATATTATATTTTATTATAAGGGGATTGACTTTGGTATATGATTAGTAATGTTAATATTAATGGATTACAGAAAGGTATGATACTTTTTAATTGGGTTTGAATATTATAAGTATTTTATTGATTGATAAATGAATATTGATGGTTGGTTAATGAGGTAAATTTTATTATTATTAGTTCTTTTTATTACGATATTGTTAACTTTAGAAAAATATTATTATTTACAGGTTTATTTGTTATATTACGTTGTTATATGTACTGGGTTTGTTTTTTTTTCCTTCTTCTTTTTAAATTTTTTCCAACTTTAAAATTTGAATACTTAAAAATTTTTCCTTTTTGTTTTAAACTTTTTTTTAAATCTGTAGCGGAAGTCAAGGGGGGGATGGGGAGGGATGGGGAGGGATGGGGAGGGATGGGGAGGGATGGGGAGGGGAAAGGGGTGGGGGTGGAGGGTGGTAGGGAGAGGGGGTGGAGGGGGGGTTTGGGGGGGGAAATGAAAAAATGTATTGTAAAACTTTTTCAATTAAAAAAAAACAAAAAGAAGAATCTTTGTTCAGATGTTAGAATTTATATAATGCTATCTGAACCTTTTGGCCAAAATAAATAAAAGCTTTTTCTGATCTCTAAATTCAATTTATTTGTTATTTTTCTGCAACATTTATGGCGACTCCGCCGGGACTGAAGCGAGATTTCACTGTGGGTGGAAAAGACCAGCCGGTGCCCGGGCGAGGCCATCCTGCCCAACCTTCAAGGCGCCTCTGAGAGTTTTTTTCTCTGGAAGGAAGAAGATGGCCCCTCTGGGTACTCGGTGGCTCTGACCAACCCAAAAACTAAAACGAGATCAAAACAAGCTAATAGATAAACACCGGCTGAGAAAGAAAAGGAAAGAAGATGCCTGCAGGCAAGTATTGTGGGAATTGTAGACCTACTCCTTGAGAGTAAAAGAGGGAGATTGATCACCTCTCTGGGTCCGGGAACGTCCCTTCCTAACGGAACCGGCGTATCCTAATGAGACTCTAGAACTGTGTGGGTGGTTAAGCCATTGCACTTCCTGTTGGTGACTGTTGGAAAAGTCCAGCACCACAGGTCAATGGCAGTGTTTTAGAAAATGGGTGGAAAAGAGAGTGTTCCACGAACATCTCTTCAATGTATGTTGAAGAATTTTAAGAAAGGTTTTAGTGGGGATTATGAAGACCCCAAGGCCAATCCAGGTGACTTAAAGAAGTCCTGTGAAAATCCCAAAAGCAAACCCCAGGATTTTAGGAAACTGTGAAGCTGTGAAGTGTAGGAGGTGTCCATTGTCTGTGTTGTGGGCACCAGGTCCTCCCAGATTTCCGTTATAAGAGGGGTATGAAAATCAGTGGCAGAACTGATGTTGTGTAGCCCAGCTGTAAAACCCCACATCAAAAAGGGAAACATGGGAAATTGCAGCCTGAGGGTGGTAGATACCCCCCTTCAGGAAACTTGTTTGAGGCATAGGACAAGAGGCAGATGCCTGTCCTGGCCAGCCTGAAGAAGAGAGAGGAAAACAGATGTAGGAAATGGGCTTTGCTGAGGGATGACACAGGAAAACCAATTTGGCTAAATAAAGGTCCTTAAAAGAAAAGTGAAGTTCAAACTTACTCACGAGAGCCCTGGCTAAGTGCAATGATGTGTGAATAAAGTTCTCTATACATTTTGGAACTTTAAAAATTAAAGCCACCACCTGCTGGGAGATCCAAGCTAGAGCGAGCTAGACAGAATATCCCAGGGCAGAGTAAAAAAAAAAAAGTGAGAAGTTCACTAAAACAATTAGAAAGAATCCCAAACTGCAGGGACTTCCGGTTGAGGCGTGGGTCGAGGCAGCACGGAAAAGGAGCTCTCCGTATTCCGTGCTGATTTTTTCGGCGTTTCGGGCCCCGTAGCGGGAGAGATCGGTCCTGGGGTGGACTGACAGAAAGAGGGATACTTCGGAGGAGGCGGTGTGGAGAGGTCTCCCGCCGCACTGAGAAGAGCCCTTATTCCGGACGCGGGAAGAAGACGGCCAAGTTGGTCAGACCAGAGACTCATCGCTTCAAATTTTTAAAGCAGGAAGCGAAAGAGTGAGTACAGGGTGAAAATTGATGTGAGCAGGAGGACAAAAAATTTAAATAATTTTATTGACGATTTCTGTGAGGAGGAGATCAACCCTAGAGTCCGGAGGAGTAGCGGAGAGACAGAGAGACTCGGAAAGGCACAGGCGGCAAATAACGAGGGGAGCGAAGTGACTCAGCGAAACCTGGCACGTTAGTTCTATTCTTTGAAGAGACTTTTGAAAGAGAATACATCTAGGAGGAAGAAATTTCGGAGGAAGAAACGATAGGAAGCAGGACGCTGATTTTTCCTTTCTAAATTAAGCTACACCGGCGGAGAAAAACAATATAGACAACAACTAAATTGGGGATACAAAGAAATTGCAAAATAACGACCACCATTCTTGACAGCAAGAGCAAAAGACTGGGTGTTTTTTCCTCTTTCTTTTTTTGCTTTCTAATTATAAGAAGAGTGAAATAATATTAGTGGACCTTGGAGAACTACAAAACTACAAAAACAAAATCTGTGGAAAGAACAGTAAATCTTATGTAATTAATCTTTAAAAGGAAATCTATATATATATTTATACTCTTATTACATATTATATACTATAGATATTTTTAATATATTCTAAATATAATAATCATAATAATCACCAATATTCCTACTGTGTAATTATAATTATAGTAATCTGTTTATTAGTAATTATCTTTTAATTAATTTACCTTTAGCTATATCAAATATTTTTTAGAAGATTAATTTACCTTAAATAGTATTAATTAATAGACATATATATTAAATTAGTATTGCTTAAATATTGTAATATTAAACTAACTTGCTTTTTATGTTTTGAGTAAGATCAAATCTTTGGAAACGTTTAATAGAAAAATTAAGTAATTATCTTAGTGATAGAATATTATTACGTAGTTATATAGAATATATTTCATAAGATACATTTTTATAGGATATATGGTGTTTATAGCTTTGTATAGTATAATCAATTGAACTGATAATCAATTAAAATAATAGAGGAATAATAGAGATATAAAGAAAATTAGTAAGGCAATATAGATTGTGGTTAAATTCTTGAATATAAGAGAACATTTATCATAAGAGTGATTGAAATAGAAGCTATTTAACCTTATTTAAAATTATAACAAAATAGTATAAGAAAAAAAGTTTTGATTTGATTGAGAAACGGATGTTAATTTGGGGAAAGGTAGACAGAATTCTGGAAAAACAGTATAAAATCTTGAAAGAAATGTCATCAACTACAGTAACTACTGTAAAGACAGGGAAGAAGGTTACTCCTACATCAATAGGACTAATGGCATCTCCAGCGACGCAAAAAACTGTAGGAGCAATTTTCTCAACTGAAAAAAAAACCCCAACCATAAAGATGCAGACGGTACAGACTACATTAACTTTAACTTTAACTTTAACTTTATTTGAATTTATATACCGCCCTTCTCCTTGCGGACTCAGGGCGGTGTACAGCCAATTAAAAAACAAACCATACAAAAGTTAAAATTCCATAAAATAATAATATAAGTGGCCATAGAATTAAAACTAGCTTCATATTAAAATACAACTCTAAAATGATAAAATGCTATAGGAATCAGGCTAGGCCGGCGAGCTGAAAGAGATGGGTTTTTAAAGCCCGCCGGAAGGTCGGGAGGTCAGAGATTGTTCTTAACTCTGGAGGCAGATCATTCCAAAGGGTGGGTGCTGCCACAGAGAAGGCTCTCCCCCTGGGGGTCGCCAGCCGGCATTGTCTGGCTGACGGCACCCTGAGGAGGCCCTCTCTGTGGGAGCGAACCGGCCGGTGGGAGGCAATTGGCGGCAGAAGGCGGTCCCGTAAGTACCCTGGCCCTAAGCCATGGAGCGCTTTAAAGGTGATTACCAACACCTTGAAACGCACCCGAAAGTCCACCGGCAGCCAATGCAGCTCGCGCAGGAGAGGTGTCACGTGGGAGCGTCCCGTTGCTCCCATAATCCCCCGCGCGGCCGCATTCTGCACCAGTTGGAGCCTCCGGGTGCACCCCAAGGGGAGCCCCATGTAGAGAGCATTACAGTAGTCCAGACGGGAAGTGACATTAACAACAATACAAGAGACTATGCAAAAAATGCAAGAATGTATGTTCAAAAATCACAAGGAAACCAGGAGAGACTTAGATAAATTTAAAATTCGGTCAAAGAAGGCATTCAGAAATTAGATGGGGAAATGGACTCTATTCAGGAGATGATTTCAAAAAATGATCAAAGGATTACAGCCATAGAAGAAAAGTCAGAACGAACAGAAGAGAAATTAGAGCTGCTAGAAGTAAAAATGACAGGCCTTAATAAAGAACTTGAAAGTATGGTAGCACAGTTGGAAATGGAAAGAGCATCATTTTACCTACGGTTTCAAAACGTACGGGAGGAAAGAGATGAGGACTTAACACAAACAATGGCTGAAATAATTGCCCAGATTTTGCAAAGAGAGAAGGAAGAGATCATCAATGAAACAGACGAAGTGTGACTTCCGGTGGCGCCTTCCTCGTTGGCGGCGGGCTCCTCCATGCCCGCCGGCTCCTTGGCGCGTTAGAGCCGCCTCACAGCTGGCAGGCGGCTCGCACAACCTGCTCCTCAGCGGGAGGAGCAGGGAGAGCTTCTGGGGGTGAGGCTGGGCCCCCTGAGCCACCCCAGGAATGCTTCGTTTGTCCTGGGGAGGGCTCAGAAGGATGGCCCCCTCCATACCCTCCAGAGAATGCTCCGCGTCAAGACTGTCCTCCGCTAATTAGCGGAGCCAGACGCTGGAAGCAACACCACAGCGTCTATCGAGCAAGCTGAAAGAGAAAGAAGAAAAGTCGGAGCAAGTATGGATTCTTTTACTGATTTTTTTCCTGATTTTTTTGGAAGAGGAAAGAGGGGAGGAGAGGAAGAGAAGTGTAGTTGCCTGAGTAATTCTGAGAAGTGAAAGTTCTTGAGAAAGTTTTTAAAGATGGCGACTGGTTTTAATTGAAGAATTGCCAGAGTGTCTGAAATGGAGGCTTTGAAATAAATATCTCGTTATGGGAAAGGCACTTAAAGTAAGAAGAATTTTTCCTTATTCTTTTTTTTGGATAATTTTTTTTTCTTTTAAAAAAAAAATTAAAGTAAAGTAAAGCAAAATAAAGTAAAGCAAAGTAAAGCAATTCAAAGTAAAGTAAAGATGACTAAAGGAAGGGGGGGCTCCCCCATGAGCCAGCTGAAGTATAAAGCTGAGATGATGCATTTGTGTGGATTGGCAGAAGGGGACTTAAAAGATCTTATAACAACTTCCTTACCAAGCGTAGTTGACAAAATTAAAAATTCACAGAAGAATCTTGTGGACTTGATTGTTGGAAAGCAAGACCAATTAAGTCAAACTATTATTAAAGTAATCTCAGATCTTTCAAATGTGGTGATTGAAATGGAGGAGAAAGTGACTGAGATCAGTAGTAAATTTGATTCTCAGATACAAAAAATACAAGGAAAGTTTGTGGAAGCTAAGATTCGAAATCAGACCATACAGAATGATATTATTATGCTTCAAATCAAAACTATGGCATCAGCGATTAGAGTGAGAGGTATTAGAGAAAATCAGAGAGAAGACTTAAAAGCAATTTCTGCAAAGGTCTTTGCTGAATTACTTGAGAAAGAAGATGAGATAATTCTTGGTTGTATAGAGAAAGTTTATAGAGTCAACTCACGAGTAGCCAAACAATGGAATCTGCCTAGAGATGTGGTTGTTTACTTTACTGATAAAAGGTTGAGAGATGACATCTTACAAAAGTCCTACTCTGCCAGGGTGCAAGTGGAAGGTGCACAAATCAATATCTTCAAAGAGTTACCATCGAAGGTTTTAAAGAATAGGAAAGAATTTGCTTTTTTAACGAAGGAACTGAAGAAAAGTAATATCCCATTTAGATGGGACTTACCAGTTGGCTTAATTGTTAGATATCATGGTGTGAGATATTGTTTGAATACTATTGGAAAAGCAGAACACTTTTATAAAAATATCTTTAAGAGAGCCATTGAATATGGGAAGAACAAGAAACAAGAAAGAGAGTCTGTAAAAGGCAGACAGAAGGAAGAGATTCAAAGTATGAACCAAAGAATGTTAAAAGTACAAGGAGTACAAGGTGGTTTCTTAGAGGATTCTATTAAGGACTTCTCAGATGGGAAAATTGAATAACCTGGTGAATTCAGAGCAGGAGCACCGGATCCTGAACTGCGGGAGCAAGATTTTAAAAATTTTATAACTCGAGATGAACCGCAGCAGGGGTCCAATGCTCCCCAAGAAATGGAAGGTGATGTCAAACAGCAGGAAGAAACCGATGAGGAAATTCAAGTGGTATGTACCGATGAGTTTCGTGAAGTCCTTCAGCATCTACAGTCTTTATCAGAATATATGGAAAGTGTGGTAAAAAGTTTATAAAAATTTTCTAAAGTCTATATTAAGTTGGATTTATGGATTATAATGACTTCATCTGGAGTTGGAGGTTTACAAAAATTTGTACTATCTGGAATTGGATTTATCATCCTGAGTAAGTTTAACAGATTGCTGCAGTAGTAGCAGCAATCTGTGATTACCCTATTATAAGTTCTTTTTCTGGAATTTATCATCCAGGAGGAAAGAATGGAAATGAAAACATCTTACAGCCAGAAGGAGTGAATAACAAAGGGTGGCAGGATTTGAAAGAGTTTTAAAAAAAAACATCTGGGAATGCAGTTTCTAGAGATTTTTTCTTCCTTTTTGTTTGATTTTTATCTCAAGGATTGGTGGAGCTGCATTGGATTTTTCTTTTTTTTTCTTGTTGAAATAGTATAAATTAGTTTGAATGATTCTACCTAGAGAAGAGAATATCTTCGTGGTTGCATATTGTTTATACAAGGTCACACGGGGGGTTTAAGTGGAATGTTTTATTTCACTGATGGGGGCAGATAGAAGACGAAGCTTATTGGAATTGGATAAATCTGGAGAAAGAATATTTAACTTCAATCAAGATGAAGAGAAGATTGTAATTTGGATTATGGAAAATTATAATATATGCATAATTGCATTATACTGTATGTTTTGTGTTTTTCTTTTTTTGTTTTTTGTTCTTCAGTGTTTTTTTTATTTTTTTTTATTTTTTTCTTAACTAAGGGGAGCAGTTGGGACCAAATTACTTGATATTATTTGATATGAATGTGTAGGTTACACTATTTTGGGGGGATTGAGTTAGGTATGACTTGTAATGTTAATATTAATGGGTTATATAAAGGTCAGAAATTTTTTAAATTGCTAAATATGATAACGGTTGTTATTTTTGGGTGTTTTTCTTATTATAGTATTGTTAATTTTAGATAAACATTTATTTGTATGGATTTTTTCTTCTCTTTTTCTTTCTTTTTTTTTCTTTCTTAATACTCTTTTAGTTCTTTTTTCTCTTTCTTCTCTCTTCCTTTTAATTTAGAATTGAATATATAATAGTTTTTGCTTTTCTCTTTGTTATAAATTTTTGTTGTTTTTCTTTTTTAAAAAAATGTGTAGCGGAAGTCAGGGGGGGAGGGGAAGGGAAGGGGTGTGGTTGGGGGGAGGTTGGGGGGGAAGGGGAGGGGTGGGCGGGGAGGGGGAGGGGGAGGGGTGAAAAAGGGGGGAAATTTTGTATTGTAAAACTTTTTCAATAAAAAAAAAAGAAACAGACGAAGTGTTTAGAGTAAACACTAATTATGCAAGACAACATAGGCTCCCAAGAGAAGTTCATGTACGCTTTGTAAGGAAGAAGGTCAGAGACATTATTTTTAAAATAGCCAAAGAAGAACCAATATATTATAAACAAAAAGAAATAATAACATTAAAACAAATACCTAAAAGAATCAGAGAGTGGAGGAAAGATTATGGATTTCTCACTGTATTATTAAATAAAAAACAAATACTATTTCGATGGTTAATGCCAGAAGGAGTACTAGCTACGTGGAAGAGGAAGAAGATAAAAGTGGATACGATAGAAAAAGCTCAAAACTTATATGACCAGATCATGGAACAAGAAGGAATAGACGACAAAGGAGAGGAGCCGAGGAGAAGAGGCCAAACAACATCGAGACGAGAAGACCAAAAAGTCCTACGTAAAGAGAACAACAAGGAGAAGGAAAAAGAGGAGGAAGGGGAAATTCAAGAAGAAGAAGAAAAAGGAGTAACGACAAGAGTGCAAGACCAAGCAAAAAAAAAAGGACAGGAAGTAAAGGAACAAAAAGAAAGAGGACTAAATTTTAAAAATGGACAAAAATTTGAAAATCATATCAATAAACATAAATGGACTTAAGTCTCCTGTTAAAAGAAATCAAACATTTAGAAAACTAATTAAACAAAAAGCAGACATAATATGCCTTCAAGAAATTCACATAAGAAAACAAGAAGAAAAGTATCTACAATGTAAAAAACTAGGGAAATTACACATACCACTAACAGATGAGAAGAAAAAAGGAATAGCAGTCTACGTTAAAGAAGAAATAGAAAGCAAACTGAAATATGTAGATAACACAGGAAGAATTGTGATGATTGAAGTTAATCTTAAAGGTAAAAATGTGTTATTAGTTGTGATATATGCACCAAATGGTCAACAAAAAGAATTTTATCAAAACCTACATGAAAGAAAAATAGAATAAAATATAGAGAATGTATGCCTATTAGGCGATTTTAATGCCATTGTAGACCCAAAAAAAGATTATAGAAGTAATCAGAATAAAAAAAATAATAAGAAAAATTTGTTCCCGAAAACATTTTTATCCCTCATAGAAGAAATTTAGTAGATGTCTGGAGATTATATAATCCCAAAGAGGAAAAATATACACACTACTCCAATCCTCACAAGTCTTGGTCAAGGATTGATATGGTATGGGCTACAAAGACCTTAATACAAGAAATTCAATCAGTAGAAATAGGGGCAAATGAATGGGCCAACCATAACCCATTAATAATAGAATGGAGAGGATGGAGAAAGGGGAAAGGTAGATGGATGATGAATACGCAAGTAATGAAAGAAAAAGAATATATTGAAAGAATAGAAGAAGAACTGAAATGGTTCTTCAAGGATAATAATAAAAGCCAAACATCTTTACAAAATTTGTGAGACACAACAAAAGCATATATCAGAGGAATAACATTAGCTTATAATAGTAAGAAGAAAAAGGAGAGGGAAAAAGAATATAACAAAATTTACAGTGAGATTAAAAATTGTGAAGAGAAATTACAGGAAAGACCGGGAGACGAACAGACGAGAATTAATTGGGGAGCTGCCAAACACAAACTAAATATACTGGAACAAGAAAAATATGTCAATACATTAAAATTCACAAAACAAAATCAATTTGAACAGGCAAATAAACCAGGAAGGTGGATGGCTTATAAATTAAGAAAGGAAAGGGAAAAAAGAATAATCCATCAACTGCAAGATAACGAAGGAAAATTACATCAGAGCCCAGAAAAAAAGAGATAGCAATTCAATTCTTTCAAAACCTATACAAGCAAGAAAAGGTGGAAGTAGAAGAAATAGACCAATACTTAAAAAAGGAGGAAATGCCCGTGATAACGGAGGAGGAAAAAAAGATGCTAAATAGGGATATTACAATGGAAGAATTACAGGAAATTATTAGGAAACAAAAAAACAATAAAACCCCGGGAACAGATGGACTACCAATAGAACTATATAAAGGATTAGAAACATCATTAAATGGGATATTAATAGAGGTGTACAATGAAGCATTAAAAGAAGCAAAAATAGTATCTAAAGCTCCTGGGACGGATGGTTTGACAGCAGTATATTATAAGACTTTACAAATGGAATTGGTTGAGCATCTCAAGGACTTGTTTTGTAATATTCAGCAGGGGGGTAAAATACCCCCCTCATGGAAGACAACTTTTATCTCACTGATACCTAAAGAAGAACAATCAGTAAAACCTGAAAATTTTCGTCCAATATCTCTCCTGAATACGGATTATAAGATTTATGCTAAAGTATTAGCCAACAGATTGATGCCAGTGATTCAAGATGTGATTCATGATGACCAAGCAGGTTTTATAGAAGGTAGATACATGAAGGACAATGTTAGGCAACTCATAGATTTGTTGGAATATCTTGAGAAAAAGAAGCAGACTTCTGCGGTGTTGGTGTTTTTGGATGCGGAGAAAGCCTTTGATCGAGTCAATTGGGATTTTCTAAAAAAGACTTTGCACAAAATGGATTTTGGGAAGCAATTTATACAAGCTATTTCTGCAATTTATCAGGAACAGCATGCACAAATTATTATTAATGGTACCTTAACTACCACTTTTAACATACAGAAAGGAACAAGACAAGGTTGCCCACTATCTCCATTATTGTTTATTTTGACGCTAGAAGTGCTGTTGAATGCGTTACGGGACTCGGACAAAATGAGTGGAATAGTTGTAAGGCAAAAAGACTATCGAACAAAAGCATTCGCAGATGATCTGGTCGTTACCCTAACACGACCTTTGGAATCGATCATCCAGATGAACATAATTATAGAGGCATATGGTCTGGTTTCAGGATTTAGCCTGAACCAGAGAAAGACTAAGATGATAGTTAAAAATATGTCGGAACCACAAAGGAAAGAACTGGAAAGGGTGGCAGGTTTTGAAATAGTTACAAAGGTGAAATATCTAGGGGTACAAGTTGCAGCATCCAATAGAAAACTTATTCAAAATAATTATGAAGAATTATGGCGTAAGATTCAAAAGGATTTTGAAAAATGGAAGAAGCTGCAACTGTCTTTGCTTGGTAGAATAGCAGTTGTTAGGATGAACGTTTTACCTAGATTTCTGTTTCTGTTTCAAATGATTCCGGTGCTCAAAAATGACAAATTGTTGAAGGACTGGCAAGCAGGATTAAATAAATTTATATGGAATGGGAAAAAGCCAAGAGTCAAACTTAAAATTATGCAAGATGTTCGTGAAAGAGGTGGCCTAAAGGTTCCCAACTTGCGCTTATATTATGAGGCTGCGGTTTTGATACAAGTTGGAGACTGGATTGGATTAACAAAAAGCGAAATTTTAAATATAGAAGGCCACGATTTGCAACATGGATGGCATGCATATCTACTTTATGAAAATAAGAGGGACAGTGTATTTAACAGTCACGTTTTAAGACACGCTTTTATGAGAGTCTGGAAGAAGCACCAACTCCAATTGGATTACAAAATACCTTTGTGGTTGGATCTTGGGCAGATTTTGCCAAATATTAAGTCACTCGGGGGGTTGTTATATAAAGAGCTACTCTTTAATGATGGGGGCAGATGGAGTTTGAAACCATTGAACATTCTGTTGGAACAAGGTGTGAACTTGACTTGGTTGCAGTATCTTCAACTTCAAGCAAGATGGAGAGAAGATCAGAAAATAGGACTAATGTTACACGAAGAAGATTTGGTGACCCAGATAAAATGTAAAGGGCCGATGCATATTAAACGTGTGTATAATTTATTGTTAGAGAGAGATTCAGAGGGTGAATTAGTTAAAGATTGCATGATAAAATGGGCACAGAATTTTGGAGAACCAGTAATGTTAGAGACTTGGGAGAAGATTTGGGTCCAGAATGTTAAATTTACACAAGCACAGAATCTGAGGGAAAATTTTTATAAGATGTTTTATAGGTGGCATCTTGATCCTAAAAAGTTATCATGTATGTATCCAAATGTTCAGCCTAAATGTTGGAGGTGTGGTTGTTTGGATGCAACATATTTTCATGTCTGGTGGACGTGCAGAAAATTGAAAGCATTTTGGATCAAACTATGGTGGGTAATGCAGAACATTTCGAAGCGGAAGTTGGATTTCTCACCTCAGCTTTTTTTGCTGGGAATAGTTAAAGGGTGCTCATCAACCGATACTAGATTGATTTTACACATGATCACTGCAGCTAGATTATTGATTGGCCAAAATTGGAAGAAGGATAAAATACCCACGATAGAGGAATGGGTGTTGAAGATGTCTAATTTTGTAGAGATGGCTAAAATCTCTGCATATTTAAAAGATAAGACTCATGAAGTTTTTGCTAAGGAGTGGGTGAAATGGGTGGAATATATGAAGCATAAATACCAAAGTAAGAAGTTTCAGCTAGTACTTAACTGAATATATATCTTTTAGTACCTAAGTAACTTAGAAGATAAATGTACTGAATTTGATATTGTTTATGTTTACTTTATGTTAAGTGATTGAATTTATATTTTAAATTTTTGTGTTATAGTATAAAGAGAAATGTATTAAGTACGTTGTTTGATTTAGATTATGATAGGTGGTTTTTTTTCCTCTTTCTATTATTATTATTATTATTATTATTATTATTATTATTATTATTATATTATATAAAATAATATTATAGTTTTAGTCTAATAGCTGGATCCCACCTTGAACAGTGGATAAATATGGGTTAATTGTTAATGTTTGATCAATAGCGGAAGTCAAGGGGGGGGTTGGGGGGTTGGGGAGGGAGGGGAATGGTTGGGGTTGGGGGGGGGGGAAGGGGGGGGTTATTAAAAAAAAACTTTGTATGTAAAACTTTTTCAATAAAAAAAAAAGAAGCAAAAATACCAGAATCTTGGAAAGAGGCATATATTTCATTAATCCACAAAGAAGGGACAGATACAACACAAATTAGTAATTATAGGCTGATTTCATTATTAAACACAGACTACAAAATTTTTATGAATTTAATAGCGAATAGATTAAAAATAATATTAAATAATAAAATACATCCAGATCAGAACGGGTTCTTGCCGACAAGACAAATTAAAAATAATTTAAGAATGGTGATAAACATAACAGAATACCATGAGGTGCATCCAGAAAAACAAGCAGCACAAAAAGCATTCGATCGGGTCAATTGGAAATTTATGACACAACAAATAAAAAATATGGAATTTGGAGAGAAATTTGAAAAGATATCTATAATATACACAAATCAGAAGGCAAGACTATTAGTTAATGGGGAATTAACAAATTATTTTGAAATAGGTAGAGGAGTAAGACAAGGATGCCCACTCTCGCCCCTGCTTTTTATTTTAACCCTGGAAAATTTGCTTAGGAGAATTAGATTAAACAAAAATATAAAAGGATTTAAAGTAAAAGGAGAAGAATACAAGGTCCAAGCTTTTGCTGATGACCTTGTATTCTTCATAGAAGACCCATTAGAAACACAATCAAAATTGATGGAGGAAATTGAGAAATTTGGCAAGGTGGCAGGGTTAAAAATTAACAAAAACAAGACCAAAATTTTAACCAAAAATCTAAAAACAAAACAAATAGAAGAACAGGAACAACAATCGGGAGTGCAAGTAGTTAAAAAGATAAAATACCTAGGTATAAATTTGACAACTAGAAATATAGCAATCAAAGACAATAATTATGGAGAACTAATACAACAAATTAAAAAAGAACTAGAGAGATGGGAGAATTTAAAACTATCGTTATTAGGACGAATAGCGGCGATAAAGATGAATATACTCCAAAGGATCCTCTACTTGTTTCAAACCATTCCGATTAAATTAGAAATTTTTTTTTTACAAATCTGAATAAATTAATAGCAAAATTTATATGGGAGGGGAAAAAACCGAGGATAAATTTAAAAACACTACAAGACGATAGATCAAGAGGAGGCTTTGGCCTACCAGCCTAGGAAAAATATTATAGAGCGGCAAGTTTAATATGGATTAAGGACTGGGTTAATTTGGACAACCAAAGAGTATTGAAATTGGAAGGTCATGATCTATTAAAAGGCTGGCATTCTTATTTGTGGAACATCGGAAATAAAACATACAAACATTTCAAAAACCATATAATAAGAAACTCATTAATTACCATCTGGTTGGAAATCAAACGTAAGCACTACATGAAAGTCCCAGGCTGGATATCTACACTAGAGGCAACAATGCATCCCAATGTAATGCATCCCAACATATCAACTACTCAAAAAATAATAAGATATAAAGAAATTCTGGATATAAATGGGAGACTCAAATCCCGCCAAGAGCTCAGGGACCTGGGTATAGAAATAGACTGATGGCCGTATTTATTAATACAAACCAGATATAAAAAAGATAGTGAAGAAGGAGGAGTTGATATAAAACCTAACCAATTAGATAAACTACTAGAAACCAAAGAGGGAAAATTAATTTCAAAGATTTACAAATATCTACTTGAGTTCGATTTGGCAGAAAACATAGTCAAAGGCCAAATGATAGCCTGGGCTAGGAATATTGGAAGAAACATACAATTAGAAGAGTGGGAAATGATTTGGGAAAATAATTGTAGAATAACAAAGGCAACAACATACAAAGAGAACCACTACAAGATGTGGTATAGGTGGCACCTAGCACTGGCTAGATTGGCAAAAATGTATCCAAATTGTAACCCGATATGTTGGAAATGTAGACAATCACTGGGAACATTTTATTATCTCTGGTGGCTCTGCCCCAAAATTAAAAATTTTTAGATGAAAATCAGAAAATGGCTAACAGAAATAACAGAAGAAGAGATTGACCTAAAACCTGACATTTTTTAATTAGGCATACTTAAAAAAGATAGCAAAAAAGAAATAAAATACATAACATTACACATAATTACAGCAGCAAGACTAACCCTAGCCCAATCCTGGAAATCAGAACAGTTGCCAACAGAAGAACAAATAATTCAAAAGATATTTAGATGTGCAGAAATGGATAGATTAACTTTAAAACTAAATAACAAGGAAGACTCACAGTATTACCAAATATGGAACAGATGGTATAAATGGATCAATAGACAGAAAAAAAAACTGATGTCAAATACACTAAGAAATTAAAGGTAACAAATTTACACCGTCATCAGGAAATTAAGGCTAATGTACATATATAGTTATATGTTTAAATATCATAGATAGACAATCTTGTTTATTAATTTTAGAAGATAGGTAATATAGAATTGTATTTTCGTTCTTAGAGTTAAGAATGTTTTGTACAATTTTTTAACTTTTTATATTGAATAAAGTTTGCTTTTAAAATTAAAAAAAAAAAAGAATCCCAAACTGCAAATAGACCTGACTAGTCCTTAAAGGAAAAATAATTAGAATTTGAGAAGCCCCACCATACAGTAACATGATTCAGACGTTGGGGCTGACCACAAAAAAAAAAAAAAAGATTTATGCTGTTATGTGTGGTAGGAGAAAAGAACTACTGCAGAGTTATAAAGATTCTGATAAATTACCATTCTTAAAAAGAACCAGAGAACTCTGAAAGAACTAAGAATAGAGAAGGAAATTGTTTATTGTTCTTCCCACCCGGGGTTTAGCAGGTAATAAAAAGAAAAGCCTGTCTAAATGAGAAGACTCAGATAATTGAATTGATTAAAATTGATATGATTTCTGTAATAATAATAATAATAATAATTGTTAAGATCTGTGCATTCCCTAATTCAACTAAAATTTACGGCGGGAATCACTAGTGTATATGTCTAAAGTCTTTGTGTACCTTCAAGGTAACTGCAACCGCCTGATCTCTACAGATATAAATTTTAAATTGTTAAAAAATAATTGAGAGGATTGAGAGGAAGGAAAATATCTCATCCAGTTTGGTCTGGCCATCTAAACAGATGAAGAACAAAATTCAACTTTCCTTCTTCTCTATGCTTCAAGTTAACTCAAGGGTCGAGCCCCGAATGGGTCTCGCCATTGTTGAGGAGGAAGAGGAGAGGGGCTGAGTGGCTGTAAACTTCTGTGACATGCTCTCAGCTGTTTGGAGGGTCCTTGCCACTCAAGCACAAAAGAAACGAACGCTTTCCTTGGAGCTCGGTGGAGCATAAGGATAAAGCTGGCGAATGGCGCCTCCTTGTGATGTAACAGAAGCGCGCCCTATCGTCAAGCAAGCTAATGGGAAGCGGTGTGTGGTGTTAAATGTTTGATTGCCAAATGGTAAATTGCTTGTTACTAAATGTATAAAGACTGCTACACAGCGGCTGTGTGTAGCGCTAACTTTAAACATTGATGCCAGCTTGTGCCTTACTCCTGCCTGTGTTGCTGTGCTTAACCTGATTAAAGACGCTGCAAATCGCTTCGTTTCCTTCTGGCTGTTGTTTGCTTCCAGAGCAGTTGGGTGGACAGGCCGAGAGAAAGTTAGCACTACACGCACCAACCTATCAATCACCATCCCAACCACCTTGTCTAGCAGCTTTTTGTGTGTTGGAGGAGTTTCGTTATGGCAGAGGGGATGGCGCCAGGAGCCTCGGAATTGGAGGACCATCTAGAGGCAGCTGTAGAGGAGGTGCTTGTGGAAGCGGAGGAGCTGCAGACTGCACACCCTGAACAGCCGGTGGTCAGACCCAAACTGCGCCAGCTACGTGAGGAGGATTGTTGTGGGCTGTCTGGTACGCAGAGTCAGGGGTTTGAGCATTCCGGACAGGCTTCCGGTGGAGACTGGTGGCCCAGTTCTACCCATACTGGTCCTAAAATGCCACCTCCTCCCCTGTTGGGTCTGTCTTTCAGGGGTTGGAGGGAAAGGCGCTGGACAGATGACGAGGAAGAGACTTGGGGTTTTGCAACTACGGGTCCTGACACCAGTGCTATGGATGCCCTTCGAGACAGGTTTGGAGAGGGGAGTTTTCAGGACGCCCCCGCTTGGCAGCCCTGGGCCTCCGGATTGGAACCATTACCGGGCATGTCTTGGCAGGACAATGGACTTTCCAGATCAGAGGTTCGGTTCCGCATCGCTAGCCCTAAATTTCAGAGGGAACAAGAACCGGGTCGAGCGGAGGGCCAGACCGGGCACTGGGAACATCGGGTGCCCAAGAGGGAGTCCAGCAACAGGGGCCCCAAGCAACCACCTCATAGAAGAGAGGTAGGGACTGGAAAAAGGGCACAACGTCTTGTGGGAGACTGGTTTGGTTCCATGGATAGGAGGATCGATGATGGTCAAAGGAGTGATGGGGAGAACAGGCCACCTGTCCCGCCTCCAGTGTGGCCTCCAGTTTCTGGGATGTGGCCACTTCAACCCACTTGGGGTCCCCCAGCTCTGCAAGCTACATTTGATGGGAGCCCAGACCGTGTGGCGTTGTTCCTAAGCAAGGTGATCAGTCATCTTGACCAGTATGGACGCTGGTATCCGTCTCAATGGGCCATGGTGGTGGCCATTACGGCTGTATTGACAGGGGATGCTGCAGATTGGGTAGCTGGTTTACATCGAAATCATGCTAGAAAACTAGTAGATGTGGGCAAGTTCTTGGAGGCCCTTCGTTCTACCTTTGAGGTTGAGTCTAGTGAGCAAGTTGCAGAAGGTGAACTTGTGGCCCTCAAACAGAGGTGTGTTCCAGCTAAGGACTATGTACAGCACTTCCAGAAACTCGCTAGCCGCTTAAGGGACTGGCCAGAACGAATGCTAGTCCAGCAGTTCCGTATGGGGTTGTGATCTGTCCCCCCCCTTCAGAGACCCACAAAAACACAGCCAGCCGAGGGTTAATAATCACTTGGCACACTCCGCAGTTCTTATCTCAACCTTGGCAGCGATATGCACACCGTCTGCCAAGGACTTTATTGGTTTACACAAACAAGCAAATCTCCTACGTAGCTTTGCCGTTCATCTAGCTTCCAAGACTACGAGGTTGCTCCGTTTGTTTAGCTTTGTTCGTCACGAACTTCGTAACCCACCGTACTGTCTTATATACATATGCTTCTGGGTGTGGTCCAGTGAGTCATTGATCCCATGACTCCAATCCAATGACTCAGCATTTCCTCATACGTCTCAGCTGCAGTACCCTTTTCTCTCGCCTTCTTTGGCGTGCGTCCAGGAATGACGTCTCTCCCTCACTCTCATCTGAGGCACCTGTTTCCCCACTACTTGGCTCTCTTTCAGCTGGCACTTGAGCCGGTGCCAGAGGGGGAGGGCTGGGAGATCTGGCTGGCTCCTCTTCCTCCTGCTCAGAGCTGCCTTCCTCCAAAGGGATAGGCTCAGAGGACGGGGCCACAACAGGGTTGGATCGTGAGTTGAGGCAAGCTTGTGCATACAGAGGCCTAGCTCCACGCTTAGCCATTTGATTCAAAGCAGCCATTGAACTAGACATAGCGCTCCGAGAGTTTAGGCCTCAGTCAGAGGTTAATGTGGGACAGAGAAGGACCGCCACGGAGAAGCCAGCGGAGAAGCTTCAACCCACGCGACTTCAAACCCCACTGCCCGGCGTCATCTCATCTGACAGATCTCAGAGACCTGTTTTCCGTTGTTTCCGGTGCAATCAGGGGGGTCACAGGGAGGCCGAGTGCCCTTTACCACCGGTGCGGGTACCACCCAAGAAACAGGCTCTGGGGGTGCCAACCAAGGGTCGACCACGACAGCGACAAGAACGAACGCAAGCCCTCCAAGGACCAAACACTGTCGTTGATGCCCAGGCCAGGGATGTCGTAACAACACCAATGGCGGGGAAGCACCCAGTGGTGTCAGGCGATAGCGACGACGAGCCAGAGGACCCAATGGTGAGCGAACCTGTGTACCCTTTTGTAATACCTGTGGTGCTGAGAAAACCCCACTGTACAACAGGTCTTCAGTATGGAGCTTTAGTGGATACTGGGTGTACCCGTTGTCTGAATCGTAAAGCTGTGGTAGATCCTTTGGGTCTACGGACAAATTTGAACAAATGGACAGGTCGTTGTTGGGGGGGCGCCTGCTACCCACATAACCGAAAGTATGTTGTTGGCAATAGGCGACCATCAGGAGTCCATTCGGTTCGTCGTAGTCGAGAAAATGATAGAACCGGCGATCTTGGGTCTGACGTGGTTAGACAAGTGGCAACCACACATATGGTGGGAGGGGAGTTATTGTAAACTCAGGATTCCCCTGGGAACAGCCATCCCAACCCCCAACTTTCCGGTTGTACAGCTGGGTGGGGGGCAGGACAAGAGCTGTGCATCTACAGAGGTTTTGCATGCACTAGGATTTCCTAAGGTCTATCAAGATCTTGCAGCCGTATTTAGCGAGGAGGAATGTGAGGTACTACCCCCTCATAGGCCCATGGATTGTGCCATTGAATTGGTGCCTGGAGCTAAGTTGCCGAAGCCATGAATGTATTCCATGACCCAACCAGAATTAGCTGAGTTGCGACAGTATATCAACAAAAATCTAGCCAGAGGCTTCATCGTCCCTAGTAGATCCAGGATGGCCGCCCCAGTTTTCTTCAGGGAGAAGAAGGATAGCGGGGTACGTTTATGTGTTGACTTCCGAGGTCTGAACGGGGTGTGTGTAGAACATTTGTATCCTCTTCCGCTTATGAAGGATCTGTTAGCCGTGTTATCAACTGGCAGGGTTTTCACAAAGCTTGATTTGCGAGAAGCGTACTACCGGGTTCGGATCAAGCTGGGGGATGAATGGAAGACCACCTTCAATTGTCCCCTCGGTAGTTACTAGTATCAGGTTATGCCGTTTGGACTCCAAGGCGCTCCAGCTGTGTTCATGCAGCTTATTAATGAAGTGCTGCATGAGCATCTTTACAGGGGAGTTCTTGTCTATTTAGACGACATCCTAATCTACATGCACAACTTGGAAGAACACATTAAATTGGTACGTCAGGTTTTGGAGAAACTGTTGGCTGCTAAACTGTTTGTAAAACTCTCAAAATGTGAATTCCATAAGTTGAAAATAGATTACCTCGGTTATCGGATATCGAGCAACAGTACAGAAATGGATCCACCTAAGGTCCAGGCTACTGTGGAGTGGCAAGCTCCAAAAACCAGGAAGCAACTCCAAAGTTTCCTTGGTTTTGCTAATTTCTATCGCCAGTTTGTCCCAGCCTTTGCCACTATAGCTCTACCATTAATGGACCTGTTACGTACTAAACCAGCTATGGTAAACCCAAAACCAAGGCAGGTATTGCAATGGTCAGCCCAATGCCAAAGTGCGTTCGAGCAGTCGAAGTATCTCTTCACTAGAGAACCAGTACTCAAACATCCTGACCTGTCACGTGAGTTCATCGTTCAGGCTGACGCTAGAGACATTGCTGTGGGAGCAGTGTTGTTGCAAAAAGATGAGCAGAATCAACTACATCCTTGTGCTTATACCTCACACAAATTGAACAACACGGAGAGGGGGTGGGCGATTTGGGAAAAAGAAGCTTTCGCCATCCGATGGGCATTGGTAACGTGGCGTCACATTTTGGAAGGGGCAACCCTCCCATTTGAAGTGTGGACAGATCATAAAAATCTCGAAGCATTGCAAACACCTAGGCGTCTATCTCCAAAACAGCTACGATGGGCACAATATTTTCAAACGTTTTCCTTTAAACTTAAATATGTGCCAGCAGGGAAAAACTTTCTTACTGATGCGCTATCACGTATGCCGCAATACAATAGCAAGCACGAAGAAGTAGTGGAATCCCTTATACCACCCATTGGGACGGGACAACCTGTTGCAGCAGCGCTACGAAAAGAATCGTCTTTCTTAATGGACCTACGAACAGCTATCCAACAGGACACGTGGTTAACTCAAAATCAGACATTGGTAGTTCAACGCGATGGATTGGGGTGGAGTGGGGATCGGTTGTACATTCCAGAACCACTACGAGCGACAGTCCTACGACGGTGTCATGATGCCAAACCAGCAGGCCACTATGGTTTCTTTAAAACTCTTCACCTCATCAGACGTCAGTTTTGGTGGCCACGGATGCGTGGCGAAATTTAACGATACGTGAAAGAGTGCCCCACATGTGCGGCAGCAAAACCATGGTCTGGGAAACCGATTGGGCGTTTGCAGCCAGTGGCTGATCCTAATCGTCCGTGGGAGGAGGTAGCGATGGACTTTATAGTATATAACTTTACAAAAAGCAGCGAGTGAATACAAACTGTATATTGATAAAAAAAAAAGCAGATCCAAAACCATTTTCAGTGGGGGATCAAGTTTATTTATCAACCAAATATTTAAAACTACGGTTGCCTAGTAAGAAATTAGGGCCCAAATATATAGGTCCTTTCCCTATAACACGCGTGATCAACCCAGTCACTGTAATGCTAAAATTACCTTCACTGTTAGGAAAAGTACACCCTGTTTTTCATAGTAGCCTCCTAAAGCCCGTCCGTGGGGATAGAGCTACGACTCAGCCTGACTCACCAGGCCCAAGCCATACCGATCAGTATGAGATACATAAAGTGTTAGATTCTCGACTACACAGGGGCAGGTTGCAGTACTTAGTACGTTGGAAAGGTTATCCGTTAGCACAGGCATCTTGGGTGGCAGCCCCTGACGTCCATGCCGACCGGTTAATCCGTCGGTATCATCGCAAACATCCAAATAAACCGGGGCCTAGTGGGCAGAGCATCTTCTGTAACTAATGTCTCTGTTTTACTTCCTGCAGGTGGACTCCTGGTAGAGGGGAGCCGCCTGTCAAGCCCCGAATGGGTCTCACCATTGTTGAGGAGGAAGAAGAGAGGGGCTGAGTGGCTGTAAACTTCTGTGACGTGCTCTCAGCTGTTTGGAGGGTCCTTGTCGCTCAAGCACAAAAGAAACGAACACTTTCCTCGGAGCTCGGTGGAGCATAAGCATAAAGCTGGCGAATGGAGCCTCCTTGTGACGTAACAGAAGCGTACCCTATCGTCAAGCAAGCTAATGGGAAGGGGTGTGTGGTGTTAAATGTTTGATTGCCAAATGGTAAATTGCTTGTTACTAAATGTATAAAGACTGCTACACAGCGGCTGCGTGTAGCGCTAACTTTAAACATTGATGCCAGCTTGTGCCTTACTCCTGCCTGTGTTGCTGTGCTTAACCTGATTAAAGATGCTGCAAATTGCTTCGTTTCCTTCTGGTTGTTGTTTGCTTCCAGAGCAGTTGGGTGGACAGGCCGAGATCGAGTTTATAAGTAAAAATTTATAAGTAAAAGTTTTAAGTTCACTAAATACAATATTGATGTGTGGTTGCTGTTCTTTCAAACTTGACCACAAACTATCTACCTCCCTCCCTTTTTCTACTTTGCAATGCCTTCCTCACCCACAAAGCGGGGAGGGGACCTTGTTCTCATGTCTTTAGCCCCGCACGGAAGATTCTGATCTATAAAAGCAGGACTAGAGAGATTAAGGAATCAACTTTTATTCAGTTATGAAGAATTATCAAAAGTGAAAGATGATTTACAAATAGGACACAAAATAAATATTGAAAAATCTTAAAGATAATATGACTATGCAAGCTAAACAGCAATTAGATGATTTGCAAAATGAAATGAACAAGAAAAATTAGAAGCTATGCAATTTGAAAATGACAGCTTAATTAATAATAACAAAAATAATAAAATCAGAATCAACTTGCATTAGAAATAGCAAGACTAAAAGATTTACCTACAGCAATTACTATTTCCAAAGAAATGATGCTTCTGGTAAATAACCTCAAGGAGAGATAGAAGTTCTTAGACAAATTAATAGCTGAAAATGAAAAACTTGTACAAGAAGACATCAAAGAAAAAGAAGAGATTGATACACTAAAAAAAACTCCTTTTCACTTGCTGAAATAAAATTTAATCATAATTACCAAGAAGTTCAAGAAAATTATACTTCTCTTTTAAAAGTAAAAATTGGATTTAGAAGAGAGCAAGGGCAAGAATAAAATTAAACTCCAGGCTAGCCTCGGAATAATTGTTTCCTGCCTGCCTTCCTATAAACAATAAACTAATTTTGCTCTCAAGCAAGAAAAAGGGGAAGCCCTGCCTTCTAGCAATCCTTAAAGGGAAAGGCTTCCTTTTTCCTTCCAATAAGTCATTATAAAGACCCACAATCCTACCTGGCAGAACTTGGACCACTCTCCTTAATGGTGAAGAGAGAGAGAGATTAAGAAGTGCCATTGGTAAAATTTAAAACCCACAGACGGGGGAAACCTCCAGGCTATAATAGACCAACAGTTTCCTAGAAGGAACCCTCCCTTTCTTCTCTTGGAGCATTGCTGGACATTCTGTTGAGTGAAAATGCATCTCTTCTCTGTACAGAACTTATAAAAAGACTTTGTTTGTATCTAACTGAGACCTTTGCTTAGCCACAAAAGTGACAAAGCTTGCTTTCCTTCTCTTTACATCCCAAATTCCATTTGGATTTAATTGAGTGAAAGTATTCTGCTCAGCAGTAGAGGAAAGACAGTTCTTGTGTTGGCTAAGAAGATTGCCTGTAAGAAAAGGTCCCAGGGCAGCATGTTGAATCATCTTTGCAAGGTTTGTGCATATGCTGTTTTAGACATGTTACTTCTCAGCCTAGTGAGTTCAATCTGCATTTGAAGAAAAGCTACAAAAGCATTCTGTAAAGAAAGGAAGCCATAGGCCTGGGTGCAGTAGATGAGAGGCCTGAAGGCTGAAAGGGACTAGGGTTCAGTCAAGCCCCCCCCCCCGAAAATAGGGGGAATAATGTAACCTTTTTAGAAGACACAGGGGCATCTAAACAAAGCTGCTAGCTCCCTTTTCTAAAATATCCAAGGGGTTAATGGCTTCATAAATCGTCGCCCCATGCTGAAAACCCTGAAATGTTCCTTAGACGGAAGAAATATAGATATGCCTGTGTGTCCAGTTTCCCTCCTGGTCATGATGGCGAGAAATATGGCTCAAGAAGGTCAAATCCCCAATACCTGGAAGGAGTTTGAAGTACAGGCAGAAAAGCTGCCCCTACTGCATTGCAATAAGCCAAAGGCAGAGAAAGATGGAAGGAAGCTGTTTGTCGAATTTCAGAACCAACTATTGGGAAATTAACCCTTAGGCAGCCAACTATTATTTACACCAGCCATGCGATTCAAGGAGTTTTAGAGACAAAGGGCCATTTATGGCTGACAAACCCAAGAAATTACAAGCATCAAGCTCTCCTCACTCGGAAACCACGAGTGACCCTGAAACAAACAAATGCTTTAACCCAGCTACTCTTTTGCAAGCATCGGGTCCTGAAATTGAAACAACGTATGCAGGTCAACACAGTAACCAGAGTGGAGCAGACCTTCCCAAGCCTGGCTGACCAGCCTTACCAGGACTTTAAGAGAAAAGGAGACAAAGGTGTGCCTTGAAAATCACCTTAAGTGAGTAAATGCATTACCACTAGTACTTTGATCTTTGTGATGTTCTCCACGTAAAGGAATTAGAATATCTCCTTTTGAAATACTTGAAAATCATATAGGAGACTTAAGCCAGATAGGAACTAAGATAGGAACTAAGATAGGAACTAAGTGGGTGAATCAGATGGTGGGAGAATAAAATAAGCAAATACAAGAAATCCAACAATATTGTGTGTCCCTTAGCCCACCATTTTTGACCACCTCTAATTATAATATTCAAATAGTAGTAAGAAATAAATGGGAAAACATGATTGTAAAAATGAAATGAATAATAATTGGAGTATTTGTCTTTGAAATCTAGACAATGATAAGTTTTCTTTTTTAATCTTGATGTCAGCCTCTCAAGTTGCATTTCATTCAGGGCTGACATGGTAAAGGGGGGGGGGTTAAATTACTGCAGTAGAATGATTTAGAGAATGGCCAATAGAATAAGGGAACAAGCCAGGAAAGGGAGGGAATTTGGAGCAGAGGTCATTTCCTGGCTGCATATGAGTTCGTAAGGACGTTGTTCTAATAAATAAATGTTTTTTTTCTTTATTATCAAAATGTGAGAGGCACGTTATTTCTTTCTTAGACAACTCCGTCTCGGACAGACAGCCAGGAAAATTCTCTCTTCAAAAACTTTTCTTCTAAAAATATTTATGCATTCCTAAGCTACTCCATGCCGACGTTGGCAGACCTCCAGATGTCTCTGAAGCATTATCCAAGGCCATGGAAGAAAGCCATCTCCACCGGAGGTTTGCCTCAGCAAAGGAAAAAATTATGATGCCTTTTGCTGGATTCTCACCAAGTGCCAGGTAACGGGGGAAGGTTCAATGGCTCTCCAAATGGCAGCATAGCACCCCCCCACACACACACACACAAGGAAAAAAAAATGAGAGAAGAAAGCTCCAAAATGCACTCAGGGCTTCCCTCCCTGCTCAGCAAGCAACCCAGCCCAGCCACGGCATCACCCCCCTGCACCCAAATGGGAGATGATGAAGAAGCCCAAGGGCACCGTGGGCAGGCTCACAGACCCCCACAATGGGAGGAGTGGCCACCGAGGGCGGAACCACCCCGATTCAGAGGGAAATTTGATGGGGATCCGGACCTGCTAGCTCAATTTCTCGATGCAGCTGAGATTTACATCGAGCGCTACGCACACCTTTACCCTTTCCCCAGGGCCCTGGTCAGTGCCATCGCAGAAGGTCTGGAGGGAGAAGCAAGGAGCTGGTCAGTGGCCCAGTACAAATACAGGGCCCCCCAACTGCAAGATGCAGATGGTTTCTTACAACTGCTACGAGCCTGCTTCGAAGAAACAGGGGATGATCCCTATGTAGAAGATGAGCTCAGGCACCTAATGCAGAGGGGGAAGCCTATCCAAGAACATATCCGTGAGTTCAGGAAAGTTGTTGGGACTTTACCTCCTTTGCCTGAATGACTGCTAGTATACTTCTTTAGAACAAGCTTAGATAAGCAAATCGCCCAAGTGACCGCTTATCGAGATATTCCGAACCGACTGTCCGACTGGTTCCGGATAGCGACGCAAGTCGAGAGAGGGCTACGTGCCAACAACATGCTAAAACAACCACAGGCAAAGAGGAAAACCCAGTTGGACCAGGAACTGTCTACCAGACCAGAAACTACAGCATCACGGGCCACCCAGAGGCCATCCACCCCACGGAGTCCACTGAGGTGCTACAGATGTGGGGGAGTTGGGCATTTGGCAGCAGTGTGTGCAACCCCGGGGCCAAAAACAGAGCCCCCGGCCAAGGCACGACCGGAATGAGGGCCCAGGCACACCACCAAGGCAACATTAAGACTTTCCCCGACTGCAGAAGTTTTTGCCCATCTGACTGAAAATAGGGGGCGCTCAGACGATGCAAATTGACCCCCCGAACTGTATGATGGCGATGACGATGGTGAAAATGACCCAATGGTGAGCGCACCCATCCACCCTTTTCTTTTCCCCATACGCCTAACAGCCCCAAAAACAGGTACCCAAGGGACTTTCCAAGCCCTAGTAGATTCGGGTTGCACGAGGTGCCTGATTAACCTACCCACAGTCCTAAAACTGGGGATCCGGGCAAAAAGGCTCAGCCACCCAATCCGTTTTCAGCAAGTTGATGGATCCCTACTAGGGGGGGGCATGTTAGGACATGATTTGGGCCTAACAGATTGTCCAGGCAATATATGTGTTCTGTGACTTTAAGTTTTAATGCTGCATCATGCTGTAATGCTGAGTCATGCTATAATTAGTTGTAATTTAACAACGTATTTAAGAAAGGTACTGTAATGTATTCAGTTGATGATAAGCTGCCATTGTGATATCATCGAGTGCGTATGTGGGTGGATCTGCTACCATCCGGGGTTTGTGAACCAGAGTGAACCAACTACTGTTTGTTTGGTAAGAAGCTTTTTGGATTTAACCGGTAAAGACTTGGACTGTTTAGAAGACTACGTGATTGTTTATTTTCCACTATAAAGAAAACTTTTGATAACACCAGTTTGCACGTATCTCTTATCTCATTGCTCTCAGCAACGTTTCTCTGTGCACTTTACTCTGCTAGTTGTTACACAACAACAATATCCTTAACATTGGTTATGGGCCCAGGGCCAACCAGGGCCAACCAGAACTAACTAGGATTTTTTCAGAGTTACACTGAGAGCTAATGTGAGTAGTACAAACTGTGTTTGTGATAAACAATCTAAGTGAAGATGGCACTAGAACAAGCAGCAAATTTTTCCATGATAACCTGGCTGGACAGAACAAACTATGTATCCTGGTCTACAAAATGTAGTCTATTTTTGCATAGAGAAGGACTGTGGGACATAGTTAATAATCCACCGGATGTAACAGCATGGGATCCTGCTGATGAGGAAGATGCCAAGAAATTAGCCAAGTTTAACAGAGACAATGAACGAGCTCTTTGTATTATTGGACTGACACTGGGTGACCAGCAGCTTGTCCATATTCGTGGCGAAGAGTCTGCTGCTAGGTGTTGGACCAAGTTGAAGAGACTATATGTTCGTGACTCTGTGGGTGCTCATATATATCTCACACGAAAATTATTTAACCAACATCTTCTAAAAGGGGGAGATATGATGGCTCATTTGGAATCCATGACCAGAATTTTCCAGGAGCTGCATGAAAAGGAACTTGTTTTCTCTGAACTACAACAAGTTTACATAATTCTTTCTTCTTTGGACAATAGTTATGACAACTTTGTTTCTTCATTAGAGGTTTTGTCCAGAGATGAACTGACATTGGCTGGCATAACCGGTAGGTTGTTGGAAGAATCCAAAAGAAGACAAGAAAGGGATCAGTTGAGAGTGCAACAACCAAAAGAAGATAAAATGTACTCCACTGCTTATTTTGTAAAACGTTGTTTTGCTTGTGGGGCTAAAGGGCATATAGCTAAGTATTGTAAAAATAAGAAAAATAAGAAAATGCCTGTTAGGGACAATAATAGACCCAAGAAGGGTTGTACTTTAGCTATATCCAGTTCAACTACTGATGTTAACCAGGATTGTTGGGTTGTTGATAGTGGTGCTTCTCAATCTATTACTAGAAATAGAAAATGTTTTGTTAAAATGGAGAAGAGTAACCAACATGTTAAACTAGCAAATGGCTGGAAGGTTAAGGTAGCTGGAAAGGGTGTTGCTCGTTGGTCATTTAGTAATGAACCATTGCCTATGTTATATATTCCTGGTTTAAAATTCAATTTATTATCTGTTAAATCTTTAGTACAATTTGGGTTTACAGTAACATTTAAAAATGATAAGTGTCTTATAGAGAAAGATGGCAAGGTTGTTACTGCAGGTTTAGAAAATGATTTATTCATTTTAAGGGAGAACCCAGTATTGGTGGCTAAGTCTAAGTCTGTTTATAAGAATGTTAAACCACATGATGAATGTATTCATCTGTTACATCGGAGACTTGGGCACTTGAATTTCAGGACGATAAAGAAGACAGTGCAATTATCGGAAGGGATTAAACTACAAGCATGTAGTAGATATCTGAACTGTAATGCCTGTAGTCAGCAAAAAAGTAGGGTTACACCAGCAAACCGTGTTAATGGTTTTAAAACTACAAAGCCATTAGAGGTAGTGTTTATAGACCTAATTGGACCCAAGAAACCCAGTATAGGAGGTGCCTGCTATATTCTAAGCATAGTAGACCATTATTCAAGATATGGATTCTGTTATCTTATGAAAACAAAATGTGAAACATTCCAGCATATAAACAACTGGCTGCGTTTTGTGGAAAGGAAGCAGAAATTTAAAGTTAAATGCTTAGTGACTGATAATGGTACAGAATTTACTAACCAAAGGTTAGAAAAGTTTTTGCAGGATGCAGGGATCCAGCATAAACGATCTGCTCCGTACAGACCACAGCATAATTCCTATATTGAGAGACGAGGTCAAACATTACAAGCCACGATTAGAACTATGTTGGCAGATTCTGGTTTGCCTGAAAATTTATGGGGCGAGGCTGTTATGTGTGCTAACCATGTGCTAAACAACGTGGTTCATTCCTCTACAGGTGAAATACCATTCACCTTATGGCATGGGAGGAAACCAAATCTTAGTTATTTACACACATTTGGAGCCCCAGCTTGGGTACATATTCCATCTAGTGTTAGAAGAAAAGATCAACAAAGAGCCAGAAAAATGTTTTTCGTTGGCTATGAATCAAATCATAGATCATTCAGATTTTGGGCACAGGGTACTACTAGTGTTTACTGTAGTGCAAGTGCTAAATTTCTAGAGCACGAAGGATGGGATAAACTAGAGCGTGCAGATTTCAGACATGATAATAATACTGTTAGGATAGAGCATCAAATCCCTGATGAGAGTCCTGAGGATATAGATACTGTAGAATCCTCTATTAAGGTTGAGGAACAGGAAGTAGGTTTAGGGGAGGATGAAACTGAAACATCTGAAATGAGTCCTGTATTGCCTAGAAGATCTACTAGGGAAAGGCATCCACCAGATCGATATAAGGCAACGATAGTTTGCCAAGTTAACATCGAACCTTCAAGTTATGATGATATCAGGCTTTATCCTGAAAAAGAGCAGAAGGCTTGGAAGGAGGCAATGAGTAAGGAAATTAATTCATTGACTGATCTAGATGTTTATGAAAATGTGAAATTGCCACCTGGTGAGAAATTAATAGGTCGTAGATGGGTTTACAAAATTAAGAAAAGTATAGATGGGACAGTAACCCATAAAGCTCGCCTTGTAGCTCAAGATTTTTCTCAGACCGAAAAAGATTTCGATGAGGTTTTTGCTCCTAGTTTACGTGCTAGTATTTTAAGAACAATGCTGGTATGGGCGGCTAAGAACAAATATAATATTAACCATATAGATGTGGAGACGGCATACTTGCATGCTCCATTAAGGCACACCATCTATATGAGGAAGCCTTTAGGAGTTGAAACGCAAAACCAAACTGAGTGTTGGAAGCTCAAGAAAAGCCTTTATGGTTTGAAACAATCAGGGTTTGAGTGGAACCAATGTATAGTTAAAGAGCTAAATAGGATCGGTTTCCATGAAGGTGTAGCAGATAAATGTCTCTTTAAGAGAGAAAGTAATGGGTTAGTTTCATTTTTGTTATTGTTTACAGATGACATAGCTATAATAACTGAAACTGACAAGGAAGCCATAGATATCGTTCACCAGTTACAAACAATTAATGATGGATATTGGTTTAAAGACGGATTATCCAATTGTAATACATGAGGACAACCAAGCTGCTATAAAAATGGCAACAAATTTAGCAGTTAAAACTAGATCCAAATATACTGACATTCGGTATCTGAATGTTCGCCAAAGTATCCAAAGCAACATGGTTAAATTGGAATATTGTATGTCGGAAGACAATATTGCTGATAATTTTACCAAAGCTCAAGGTGCTGTCAAACATAAAGCGTGTTGTGAAAGCTATGGATTGAGGATCTAAACTGTATATATTGTATCTAAACTGTATATATTGGCCTGTCCAAAGGGGAGCATGTTAGGATATGATTTGGGCCTAACAGATTGTCCAGGCAATATATGTGTTCTGTGACTTTAAGTTTTAATGCTGCATCATGCTGTAATGCTGAGTCATGCTATAATTAGTTGTAATTTAACAACGTATTTAAGAAAGGTACTGTAATGTATTCAGTTGATGATAAGCTGCCATTGTGATATCATCGAGTGCGTGTGTGGGTGGATCTGCTACCATCTGGGGTTTGTGAACCAGAGTGAACCAGCTACTGTTTGTTTGGTAAGAAGCTTTTTGGATTTAACCGGTAAAGACTTGGACTGTTTAGAAGACTACGAGATTGTTTATTTTCCACTATAAAGAAAACTTTTGATAACACCAGTTTGCACGTATCTCTTATCTCATTGCTCTCAGCAACGTTTCTCTGTGCACTTTACCCTGCTAGTTGTTACACAACAACAATATCCTTAACAGGGTGGATGCCACACATTTGACCGAGCCAGTGAAGCTGGAGCTAGCGGATCACTGGGAAATGATTCGGTTCATAATAGCCCCCAAGATGACCAACCCAGTCATACTGGGACTCTCCTGACTGGACAAGTGGGGCCCCACCATCTGGTGGCAAGAAGGGACCCGCAGACTGAGGATATCAAGGGGGCCCCACCCCCTGCCGCCACAACCAGAGAAAACGGCCCCTCCTCCCACCCAGGGGGTCCAACCCCTCCCTCTAGAGGGACAAAAGACGCCTCCAACACAGGCACTCAACCCACCCTGTAAAGGGACAACAGAGCAACTGGCGGCCACCTCCAGCCCCTCCCATGGCCCGGACCAGATCCCAAAAGAGTACCAAGACTTGGCAGAAGTATTTAGTGAGACCGAGTGTGACGTACTACCACCCCACCATGACGCCGATTGCGCTATCAAAATCATCCCTGGTTCGAAACTACCAAAACCTAAATTGTACGCCATGACACCCCATGAAATGCAAGAACTGCGAAAGTACATAGACAAGAACCTACAAAGGGGTTTTATCGAACCAGCCAAACCACGGGTAGCGGCACCAGTTTTCTTCAGGGAGAAGAAAGACGGCTCCATGCGTCTGGTGGTCGATTTTCGCGGGATAAACAGGGTCTGCATGCACAACTTGTACCCCCTCCCCCTCATGAAAGACATGCTAGCTCACTTGGCCAAAGGGAAGGTTTTTACCAAACTAGACCTTCGTGAAGCCTACTACCGCATACGCATCAAGGAAGGAGACGAGTGGAAGACAGCATTCAACTGCCCCCTAGGAAGTTTTCAATTTAAAGTGATGCCTTTTGGACTACAGGGAGCACCGGTGGTGTTCATGCAACTGATAAATGAAGTTCTACATGATCACCTTTATAAGGGGGTCCTCGTCTACCTGGACGACATTCTCATTTACACGGAAACCATAGACGAACACATACCCCTCGTCCGCCAGGTGCTCGAAAAACTGCTGAAAGCGAACCTCTATGTCAAACTGTCGAAATGCGAGTTCCACCAGTCGCGGCTAGACTACTTAGGCTACCGAGTGTCCAATGAGGGGATAGAAATGGACCCAGCCAAAGTACAATCGGTCCTTGACTGGCGACCCCCACGCACCCGCAGACAACTGCAAAACTTCTTGGGGTTCGCGAACTTCTACAGACAATTTATCCCCTCTTTTGAAAAAATTGCCAAACCTCTAACCGACCTCCTAAAAACAGGGAGTCCAGCAACAAAACCTCGCCCAGGACAGCCTCTACAGTGGAGCCTGGCCTGCCTACAAGCCTTCAAGACACTAAAAGAAATGTTTGCAAAAGAACCAGTCTTGAAACATCCTGATCCCAACCAGTCTTTCGTCATCCAAACAGATGCCAGCGACGTGGCAGTGGGAGCGGTTCTACTCCAAAAGAACAGCCAAGGGAACCTTCAGCCTTGTGCCTACACTTTCCGCAAATTCACCGACACAGAGAGACGCTGGGCAGCATGGGAAAAGGAAGCGTTCGCAGTGAGGTGGGCGCTGTTGACCTGGCGACATCTGCTAGAAGGAAACCAGACACCGTTCGAGGTTTGGACTGACCATAAAAACCTGGAGGCCCTTAGGACCCCACGGAAATTATCACCCAGACAAGTCCGATGGGCCCAATACTTCAATCGGTTCAACTTCGAGCCGAAACACATCCCAGGGGGGAAGAATTTTCTGGCCGATGCCCTCTCCCGAATGCCCCAGTACAACAGTGAATGGGAGCAGGTGGTGAATGCCATCATCCCCTTGCCTCAAGGAGTGGGTCAAGTAACTACCAGACAGCAGCATCGCGACCAGCAGGGCCAACCAGTGGGTGACCTGACGACACGGCTCAAAACAGAGACATTGGCGGACCCCTGGTTCCGAGACAATCAGCATCTTTTGACAAGGAGGAACAACGTAGCATGGAAAGGGACGAAACTTTATATCCCAGAGACTCTACGCACCCTAGTCCTCAAAAGGAGCCACGACGTTAGACCAGCAGGCCATTTCGGCTTTCTAAAGACTCTGCACTTAGTACGAAGACAATTTTGGTGGCCTCACATGAGGAAAGACGTGGACAGCTATGTGAAGATCTGCACCATCTGTGCCACGATGAAAAACCGACCAGGAAAACCTCCTGGGTTATTGCAGCCAGTAGCTGAACCGACAAGACCATGGGAGGAGATTGCAATGGACTTTATAGTAGAGCTGCCGAGGAGTGGTGGAAACACGGTGATCTGGACCGTAATAGACTTATTCTCCAAACAGGCACATTTCATACCCTGTAGCGGGCTACCCTCAGCCCGCCAATTGGCCAAGCTGTTTGTGAAACACATCTACCGCTTGCATGCAGTACCCAGAAGAATCATCTCCGACCGAGGTGTCCAGTTCACAGTGAAATTTTGGAGGGAATTCCTACGATCCATAGGATCATCCCAAGGTCTCAGCTCAGCATTTCACCCGAGCACCAATGGCAGGGCGGAGAGACTGAATGCCATGATAGAGCAGTACTTGAGGTGCTACGTAGACTACCAACAGTCGAACTGGGCGGACCTCCTATCTTTTGCAGAGGTCGCGTACAACAATGCTGTCCACAGTAGTACAGGACTAACCCCATTCAAGGTAGTGAGCGGTATGGATTTTGTCCCCATGCCAGAGTATCCCAGGGAACCCCCTTCTTCAGTCAGCTTGAACGATTGGATGGCGATGCTAAGAGAATCCTGGGAGAACATCAAGAAGGCATTAGACAAGGCGGCACAGGCTTATAAGAAGCAAGCAGATAAGCACCGAGCCCCTCAAAGACTGTTCTGAGTAGGAGAGAAGGTCTACCTCTCCACCAAGTACTTGAGACTCAAACTCCCAACTAGGAAATTGGGCCCGAAATTTATAGGACCATTTCCTATAGTAAAAATAATCAACCCGGTCACGGTACAATTGCAGTTGCCCCGGTTACTAGGAAAGATACACCCCGTTTTTCACAGTAGTCTTCTGAAGCCTGTGGTGGGGTCAACTTTAAGGCCGGTGCCACGTGATCCCCCAGGGCCCTTGATCATTGGGGGCCAAACTCACTATGAAGTACAGCGAATTCTCGATTCGAGGTGGCACAGAGGCCGCCTCCAATACTTAATTAAGTGGAAGGGTTACCCCTTGTCAGAAGCTTCCTGGGTGAAGAGCACGAACATTCAAGCTGACCGCCTTATAGCTAAATTCCATGCAGATCACCCGGACAGGCCGGGAGGGGGTGGGACACAGTCCCAGACGGGGTAATGGTATTAGACCTGTTATTTTATCTTGTGCAAGTTTTGCTGAGAGAATGAAGGGAGAGGGGCCGGATGTCAGCCTCTCAAGTTGCATTTCATTCAGGGCTGACATGGTAAAGGGGGGGGGGTTAAATTACTGCAGTAGAATGATTTAGAGAATGGCCAATAGAATAAGGGAACAAGCCAGGAAAGGGAGGGAATTTGGAGCAGAGGTCATTTCCTGGCTGCATATGAGTTCGTAAGGACGTTGTTCTAATAAATAACTGTTTTTTTTTCTTTATTATCAAAATGTGAGAGACACGTTATTTCTTTCTTAGACAACTCCGTCTCGGACACTTTTCTAGAAATATGAATAAGTATAAACTGTAACAATTGAAATACCTTAATGGTATATGGTGGTGAAAGTAAAAAGGATTAAGTTGTAACTTGGATACCAGCTAGAACAAGTCTAAATTTAATTAGGGAAATTGTAACGATTGAAATATTTTGAAATTTATATTGTGATGAAAGTAGAAATGATTAAATTGTGATTTAGAGGATTGTATGGGTAAAACACTGGAAAGGAAAAAGTTTAATGCCTAGGTGGAAGGGCCCGTATACTTTGGTCATGTGTTCCCACTTGCAGTAAAAATGTTGGAATCCAAGTCTTGGATTCACTGGACTCGAGTTAAATCCGCAGTTTAGGAATATTGGGAGGCAGACCAGGCTCAGGCCTGACCCCTAGTAGTATGCTTGAAGAAGCGCCTCCTATAACTGTCCTACCAGCAACAGGCAGGCAACATACGGGGCGGAAGAGGCCTTACTGGTGTCACACCGGAAGCTGACTCTCTATGTACGGCTAAAGATTTGGAATAGGAAGTCAACATATATAGCCATAGGTACACTATCCCTTATTTTAATAAGCGTGCTGTTATTGTGATTAGTTGTGATTTGCTGTATATAGTATGCTGGAATCACCTCTTCCTCAAAAAGACAGGTGCTGAATCTAAAATCATTGACTGTGACAGAGAGCAGTACGAAACTCCTGTAGATATTTAAGCCAGGGAGTGAGCTCTCTGTGGAGCTGCTCTAGCTCTAGGAATGTGGATATTGTATTAACAAATAAGAGGTGGTTCTGTGAGATACCTAAGACTAATATTGCCTTTTCCAAGTCACATATAACCCTAACCTTCTTCCTGAAGTGGTGATTTTGTAGATTAAGGGAATTGTGATTGGATAGGTTCTGTGTAGAGGACAATTATGAGTTTTCTGTGGCTTTGGCTATTATTGGCAAAGGGCCTAATGAGTAATAACACACTGAATAGTAGTTCCCAATGTTGTGACAATGCCCAAGTGACACCCTTGCCCTTGAGAAAGGATCTGGGGAAGTTGAGAACCCCAAAAGACAAGGCAAGAACGGGTCACCCTTCTCTGTGTATAAAGCAACATCAGGAACCAGATATTCCTGTAGGATCCCTGATGGGAGATCAATGTCCATCAGAAATACACTTTGACCCTAGAATGACACTTATGGATGTAAAAACTAACTAGTGGCATTTCTCCTTATGCTCACTATTATTTCAACAGAAGGTCACTTTCTCAATACCACCACATGTCTCCATTAGATCCAACACAGGCTTATGTGTCCTACTTCTCCTTGGAAATGCAAGCTAACGTTATCTTTTGAAGGCACAATTCTCAGAGATAAGCAAAAGGACCCTACACTAGAAGTCCCATTGCAGTCACTGATGGCATGCTAGTGGCAGGGACTTTAGGGGTCTAGACTAATGAGAAAAACCAATGAGCCCATACATTTTCCATGAATATAGGTGTGCATGTAAAGAAAAATTGAGTTTTCTTCTTGTGAGAAAAATGTGTATTTGTGTTTACCTACAAATTGGACTGGAACATGTACATTTCCCCCCAAAATAGGTGTTGTCAGTGAAGAGCACACTATTCCTGTTCCCCTCATGGGGCATGTTCAAAAAGGGGTGCCACTCTTCGTCCCACTATTAGCAATCCTGAGGATAGGGACTGCTGTTGGAACAGGTATAGGTGGAATGGCACACTCCCTAACACAGTTCAAGCAATTGTCAGAGGAGTTCCAAGAAAGCCTGAACCAAATTGATGGAACCTTGGTAAAAGTCCAAGACCAAATAGATTCTTTGGCAGCATTGGTCTTACAAAACTGGCATGCCATAGACCTTTTAACAACTGAAAAGTGGGTTGTAGACATGAATAAGTCAGGTGTGGTCAGAGAGATTACAGGACCGGGCATCCAAAATGGGTCAGAAGTTACAAACAACAGAAATGTGGTTCTCTTAGTTGTCTGGGCCTGGCTGGGTTAGACAGATGTTATTCCTGGTGTGATAGGCCTGGCCTTTATTCCTTGTTCAGACAACTAGCTATGAGAGCAGTGAAAGAGATAAGAGTTGAAAAAAATGAGTTGATTTTGATGGAAAGCCTTATAGACTGTAAAATTGACCATGATCTCTTTGATGAAAATGAAGTTTGAGATACAGGAACATATGTACAACTCTCAACTGGGTAATTAGAGAAAGTGCTTCAGAGAATATGATTGAAAATCATATGTATTACTTGTCTTCCCTTTGCATTACTATGTATCTTATCCTGAATTGATTACGTTATGTCAAATGTTATATGCTTACATTGTTGAATTAAGCTCTGTAATAGGTTAAACTCAATTGTAAACAAGTAAAATAGAGTCTAAAAGGGGGGATAAGTCAGAACGTAAAATGAAATTGGATATAAAAGTGAAATAATACAGGGTCAACCTAGAGGATCTCTGAAGGGCCCCTTTAACTAGTTAATATAAAAGACAAATACTGGGTTCAAAAAGTTAAATCGCAGAATTAACAAACCTTCTACAGTTGGAGAGTTCAAGAATTCAAACCGCAGAGGTATGTCAAAATGCAGAACTAACCTACATGGAGTTTCCTGCCTAAAGCAATAAGGGAGGGGGGCTAGCTAAAGAGGCAGATCTAAGATACTTCCTGTTTTTTGTTAGTATATAGATACGTGTCTTAAAGAAGAATCTTTGTTCAGATGTTAGAATTTATATTATGCTATCTGAACCTTTTGGCCAAAATAAATGAAAGCTTTTTCTGATCTCGAAATTTAATGTATTCGTTATTTTTCTGCAACACAATCATGGGTTACATCCCACTAAACTTCAGTAATAGCAACAATATCGTACCTGCCCTCATGTACTAGGACTTTACGTTCTCCCCATTTGTTCCCCAAACTCTGAGTATTAGTATACAGGCATCTGAGGCCTTTATGGCTGACCCTGTGTTTGCTTCCTATGTCTCTTGTTTTATACCTGAGTCTCCCTCCCTTCTCACCACTCCCTTCCTTGTTGTCTGATTTGTTGTGTTGGGGATTATGCTTTGGGTTTGCGGAATGGAACAACTCAGCGCTGCTCGTTCAGGACAGCCAACTGTGGGAGTTGGCAGATATGATCTTGGAACCACTGAATGAAATCTTTCAGAGCTCCTGGAGCATGGGGAACTGCCAGAGGACTGGAAAAGAGCTGATACGGTTCCAATCTTCAAAAAAGGGAAAAAGCAGACCCAGGAAACTACAGACCAATCAGCTTGAGACCAATACCTAGGAATAACCTGGAAAAGATAATCAAGCAGATTTGTGAGCAGCAAGAAATGAACAAGGTGATTATTAGAAGCCAGCATGCATTTGTTACAAGCAGGTCATGCCAAACAAATCTAGCTGTCGTAGTGGAACAACAGTTAAGTATGATCTAGCAGTGTGCTGCAGCTGCCAAAATAGCCAATGCAGTCCTAGGCTGCATCAACAGAGGGATAGCATCAAGAACACAAGAATTGACTCTTCCCCTAAAATGGCATACAGAACAACGGGCAATTCAGACGAACAGCTGATTTTGCCACCAAAGCTGATTATTTGGTGGCTCTGCTCCCTGTTTTTTGAAGGGGAGACTAGGAAGGACCCAAGACAACCTTGCACCTATGGAGAAAAGGGGGTTCTGATGGCCTCAATTCTCAGTAAGGAGCAACTGAATGTCTGGCCCATGCCACCTTTTCTGTTCAGCTGTTTGTTTTAGTTGTGGTCCGCCAGCAGCCTGCAGAGCTGGCAGCAGAGTCAGACAGTGAAGAGGCTGGGGAGGAACATGGGCCAGTCCTGGAGTCTGGGGAAGGCTCAGATGAGGGCTTTGCATTGGAGGCAGAGTTGGGGCCAGGGCCATCTGGGAGTTACGTGCGGACTCCGGAGCCTCCAGAGTCAGACATCAGAGAGGAAGAGGAACAGGGGGAGATTGTTCCTAGTGCACACATGCACATAGCTGCCAGAAGGCAAGAACACTTAAAACAAAAGGGACGATTTGGGAGTAAGGCTTGGAGATGATTGTCCCCTCCCATAAGACATAAAGGAAGAGCAAAGGCACGTGGGCCTTTGCAGGAAGCAACGTTGTGGATGGTGTCTGTTTGTACTTTGAAGCTCCATTTTTGACTCTGTGTTTCCGTATGGCCTTGCCAAGATAATTGCCAATTAGGTCTTTGGCAGTGTGTCAAAGAAGATAAAGGTGGGTGTTTACCAACCTTATCCAAAGCACTGTGGCAGACTATTTATAAACTCTTGGTGATTCAGCATGTGCTGTGAATGAAAGGAATTCACAGCTGTTAAAATAAAAAAAGGAGTTTTTGGGACTAATTGTGTGCTTTTTACTATATCAGGAAGCCTAGGTCAGAACAGTTTTTCTTAAGGACGTCTGGGCTTTAATAGCAATTTTTGAAGCTCTATTATCTCTTGATTTATGACTAGTTGACTTCTGACCTATTTTATAACCTCTTTTTTTGTTCTTTCACTGTTTACTATTAAATTCCAAATTATTTTCACTTTAGCCATAAGGAGGTTTGCCATGAAAATATATTTCATTTGGCAGTGAAACTCCCCTTTCTTTAACCCTGGGGGTGGGGAAACCTTTCTTTGTGGACCCTGGGCTATGACTTATCTGCTTCTCTTGTCCTTGAAGAAAGAACAGTGTGTTGGGGCTTCCAGTGGCACCGTTGGCACTGCAAGACGCTCCTTTGTGAGCGCCCGTTCCTGAGATTGCGTAAAGCCGCTAGAACAGCGAAAATCAGCTGTCCAGCGGCTTGGAACCCTCCCCCTGGGCAAAGGGGAGAGAGGTGAGCAGGCAGCCGCAGGTTGAGCTCCCCAAGAGCCCCAGGAGCAATTCTGGGGCATAAAGGGCGAGGGCTCCCTGGAAGCTGTCAGAGCTCCTGACCCGGGACATCTCCGCTTAAGCAGAGCAAGATGCTGCGACCACTCCTGCAATCAACATTTGGAATAAACATTGACTGAAGCAGGCAGAACAAAGCCAGGACAACCAAACTTGCAAGTATTTACCTTTAACTCCAAATTACTATTACTTCCTTCTGAGCTATTGAGAAAGGATCAAAGGAAAGTAACAACAAGATGGCGATGGTATGTTTTTTATTATTTTTTTTATTGAAAAGTTTTATAACAATACAAAGTAAAAACATTCCACCCCTCCCAACACCCCCCACCCCTTTCTCCCCCCCCTCCCTTCCCCAACTTCCCAGAGCAAAATACAGGGTATTAAAAAGAAAAGAAAAACAAAGATCATCTAAATTAATCTATCCATCCTCAAGTTAACAACCCCCCCCCCTAGAATCTTAACTCCAATATAGTTAACACAACATTTCTTTACTTTTGTTTCATTCATACGCAATTTGGTGTCTTCTTATTTGATACTTATTCTGGATATAATTAATCCATTTTGTCCACTCCAAAATATATCTTTCCTGCATACGATCTTTCAAATATGCTGAGATTTTTGCCATTTCAGCTAGATTTATTACTTTTAAAGTCCATTCTTCTACAGTAGGCAAAGAGACTTTCTTCCAATATTGTGCAACCAGCAATCTGGCTGCTGTTATTAAGTTTAAAAGCAATTTCATCTCTAATACTGTACAATCATTTGTTATACCCAATAGAAACAATTGTGGGGTACATTTCAACCTCTTTTTCAAGATGTTCTGCATTACCCACCAAATTTTTATCCAAAATGCTTTAATTTTCTTGCAGGTCCACCATATATGATAGTAAGTTGCATCTTCACAATCACATCTCCAGCATTTGGCTTGTACATTAGGATACATACACGACAATTTCTTTGGGTCTAAATGCCATCTATAAAACATCTTATTAAAAGTTTCTTGACTTCCAGTTGGCGCCGCCGTCATCGCTAGATGGTCTTTTTATGACTGCCAGCCCCGCCGCCCGTAAAGAGCCGCCTCCACAGCTGAGGGGTGGCTTGAAAAACTCCCGCTCTTGAAGTGAGGAGAGCCGGCGACAACAGGTAGAGCCCCCTGCGAAGCCCCCAGGTTGGTTTTTTTGCTTCTGGGGAGGAAGCAGGGTGAGGCTCCCTATCCAGTTCGCAGAGGCTCCGGACTCCGGGGACAACTCTGCACACAGCAGAGCTAGACGACACGACCAACTATTGCAGCAAAAACCAACTGAATTCTTCAAAACAAGCAGGGTGAAATCTGGACTTAAAACCAAAAACCGCAAGTATTTGTGCTAGCCCTGTCTTTGGATTTAAGAAAGGAGAAAAAGTGGACTTCCGGTGGCGCCTCCGTCATTGTCAGCGGTCTTTTCATGACCGCCGGCCTCCCAGCGCGTAAAGAGCTGCCTCACAGCAGACAGGCGGCTCGAAAAACCCGCTCTTTAATTGAAAGAGCGGGTAGAGCTTCTGGGGGTGAGGTTGAGCCCCCTGATTCGCCCCAGGACTTTTTTCTTTGTCCTGGGGAAGGCTCAGGGTGATGGCTCCCTATTCACCCCCAGAGAGGCTCCGTGCCGAGAGGAATCTCCGCTTTAATTAGCGGAGCCAGACATCGTGAGTAACACCACGACTGATAGAAAACCTAAACAAGCTGAACAAGGAGTCTTCAGAAAAGAAAAATGCAAGTATGTTTTTTTTTTCATTGATTTTCCAGAGGAGGAAGGAAAGAAAAGGGAAAAAGAGAATGAATAGTGAAAGTGTTCTTAAAATGGCGACTGGCTCTGTTTGGAGAAAAATTGAGAGTGGAAAGTGAAAGCGGAGCTTAGTGCTGAAACATTTTAAAAGAAATATTCTGGTAGGGAAAAGAAATAAAGAAACAAAGACTGATTTAAACAGATTTTTTTTTTTTTTTTTTTACTGAAGCAAGAAGAATCTCTTTGCTTTTTTTTGAAAAATAAATAATAAGCCAGAAGTATGACTCCTAAACCAAAAGGAAGGGGGGCTCCCTCATGAGTCAGTCAAAGGACAAAGTAGAATTGACTCATTTGCAGGGATCTGCAGATGAGGATTTAAAAGATTTTATAACAAGGTCTCTAGTGAGTGTTGTTGAGAAGATAAAAAGTTCACAGAAGAATCTTGAGGAGTTGGTTTCTGGGAAATATGATCAAGTAAATCAAACTATCACCAAAGTAGTTTCGGATCTTTCAAGTGCAGTGGTGGAAATGGGGAAGAAAGTGACTGAAATCAGCAGTAAGTTTGACTCCCAGATGCAAGAAATACAAGAAAAATTTGTGGAAGCTGAGGCCAAAAATCAGATTATAGAGAATGATGTCATCATGCTTCAAATTAAAGCTATGGAATCAGCAATTAGATTAAGAGGCATAAGAGAAAACAAGAGAGAAAATTTAAGAACAGTTTGTGCAAAGGCCTTTGCGGAATTATTAAAGTTAGAAGATGAGCTAATTCTTGGTTGTATAGAGAAAGTCTACGGAGTCAACTCACGTGTAGCTAAACAAAGGAATCTGCCTAGAGACGTTGTTGTCTACTTTGCTGATAGAGGATTGAGAGATGATATTTTACAAAAATCCTACTCTGCCAGAGTGCAGGTAGAAGGTATACAAATTAGTATTTTTAAAGAGCTACCATCGAAGGTTTTAAAGGACAGAAAAGATTTTGGTTTTCTGGTCAAGGAACTGAAGAGAAGTAATATCCCATTTAGATGGGACTTACCAGTTGGTATAATTTTCAGATACCATGGCGTGAGACATTGTTTGAATACTATTGAAAAAGCGGAATATTTTTATAAAAATATTTTTAAGGGAGCCCCGGAATATGTTAAGAATAAAAAACATGAAAGAGAGTCCACAAAATGCAAACAGAAGGAAGAAATTCAAAGTGTATTACAAGAAAAAGGAGCACTAAGTGGTTGTCCAGAGGATTCTATTATGGATTTTTCAGACGAGAAAATTGAGCATCCCAGTGACCCTAGAGGGGGAGTACCGGACCTTGAACTGTTGGAGCAAGAATTAAAAAATAAAACTACAATTCGAGATGAGCAACAGCAGAGGCCCAGTGCTCTTCAAGAGATGGGGGGTGATGCCAATCAACAGGAACTAGAAGTCAATGAGGAAACTCGATTGGAAACCACTGATGACCGATACAAGGAGTTTCATGAAATGTTTGAATCGTTAGCAGAAAGGATTGAAAGATGTGGAAATAGGTTAAATTTTTCCTGAGGATCTAAGCTATCGTAGATAGTTACTAAAACTTTGGAGATGTATAATAAATTTTCAAAAGTTCATCCTGAGTTGGATTGATATTAGACTTATATATCAAAATGGATTATAAAAATTTTACTACAAAGTTTATCCTGAATTGGACTTAACATCCTGAGAAAGGTAAACAGATTGCTGCAATACTAGCAGCGATCTGTGGTTACCCTATTATAGTTTTTTTCTGGAATTTATCATCTAGGAGAAGAGAATGAAAATGAAAACATCTCACAACCCGAAGGAATGAATTGCAAAGGGCGACAGGATTTGAAAGAGCTTTAAAGGAACATCTGGGAATGCGGTTTCTAGTTTTTTTCTTTAAGGTTTGAATCTTATGAGGAGCTGCATTGGTTTTTTCTTTTTTTTAGGTGGTACAGTATAAGCTAGTTTGAATGTTCTACCTAGAGGAGTACTGAATACCTTCGTGGTTGGATATTATTTATATAAAGTCACTCGGGGGGTTGCTTTTTGTGTGGAGAGATGCCTTATTATTTTACTGATGGGGGCAGCTGAAAAAGAAGCTTATTAGAATTGGATTTATGTTGGAGAAAGTATATTTAATTTCAATCAAGATGAGAAGATTGAAATTGGGATTATGGAGATAGAAAAATTTCTTTTTGGATACAATTGCATAATTATAATTATATAATTATAATTATATATATTATATTTTATGTTTTATGTTTTTGGTTTTTAGTTAAGGGGTGTAGTTGGGATAAAATTATTTGATATGGATATGGAGGTGATATACTATATTTTATTATAAGGGGGATTGATTTTGGTATATGATTAGTAATGTTAATATTAATGGATTACAGAAAGGTATGATATTTTTTAATTTGGCTTGAATATTATAAGTACTTTATTGATTGATAAATGAAGATTGATGGTTGGTTATTATTATTGGGTTGTTTTTTTATTATTACAATATTGTTAACTTTAGAAAGACATTAATATTTATAGCTTTATTGTTATTCTACTTTGTTATAAGCATTATAAGTATGGGGTTTGTTTTATTTGCTTTTTCTTTTTTTTCTTCTTCTTTCAAAATCTTTTCAATTTAAAATTCGAATACTTTAAAAAAATTTCCTTTCTTGTTTTAAACTTCTTTTTAAAATCTGTAGCGGAAGTCAAGGGGGGGATGGGGAGGGAAGGGATTGGGGTGGAGGGAGGGAGGGGGAGGGGCTGGGAGGTGGGGGCTGGGGGGGGAAATGAAAAAATTTTGTATTGTAAAACTTTTTCAATAAAAAAAAAAAGAAAGGAGAAAAAGTGAAAGTATACTAAAATGGCATCCGGCTTCAGCAGAGGAAAAAAAAAGCTGAAAGCGGAAGTGGACATGCCTGAGTGTTTCAAGGCGTTCTAAAGTATTTAAAGCAAGAGTGCTTGTTAGAAAAAAAAGGGAAAAGTTTTTTTAAAGTGATTTTCATCTGTTCCTCTTCCCTTAGAGACTGGATTAAAGCTGGGGAAGTTTTTTAAAGGACTCTGTGGTGGAAAGGGGGGGAAGACTTCCTTCCTAGAAAGAATAAGATTGCGTAGTATTGCTTCAAAACAGACAAAGCCAGCTCCCAAGGCTGCGAGGGGGGGGGGGGCTCCCGTACTCACCAACCAAAAGAGCAGCCATTAAGTTTGCAGACTCAGAGCCAAGAACAGGAGACTGGATTTAAAGACTTGAAGGAATTTATTGCTGTGGCTCTGATGAATCAAAATGAAGCGATGGACCAGAAATTTGAGAAATTTGAGAAATCTCAACAGGAAATTAAGGAGGTGTTTCAAGAAAAGTTTGATAAAATGAAGCGAGATATGCTGACAGTTGTGACTGGTCTGTCAGAAGTGGTTGTTGAGGTTGATAAAAAAAGTGGGAGAACTTAGTTCAGAATTGGAATCTAAAATGAGGGAAGTTGACAATAAAATTTTTAATGTGGATAACAAAACTCAAAGAATTGAAAATGAAGTGACCATGATGCAATTCAGATTTATGGAGTTTGCTCTAAGACTGAGAGGAATAAAAGAAAACAACAGAGAGGATTTGAGAGTGGTTTGTGCTGATGCCCTTGTTGTGATGTTAAAGGTTAATCCTGAAGATGTTTTGTGCAAGATTGACAAGGTCTACAGAGTGAATTCCCGGGTGGCAAGGCAAAGGCAATTGCCTAGAGATGTGGTGATCTATTTTACAGACAGAAGAATGAGAATGACATTTTGCAAAAGTCTTTTGTTTCTACTGTTCAAGTTGATGGAAAGGAGATTGGGATTTACAAAAAATTGCCACCTAAGATGTTAAGAGATAGAAAGGATTTTGGATTCTTGGTGACTGAGTTGAAGAAACAACAGATTCCATTTAGATGGGATGCCCCAGTTGGTATAATACTGAGATACCAAGGAGAGAGATATTGATTAAATACTATTGAAAAAGCGGAAGAATTTTATTTTAGTGTTCTTAAAACTGGTGCAGCATCTCCACGTTCATCTTCAGTGTTAGCTATAGAGGAGGGCAATAAAGAGAAGGAATTTGAACAAGAGTCTGAAGAACAGTGGAAACAGATGGAGATGGAGGCAATGGAAATGCAAGGAGCAACAGGGTTTTTTTTGGATGAACCATTGCTGGACTTTTCCTCAGAGACCAGAAGTGGGCCACCAAGAAATACAAGAGAGGTGGCATTGGACCTCGAATTGTTGTTGAATGAACCTAAAGATCAGCGCATAACTTGAGCAACCTACAAGCAAATTTTAGAGAAACAACAGCAGCAGAGGCCTATGCCACCAAAAGAGAAGAAGAGTGCCAATGGTAAACCACAGAAATCTGAAGCTATGGGAGGAGCCAGGCCGAAGACTATCACTTTGGAACAGAAACTTCAGCAAATGCTCTTAGCGCTTCATGAGACTACAAATGACAGTTAAATTTTTATCTTGGAACATGAATGGATTGAACTCACCACAGAAAAGAAGGAAAACGAGCCTGAGTAGCGTAGGGGAGTAATGCCTCCTACAAAGGCAGCATTTAAGATCCAGCTGCTGCAATTACTTGCGAGTTCAATCCCAGCCAGGCTCAAGGTCGACTCAGCCTTCCATCCTTTATAAGGTGGGTAAATTGAGGACCCAGTTTGTTGGGGGCAATACGCCGAGTTTGTATAAATATAAATATACAAAAGTATGAAGGCTATTGCTTAACGCACTGTAAGCCGCCCTGAGTCTCCGGAGAAGGGCGGCATATAAATCAAATTTAAAAAAAAAATATTTCATTATTTGAGACAATTTAATAATGATGTTATTTGTTTGCAAGAAACCCATATTAGAATACAGGATCAAAAATATCTGATAAATTCTAAATTAGGTGTACAATTTATAGCTTCAAATTTGGAAAAAAAGAATGGTGTTGTGATTTATATAAATAAAAGATTGTCAGCCAAAATTATAGAAGCAGATGATTGCGGAAGATATATAGCAATTGAATTAAATACACAAAATGGTCCAATTTTGGTGATTGGCATTTATGCTCCCAACCAGCAACAAGAAAACTTTTATAAATTATTATATTCTAAAATATTGCAATGGGACTATAGATCTATCTTACTTATGGGAGATTGGAACGGAGTAATAGATTTCAAAAAAGATAAAAAGAGCTTGGCAAAGTCATGTGCTAAACTACCACAGATTTTTTTTGATATGAAAGAAGATTTGGAATTGAAAGATATATGGAGAGTGCACAATCCAAAAGAACTGGACTTTACCTTTTTTTCAGATAGACATAGATCCTTTTCCAGGAAAACAAAGATATTTCCGAGGACTTTAACTGACCACAGTCCGGTATGGATAGAAATGGAATTGGGAAAGAATGAGAGAAGATCATGGAGAGTAAATGAAAACTTGTTTAGATACGAAAAGAATGTAAATGAACTTAAAAAACAAATGAAAGAATTTTTTGAAATGAATTTGAATAAGGGTACCCCTATTGAAATTGTTTGGGATGCGAGTAAGGCGTATATGCGGGGGGTACTGATTTATATGAACTCTAAACATAAATTAAATCAACTAAGGAAAAGATTAGAAATGGAAGGAGAGATAAAGAAAAAAGAACAATTACTTATAAAAAATCCGACAGATAAAAAACTACAAGAAATTATAAAACTCATGAAAGACCAATTTCAAATGCTTATAGCGGAACAAGCAGCAACTAATCTACAATTTGCAAAACATAATACATTTAGTAATGCTAATAAACCGGGCAGGTGGTTGGCTTACACACTGAGGAAACAGCAGAGCTCTCGTCTTATTGGCAGTATGGAGTATGGAGGGAAGGAAGTTTTTCAACAAAGTCTAATTAAAGAAGCTTTTTTAGATTACTACACCAAATTATACGCCAAAGATGACATACAGAATGAACTTATAGATAAATATTTAGAAGAAAAGAGAGTCACAAAAATTTCTAGGGAGCAAAAGGAAAGAATGGATCAACCAATAACAATAGAGATTATTATTGCAATTAAACAAATGAAAACAGCTAAAGCTCCAGGGACAGATGGTTTAACAGCGGTGTTAAACCTCACCTTTGGAAGTCATGGGGGGGAGGGGAGGGTTAGGGAGGGTTAGGGAGGGGAAGGGTGGAAGGGGGGGAAGTGGAAAAATTTACGTTTGTAAAACTTTTTCAATTAAAAAAAATTCTCTTAGATTTTGTGCTTGTGTAAATTTAACATTTCTAACCCAAATCTTTTCCCATGTTTCTATCATTGGTTCCTGGAAGTTTCTTGCCCATTTAATCATACAATCTCTGACCAATTCTGTTTCTGAATCTATCTCTAATAATGCATTATATAACCTTTTAATATGCATAAAACTCTGGTCCCTAATTTGTTTTACCAAGTTTTCTTCATTTTGCATAAAACCAATTTTTTGATCCTCCCTCCATCTAGCTTGAAGTTGACCATATTGAAACCAAGTATAAATTATCCCTTCCTCCTTCAGTGCCTCTAACGGCTTCAGTTGTAGTTTACCCCTTTCATTAAACAGAAGTTCTTTATAAGTAATCACTTCCATCTTTTGTTCTATACTTATATTTTCTATTGCATGTCTAGGATTTGCCCATATAGGTATCTTATAGTTTAACTTATATTGATATTTCTTCCAAACTCTCAACAAAGCATTCCTAAGTATATGACCTTTAAAAACTTTATCTACTTTCTTTTCATATAGTAAATAGGCATGCCATCCATATAATAAATCATATCCTTCTACATTCAAAATTCTTTCTTCAGTCAAATTAAACCAATCACTGATTTGTACTAGCACAGATGCTTCATAATACAATCTTAGATTAGGCATTTTCAAACCACCTCTCTCCCGAATATCCTGTATAATTTTTAATTTAACTCTAGGTTTTTTCCCTGACCATATAAAAGTATTAACTCCTTTCTGCCATTCCCTCAAATTTTCATCTTTCTTAAGCACTGGTATCATTTGAAACAAAAATAGAAATTTAGGTAGTACATTCATTTTTATTGCTGCTAATCTTCCTAAAAGAGATAACTGTAATTTTTTCCAGTTTTCCATTTCTCTCTGCACTTTTTGCCATAAAACCTCATAGTTATTTTTAAATAACTTCGAGTTTGAGTCTGCAACAGTTACTCCCAGATAGTTAACCGTTTTAACTATTTCAAATCCCGTTATTTTTCCTAACTCTTCTCTTTGAGAAACAGACATATTCTTAGTTATTATCTTAGTTTTATGTTGATTTATTTTAAATCCAGAAACTCTACCATATTGTTCTATCATTTCCAACATATATGTGACTGTAGTTATAGGTTGAGTTAATGTAACAACTAGATCATCTGCAAATACTCTTAATCTACAATCTTGTTGTCTAATTACTATTCCTTTAAGTTCATCAGATTCACGTATCTTTTTCAGTAAGATTTCTAAAGATAAAATAAACAGCAATGGAGATAATGGACAACCCTGCCGTGTTCCCTTCTCAATTTTAAAGCAATCCGTTAGGCCTCCATTGACAATTATTTGTGCCGATTGCTCTTGATATATTGCTTTAATTGACTGTTTAAATTGCTCTCCAAATTGCATTTTATCTATAATTTTAAACAAAAATTGCCAGTTCAATCGATCAAATGCTTTCTCAGCATCCAAAAAAAAGAAAGCAGCAGAGATCTGGTTGTTTTTTTCCAAGTATTCCACCAAGTTTATAATTTGTCTCAGATTGTATTTCATATATCTCCCTTTTATAAATCCTGATTGATCATTATGAATTATTTGTTGCATAATTGGCATTAGTCTGGTCGCTAACACCTTGGCAAAAATTTTATAATCAGTGTTCAAAAGTGAAATTGGTCTAAAATTTTCAGGCTTAACACAATTCTGATCTTCTTTTGGAATCAGTGAGATAAAAGCTGTCCTCCATGAGGGTGGGATTGCTCCCCCTGATTGGAACTTGCTAAATAACATCCTGAGTGGTTCTACCATTTCTAACTGCAAATTCTTATAATAGATAGCTGTCAATCCATCCGTTCCTGGTGTCTTACCTACTTTTAACTGTTTGATTGCTGCAATAATCTCTTCTGAAGTTATTGGCTGATTCAAACCTTCCCTTTGTTCTAAAGTTAACTCATGAGTATCAACCTCCTTAAGATATCAATATCTATACCTTGTATTAAGTCTCCTGCGTACAATTTCGTATAATATTCTAAAAAAGCTTTCTTAATCATATTTTGTTGGTAAACTTCTTTACCTTTAAATTCTATCTTACTAATAACTCGTGATTTTTGTTTCTTCCTTAATACATAAACCAACCATCTACCTGGCTTATTAGCATTACAAAATGTATTATGTTTAGCGTATTGCAAAGTGGTTGCCACTTGATCAGCCATTAACATATTAAATTGCTCTCGCAGTATATTTATTGTCTCTTTTACTTTTTTATCTCCTGGATTAACAATTAATAATTGTTCCTTCTTTTTTATTTCCTCTTCAATATCTTTTCGCCTCTTTGTTTGTTTTAATCTATGTCTATTATTCATATATATTAAAACTCCTCTCATATAGGCCTTACTTGCATCCCATACCATTTCCATGGAGGTACCCTTGTGCATATTATTAAAAAAAAATTCTTTCATTTGTTTTTTAAGTTCATTCACATTTTCTTCATATCTAAATAAATTTTCATTTAATCTCCAAGATCTCCTTTCTCCCTTTTCCTGTTCCAATTCTAACCAAACCGGGCTATGATCGGCTAAAGTCCTTGGAAATATCTTGACCTTCTTCACCCTGGAAAGAAAATCATTTGTTAGTAATATAAAGTCAATCCTGGAAAAGGATTGATGTCTATCAGAGAAAAAGGTAAAATCTTTTTCATCAGCATTGCGTTCTCTCCAGACGTCGCTCAGTTCTAAATCATCCATAATTTCAAAAAAAGGTTTAGGTAGTTTTGCACGTGAAGAAATTTTAGATGTAGTCTTCTTATCTTTCAAAATATCAATTACTCCATTCCAATCACCCATTAGGATAATTGATTTGTAATTCCATTGTGTTATTTTAGAATGTAAAAGTTTATAAAAATTTTCTTGTTGCTGGTTCGGTGCATATATTCCAATTAAAAGCATTTTTCCATTTTGAACTTGTAATTCAATTGCTATGTGTCTTCCTTGATCATCTACCTCAATTAAGTTTGCTGGTAGTCCCTTCTTTATATAAACAACTATTCCATTCCTTTTCTCTGGAGATGATGCCACAAAGTGAGTCCCTAACTTTGAATTGATTAAGTATTTCTTTTTATTGAAAAAGTTTTACATTACAATTTATTTATAAAAACCCCTTTCCCCCCCCCACCCCCCCACCCTAACCCCATCCCCCTCCCTCCCCAATCCCCCCCTTGACTTCCGCTATTAAGCAAACATTAACAATCCATATTTAACCACTTTTTAAGGTGAGATCCAACTAATAAACAACTATAACATTATTTTATATGTAATAATTTTTTTAAAAAAACAATATATAATCAAATATAAAAAAGTCTTAACTCTTAACAATCTATTTTTTTAAAAGAAATCTAACAAGACGATTTTAAACATTTAACTTGAAATATCATATAAGTAATAATAATATATAACATTAACTATACTTCCCCCTATTCCATATGTCATAATCAAAATCAAACAATACTTAACATTATATACTTAATACATTTCTTTTTATACTATGTCTAAAGGTTAAAAATATAAATTCAATCACATAACATAAAATAAAAATTAAGAATTACCAAATTCAATACATTTTTCTTTTAAATTACTTCTAAGTATAAGAAATATAAATTCAATTAAGTGCTAATTGAAACTTCTTACTTTGATATTTATGCTTCATATATTCTACCCATTTCTCCCACTCCTTAGCAAAAACTTCGTGGGTCTTATCTTTTAAATATGCAGAGATTTTAGCCATCTCTACAAAATTAGACATCTTCAGTACCCACTCCTCTATTGTAGGTACATTATCCTTCTTCCAATTTTGGCCAATCAGTAATCTAGCTGCAGTGATCATGTGTAAAATCATTCTAGTGTCAGTTGATGAGCAACGTTTAACTATTCCCAGCAAAAAAAACTGAGGTGAAAACTCGAGCTTCCTCTTCAAAATGTTCTGCATTACCCACCAAAGTTTGATCCGAAATGCTTTCAATTTTCTACACGTCCACCAAATATGAAAATATGTCGCATCCAAACAATCACACCTCCAACATTTAGGTTGAACATTTGGATACATACATGATAACTTTTTAGGGTCAAAATGCCACCTATAAAACATCTTATAAAAATTTTCCCTCAGGTTCTGTGCTTGTGTAAATTTAACATTCTGGACCCATATCTTCTCCCATGTTTCCAACATTACTGGTTCTGCAAAATTCTGTGCCCTTTTATCATGCAATCTTTAACTAATTCACCCTCTGAATCTCTTTCTAACAATAAATTATACACACGTTTAATATGCATCGGCCCTTTACATTTTATCTGAGTCACCAAGTCTTCTTCATGTAGCATTAGTCCAATTTTCTGATCTTCTCTCCATATTGCTTGAAGTTGAAAATACTGCAACCAAGTTAAGTTCACTCCTTGATCCAACAGAATGTTCAATGGTTTCAAACTCCATCTGCCCCCATCATTAAAAAGTATCTCTTTATATAACAACCCCCCGAGTGACTTTATATTTGGCAAAATCTGCCCAAGATCCAACCACAAAGGTATTTTGTAATCCAATTGAAATTGGTGCTTCTTCCAAACTCTCATCAAAGCATGTCTTATAATATGACTGTTAAATACAGTGTCTCTCTTTTCTTCATAAAGTAAATATGCATGCCATCCATATTGCAAATCGTGGCCTTCTATATTCAAGATTTCTATTTTAGTTGCGCCAATCCAATCTCCAACTTGTATCAAGACTGCAGCCTCATAATATAAACGTAGATTGGGAACTTTAAGGCCACCTCTTTCACGAACATCTTGCATAATTTTAAGTTTGACTCTTGGTTTCTTCCCATTCCAAATAAATTTATTTAAACCTGCTTGCCATTCCATCAACAATTTGTCATTTTTAAGCACCGGAATCATTTGAAACAGAAACAGAAATCTAGGTAGAACATTCATCTTGACAACTGCTATTCTACCAAGCAAAGACAGTTGCAGCTTCTTCCATTTTTCAAGATCCTTTTGAATCTTATGCCAGAGTTCCTCATAATTATTTTGAATGAGTTTTCTATTAGATGCTGCAACTTGTACCCCTAGATATTTCACCTTCGTAGCTATTTCAAAGCCTGCCACCCTTTCAAGTTCCTTCCTTTGTGGTTCCAACATATTTTTGACTATCATCTTGGTCTTTCTCTGGTTCAGGCTAAAGCCTGAGACCAGACCATATTCCTCTATAATATTTTTCATCTGGATGATTGATTCCAAAGGTCGTGTTAGGGTAACAACCAGATCATCTGCGAATGCCTTTGTTCTGTAATCTTTTTGCCTTACAACTATTCCATTCATTTTGTCCGAGTCTCGTAGAGCGTTCAACAACACTTCTAACGTCAAAATAAACAATAATGGAGATAGTGGACAGCCTTGCCTTGTTCCTTTCTGTATATTAAAAGTGGTAGTTAAACTACCATTAATAATAATTTGTGCCGTCTGTTCCTGATAAATTGCAGAAATCGCTTGTATAAATTGCTCTCCAAAGTCCATTTTGTACAAAGTCTTTTTTAGAAAATCCCAGTTGACTCGATCAAAGGCCTTCTCCGCATCCAAAAACACCAACACCGCAGAAGTCTGCTTCTTTTTCTCAAGATATTCCAACAAATCTATGAGTTGCCTAACATTGTCCTTCATGTATCTACCTTCTATAAAACCTGCTTGGTCTTCATGAATCACATCTTGGATAACTGGCATCAATCTGTTGGCTAATACTTTAGCATAAATCTTGTAATCCGTATTCAGGAGAGATATTGGTCGAAAATTTTCAGGTTTTACAGATTCTTCTTCTTTAGGTATCAATGAAATGAAAGCTGTCTTCCATGAGGGGGGTATTTTACCCCCCCCCCCCCCCCGCTGAATATTACAAAACAAATCCTTGAGATGCTCAACCAGTTCCGTTTGTAAAGTCTTATAATATACTGCTGTCAGGCCATCTGTCCCAGGAGCTTTAGATACTTTCAATTGTTTTATTGCATATAAAATCTCTTCCGATGTTATAGGTCGATTCAGTCTATCACTTTGTGTTTTTGAGATTTTTGTAACTCTCATTTTCTGCAGATAATCATCAATAAAGTCCTCTTTAATTTTGTCAGCTTGGTACAATTTAGAGTAATAAGCTAAGAAAGCTTGATGTATTAGATTCTGTTGATACACTTGTTTCCCATTAAACTCAATAGTATTTATTATACGAGAACTTTGTTGTTTCCTCAACGTATAAGCCAACCATCTGCCAGGTTTGTTAGCATTACAAAAGGTGTTGTGTTTGGCGTACTGCAGATTAGTTGCTGTTTGATCAGCCATCAGTATTTGAAATTGATCTTTCAAGAGTTTTATCGTTAATTGTACCTTCTCATCAGTTGGGTTTTTAATCAACAATTGCTCTTTCTCCTTTATCTCTGTCTCCAATTCTATTCTTGACTTCTGACGTATAGATCTATATTTAGAATTCATATGAATCAGTACACCCCTCATATAGGCCTTGCTTGCATCCCATACTATCTCAATCGGTGTACCTTTGTTTAGGTTAACATCAAAAAATTCTTTAACATGTTTCTTAAGATCCATAGTATTCTTTTCATATCTAAATAGATTTTCATTCATACGCCAAGATCTCCTTTCTCTTTTACCCAAATTTATCTCCATCCACACCGGACTATGATCCGTCAATGTTCTAGGAAAATTTTTTGTCTTAGTCACTATAGTAAGTAAATCAGTAGTAACCAGCATAAAATCAATTCTCGAAAAAGATTTATGTCTATCAGAAAAAAAAGTAAAATCCAATTCCTTAGGATGATGAATTCTCCATACATCCTTCAAGTCCATTTCTTCTTTCAACGCAAAAAAGGTCGGTGGTAACTTATTCCCTTTCTTAGCCTTCGTCCTTTTATCAAATGTTGCATCAATCACCCCATTCCAGTCACCCATAATCACAAAAGACTTATAATTCCACTGCAATATTTTGTTATTCAGCAATTTATAAAAAATTTCCTGCTGCTGGTTCGGGGCATAAATGCCAATTAAAAGTATCGAAACATTCTGTATATTTATTTCAACAGCAAGATATCTCCCATCTTCATCCGCCTCTATCAATTTAGCTGGTATTCTGTTAGAAATATAAAAAACAAGTCCATTCCTTTTCACAAGACTAGAAGATATAAAATATGATCCAAGTTTTGAAATTAAAAATTTTCGATCCTGGGATCTAATATGAGTTTCTTGCAAACAAACCACATCATTTTTATGTTGCTTCAAATAATGAAATATTTTTCTTCTTTTCTGTGGTGAGTTCAGACCGTTAACATTCCATGATAAAAATCTAAGTGTCATTCTGAAAATGAATGAAGCCCTTTAAGCATTTGACGAAGACTCTCTCCAACAGCAGATGTCTTCGGTCTAGCCCCTCCCATAGCTTCAGAGTGTGATTTTTTCCCTTTCGAACCATTCTCTTCCTGTTGTGACTTTGGCCCCTGATATTTCTCTAATCTTTGCTTTTCTGCGGCTCGAGTTATGTGCTGATCTTTTGGTTCTTGCATCAATAAATCCAAATCAGGCTCTACCTCTCTTGTAGCTCTAGGTTGCTTTGGTTTGGCTTCCAAAAGTTCTATTAGCGAATCCTCTACAAAACCTCCTACAGCACCTAGAGTTTCCTCCCTTACTGGTTCTTGAAATGCCTGTCCTTCTTTTAACAAAATTACTTCTTTATTCCCCTCTTCCGGCCTCTTTTCAACTGAGATGTCTTCAATAGGCAAAAGTGTAGATGAGAGAGGTGGTGTTGGAATTTTTTAAAGAACATTGTTATAAAATTGTTCCGCCTTTTCCACAGAATTAATATGATATCTCACATCCTCATGCCGCAAAATGATACCAACAGGAGCATCCCATCTAAATGGGATCTGGCGCTTTTTCAACTCATTTACAAGAAAACCGAAATCTTTCCGATCTCTTAGCATTTTTGGTGGCAGTTCTTTATACACACCAATCTGATTACCCTCATGTTGAACAGTCATATGGAACGAGCTAAGCAAAATATCATTCCTCAGTCTTCTCTCAGTAAAATAAATCACAACATCTCTTGGCAAATTTCTCTGTTTCGCTATACGTGAATTAACTCTATACAGCTTGTCAATCCTGTTGGCAATCACATCAGGTTCACATTTTAAAATCCTGGCCAAAACTTCCACACATGTTGCCCTTAGATTCTCTCTATTATTCTCACGCAGACCCCTCAGTCTTATGGCATATTCCATATTCCGATATTGTATCATTGTAATCTCATCCTCCAGACGCTGATTCTGAGCCACCACCTTAAAGATCTGTTCCTTTGCTTCCTTCTTATTAGCTGCCACTTCCATATTTAAATCTTCTACTTTTTTCTCAACTGCCAGTAGGGCGTCTGTGAGAGCTGTAGCTACTTTAGCAACACTCTGATGTAATCCATCAGTTTTTTCTTCCACTAACTCCTTGACTTCCCCCACCATTTCCTTCATTTCTCTTTGATTTTTCCCCATCCTTTCATCCATTTTATTCATTTTTCCAGAGAGCTCTCCCAAGGATTTGTGCATATTTAATATACATGCTTTCCAATCCTCTGATTCACTGCCCTGTGGCTGCTTTGAAGCTGAGACTGGCTTCTCCTTTGTCTGATGTGTGGGGGATTCCCCCCCCCGCTTTCTTTGAAGCCATGCCTGAACAAGATTTAAAACTTTAAAAAGCAGAGAAAAATCTTCCTCCTTTCCCTATCCTCAGTTTTACAGAAAAGGAGTCCAATACTTTGCATTTTTGCAGTTAAAAAGCACTTGTAAAGCTTATAAATAAAGTCTTTATAGTTGCAGGCAGGCAGACTTTCACTTTCTTACTTCACTTTCTCCTTTCATTAGCTCGGCTTTGATCCGCCATTTTAGAACACTTTCCCACAGGGACAGCATGCCTTTTAAACTTAAAAAAAGTATTGGCTTCCGGGTTGGGTTCTCTCCGTCGCCGGGCGGCTCGTTGAATCGGTCGCCGCCCCCGCCGCCTGTAGAGCCGCTTTTTCGATTCAAAAGCGGCTCGGAACGCTCCCCCTTGGAAATTAAGGGGGAGTCAGAGTGGGCAGCTTCAGGTAGAGCCCCAGAAGCGCTGCCAGGGTGTTCTCTTTGCCTTGGCAAGCGCTTCGTGTTCGGGCTCCCTCTTTAAGCTGCCGATCCTCCGAGCGGCGTGGGATCTCTGCAGGACAGAGCGAGGCAGAGAAGGCAACTCCAACGATCAGAATATATTCCCAATGAAATAGAGCGAATTTGGTGAGATTCGAATTTTTTCTGATTTTATAGCTATCTCAAATGGACTTTTTTTAATTGATTAAGTATTTCTGATCAGTTGCTCTGATATGTGTCTCTTGTAAACAATTAATGTCATTCTTAAATTGTTTCAGATAATGAAATATTTTCTTTCTCTTTTGTGGTGAATTTAAACCATTGACATTCCAGGATAGGAATTTAGTTGGCATTTTTGCCGCCTTGAAGCATTAAGAGCATTTGCTGAAGATCCTCCTTCACCTTAATCTTCGGCCTTGCCCCCCCCCCCCCCCCACTGCTTCTGTTTTTTGAGTCAGGTCTTGAGTTTGTTGCTTTTTCAAGTAATGTTGTTGTTGTTGTTGTTGTTTATAAGTTGATCTTGTCAGGCGTTGTTCTTGTTGTTCTCTCGGTTCCTCCGTCTTGGATAAATCAAACGCTGCTCCCTCTAATTTCCCTAAAGGAAAGGGAAGTGAGGCTGGCTCTAATTGAGCAGGGTCATCTTGCATCTTAGATTCTCCAGCCACCGCCTCTACATATGTTTGTATCTGTTGTTCTTCTTTTTCATTTCCCTTTTTACTCCCCTCAGGTGGGTGTCCAGCCTTTAGTATATTAAAATAAAAATCTCTTGCTTTCCAAACAGTATTCAGACGGTATCTTTCCCCACCATAAGTCACTATTATGCCTATTGGTGCATCCCACCTATACATTATTTGTTGTCTTCTCAATTCATCCACTAGGAAGCCAAAGTCCTTTCTATCTCTCAGCATTTTGGGAGGGATCTCTTTCAGTATCTTAATATCTTGTCCAGACACCTGTACCTTGTTGTTATAGGAGGCTTGCAAAACATCATTTCTAATTCTTCTATCCATGAAATAAATCACCACATCTCTTGGCAAATTTTTATTTTTTGCAATCCATGAATTAACTCTGTAAATTTTATCAACTTGATTAATTACATCCTCCTTTTTTAATCCAGCCACTGATGCAATAACTTCTGCACATCTGTCTCTTAAATTTTCCCGACCATTCTCTTTCAATCCTCTCATTCTCAAGGCAAACTCCATGGATCTGTACTGCATCATAGTCACTTCATTTTCCAGCCTCTCAGATTTAGTTATGATTTCACCCATTTTAGACTCTAGGTTTAGATTAGCCTCGTTGTTTTCTTCCACTCTCTCATCAAGCTGAACAAGATGTTTAGACAAGCCTGAAACCACCAGCAAAATGTCATCTCTTATATCATCATGCTTTTTTGCAGCAACATCCCTGATTTCTTTTATTTCCTCCTCAAATTTCCCTAATTTTTTCTCTATCATCATTGTTTGGTTACTCATAGCTTGTTTTATAAAGTCTTTAAGATCTTTCATGGAATCCTCCTTATTTTGTGATTCCACCGGAAGTTGAGCCTTTTGTGTGACAATGGAAACTGTAGGAGAACCCCCTCCTATTTTTGGAACTGCTGGTTTAGTCTGCTTAGAAGCCATCTTAATTCCTTTGTTTCAAAAAGATCTTTTTTTCCTCTTCACCCCCCCCCCCCTTTGCAAATACCAAGTCTCAAAAGTCACCAAAACCAGCTCTCAACAGGTTTAATTTGCTGCTTTTAAAACGAAAATAATCCTTCTCCCCAAGTTCTCTTTTTCCAGCAACTTGTTTCAAATTTAAAACGCAAAAAAGATCTCAGCAAACTTTTTCAGTACTCACTTTCACTTCTCAGAGTCACAACAAGGACGCCCTTGATTAATCACTTCCTCTCTCAATTGACTTCATTAGCAACAAAGTAATCCGGAGTTAAGCTTTGATACCTTCTTGCCAGTACTCCTGCTTTCGCTCTGTCTGCCTTTGAATTCATTAAAGCTTTCAATTTGCCTGCAGAGCCGGTCGCGGCATCTATTTCTGCACTTGCAGCAGTGCTCCGAATCCGGAATTCCGTTTCTCTGAATGGGGAGCCCACCTTTCCAGCCCCTGGAATTAATCCCAGGGGCTTTTTTGGCAGCTCTACCCTCAGGAAACTACTCTGCTCCCCTTCTTCTCCCAAAGAGGAGGCTACAAAGCCATCAGACAGCTGTTTTGCGCTGTCAGGGCAGCTTCACGGAGTTACGGAGCTGGCGGACTAAAAGAAGACTGTCTGCGATGCCTGCGGCGCCGGCGGAAGTGTCTAAGATGGCGATGGTGTGTTAACGGGGCGTGGAAAAACGAAAGTTAAAACCTATAAGCTGAAAGTAGAGCTCCGTTTAGCACTTGCAGCCCTTGTTTAAAACTAATTTTTTTGCATTGAAAGACAGAAGATTTTAAGGCTAAAAAGACTGTAGCAGGTTTTGAAAAGATTTATTATTCAAGGGCTGGGAAAATTTAAAATTTGTGGAAGTCCTGTCTTGGCTGCTGATTAAATTAAACTAAAACTAAAACCAATTTGAAAGGGAAAGATGGCCTCAAGACCAATAGACTATTCCTGTTAAAGGAACTGGTAGTGCTGGGAGTTCCCCAGCTCAGACTTCCAGATTGCAAGCTTTCGCTCCCCCAACAGAACCACAAACTTTAACACTTGAAATGCTGCAGGAAGCTTTAAAAGCTACAGAGAATAAAATTGCTTCTGTGATTGATGAAAAAATGCAGAGTGTTGCTGAGGAAATGGCTGATATTAAAGAATTGATTTCAACCCAGAATCAGGAAATTAGAGAAGATATACTTATGGCATTCAAAGGTCTGGCAGAAATTTTGGATGACAAAGTTGAGGAAATAAAGCAATCTAATGAGATTTTGGAAAATAAACTGGGAGAGGCCCAGAATAAAATTGAAAGGGTTGAATCAGATGTGACAATGATACAATATAGGGACATGGAATTTGCTTTATGAATAAGAGGGGTGAAGGAGAATAAACAAGAGAATCTGAAAGAGATGATGTCAGAAGCATTGGCTCAGCTATTGGGAGATCAAAAAAATAATTTGGAATGGCAATTTGACAAAATTTACCAGGTCAATTCCTGGGTGGCCAGACAGAAACATTTACCAAGAGACATTGTGATATATTTTAATACAAGAAGGATACGTAATGAAATCTTACAAGCAACCTTTAAAAATAAACTTCAAGTGGAAGGCCGGGAAATTTTAACAATGAAAGAAATTCCCCACAAAATGTTGAGAGCTAGAAAGGATTATGCTTTCCTGTTGGAGGAACTGAGAAATTGCCAGTTACAATATAGATGAGAGGCTCCAGCTGGTCTTGTGGTGAATTACTCAGGAGAAAGACATCGCCTTAACTCAGTATGGAAAGCAAGAGATTTTTATACCAATGTGTTAAAAGCTGGTCCCCCAAAATCTCCAGATGTTAGAAGAAAGCCAGAAGCAGAGGGGGCAAGAAAGGGGGAGAATGAAGAATTACTGTTGCAAGCTCAAGGGGGAGTCTCAGACAAACAAGAAGATGTTATGCAAATCATGACTGCTGTTCAAGATTTGGATTTAATTGATATATCAGAACAACCTAAGGACCAAAGACTGACCCGAGCAGCAACAGCCAAGCGTAAACAGGAACTAAGAATGCAGCAACTCCAGATGATGACCCAAGAATCCACACAAACAGGAGTAATGGGAGGAGCCAGGCCTAAAAGCCAAATGCGTGAAAGCCACCAGCAAATGCTCCAGATACTCCAGAGGCCTAAAGATGGCAACTAGATTTTTAACTTGGAATGTTAATGGTCTAAATTCACCACAAAAGAGGAGGAAAATATTTCATTATTTGAAGCAATTTAAAAATGAAATAATTTGCTTACAAGAGATTCATATTATAACAAAAGATCAAAAATACCTAACCAATGCAAGGTTAGGTACACACTTTGTTGCATCTGCTCCAGAGAAGAAAAATGGTATAGTTATATATTTAAAACAAGATTTAACTGCTAAACTAATCGAATCAGATGATCAAGGAAGATTTATAGCAATTGAACTTTTAATAAAAGGAGAAAAAGTACTTTTAATTGGAGTATATGCACCGAATCAGCAACAGGAAAAATTTTACAAGCTTTTACATTCCAAGTTATTACAATGGGATTATAGAACATGTATTTTATTGGGTGACTGGAATGGAGTTTTGGACACCAGAAAAGACAAGACAGGCCTTATACAAAATACTTCGACACGTGCAAGACTGCCAAAATCTTTTTTTGAAATGATGGAAGATATGGAATTGAGGGATATTTGGCAAGAGAGGAACCCTGAAGAAAAAGATTTTACTTTCTTTTCTGATAGGCATCAGTCCTTTTCTAGGATTGATTTTATTCTAATTACTAATGAACTTTTTTTCAGGGTGAAGAAAACAAAGATATGTTCAAGACTTTTAACAGACCATAGTCCAGTTTGGATGGAAATGGAGCATGGAAACGGACCTAAAAGGTCCTGGAGGTTAAATGAAAATTTGTTTAGATATGAGGAAAATATAAAAGAACGTAAAAAATTTATGAAAGAGTTTTTTACTATGAATATGCATAAGGGTACATCCATGGAAATGGTGTGGGATGCAAGTAAAGCATATATGAGAGGTATTTTAATATACTTAAATAACATATATAGAAACAAACAGAGGAAAAAAAGGAAGGACTTAGAAGAAGAAATTAAAAAAAAAGAACAAGCTTTGATAGCGAATCCAGCAGATAAGAAAATAAAGGAAGCAATTAACCTATTGCAAGGACAATTTAAGATGTTAATGGCAGATCAGGTCGCAAATAATATACAATATGCAAAACATAATACTTTTTGCAATGCTAATAAGCCAGGTAGATGGTTAGCTTACTTGTTAAGGAAGAAACAAAGGTTACGGACTATAGAGAAAATAAAATACAAAGATAAAGAGGTTTTTCAGCAGGATATGATTAAAAAATCATTTTTAGAATTTTATACTAGGTTGTATAAGGGGGATAAAATTCAAGATATAGATATAGATAGATATTTACAGAAAGTGAATATTTCCATACTCTCCAAAGAGAAAAGGGAGGGGTTAAACCAACAGATAACTTAGGAGGAGATTACGTTTGCAAGCAAACAGTTGAAAGGGGGTAAAGCCCCCGGGACGGATGGGTTAACACCTGTTTATTATAAAAACTTACAACTGGAAATGGTGGAACCACTTAAGGAATTATTTACTAATATACAACTTGGAGGAGAGGTACCCCCATCATGGAAGACAGCTTTTATCTCTTTGATCTGAAAGGAGGATCAAGATCATACTCAACCAAAAAATTATAGGCCTATATCACTTCTAAACACAGATTACAAGATTTTTGCTAAAATATTGGCAAATAGACTAATGATAGTTATGCAGCAAATGATTCATCATGATCAAACGGGTTTTATAAGTGGCAGACAAATGAAAAGTAATGTAAGGCAAGCTGTTAACTTACTAGAGTATTTGGGGAGGAACAACCAAGTCCCTGCGGCGCTAATTTTTTTAGATGCGGAGAAAGCTTTTGATCGAGTGAATTGGAATTTTTTATTGAAATTAATAGAAAAGATGCAATTTGGAGATTATTTTATGCAAGCTATTAAGGCAATATATCAGAAACAAACAGCGCAAATAATAATTAATGGTGGCTGAACAGATAGTTTTAACATAGAAAAAAGTACAAGGCAAGGATGTCCTTTGTCTCCATTATTGTCAGGTATGCTTCCTTCAATATCCAGGAAAGGAGGACCCAGACGCCATTAGATAGGATAACTGGTACTTTTACTAGATATGAACTGAACGCAACCATAGAAAGCAGGATTCTAAAGCAAAACGCGCGAAAGTTACAATTAGAAAGCATCCCCCTCCCTTGTGCACCATAAGTCATCCAATCCACAGGTCTTCCAGAGGTCAGGTGGGAGCAGACGTCTGGCCGTGTCAGCATCTAGGAATGCAGTGTCCGTTGGACTGATAACAGCTTAAGGAAGGTTTCGTTTCTCAGAATTTAGAAAGCCCGCGTGAGCATAAACCCCCTCCCTCCGTTTCTATGACAACCGAAGCGGCAAAGCAAAACTAGCGAGGTTGACATTCAGCCCCCCTTCAGAAGAGACAGCTTCTAATCCTGAAACAGAGAAAAGGAGAGGTAATATCACAACATTTTATACTTCTCATGACTCAGGGTTTATCAGGGTATTTGGTATGGAACAGCTGTACTTTTCTAGGTGCCCTAACATCACGTTTATTCACCCACTCAGCTTGTGATAACGGGAAGTGCTTCCAGGCTACGAGATACTGTACTTTCCCATGATGTTTTCTAGAGTCCAAAATTTCTTTTACTTCAAAGTGTTGTTCCCCTTCAATGAGGATGGGAACAGGAGGAGGTTCCTTGGACGGACGTAGAGAGGATGATTGTTTCAGTTTCAGTAAACTGACATGGAACACTGGGTGAATTCGTCGCAAGGTTTTGGGTAACTCTAATTCAACCGTGACCGGGTTAATTATCCGAGTAACAGGGAAAGGGCCCACATACTTAGGACCCAGCTTTTTTGATTTCTGCGGAGTTTGCAAATACTTGGTAGACAGATAAACCATGTCCCCCACTTGATAAACATGTGCAGGGCATCTCCTTTTGTCGGCTTGGACTTTATGGGCTTGGTGAGCCTCATCTAACGCTTTGCGAGTCACTGCCCAAGTCGCTCGTAGTTGATCGATCCACTCAATCAGAGAAGGGTTTTGTGGGTCCTCATGAGGTAACTCTGGGATTGGCACAAACTCTTGCCCAGAAGCCACCTTGAAAGGAGTGAAACCTGTGCTGCTATGAACGGAATTATTATATGCCACTTCTGCGAAAGGCAGCAGTTCCACCCAGTTGTCTTGTTGGTAGTTTATATAACATCTCAAATACTGTTCTAGCACGCCATTGGTTCTTTCACAGGCCCCATTGGTCTGGGGGTGGTGGGCGGAGCTTAGTCCCTGGGCGGAGCCTATCAACATTAGGAACTCTCTCCAAAAGCTGGAGGTGAACTGCACTCCCCTGTCTGAAATTATACGTTTTGGTGCTCCATGTAGCCTATATACATGTTGAATGAACATTTTAGCAAGGGTTTTTGCTGATGGGATTTTAGTGCATGGGATAAAATGCACCTGTTTGGAAAACAGATCAGTTACTACCCATATAACGGTGCAACCCCCACTTTCGGGAAGGTCTACAATGAAGTCCATGGATATTTCCTTCCAAGGAGCAGTGGGTCTGGCCACATTTTGCAGGAGACCAGGTGTCTTCCCGGGAGGTCTCTTAGCTGAGGCACACACTGGACAGCTCGCGACATATGCCTCTGTGTCCTTTTTGAGCGCGGGCCACCAAAACTGTCTTTTGACGAGATGTAAAGTTTTGACAAATCCGAAGTGTCCCGCCATCTTGGAGTCATGGGCTTGTTGCAAAACAGTTACTCGTAAATTAGCTGGGACATACAATTTGGCTCCAACCCAAGCTAGCCCATCACGAAGTGTACATTCGTTTGAGTGGGCTTGGAACCACTCATCGGTTTTTAAAGTCTCTTTTAGTTGCTGGAGCAAATCACCCGACAGACTCGGGTCACTTTTCGACTGTGCTCGGGTAGTCACTGGTGCCGCCAGTTGGGCTGACGGGACAATTGGTCGGACAACTTCCTCCCTGGTGCTGTTGTATTGAGGCAATCTGGACAAAGCATCTGCCATGAAATTCTTCCCGCCAGGAAGGTAGCGCAAAGTGAAATTAAAACGGTTGAAGTGTTGGGCCCAGCGCACTTGTTTTGGCGACAGCTTACGTGGGGTTTTCAAAGCTTCGAGATTTTTATGGTCAGTCCAAACTTCAAAAGGATGTTTAGCTCCTTCGAGAAAGTGCCTCCAGGTTAGAAGTGCCCAGCGTACGGCGAAAGCCTCCTTTTCCCATATGGCCCATCTCCTTTCGGTTTCGGATAGTTTCCGGGACGTGTAGGCACAAGGCTGTAATTTTCCATCTGCATTCTTTTGCAAAAGTACAGCCCCTACTGCGACATCACTGGCATCTGCCTGTACCACGAAAGGTTCGTCCATATCTGGGTGCTTTAGGACCGGTTCAGCAGCAAATAGCCGTTTCAGTTTTTCGAATGCGGCCTGACAGTCCATAGTCCATTCCAGAGGTTTGGAGGGTTTTGGTTTTTCTTCACCCTTGGTTTTCAGGAGATTAGTTATTGGCAATGCGATTTTGGCAAACGAGGGGATGAACTGTCGATAAAAGTTAGCAAACCCCAAAAAACTCTGCAACTGCTTGCGGGTGCGTGGCGCTGTCCATTCTAACACCGCCTGAACCTTTGCAGGGTCCATTTCTATTCCCTCCGGGGAGATGCGATAGCCAAGATAGTCAATTTTGGTTTGGTGGAACTCACATTTAGAAAGCTTTGCATACAGTTCAGCAGCCCTAAGTTTTTTCAGGACGGTGCGTACTAATCTTACATGGTCGGCCATGTTGTCAGAGTAGATAAGAATGTCATCCAAATAAACGAGCACCCCCTTATACAAATGCTCATGCAAAATTTCGTTGATTAATTGCATGAATACTGCAGGAGCCCCTTGTAGTCCAAACGGGAGCACTCGGAACTGGAAACACCCCAGGGGACAGTTAAATGCAGTTTTCCATTCATCGCCTTCCTTGATGCGCACCCTGTAATAAGCCTCCCGTTATTGTCAGGTATGCTTCCTTCAATATCCAGGAAAGGAGGACCCAGACGCCATTAGATAGGATAACTGGTACTTTTACTAGATATGAACTGAACGCAACCATAGAAAGCAGGATTCTAAAGCAAAACGCGCGAAAGTTACAATTAGAAAGCATCCCCCTCCCTTGTGCACCATAAGTCATCCAATCCACAGGTCTTCCAGAGGTCAGGTGGGAGCAGACGTCTGGCCGTGTCAGCATCTAGGAATGCAGTGTCCGTTGGACTGATAACAGCTTAAGGAAGGTTTCGTTTCTCAGAATTTAGAAAGCCCGCGTGAGCATAAACCCCCTCCCTCCGTTTCTATGACAACCGAAGCGGCAAAGCAAAACTAGCGAGGTTGACAATTATTGTTTATTTTGTCTTTGGAAGTTTTATTGACTAAAATACGGGGATTAGGCACAATAAAGGGAGTTAAAATCAGGCAGTATGAATATAAATTAAGAGCGTTTGCAGATGACTTGATTGTTACCTTAACCCACCCAGTACAATCAGTTATAGGTCTAATGGATGTAATTAATCAATATGGGCAAGTATCTGGATTTAAAATAAATGCAGGAAAAACAAAGATAATAACCAAAAACATGACTACAATTCAAAAAGAAGAAATGGGAAGAGCAACAGGATTTGAAATAGTCAAGAAGGTTAAATATCTGGGGGTTTATATTATGATTTCAAATGCAAAATTATATAAGTGTAACTATGAACCATCGTGGCAAAAAATACAGAAGGACATGGAGAAATGGGAAAAACTACAATTGTCTTTGATGGGAAGAATAGCAGCAGTAAAAATGAATGTTTTACCAAAGTTTTTATTTCTTTTTCAAATGATACCAATACTTTAAAAAGATGCAAATCTGAAGGAATGGCAGAGGGGTATTAGTAAATTAGTTTGGGCAGGGAAGAGACCGAGAATTAAGCAAAAAATAATGCAGGATGTGCGAGAAAGAGGAGGTCTCAAAATGCCCAATTTAAGATTGTACTATGAAGCAGCTGTCCTATCAATAATTAGTGACTGGATTAATTCAACAGAAGAAAGTATATTGAATATTGAAGGATATGATTTGGTTTATGGTTGGCATGCTTATTTATTATATGACAAGAAAGTGGATAAGACTTTTAAAAGCCATGTATTAAGGAGTTCTTTACTGCGTGTTTGGAAAAAATACCAATATAAATTAAATGATAGGTTACCAATATGGACAGTACCCAGACACGCGATAGAGAATATAAGTGTAGAGCAAAAACAAGATGAGAATACGTATAAAAAGCTTCTTAGCAATGAAAGAGGTATATTACAATTAAAATCTTTGAACCAATTAAGAGAAGAAAGGATACTAAAAACATGGTTTCAGTACGGACAGTTGCAGGCCAGATGGAAAGAAGATCAAAAAATTGGTATCTCGCAGGAGGATGAGAATTTGGTAAAACAAATCAGAGATTTATTTATTTATTTATTTATTTATTTATTTTTGTGATTTATATGCCGCCATTCTCCCTGAGGACTCAGGGCGGCTTACATAAAACAGTCACCAATACAAATCACAATAAATATAATTAAAATAAGATTAAAATCCACAATAACAACCGTTAAAATTATAAAAACTATACAACCCCACAATCAGAGAATTGTTGGAATAGCCACGTCTTCAGTCCGCGGCGAAAGGAGAGGAGGTCGGTGGGCAAACTATTCCAGAGGGTCGGGGCTCCGACAGAGAAAGCCCTCCCCCGGGGGCTGCCAGCCGACATTCTTTGGCTGACGGCACCTGGAGGAGGCCCGCTCTGTGGGCGCGCACCGGACGATGGGAGGAAGGCAAGAGGTGGTCCTGTAAGTACCCCGGGCCTATGCCATGTAGGGCTTTATAGGTAAGCACCAGCACCTTGAAACGAACTCGGAGAACAACCGGTAGCCAGTGCAGCCTGCGTAGGAGAGGTGTAACACGGGAGTAACGAGGAGCTCCCGTAACTACCCGCACAGCCCCATTCTGCACTAACTGGAGTCTCCGGATGCATCCCAAGGGCAGCCCCATGTAGAGGGCATTACAGTAATCCAACCGAGAAGTAACAAGGGCATGGATGACCGTGGCGAGGGCATCTCGGTCTAGGAAAGGGCGCAACTGGCGCACAAGACGCACTTGTGCGAAAGCCCCCCTGGTTATGGCCGTCAGATGGTCATTCAGGGATAGCCGAGAATCCAGGAGGACTCCCAAGTTGCAAACCCTGTCAGATGGGGTGAGAGTCTCCCCACCGATCGCTAGAGATGGTATCTCTAGATCCCGAGATGCCAGCACACAGAGCCACTCAGTCTTGGAAGGGTTCAGCCTGAGCCTGTTCTTACCCATCCAAACCCGCACCGCCTCCAGGCAGCGGGACATCATGGAAAGGGCATCCCCAGGGTGGCCTGGGGTGGAGATGTAAAGCTGGGTATCATCCACATATTGGTAATACCTCACCCCAAAGCCACGAACGATCTCACCCAGCAGCTTCATATAGATGTTAAAGAGCAGGGGGGAGAGAACCGATCCCTGAGGCACCCCACAAGTGAGAGGCCTCCGGGAGGATCTCTGACCCCCCGCCGATACAAACTGCAAGTGGCCCGAGAGGTAGGAGGAGAACCACTGCAACACAGTGCCTCCTATCCCCAACCCCCTGAGTCGCTGCAGTAAGATACCATGGTCGATGGTATCGAAAGCCGCTGAGAGGTCAAGAGGGACCAGGATGGAGGAACAGCCCCCATCACGGGCCCGCCAGAGATCATTCACTAGGGCGACCAATGCCGTTTCCGTGCTATGACCGCGCCTGAAGCCAGATTGGTAAGGATCCAGGTAGTCCGTTTCCTCCAGGAAATGAGGGAATTGCTGTGCCACCACGGTCTCAACAACCTTCGCTAAAAAGCGAAGGTTGGAGACAGGACGGTAGTTGTTAAGTGAGTCCGGATCCAGGTTGGGCTTCTTAAGGAGGGGTCGTACCACCACCTCTTTTAATAAGGCGGGGACAAAACCCTCCCTCAGCGAAGCGTTAACAACCGCCTGGATCCAGTCTCCAGTCACCTCTCTGGCAGCAGAAACAAGCCAGGAGGGACACGGGTCCAAAATAAACGTGGAGGCCCCCAGCCGACCCATAATCCTGTCCACTTCATCCAGCGATACAGGGTCAAACTCAACCCAGAAGACATCACCAAGACTAGCCCCGGTCTCCTCAGCGAATTCTGCCCAGTCGGAGTCCAACTCAGTCCGAATTCGAGCAATTTTATCTTGCAGAAACTGTGCAAAATCCTCAGCTCGATAGATCAGAGTCAAATGCATATAAAAAGGTTGTATAATGCATTGGTGGAAATAGACTCAGAAACAGAGCTAGTAAAAGACTGTATGATAAAATGGGCACAAAATATTGGGGAACCAATAATGATGGAAACATGGGAAAAAATATGGGTCAGAAATGTAAAATTTATGCAAGCCCAAAACTTGAGAGAAAATTTTTACAAAATGTTTTATAGATGGCACTTAGATCCTAAGAAACTAGCCTGTATGTATCCAAATATGCAACCTAAGTGTTGGAGATGTGAATGTGAGGATGCTACGTATTATCATATATGGTGGACATGTAAAAAAATTAAGGCTTTTTGGATAAAAATATGGTGGATTATCCAAAATATTTTAAAGAAAAAGATAAAATTTACTCCACAGTTATTCTTGTTGGGTATAATTACAGATTGTACAGTAATAGAGACTAAGTTGCTCTTAAACTTAATAACAGCGGCCAGACTTTTGGTGGCGCAGTACTGGAAGAAGGAGGATTTACCTACTATTGAGGAATGGACTTTAAAAGTAGCGAATTTGGCAGAGATGGCAAAAATTTTAGCGTATTTGAAGGACCACTCAAATGAAAGATACGTACTAGAGTGGAGAAAATGGATTGATTATATTCAAAACAAGTATCGGACTAATAAGTTACAAATAGCCTATGAATGAAATATTTAACCAAATGTATAGGTTTTTTTCTGTTTTTTTTTCTTTGAATTATGTGTTGCTAGATCAAAGGGAGTTAAAGACCAAGAGTGAGTTGGGAGTCTGTAGATTGTTAGCGTATTTTAGTTTAGGATTGTTACATGCTATACCCTGTATTTGTTTTGGGAAGTCCGGGGAGGGGAGGGGGGAGGGGGGGTTGGGTGGGTGAGGGGGGAAGGGGGGAGAGGGGGAATTGGGGGGGAAATGTTTGTATTTCTTATAAAACGTTTTTAATAAAAAAGAAGCATTTTAAAAAAGAATGTTCTCTAACTTACAGGTTTTATTTGAAAATATAAACAAAAATTTGATGGGTCAATAACAGTTGTGCAAACTCAAGACCAAGAGAGTAAAATAATTGAAATAGAAATGGGCTGGTCAACATAGCAAGAACTGATAACAGGTGGACCAAGGCAGTCATAGAATCGATCCCACTTGATAAAAAGTGTCCTTGAAGGAGACCTAAAACAAGATGGATTGTCATATTGGGGGCAAGTATTGGGGGCCTAATTGGTAAAAGAAAGCTCAGGACCGTATAGGTTGGAAACATGTGGAAAAGGCCTTCATCTTGCAGTGGATAGACAATGGCTAAAATGAATGATGATGAAACTCAAGACAATAGCCAAACACAGGAAATAACAGTTGGACTTCATTTGCAACTTGATGAATTGGAACCTGATCTGTTGCTGTCAGATGTGAAGAAGAAAGTACTTGGTTTGAAAAATATAGATCTGCCAGAAAAGATTGAAACGAATACGAATATAAGAAATTCTGAGATAATGGAATTGATGAAGGATGGACTGGACTTTCTTGGCAAGAGGAATGCTGTGTTGTTAAGAATTTTTCAACAATAGATGTTGCAGAGACTTATGAACTTAGGAAATGAGATGCAATTGTTGGGAAAGTTTCCAATTAAAAACCTAAGGAAAGGTTTCATTATTAAGAACTAAATGTGGGTATTTGATCCTGGACAGATCAGAGATAATAACTGGGGTGATTTGTGGCAAATAAGAAACCGTGTAGACTTTTCACAAGTAAATTACAATGACAGACTGTTAACAGAGGACCTTGAACATTAACTTTGCTGTTGTTTAACCTGTTAACTATTTTACTTTAATATATGTAATGTATGACAGTTCAATTGGGTTGCAAATAGATGTAGCAGCTTATAAATTTTGGACCTGTTTTTGCAAAGGGGGAAGCTATTATTGTTGCAATAGATTTGTCAGTGTTCAGCTAGGGGGAATAATATGCGTTTTTGTCTTTTGTTCTTTTTAATTCACATTTTGTTACTGTTCTTGTCTAGTTTTGTTTTGTCTCTGTTAATTTTTTTTCTTTTTTCTTTTGTATTTTAATCATCTGAATAAAATAAAATTGAAAGACATGAACACAAGAAGTGATAGCACCACTCTGTACTGCACTAGTAAGGCTACATTTGGAATACTGTGTCCAGTTCTGGTCACCACAATACAAAAAAATGCTGGGACCCTAGAAAGAGTGCAGAGAAGAGCAACAAAGATGATAAGGGCTTGCAGGTTAAACCACATGATGAATGGCTAAGGGAACTAGGAATGCTTAGCCTAATGAAAAGAAGGCTTAGGGGTTACAAGATAGCCATCTTCCAATATTTGAAGGGCTGTCACAGGGAAGAGGAGGTCAATTTATTTAAATTCTAGTATAAATTCCATTTGATGGAGAAATGTGAAGTAATAGGTATATATATATATGGTAGCCTTGCAAAGTTGTTCAACTGTTTGCAACTGAAATTTTCATTAAAATATGACAAATTACAACTGAGGCTATGAAATCCAAAGCTAGCTTTACTAAGCTTTTTGATAATCCAAATGACACTTTAGAGTACTTTTTAGATGATTTTATTCATTGTAGCCACATAGACAGTCTGTGGAACACAAGGAAGAATTTCAGTACCTCCATATGGTGGTAAATATGTTGGAAAACCACTCTAATGGAAAAGTTAACCAATAAAAGACAACAATATTATGAAACTGCAGAAGAGTGTTTAAACTTATTTTCACAACAAAGGCAAAATGAATGTCTAATACACACTTCCAGTTTCCTATATCAATTAAATAGGGTTGCATGTGTTTTGCTTTCTTCACTGTATTGTAAATAAAATATTTAAAAAGTAACATAAATTTCATCAAAAAAACTTAAAAATAAATACATGTCTCATTTCAGGGGTGGGTTCTAAATTTTTTTACTACCGGTTCTGTGGGCGTGGCTTATTTTGTGGGTGTGGCTTGGCGGTCATGTGACTGGGTGGGCGTGGCTAGCTGGTCATGTGACCGGGTGGCCATGGCTATGTGTATAGGGACTACTCAGAGGGCTGAAAAAAGACATTTCTGACAGGTCCTTACACTTTTGACTAGTCTTCGCACTTATGACTGGTGATCATTTATGCCCATTGCTGCATTCTTAACAACGGTGTCACTCATTTCACAACTGCTTCTCTTCACCATAGTGACAAGATAGGGCAAAATCGTAAAATGTGAGGACAGTCGTAAGTTCGAGGACTGGTCAAAAGTGCAAGGACCAGTCAAAAATAACTTTTTCAGCCCTCTGAGTAGTCCATATGCATAAAAGGATACAGCAATAGAGAGGGATGAAGGAAGGGAAGGGAAATTAGAGTAGGAGTGAGGGTGAGAGAGGGAGGAAGAGAGGAGGAGAAGGAGAAAGGAAGAAGTAGGGAGGAGAAGAAGAGGGGGGGAAGAGAAAGTAAGAAGGAAAGAAAAGAGAGAGGTGGTAGGTTTGAGGAGAAAGATTGCTGTACAATAAAAAAGATGAAAGGGAAGAAAGTCAACCCCAAACAAATATAAAGATATTAAGATAAAGAATGAATTGTTAAACTTTAAAGAATAAAAGAGAACAAATATGAATAAATAGCAATAATTAGAAACACACATACAAACATACAATGTACTTTCTTTGAACAGAGTATTTGGCCGGTTCACAAATTTAAAGTGCTTAGTCATTTCAATTAAATTTACAATTTCTATATTTCCTTTTTGCCATATTTATTCCTCATCTATTTTTTAAAAAACCAATATTACCCTTCATCCTCATCTCTAATCTTAATCAAATTCAATTTTTCCCTTCTATTCTATATTATACCCCTTCCCATGGTCATCTATTTTTATATCCATCCTCACATTGGTTAATTATGTAATATTACAGTTGTTTAATACAAATTCAACATTTTAATATAAATCAATTAGTTATATAACTATCTTTTTTGTATATTAATCAATATGAACATGAATATTCCAATTATTTCCATGCAATCCAATTTCTTACAAATCAATTAATTATATTTACCAATAATAATAAACCAAATAATTTCCCCCATATATTCCTCCAAACCACAACTTAACCATTTCTGCTTTCAACACAATATACAATTAATAGTATCTCAATTATTACAATTCCCTAGTTAAATAGAGCTTTTTTTTCTTTTGTGTTTTAAAATCTTGAACTCTCTCTTTTGCCCTAAATTTCCCATTGTTTGCAGTTTTGCACCTACCTTTTTTGGTGAGGAAAAAGAAAAAGAAATCTCTTTCTGCCTCATTTTGTCAAGGTGCAGCAAAGACCCTGCTTTACTTTCAGTTTCGCTTTTAAGCATAGCTAGAGGGAAAAAAACCTGCTCCAGCTCTCTTTGCAGCTACAGACCCCTGAGCAAAACAGCTGAGAGTCAGGACGTAGATCTAATCAACTTGTGGTAATTAACCTATGCTGAAGCTGAAAGGGGATGTTTTTTTCTATTTTTGCAGGCACCGGTCTACTCATTTGTTTTCTTTTAACACTGATCAGCTGTAGGGCGGCCCTTTGAAGCCCCGCAGCAAGAGTTTAAACAGTTTTTTTCCCTCTAGCCATCAGCTGGGACTCAGGAGGCAGCAATAGATTGGGAGTGGACGGGGTAAGCAAACGGCGACTGGGCCGGGAACCGGTTCGGGGGCGTGGCCAGCCAATCTTATTACCAGTTCTCCGAACTATTAAATTTTTTTACTACCGGTTCTTGCGATCCGGTGCGAACCGGGAGCATCCCACCTCTGTCTCATTTATTGTAATTTAGATCAAAAGGCTCAATTTTAACACCATTACACTGAACAGATATTATTGATGATTTTGTTGTTAGATTATTGTGTATAGAATTGTACATTGCCTTGTACATACTGTACATATTTAAACTCACTGTCAGTGTCCCCGCTGCTATTTTGTCATTAAAACATATAAATTACAGATTTATATGCGCTGTATTGCTGAAAATATACTATCGCAAATGTGAAAACACTTACATTCTATTTTGTTGCTGTTATAAACTGCGTACCCCATTCCTCCCTCCCTATATTAATATACCTAGCAAAGAACAAAATCTTCGCATTTTTAATGACCTTAGGACAGTGGTGGGCTGCTGCATGGTCACGCGGGTTCGGGCGAATCCTTAGTTGTGATCGCTGTCTGAGCCACCCACCCGCCCTTTTGCTATGCATTCCATATATAACTAACTTTCTGGCTCATTCCCCCCGCCCACACTGCCCATCTGAGTTCCGCGCCACTCCTGCTGTACTCACTGGAGCTGCCTGAGTTGATTAGCGAACCTATTGTGAACCTAAATGCAGCCCACCTCTGCCTTAAAAGAAACAAAAATTCCTGCTAAGGTTTAGTCCCTGCTTTTCATTTTAATTAAACAAGCGTGTATAATTATATCACAAAAGCACTCTTAAATCTGTCCTATTCTTCTCTTGTCACCTTACTTTAGCTTTTCAGCATTTATATTCTTTGGGTATTTTTTTTCCACTTTGATCTGATTCTCTTCTCTTCTATAAAACAACACCTTCCTGCCTTACGTATAATCCTTATTTCTGTCATTCGACTATATTAGCATTATTTTTGAATGCTGTTCTTCTTTTTAAAAAATTAAAAAGCTTGCAATTTCATATAAGAATGGAAGCCTTCCAAAAGCCATCTGAATACCTGACCTGTATACTGTATATACTCCATCTACATACAGAAATGTTTTTTTCTATTGCAGCATATCCAGTGTGCTTATTATTCAGAGAACTAGAGGTAAGAAAAAGAGAACCTTTTTTTCCCTCCATGGCCATAGCAATTGCTATGGGTTCTCCTGATTTGTATCAAATATTAGATGCACAGAATTCAATATGCAAATATTTTCCCCAGTCTAAAAACCACCTGCCAGGTGTATAAAATGGCATGAACAGGTAGTTTTGGTGCCTCAATAGTGAGGGCAAGGAATAGACCCATTTATTTCACAAACTTTAAGCATCAACCTCAACACTAAAACAGGTTTTGTGAGCTGCACTGCTCCAATTACTGATACACCCATATTCTAGTCATCTAAAACAATGAAACGTATCTTCATGACTGTTATATTTTTAAACACGTTGGAAAATATCTCTTGGGACAGAAAAACTGATGAGAAAAAGGTGACTCCATGGAATTATCAGTGCAATTCTATACATCTCTACTCAGAATCCTATTGACTCCATGGGCCTTAAACATGGAAGTACAGCCTAAATTTATAATCCATAAATATGCATGCAAGCACACACACACACACACACACATACACACACAGAGGGAGGGAGAGAGAGGGAGGGGGAGATGCAGCTGATGAAATAAGCTACAGTTCACAAAAGTGTATGTCAGCACTCCAGTGCTGACATAAGGAAGGAAAGAAGAAGCTTGACTTTTCACCTACTTAATTCCCCTGAAGATACTGTCTCCTAGGAGATGGGATGGGAGGGGAGACATTCCTGTGAACTGAAGTAATAGGGATGGGGAGAGTGGCTTGGAAGATGGCCAATGAGACGCAGAGAATTGGGGAACGGAAAGGGAGGTTTTGGGGGGCAAAGGTCAGTGCTGACTGCGATGGAGTCGGGGACAGATAGTTATGCTCAATAAAGAGAAAATTTCCTCAAAGATTGGCTGTTTGGAAATTCAATTTGAGATGGCAACCTGCTGTCCGCCCCAAGACATTGGCCCAACCCTGCTAACACGAAGGCTGGCAGGGTGGGAATGGGATCCGGGAGGAGGGTACGATGGAAAGGGGGACAGGCCCACAGCTGAGGAGCGAGCATAAGCTGCGGCGGCAGCTTCCTTCTCCTCATGCAACCCCCTGGCTGGCAGTTGTGAGGCCGGGAGGGCACGCACAAGCAGGGATACTCTCCTTGGCCGAAGTGTAGTGAAGGCGCGCGCAGTGGGCGGGTTGACCAGCTGAGGAGCCAATGTCTTTGGCGTGGGCACTCAGGCTTTCTATGAGCCTGATCCCCCTGGTGGGCGTGCAACGTTCGGTGGGGCCAGCCCTGAACTTCTTTACTCCTCCAGCTGAGCAGTGCTGGCGGCAGTGTTGAAGTTTGAAGGGCCTGGCCCCGCAGTGCTTTCTTGCTCAGTTGAAGGCTTCGTTCAGCCTTCAAACAGTAAGGCTGGCTATGGAATCAGAATCGGCCAAGTGCAGGAACCAATGCTGTCCATGGCCCTGGTGTGCTGCTCGCTTGCATGTGCCAGCCTTACTGTTTGAAGGCTGAACAAAGTCTTCAACAGAGCGAGGAAGCACTGCGGGGCCAGGCCCTTTACACTCACATCCAGCTTGCCGGAGTTTGTTGTGCCGTGGCAGGAATGAAACCCTGTCCCGCAGAGCCTGCTGCCGCTTGGGCGGGGAGGACAACGACGAAGATGAGGAGAAGAATGGTGAGGCTTTGCGCCAGTCGGCAGGTTACAGGTCAGGCAGGGCTGGCTGGGGAGGGAGCAATCATGGTGCTTAGGATAGGTGGCTGCCGCTGCCAGCAGCTTGCATGCCCCGACTGAAGCTGGAATTCGCCATGCTGGGGGAAAAATGAGAGGCCCTGCTGTTCCGCAGAGCCTGAGCTGCTTGAGTTGGGAGGACGAGGAGAAAAACGGCTGCTCAGTTGGCTCTCCCCCACCCCACCATTGCCAGCAGCTTGAGTGCCCCAACTAAAGTAGGGATCGCACGCTCTCTCTCTCATACACACACACACACGAGTTTGGAGAAACCCCCTCCTCTCTCTCTCTGCAGCAGCAGTTGCTGCACTTCAGTGCCTGGCTGGCAGGGCGCTCAGGTAAGCCTGTGCGGGGCGTGGGGGGAAAGCTCTGATCAACTATCAGGGCCATCATTTTTACAGTTTTGCTGTACTGTAGGCTGTGGACGCTCCCATGAAATGCAAGCACAGGATAAACTGAACCTGGTTTGTTCTCAGTCTTTTAAGTGGCCACAAACTACTAACAAAAGTGGCATTTGATCACAAGGCGAGGAGGCATTGAGAAATGTTTCCCCTTTTGCATTTGAGCATCCAAGAAGGGACAGGAAAGACAAAGAAAAAGAAGGAAAGAGGGGAAGGAAGAAGAAAGAATGAAGAGGGAAGGAAAAAGGAAGGAAGGAAGGAAGGGAGGGAGGGAGGGAGGGAGGGAGGGAGGAAGGAAGGAAGGAAGGAAGGAAGGAAGGAAGGAAGGAAGGAAGGAAGGAAGGAAGGAAGGAAGGAAGGAAGGAAGGAAGGAAGGAAGGGTTATAATGAAAGAGACTGAGGGTCTGAGGTAAACCCTGCCTTAGCACTTGACCACCATCAGCCCTGCTGCCTTTTGGCATTCCCTTGTCCCCTCCTCCTGACCTCTCCTGGTGGTCTCGCATCCTATCACTGAGGATGCTTTGGTTACAAAGCCAGGTCTCCTCATAAGGAGAGTGGGCCTCCCTCTGACCCACACTTTGCCTTCCCGCACCCACCATGAGCAACCTGGCCAATGAGAGTGAGCACAGCAGCAGTGAGAACTGGCCATGCCCACCATGGCCATGTCCATCCCGGCCCACCGAAGTCAACCACAATCCTGATGTGGCCCTCATTGAAATTGAGTTTGACAGCTCTGGACTAATAGATGACCTGAGTGCTGCATGTGTTGCTCTCAAACTTACAAAGTATGAGCCAAGGTTAGAAAAATTATCAGCGTGCATACAAGAGCAAAAGTCACATTAATCAAAAGCATGCCAAATGCAAACTCTTACCTTTCAATAAAAAGTTGTTTGATTCATTGAAAGCTCTGTTACTGTGGGGGTTTTTCAGAGAAAAGACGTTAATTGCGTATGAGTTGTTTTTTCTAAACTAAAACCTCATTATTCAGATTAAATTGCCGTGTTGGCACTTCGCGATAAATAAGTGGGTTTTGGGTTGTAGTTTGGGCACTCGGTCTCTAAAAGGTTTGCCATCACTGTCCTATCAGATTCCTTCTGATACATATACAGTAGGTGGGTATGTGATACCACTTACACAAAACAAGGTCATAACATGAAATCATATCAAAGCACAATCACTTTAGCATACAGAATACCAGAGTTGGAAGGGACTTTGGAGGTCTTCTAGTCCAAACCCCTGCTCAGGCAGGAAGCCCTATACGAGGGGTCTGCAACTTTAAACACTCAAAGAGCCATTTGGACCTATTTCCCACAGAAAACACCGGGACCCGCAAAATGTGGGTGGGCGTGGCCGACATGATGTCACTCACTCCCACCCAGTCACATGACCACCTAGCCACGTCTATCCAGCCGGTCATTAGGGCAGAGAACCAATTGTTAAAAAATACCAGGAACCACAAAACCCTTTTGACCTCCCTCCCTCCTCCCTCTCTCCCCCCCTTCTCTCTCTCTCTCTCTGTATCGCTCTGTCTCTCTCCCCCCTCTCTCTGTCTCTCTCCGTTTTCTCCCTATCTCCCCCTCACTCTGTATCTCTCTCCCTCTCTCTGTATCTCTGTATCTCTGTCTCTCTCTCCCCCTCTGTATCTCTCTTTCTCTCTGTGTGTCTCTATGTCTGTGTGTGTATCTGTGTGTGTGTATCACTCTCTCTCTCTGTGTCTCTGTATCTCTCTCTCTCTCTGTCTCCTCTCTCTCTCTCGGAAAGCGAAGGCTGGGCCAACCCGGTGAGCTCTCCTTGGGGCTCTTCGCTACTCCTTTTCTTTCTTCTTGGCAACTTTTCGGAAATCTGGGCTGGCTGAGTTACGAGCGTGAGCCATGGTGGAGGCTTCCCCAAAGACGACCCTCCTCCTTCTCCTCTCACGACCCTCTGGCCGGCTTTGGCGGGGCCAGGAGGGCATGCACAAGCAGGGAGACCCTCCTTAAGAGAGCGGCCAGGCTCGGCCAAAGCACAGGCAAGTTGACCAGCTGACAGGCGAGCGTCTTTCGCGAGGGCGCTCCGGCTTTCTCCAAGCCTGACCCCAGGGGTGGGCATACGAGGTTCAGCGGGGCCAGGCCCCTTTTCCTGCTGCCCTGAGCTACTTTACTCCTCCAGCGGAGCGGTGCCGCCGGCGGCTTTGATTGAAAAGCATCCTCCGGGTGGTGAAAGTCCCCCATGCAAGGTTTAAAGCTGCGGCTGGGCGCTGCGGGCCCATCCCCCTTTCCATCATCCCCTCCTCCCAGATCCCATTCCCACCCCACCAGCCCTGTTAGCGAGGCCGGCGTTGTTTGCAGCCTGTGTCTCGGAGCAGAGAGCAGGTTGAACATTTCCTCAAGTGACCAGCACCAACAAAGGCCGGAAGAAGCACCAGCAAGAGTTGAGGCATTGGAGAATTAGCCCCAGCCACTTCTCCATTCCCTGCAATCACCCTTCACCTTCTCAGGCCAGACAAGGAGTGACTGGGAGGGGAGGGTAAGGGGCGGAGCCAGCTAGTGGTGAGATCACCTGACAGGGAGCCACAGGAGAGGGATGAAAGAGCCGCATGCAGTTTTGGAGTCACGGGTTGCCAACACCCGCCCTATACCATTTCAGACAAACAGTTGTCCAATCTCTTTTTAAAAACTTCCAGTGTTGGAGCATTCACAACTTCTGGAGGCAAGTTGTTCCACTGATTAATTTTTCTAAGTGTCAATAAATTTCTCCTTAGTTCTACTTTGCTTCTCTCCTTGATTAGTTTCCACCCATTGCTTCTTGTCTTGCCTTCAGGTGCTTTGGAGAATAAGTTGATTCCGTGTTCTTTGTGGCAGCCCGTGAGATATTGGAACACTGCTATCATGTCACCCCAGTCTTTCTTTTCATCAAACTAGACATACCCAAATCCAGCAACCATTCTTTATATCTTTTAGCCTCCAGTCCCCTAATCAGCTTTGTTGCTCTTCTCTGCACTCTTTCTAGAGTCTCAACATCTTTTTTACATTGTGGCGAACAAAACTGGATGCAGTATTCCAGGTGTGGTCTTACCAAGGCATTATAAAGTGGTTCTTAAAGAGTTGGGAGTACCAGACCATCTTATTTTTCTCTTGAGAAACCTATATGCGGGTCAAGAAGCAACAGTGAGAACTGGACACGGAACCACTGATTGGTTCAAAGTTGGGAAAGGAGTCCGGCAAGGCTGTATACTGTCACCCTGCCTATTTAACTTATATGCAGAGCACATCATGAGAAAGGCAGGGCTAGATGAATTAAAAGTTGGAATTAAGATTGCTGGGAGAAATATCAACAACCTCAGATATGCAGATGATACCACTCTAATGGCAGAAAGTGAAGAGGAACTAAAGAGCCTCTTGATGCGGGCAAAGAAGGAGAGTACAAAAGTTAAGAAAACTAAGATCATGGCATCCGGCCCTCTCAATTCCTGGCAAATAGATGGGGGAAAAATAGAGGTAGTGACAGATTTTATTTTCCTGGGCTCCAAGATCACCCCAGATGGGGACTGCAGCCAAGAAATTAAAAGATGCTTGCTCCTGGGGAGGAAAGCTATGGCAAATCTAGACAGCATACTAAAAAGCAGAGGCATCACCCTGCCAACAAAAGTGCATATAGACAAGGCTATGGTTTTCCCAGTTGCAATGTATGGCTGTGAAAGTTGGACCATAAGAAAGGCTGAGCGCCAAAGAATTGAGGCATTTGAACTATGGTGCTGGAGAAGACTCCTGCGAGTCCCTTGGACTGCAAGGCAATCAAACTGGTCAGTTCTAGAGGGGATCAACCCTGACTGCTCTTTAGAAGGCCAGATCCTGAAGATGAAACTCAAATACTTTGGCCACCTAATGAGAAGGAAGGACTCACTGGAGAAGAACCTAATGCTGGGAAAGATTGAGGGCAAAAGAAGAAGAGGACAACAGAGAATGAGGTGGCTGGATGGAGTCACTGAAGCAGTAGGCGTGAGCTTGGAGGAAAGTTGTCCATGGGGTCATGATGGGTCGGACATGACTTCGCAACTAACAACAACAAATAAAGTGGTATCAGCACTTCACATGATCTAGATTCTATCCCTCTGTTAATGCAGCCTAGGACTGTGTTGGCTTTTTTGGCACCTGCAGCACACTGCTGGCTCATATTTAAGTGATTGTCCACTAGGACTCCAAGAGCCCGCTCACAATTACTACTACTGAGCCAATGCCACCTATACTATACCTGTGCATTTGTTTTTTCTTGCCTAAATGTAGAATCTTACTTTTTTCACTGTTGAATTTTACCTTGTTAGATAGTGCTCAATTTTCAAGTCTGTCAAGATCCTACACTAGATGTAGTGTATCTTGTCCTGCAGAACTATAATTTAGCACATTTCCTAGGACATGATAATTTCTACAGTTCATCACAGTGATGGCTAACCTTTTTGCTGTTGCATCCCAAAAGCGGGGGGAGAGCGGGGGTTCATGTGCGCACGTGCCCACACCTATAATTCAATGAGCCCTGCCCCCCATGCGCAACCTCCCCACACTCCCACACTTTTGGCACGCAATGGCACAGTGTTCCCAGTAGGCCCGTTTTTTGCCCTCCCCAGGCTCCAGAGGCTTTTCTGGAGCCTGGGGAGGGCGAAAATGGCCTTCTCCACCCACAGAGGCCCTCCAGAGGCCAGAAACAGCCCGTTTCCCAACTTCTGGTGGGCCCAGAAGGCCCAAAAATCAGGTGGCCGGCATGCACATGCGCGCTGGAGCTGAGCTAGGGCAACGCTCGCATGCCCACAGATATGGCTTCGCGTGCCCCCTGTGGCACACATGCCATAAGTTCACCATCACGGGTTTATCATTTAAGAATACAGCAAAAATGATCCCATACCTTAGGTGACAATTCTAACTTAAGTCACTAAGGTATAAGATGTTTATTTTTTGATGAAGCAAAAGCAAAAAGAAATATCTACTGTACCTGGTCAGCTGGGTCCATAGAATATTAGCAGACAGAAACGGAAATGGATCAGGGAGACACAAACACCAGTGATGTCACCTGTACTATGAAACCTTTAATAAAAGAGAATGGTGTTAGAGATTTTAAAAGTAGGAAAATTGCAAAAAAATAATAATAATAATAACATACAGCATAACCAGTAAAAAAATGGCAAAAGGCTAGAAAAAATAGGACAAAGACTTTGAAAATCAAGCTATAAAAAGTTTGGGGAGGGGTGGACAGTTACTTAATCAACAAGAAAGGAAAATAGGTACTAATCAGGGGTGAAATCCAGCAGGTTCTGACAGGTTCTGGAGAACCGGTAGTGGAAATTTTGAGCAGTTCGGAGAACCGGTAGCGGAAATTTTGAGTAGTTCAGAGAACCGGCAAATACCACTTCTGGCTGGCCCCAGAGTGGGGTGGGAATGGAGATTTTGCAGTATCCTTCCCCTGTCATGCCTACCAAGCCACGCCCACCAAGCCACACCATGTCCATCAAGCCACATCCACAGAACCAGTAGTAAAAAAAAATGGATTTCACCACTGGTACTAATGCTTTTTTAAAAATTGTCACAGCTCTAGTAAATGCTACAGAGCCCCTGTACATTAGGCTAAGATAAAGTACGCACAGGTGGGTGCTAAAATGACAGGCAATATTCTGAAAGTTCTCTACGAAAAATAGCAACCATAAAGTTTAGGAACACTGCTTTTGACTGTTCTGAGTTGAAGATAACTACAGGTGAAACTCAAAAAATTAGAATATCATGCAAAAGTTCATTTATTTAAGTAATGCAACTTAAAAGGTGAAACTAATATATGAGATAGACTCATTACATGCAAAGCGAGATAGTCCAAGCTTTGATTTGTCATAATTTTGATGATTATGTCTTACAGCTCATGAAAACCCCAAATTCACAATCTCAGAAAATTAGAATATTACATGAAATCAATAAAACAAGGATTGTACATAGAACAATATCGGACCTCTGAAAAGTATAAGCATGCATATGTACTCAGTACTTGGTTTGGGCCCCTTTTGCATCAATTACTGCCTCAATGCAGCAAGGCATGGATGCTATCAGCCTGTGGCACTGCTGAGGTGTTATGGAAGACCAGGATGCTTCAATAGTGGCCTTCAGCTCTTCTGCATTGTTCGGTCTCCTGTCTCTCATCTTTCTCTTGGCAATGCCCCATAGATTCTCTATGGGGTTCAGGTCAGGCGAGTTTGCTGGCCAATCAAGCACAGTAATCCCATGGTCATTGAACCAGGTTTTGGTACTTTTGGCAGTGTGGGCAGATGCCAAGTCCTGCTGGAGAATGAAGTCAGCATCCCCATAAAGCTCGTCTGCGGAAGGAAACATGAAGTGCTCCAAAATCTCCTGGTAGACGGCTGCCTTGACCTTGGACTTAATGAAGCACAGTGGACCAACACCAGCAGATGACATGGCTCCCCAAATCAACACAGACGGTGGAAACTTCACACTGGACTTCAAGCATATTGCAGTGTGTGCCTCTCCATTCTTCCTCCAGACTCTGGGTCCTTGGTTTCCAAATGAGATGCAAAAGTTGCTCTCATCAGAAAAGAGGACTTTGGACCACTGAGCAACAGACCAGTTCTTTTTGTCTTTAGCCCAGGTAAAACGCTTCTGACGTTTGTTGTTCAGGAGTGGCTTGACAAGAGGAATACGACATTTGAAGCCCATGTCCAGAATCCGTCTGTGTGTGGTGGCTCTTGATACACTGATTCCAGCCTCAGTCCACTCCTTGTGAAAGTCCCCAACACTTTTGAATGGCCTTTTCCTGACAATCCTCTCCAGGCTGTGGTCATCCCTGCTGCTTGTGCACCTTTTTCTTCCACACTTTCCCCTTCCACATAACTTTCTATTAATGTGCTTTGATACAGCACTTTGGGAACATCCAACTTCTTTTGCAATTACCTTTTGAGGCTTTCCCTCCTTATGGAAGTTGTCAATGATGGTTTTCTGCACAACAGAGCCTGGATAGCTCAGCAGACTAAAAGCATTGTGATTAACACCAGCTGTCTGCAATTACTGGCAGTTCGAATCTCACCAGGCTCAAGGTTGACTCAGCCTTCCATCCTTTCTAAGGTAGGTAAATTGAGGACCCAGTTTGTGGGGGCTATAAGCTGACTTTGTATAAATATACAAAAGTATGAAGGCTATTGCTTAACGCATTGTAAGCTGCCCTGAGTCTCCGGAGAAGGGCAGCATATAAATCAAATTTTAAAAAAACTGTCAGGTCAGCAGTCTTTCCCATGATTGTGATTCCTACTGAACCAGACTGAGAGACCATTTAAAGGCTCAGGAACCCGTTGCAGGTGTTATGGCTTAATTAGCTGATTAGAGTGGGACACTTTGAGCCTAGAATATTGAACCTTTTCACAATATTCTAATTTTCTGAGATTGTGAATTTGGGGTTTTCTTTTTTTTTTATTGAAAATTTTTAAAAAGTTTTACATATATTTCCCCTTCCCCCCACCCGTTCCCCCCTTACCCTCCCTAACCCACCCACCCACTTCCCAAAGCAAAATACAGGGTATCACATTTAACAATCATAAACTAATATAAAATAATAATCTATAGTCTCCTATCACCCTCTTGAACTTTTAACTCCCTTTTACTAGTCTTGTCCATTCTTCAGCAATAAGCAGGTCTTCTTTCTTCCAGTATTACCTAATCAAAACCTAATAACAGTTAACCATTGCATCTCCAACCCTTACATATATTAACACATTAACAAAATACTTCAGCTAATCTCAAGTAAAATATATTGTAAAAAAACTTATACTTTTATGAATTTATATTAAACATAAACTTATTCATCTTATTCTCTACAAATCCACTACATAACATTAATGTGACTTAAAACAAAATATAGAAGTTTTAACAATATCCTTCTTGTAACCCTTGAATTTGTATGGAGAGATCTACACTGACCTTAATTTTAACATCCACAATATTTTCCTTTTAATCCATCAATTTTTATAGATTTTAAACAAAACATTGTTCAACATGTACTTCCAAACACAAGTAAAAATTTAGCAAGTAGCCTATAACAATTCAAACATAACATTACTTAATGTAACTTTCCAAAGTAAATCATGTCCCTAAATATAAGTAAATCATTCATTTTCACTCTAATATAACTTTTCAAAACAAAACAAATCATATCCCTTAATACAAGTATAGTAATTCTTTTTCACCATTATTATCCTCCCCAACAAGGAGGATTATAATTCTTCCATCTCCATTTTTTCCTGGCTTTTTTACAAGCCTGCTTCTTTAGACTTAGTCCTCCATCTTTTTTTATTTTTACAAACTCTTGAGCTTTCAGCTGGAATTTTTGAGCCTTGCAGTCTTGTGCACTTCGCAAAATGATTCCTTTTAATAAGCACACCTCTTTAACTAGAATTGAAAGTCCATTTTTGTAAATAAATTGTAATGTTCCATTTCGAATCCTTCTTCTATTATTAAAAATCCTGACGCCTCCTGACACTTTTCCATTTGACTGCATCAGAACCTCTGGAAAAATCTCTCTCAATATCTCCTGGTTAGTCTCCTTCAAGCCTCTCAGCTTTCCATTCTTAATTTGAAGAACATCCACTCCATTTTCCACAGGCGCTTTGAACTGGGTTACTTCTTCCTCCTCTTCATTCAACATCTCAGTATTATTTGACATCTGGGCTACCAATAAAGTGTCTCCCCTTGTATCTCTGTTACAAATTTGAGTAAAAATCTTCTCAAAACGCCCTTCCAATCTTTCCATTAACGAGGAGGTAAATGATTCTAGCATTCCTTCAAAAAGATCCACTGTCAGTATTTGTATATTTGCTGATGTGTGTAATAGGCCTTCATCCCTTTCAGAAATCTTGACCACTGCTGTTTTTACTTGTTTAGCAGCCATTTCCAAAATACACTTTCCAGCAGCCTCACAACAAAATCAGTAAAATTCTTATTCTCAGTCTCCAACAGGTATTACCATTTATTAGTCAATAAATCCTATTTTCTTGAGCTGCAAACCTTAATTTCAACTTCATTCAGCAAGACCTTAAAATACTGACAGCTTTAACGACTTTAACGAGTGCTAACAAGCATTAACGATCACTTTCTTCTTTAGCTTTCATTTGTACTCCTTCTAGCAAATCAGTGCCATTTTGTTCCTTTTAAAAATTTTCTCTTGCCTCTGGAAGGAAGTAGTATTTATTGGAGTTAAAGTATAAGTAAAATACTTGCAGTAATTCTCCTGTTTTGCTCTGCCTGCTTTAAAGTCCACTCCTTGGAATCAATTGGTCCGCAGAGGTGGTCGCGACACCTTGTTCTGTCATTGACAGAAACGTCCCGGATCTGGAGCTTCTTCAGGCGCTTGGGGAGCTCTCACCCTCCACACCCCCAGGATTAATCCTAGGGGTTTTTGGGGAGCTCTACCCACGCCTGTCCGCTCGCTTTCCCCTCTTCGCCCGAAGGGAAAGTTCCAAGCCGCTAGAACAGCTGATTTTCACTGTTCTGGCGGCTTTACAGATCACGGGGGTCGGAGCTCCCGAAAGAGCTGCTGCGGCGCCGGTGGTGCCACCAGAAGCTGGGTGTGAATTTGGGGTTTTCATGAGCTGTAAGCCATAATCATCAAAATTATGACAAAGCAAGGCTTGAACTATCTCGCTTTGCATGTAATGAGTCTATCTCATATATTAGTTTCACCTTTTTATTTGCATTACTGAAATAAATGAACTTTTGCACGATACTCTAATTTTTCAAGTTTCACCTGTAGTATAACCCTCCTGGGGGGACATTTAGCTCCAAAATAGAAAGAATCACACTGGACACAGAGAAGGCAGAAACAGTGAACCAGCATCAAAAGAAGCAAAACATTTCAAAATACATGAACAAGAATGAAGAATTGTTTTTTTTAAGGTTTTAAGAATTCATGAGTCAATTAATCTAATGATTAATACAACAAAATACAGTGCATTCCGAAAGTATTCAGATCCCCTTCACTATTGTCAATTTTGTTAATGGTGCAGCCTGATTCTACAGTTTTTGAAATTCATTCTTTTCTCAATCTACACTCAGTACCCCATAATGACAAAGTGAAAACAGAGTTTTAGAAAACTCTGTAGATTTATTAAAAAGAAAAAACTGAAATATCACATTGGCATAAGTATTCAGACCCTTTGCAACAACACATGAAATTTAGCTAAGTTGCCTCCATTTTTCTTGATTATGGCCAACATGTTTCTACACCTTGATTGGGGTTCACCTGTGGTAAATTAAATTGAATGGACATGATTTGGAAAGGCACACACCTCTCTATAGAAGGCATAACAGCTGACAATGCATACTGTAGCAGAGCAAAAGCCATGAGGTCAAAGGAACTAACTGCAGAGCTCAGAGACTGGATTATTGCAGGGCACAGATCTGGGGAACAATACAGTAAAAATTCTGCCACACTTGAAGGTTCCTAAGAGCACAGTGGCCTCCATAATTCTCAAATGGAAGAAGTTTGGCACAACCAGGACTCTTCCAAAAGCTGGTCAACCAGTCAAACTGAGCAATCGGGGGAAAAGGGCCTTAGTAAGAGAGGTGACCAAGAACCCGACGGTCACTCTGACTGAGCTCCAGAGATCCTGTGTGGTGATGGAACACATTTTCAGAAGGACAACCATCACTGCAGTCCTCCACTGATCTGGGCTTTATGGCAGAGTGGCTAGACGGAAGACTCTCCTCAGTACATAATACACGAAAGCCTGCTTGGAGTTTGTAAAAAAGCACCTGAAGGCAGGGGTGAAATCCACTTACCTTTGCTACTGGTTTGCAAATGGGAGTGCGCAGGACCTTCTGCGCATGTGCAGGGTGTCAGAAACAAGACATGATGATGTCTGAGTGGGTGGGTGGAGCCTCCTGCCACCAGTGCTACCGGTTTGCCCGAGCTGGATAGAACCGTCTGCATTTCACCACTGGCTGAAGGACTCTCAGACTGTGAGGAACAAGATTCTCTGGTCTGATGAAATTCTAAACGTTATGTCTGGAGGAAACCAGGCACCACTCATCACCTGCCCAATACCATCCCAACAGTGAAGCATGGTGGTGGCAGCATCATGCTGTGGGCGTTTTTCAGCAGCAGGGACTGGGAGACTGGTCAGGGTTGAGGAAAAACTGAACAGAGAAAAGTACAGGGATATCCTCAATGATATCCTCATTTTCACTTCACAGAAGCTAGGGGGAGGAGCTGCTGGCCGTGAGGGGTGGGAGTCTGAGAGTGAGTACAGAGAAAAAGCAGAGTGAAACTTGTCTTCATTACATTTTCACTTCACAGAAGCTAGGGGGAGGAGCTGCTGGCTGTGAGCGGGGAGTCTGAGAGTGAGTACAGAGGAGAAAGGTAGCAGCCCGCATGCCTAACAGTGCGTGAATCCTATAACTATAAACCAAAAATAGCAATAATATATTCAGGGTTAGTGCACTTGAGATTGTGATTTTATTCTATTTCAAAATGACCAGCTTAGTTCAGTGTAATACTTGTTTTGCAGCTGTCTTTCGCAGTACTCTTTTCAAATTTGGGTACTGTCCTCTTTGTAAACAAATTAGTAGTTTACGAATTAGATAGGTAGACAGACTACCTATCTAGAATCACTAATCTGTACTCTCCAAGCAGAAATTAGGTGCCCAATTCAGCCATTCCACTCTATTGAGCTGCCGCACCATCAGTCCCCTCTACCACAAAGATTCTGCAGGACAAGGGCAGTATGGACAACTGTGGGATCTGGCAGGGTGAGAGCTGCGAACCATAAACACAAAGCTTTTGCTGTATCCCAGCATAACTGATATAGTGCCCTTGCTCACCTTACTAGGGACACTAAAGTGACAGGTCAAGGTAGTTGTGATACTGATAACTCAAATAAGCAGGGGATCGTGGTCTGAGATGAAGAACTTACTTTGGAAAGGGGAAAGTGTGAACCAAGTATTACACATCGGTCACACAAGAAGAGCACGGTATCCAAAAAGAGAAGCCACCTTCTGGTTGGTGATTCAATTGTAAGGGATGTAAATTTAGTAAAAGATATGGAGGTTTTGAAAGAGGTCAGGTGTCTGCCAGGTGCTACTGCCAGCAGAGACAAGAGTCGTATCCTTAAGATAGTCAAGAATGCCAGTAAGGACTGTGATGTTGATGCTATTATACATCTTGGCACAAATGATCTGTCCCAAAAGGATGTACTTTCTGTGCAGAATGATTTACAGAGCTTGGGGTATGAACTTAGTAGTATAGGTTGTAGGCTTATCTTTTCAGAGGTTTTACCGGTATATAAGGAACAAAAAGAGAAAGGCCAGTGTGTAGCGGAATTTAATGAGTGGCTAAAGGAGTGGTGTAGAAGGGAAGGCTTTGGTTTTATTAGTCATGATGTCTGCAACTGGTCCAATGAAAAATTGTACGAAAGAGATATATTGCATCCATCAAAGAAAGGGACTGAGTTACTTAGCATTAAATTCACAGATTTTGTGGATGAACATTTAAACTGAATAGCGGGGACAGAGAATTAATCAATAAATAATCATAAAGTAATTGATACAGAACATTTCTGTCCCCAGCAATCTAAAATTAACCCTAATAGGGTTATCAGTCCATGTAACATAGATGTCTGTGCGGGTAAGATTATCAGCCCTGCTGTCAAGCAAAACCAAGCATTTAATAGTGAGTGCCATACCATGTGCATTAATCAAACAGGTGGCAAGAAAGTAGGGGCATTCAGGCACAACACAGGTTATATAGACAGTAAACACAGGGTCAATCAAAATGGACTCAAATGTCTATACACCAATGCACAGAGTATGAGGAATAAACAGGGTGAATTAGAAATTCAAGTAAATGAGGGCAGATATGATATTGTTGCCATTATGGAAACTTGGTGGGATGAAACCCACACATGGAACATACAGCTAGGGGATATAAATTATTTAAAAGAAATAGACCAAATAAAAGAGGAGGTGGAGTTGCACTATATATAAGAAATAACTACATCTCTACAGAAATAGAGCACAACAATGATGAAAATTATTTTGAATGCATTTGGGTCAATATTAAAGGGGGGGAAATGACATTGCCATAGGTCTATACCAGTGATGGCTAACCTTTTTGCCATCATGTGCCAGGAAGGGGGGGTGGGGGAGGTTTGCGTGAGCGTGTGCCCACATCCATACTTCTGTGTGCCCCGCCCTGTGCATGTGCGCGCAACCCCCCCTCCCCCGGTAGGCCCGTTTTTCTTTCTCACCTGTCTCCAGATCCTCTCTATGCATCTGGGGAGAGCCTCTCTAGGAGTCTCTGGAGGCTGGGGACAACAAAAAATGTCACTTCCCGTCGAACCAAGAGTTGGAAAATGGGCCATTTCAGGCCTCCGGAGGGCCTCCGAGAAGGCTGTTTTCACCCTTCCCAGATGCATAGAGAGGATCTGGAGACAGGTGAGAAAGAAAAACGGGCCTCCCCACACCCCCCAGGCCCTCCGGAGGCAGGAAACAGCCTGTTTCCCTACTTCTGGTGGGCCCATAAGGCCCGAAAATCAGCTGGCCGGTGCATGCGCGCCAGAGCTGAGCTGGCGTGCCCACTGATATGGCTACACCTGCCACCTGTGGCACACGTGCCATAAGTTTGCCATTACGGGTCTATACTATAGGCCACCCAGCCAAACAGAGGAAGTAGATGAACTTTTTGCTAGTCAGCTAACTAAGGTATTTATGAAGCACATCACAATAGTAATGGGGGATTTTAACTACCCTGGCATCAACTGGGAGACAAACTCTGCACCAAGTGGAAGATCCAACAGGTTCCTAACAAACCTAGCAGACAACTTTGTTTCCCAAAAAGTAGAGAAGGGAACAAGGGGATCAGCCATATTGGACTTAATTCTCACTAACAGAGATGAAATGATAGAAGGTGTTGAAGCTACAGGAACCTTGGGGGCAAGTGATCACACAATATTGGAATTCAACATTACGCAAACACAAGTAGTAGAACAAAGTCAAACTAGAGTCTTGGACTTTAAGGGAGCTAATTTCAATAAACTTAGAGAGAGCTTGAGAAGGATTCCATGGATGAGAATCCTCAAGGGGAAAACAACTCAAGAAGCTTGGGAAATTTTGAAAAGTGAGATTGTAAAAGCCCAGTCTAGCACAATACCAATGAAGAAGAAAAATAATAGATCTCAAAAGAAACCAGCATGGCTGCATAAAGAACTCTCTAACAAATTGAAAAACAAAAAGGACAAGTATAAAAAGTGAAAAGAGGGGCAAATAACTAAGGCAGAATATCAGCAAATAGCCCGAGCCTGTAAAGATGAAGTGAGGAAAGCTAAGGCTCACGATGAACAAAGGCTTGCGACTAAAGTAAAAAATAACAAAAAAAAACCTTCTTCCAACATATTAAAAACAAGAAAAAAGTCAAGGAAACAATTGGCCCATTGCTGGGAGAAAGTGGCAAGAAGGTGACAAGCAACAGGGAGAAAGCAGAACTACTTAACTCATTTTTTGCATCTGTCTTTACACAAAAGGAAAAAACAGTCCAACCTATCAAAAACAGCACCACAAAAAACAGATTAGGAACACAAGTTAAAATAGGGAAGAAAATGGTAAGTGAACACCTGTCTACCCTAGACGAGTTCAAATCACCAGGACGAGATGGATTACACCCCAAGGTTCTGAAGGAACTGGCCAATGAGATTTCAGAACCACTGAACTATATCTTTCAAAGATCCTGGAGCACAGGAGAACTGCCAGAGGACCGGAAAAGAGCTGATATAGTTCCCATCTTCAAAAAAGGAAAAAAAAAACCAGATCCAGGAAACTACAGACCTATCAGCCTGACCTCCATACCAGGGAAGATTCTGGAAAAGATAATCAAACAACAAATCACCGAACACCTAGAAGTAAACAAAGTAATAATCAAAAGCCAACATGGGTTTGTCAAAAACAGATCATGCCAGAATAATCTTATTGCATTCTTTGACAAAGTGACAAAATTAGTGGACCAGAGGAATGCTGTTGATATAATTTACTTGGACTTCAGTAAAGCATTTGATAAAGTAGACCATAACCTACTACTAGATAAAGTAGAAAAATGTGGGTTAGACAGCATCACCACCAGATGGATTTGTAACTGGCTGACCAACCGCACTCAACGTGTAGTCCTCAAAGGAACTGCATCTACATGGAGGGAAGTATGCAGTGGAGTACCCCAAGGCTCTGTTTTAGGCCCAGTACTTTTCAACATCTTCATCAATTACTTGGATGAGGGGATAGATGGGGAACTCATCAAATTTGCAGATGACACCAAGCTGGCAGGAATAGCCAACACTCCAGAAGTTAGGCTCAAGATACAGAAGGATCTTGACAGACTTGAACATCGGGCACTAACAAAATGAAATTCAACAGTGAAAAAAAGTAAGGTTCTACATTTAGGGAAGAAAAATAAAATGCATAGGTACCGTATATGTGGTACTTTGCTCAATAGTAGTAATTGTGAGAGGGATCTTGGAGTCCTAGTGGACAACCATTTAGATATGAGCCAGCAATGTGCAGCAGCTGCTAGAAAAGCCAACACAGTTCTGGGCTGCATAAACAGAGGAATAGAATCAAGATCACGTGAAGTGTTAATACCACTTTATAATGCCTTGGAAAGGCCACACTTGGAATATTGCATTCAGTTTTGGTCGCCACGATGGAAAAAATATGTTGAGACTCTAGAAAGAGTGCAGAGAAGAGCAACAAAGATGATTAGGGGACTGGAGGCTAAAACATATGAAGAATGGTTGCAGGAACTGGGTATGTCTAGTTTAATGAAAAGAAGGACTGGGGAGACATGATAGCAGTGTTCCAGTATCTCAGGTTGCCACAAAGAAGAGGGAGTTATACTATTCTTCAGAGCACCTGAGGGTAGAACAAGAAGCAATGGATGGAAACTAATCAAGGAAAGAAGCAACTTAGAACTAAGGAGAAATTTCCTGACAGTTAGAACAATTAATAAGTGGAACAACTTGCCTGCAGAAGTGGTGAATGCTCCAACACTGGAAATTTTTAAGATGATGATGGATAACCATTTGTCTGAAGTGGTGTAGGGTTTCCTGCCTGGGCAGGGGGTTGGACTAGAAGACCTCCAAGGTCCCTTCCAACTCTATTATCCTACCCTACCCTACCCTACCCTACCCTACTCTACCCTATCCTATTCCCTGTTCCACAGCACTCACGACCTCAAAAGAAGGTTCACTTCACATGACAATCACTTCACAGTTCACTAACTTAATTAAAATGTTACCTGAAGGAAAATAAAGAGGAAAAAAGCTTTATATTTAACAGATTGCGTGCTGAATAACTTACTGATTCTGATTACAATACCAATCTATGCAAAGAAAAAAACTTAAAAGAGTTCCAAACTGGTAAAATATCGTATTATTTCCCATATCCATATACTAGCGTATATCTTGTTTCCCTCCCCAAAAAAGGTAGGTGCATCTTATATTCCGGAGCGTTTTATATTCTGAAAAATACGGTACTGAGTGAAGGGTCTGAATACTTATGCCAATGTGATATTTCAGGTTTTTTCTTTTTAATAAATGTACAGACTGTCATGGTTTGTTGCAAAAATCACATCCAGAAAGCACAGACAGATCACTGATTCAGCAGGATTCATTAACTTCTCTTTATATACATAATAACACATACAATACCAACAGCAGATTCTTCCAACGTGGTAGAGAGTTACAGGCAAAAAACACAGGCAGAGGAGAGAACAGCAGAGACGAGTTTCAGTTTCAATTCAGCAGACAGACTACACCAGACTTGTTTGCTAAGCCACGCCCAGGCTCCCTGCTGCCTCCAGCAAATACTGTTTCAGTTTCCAAACAGTCCCCATTGGCTGACCCAGTTGCTATGCCTATTAATTGGCTGACCTTGTTACCATATCTCCATTCCAGTTCATGAATATTCTGACACAGACATTTGTAAAATTCTGTTTTCACTTTGTCATTATGGGATACTGAGTGTAATTTAATGAGAAAAAGAATTTCAACAACTGTAGAATCAGGCTGTAGCACACAAAATTGACAAAAGTGAAGGGTTTAGTTTAGTTTAGTTTTATTAGATTTATATACCGCCCTTCTCCTTACGGACTCAGGGCGGTGCACAGCCAAATTAAAAAGCAAATACACAAAAGTTAAAATTTCGTAAAAGAACAAATATAAATAGCCGTAGATTAAAACAAATTAATTTAAAAGATAATAAAAACTCTAAAAGTAATAAAATATTGACAGGAATCAGGCCAAGGGTGGTTGAATACTTTCTGAATGCACTGTATATCCTAATTAACAGCAGGAGAAGACAAGTGAGAAATTCCTTTCTTTAGAAAAGGTTATTCTTTTAATCACACCCATATATTTTATCAATACAGTGAAATACAGCACCCCCCACCCCACCCCAATATCAGCAGGCAAGGCAACATTATCTTAGAAAGGTAGCACTTAATATACCACACTAGTCAGATATTATAAAAAATTCAGATGGATTATATGCAACATATGTTTGTGTCCTTTTAAAATGCCATAATCAGAAATCAGGAGGCTTCCGGTGACAACGTTGTGGCAGTGCAGAGGAAATAGGGCAATCTCCGTCCTTTAACTCTGATTTTTTCACGATTGGGGACCCTTCGGGGCGTGGACAACCTAGAGAGCCACGTGAAATAAAGGGAAAGCCTGGGGGGTAGCGAGGTGAAAGGCGATCACCCGCTGCAACAAAAGGAAACCCCTTAAACCTGGTGTGAAAGTGTCTGTTATTGCAAGATGGCAGACCTGAGGCCATGACTAGTCACAGATGATGCGGAAGCAAGGATATATTTAACAGACTGTGTCATTGAAGTGAGTAAAAATATTCCAAAACTGTAATAGAAGAGAAGAGCCTAAAGAAAGAGTACGTCCTTGATTATTGGTGAAAGAAGGAAGCTCAATTTGCAAGGGAATCCTCAAAGCAAGCGGCAACCCAGCGGGAAGGGCTGTGAGTCAGCAAATTAAAATAACTAAAGATTGAGAGAAGGGAGACAAAGAACTTTGTGGCAAGAGCTTTAGGAGGAGAGGAGCAGCAAGAAAGTGACTGGGAGAGGATTGGAAGGTGTAATTTGAAACCCAGAATGAAGAAAGAGTGAAAATAGAGGAAAGAGAAAAGTGAGATGGTACAGCGAAGACAACAGATGGCGGAGTGAGCAAGACGAAACGACGGGCGACAGACAACTAGAAGGCGGAGAAAACTTGGTGGTTCAGGAGAGCAGCGAGAGAAGTGAAAAAAATTGAAGGAAAGCAAATTGAGACAGAGAAGGAGCAGTACATAGCAGAAGGTTGGAGAAAGTAAAAGAGATAGAGACATGGCAGCAAGAGTGACAGGAGTGGATTTGTGGCAGACAGAGGAAGATTGGAGAAGGAAACTGCCTCCTTAGAGAGATTGTGAGCCAAGTAGGAGGGAAAAAAAAGAAAGTGAACTGTGTTGGAGAAGAAGAAGAGAGGTTCAGGAGTGGAAGAGAAAGGAGGGACAGTGGATATAGAAGAGAAAGAAAAACGAAGAAACAGAGGTTCAGAGAGAAAGTGTGAAATTAATAGGCTGCTAGCTAAATAAGGAAATATTAAAGGGATTAAATGTATAGGCTATATACAGATACTTAATATACAGATAAGAGTTATAATAATAATTATAAGACTTCCGGTCTGGAGCCGCGGCACTACAGTCGGGGAAATAGCGGGCTCTTATGAGCCCGCGAAAAGCCTGACTGTCAAACCACTGCCCAACCGGTCTTCGGACTGACCCTCATCTTGCAGGGATGGGGGGGTGAAGAGGAGTGCCTCGGTGTGCCAAGAGGAACAGGCAAGTTCCTCGGAGGCCAAAGGGAATCTTCGAAGTCGGCGGTGGGGGTAGGCAGCCATGGCGGCTGCCACAAAGCCGTGACAGACCGGGATACAAGATTGTGCAGGAGGGAAGAAGAAGAAAGAGCAAGTATCTCGAAGCCGGGTGAGTGACACCAACCCAGGCAAAACAACATGTTTATTTGGATTTTTTTAAAAAAATAAGACCCCAAACTTTAAACAGAGGTTATAGATCTGTGGGGCTTGAAGATTGAAAGGAAAAAAATGGAAATGAAGACCTGAAATAGACTTTGTTTTAGTAAATTTGGCTTGGAAGAATTGGCTTTTAACAACTTAGAAAATTGACTTTGCTTTTATTTGGAGTGGATTAGAGAAATGTCTCTTTGGGAGTTTACACCTTTGAAAGTTAACAAAGCTAATGAAGAAAGACAGACAGATGGCTACATAATTGCCATGGAGTCTGCGGTGACTAAGCAGGAGAGTGGATTGAAGAGATTTCTCTTGCCGTTTGGAAAAGAAACATTTTAAATGGCTTTTTACCTTGGATTATTTTGAAATTAACATTAGATCTATGGACTTTGGAGATTCCTATTCTGTACCAGATGATTTCAAGAAGAAAGAAGGAATATTTTGGATATTTGACAATGGAAATTAACAAGCTTAGCAAAAAAAATTAGGTGTGGCGCAGGAACAAAAGACAGGAAGTTGATGCATCACACATGGAACAGACATAATAAAAGCATTAAAGGGACATACAGAATTCTTTTTTTTTCTTTCCAAATTTTTTTTTTATTTTTTTAAAATCTAAAACATAAAATACATCTTTTTAGAGCAAGGATTTGATCCGGTATAAAATAAGTACAATTGCTCACATTCCCTCAACCAATTTTGTTCCAAATTTTATCCATTAACATCTTTAAAAAAGAAAAGAAAAAGAAAACAAAAAGAAAACAAAAAAAACTTATTCTAAACATTTATCATTCTACTATATCACCCAAAATTCTAAACAATTATTTCCAAATTATTTCCAAATAAACACCCTTAAATCTTTGTCATTTTAACAATCAATATTTCATATATATTCCTCATTCCTAAGACCCATTATATCAAATCTATATTTTACCTCTTCTTAAATAGCAACTCATATCCATGATCTTAACAAAAAATATTTTCCTCCTCTCTTGAAGTCATAAAATCAATCAACATTTCCAATAGCTATTTCCCAGCAGTGTTTTCCACCACTTCTGTCTCTATTTGTTTAACTGGTTCACAGTTTGGCTTAACTATTCTCCAGTATTGTCTCCTCCACTTCCTCCTAGGTTTATCTTTTGGCTGGTTCACATCTTAATCAGTTGTTTTCCAGCAATGCTTTTCTCCACTCCTAACCCTACTTATATTGGCTGGTTCACAGTATAATTTTAACTGCACACCAATGTTATCTCCTTCACTCCTCCTAAATCTATTATGTAACTGGTTCACAACTCAAATAGTTGCTTTCCAGCAGTGCTTTCCTCCGCTCCAACCTCTATTTTTAACTGGTTCACAACTTTATTTCAGTTGATCTCCAGATATATTTCCTCCACTCCTAACTTTTTATTTTTTTGGCTAGTTCACAGTTTTGCTTTAACTGTTACCCAGCACGCGCTTTCCTCCACTCCTAACTCTTATTTTTATTTTTAACTGGTTCCCAGCTTTGCTTTAACTGTTCTCCAGTATGATGCTTTCCTCCACTCCTACCTTATTTGTAAGACTGGATCACAGCTTTGCTTTCACTGTTCTCCAGAATCATGCTTCCCTCCACTCCTAACTTCATTTGTTTAACTGGTTCATAGCATTATTTTAGTTATCACCCAGCTATTCAGTTATTTAGCTTTAAATTAATTCACAATGTATTACCCATATTTATTTTCTGTTCCATTCTCCTCCATATCTTTTACTAATTTAAAATAAAAATGTATATCAAGAAATCTCTTAACTCCTATTCTCTCCTAGACTTTCTCCCATTCCATGCTTATTTCTTATTTTCTATAAGTAATATTTCAAGTCACTTTAAAATCAATTTTCTATAATTGTTAAATCTGTAAATAGTTCTTTTTAATATCCAACACCTTGAAAAACTTTTTCTTCTAAATCATTAAGGCTGTAAGTAAAGCTTATTAAAGATTCCAAATTTAAAAAGGCATTAAAACACCCAGAAATCATGTTTGTCAGTCATTTGTACTCTTATTTTCTAATCAAATTAATTGTATATTTATAAGGTCAACTTCAATAAAAATAATAGTGAAAAAAGAGAGAGAGAATAACGGTATTAATAATAATTAGGATAAGAAAAGAGAAGAAAAAAAGAAGCAAAAATAAAGAAAGGAAAGAGAATAGAAATATAACAAAAGAGATTTAAAATTTTTAGAAAAAGTAGAGAGGGGAAAAACAAAAGAGAAAATAAGAAAAAGAAAGAAATAGAGAAAGAACAAAGAGAAGAAGGAAAGTATCTCCTAACATTATTTAAAAATCAAACATCCAGACACCATTACATTCCTTTAAATCAAACTATATTTTGTTATCTTGTTACATAATATTAAAAAAAAGCCTCCGGCCCTGAGAAACCTGCCCATTCCTCTCGGCCGCCCAAGGGGTCCCTTCTTGTCCCCCTGTCCCTTCAAGACAGGGGAGGTCCGAAGACCTGTCAGTGGCAGCTTGGCAGACAGGGTTTTGGCAGGGCTCCATGGAGCTCACTATTTCCCTGTCTGTGGACATACAGAATTCTTTAATTTGAACAGATGAACTTTGAAATGGAACATTTATGGACAGATAGGAAAAGGAAGAAAATGAGGAAATAAAGTAGATAAATTTAACTGTAATTAAACTGAAATGTAAAGTTTAAAAGCCTAAAGGTATATATGATTTTTGGATAAAAACAGGAAGGTTTCTGGACTAATAAAAATAGGAAATAAGAGATGGCAATTAAAATAGAGGATGATATATAGGTGGCTAAAAACAATAAAGAAGAGTATATATTAATGAGAGACAACTTTAAGAAAATTTACTGCTTGATGTAATATGTTTTAATTTTAATTTGCAAACAAATGCTAGATTGATGATTATGCTGGACTAAGGTTTTATTGAACAAACTATAAGATACACAGATTTTAGTGATAAATTGTGATTTAATTTAATATATGCTGGAAATGATGATTATTATGAAATAAATTAAGAATTAATTTGAAAGAACATGCTGGGAAACTTACATAAAATAGATAATTATATGCTAAGGCAAAGTTAAAATAATAGGGATGGATACCAACTAGATAAGAGTTTGGGACTCAGAGGAAATATGTTGGAAACTAGTTAAAATGCTGGAAATCAGCCAAACAATTATAGAAGAGATGGAGGAGACTATGCTGGAAATCAGCCAAGCATAATATGCTGGAAATCAGCCAATAAAATGCTGTAAATCAGCCAAACAAATAGGAGGAGAGTTGGAGGAGATTCTGTTGTAAATCAGCCAAACAATGGAGGGAGTTTAGGAGGAGATTATGCTGAAAATCAGCCAAACATAATATGCTGGAAGGCTTGGAGGAGACTATATTGAAATTAGCCAAAAATAGTTGGTGCTCTGGAGGGGACTATGCTGGGAATCAGCCAAACAGAATATGTGGGGAAACAGCCAAATAATAGATGGAGGTATGGAAGAAAATATGCTGGAAATTAAATTAAATAAAACATGTTTTTGTGATAAACCTGTGTAATATGAAAAGTGTAATAGATGATAAGTGGGATAAAATTAAAAACAAATTGATAAAGTTTAAGATATTAAGATTCGAGGAAAAGGGTCAAGAGATTAAGAATTAGATAGAATTTTGTTTTATAAAGTGTAATAAAAATGGAGTTGTACTGAATTTGAAATTAAGATTTGTGGTGCTAAAATTGTAAGGTAAATAATTAGAATAAGAGGTTAGAATATTGTTAAAAATTATTTTGATACTGATGGTAAAAGATACAAGGTGAAGAAGAACAAAATATAATCAGGATTGATATATAGATATAAAAATGAGTGAAAGTTAACTTGAAATTAAAATTGTATTGATATAATGGATTTGTTTAGATGAAGATGTTAGAATTTATGTTAAAACTTGTTCTTTTATGTTTTGAATTTTTATTTGTAAAAGATGTAATGGGAAATTGTGAATGGAGCTTGTTAAAGGAATGTAAGCGTGGTAACCATCTATGACCGGATCGAGACTCTGCTCTTGAAAGTTATATTTTATGTTTAAGTTTGAAAAAAATAAAAAAATATTTATAAAAAAAGAGAGTTATAATAATAATTGATTTAGAGTTATAAGTATATTTTATTTACAATTAACTGACTGATAGTTCTCTCTCTCCCTCCCTCCTCCCTCCCTCCCTCCCTCCCTCCCCCCCCCTCTCTCTCTCTCTCTCTCTCTCTTTCTCTCTCTCTCTCTCTCTCTCTCTCTCTCTCTCTCTCTCTCTATATATATATATATATATATATATATTTGTTTTCTGAGGTTTTTGCGGGTGTTTGTATGTAGGTCTTTGGTTATTCGGGTCTTCTCCCATGTAAAATTGGAAGTGTCTTGGCGACGTTTCGATGAAGTCTCATTCGTCATCTTCAGGCTGGTGTCTTTGGCTTCGTGCTTCCAGGAGTAATGTGAGATCGCAGCTGTTTCTTCCTTTTAACTGCTAGTGGGGGTGTGAACTGATTGGGTGGGAGCTTGGCTGTGTTCTGATTGGATGGGGGGTTGGCTGTGCTCTGATTGGCTGGGGGTGTGTTCTGTTTGGGTGGGGGCTTGGTTGTGCTCGTGTTAGTCTGAGTTGCAGGGGGATTTTAAGCTGGTGAGCTGCGTTGCTGTTGTTTGGCTTCGTGTTCGTGGCCGCGCTGCCTCTTCATGGAGGGTGTCAGTCTGCTTCATGTATGGATTGGAGGGGTTTAAAGTGGCTAATGATGCAGCTGCGGTCTGTCTTCTGGTCCGTAGTCGTGCTTCATCATCAGTGTGGGTTTGAGTCTGCTTTCTGCGTGGATGTGTGGTGGTGACATCCTGTGTGGCTCTCGTGAGTGTGGGTCTGGTGTCATTCCTCGTGTTAGGGACTCGTTTGTCAATAAGAGCGGGTTTCCAAATGGCTGGTAGGCGGGAGGTAACATCTCGTTTATTCATGCTGTGTGGGCGTTTTTCTATCTCAATGGCTTCTCTGATTATTCTGTTGTTGAAGTGTTCAGTTTTGGAGATAGTTCTGGTCTTTTTGAAGTCAATTTCATGTCCTGTGGCTTTAAGGTGTTGGACCAGGGAAGAAGTTGGTTCTTCTTTTCTGACTGAGTTCTTGTGTTCTTCAATGCATGCACTTATTCTTCTGTTGGTTTGTCCAATGTATGTGGTGGGGCAGGCGGTGAATGGGATTTCATATACGCCTTGATTTTCTAACTCAATTTTGACTTTGGGGTTCCTTAGGATGGTGGATATTTTTCGGTTTGTGCAGAATGCTGTCTTGATGTTGTATTTGTGGAGGATTTTGCTGATACTGTCTGTGGTGCCTTTTATGTATGGGAGGAGGGCTTTGCCGTTTTCTTGTTCTCTGTCTTGGATTTTAGTGGGGGTTTCTTTTTGGATTAGGTTGGTAATCTTATTTCTTTGGAATCCATTGGATGTTAGTACATTAGTGAGACTGTGTAGTTCGGTGTTTAGGTGTTGTTTGTCAGCTAAGCGTTTTGTTCTGGAGATGAGTGTCTTGGCTACGGAGTTGATCTGGGCTGGGTGGTGGTGTGAGAGTGCATGCAGATAGCGGTTTGTGTGTGTTTTCTTCTGGTAAATTGAGAATTAATTAAAAGAGTACTGTAAACTTGAGAAATATGACAAGCACTACACTGACAACATTGAGAGCAGGAAAGAAAACAACATCAAGCCCATCACTGACACCCTCATCCCCATCAGGTCAGAGAACAATAGAAGGAGTGCTAGGAACAGAAAAGCAGAGTGTAGTATCAAACATGCAAACTATGCAGACAAGATTATTGGCCATTCAGGAAACGATGATGAAGATGCAGGAAACAATGTCTAAAAATTATATAGAATTGAAAGGAGATATGAATAAATTGGACAATAGGATAGAGACGATACAACAAACAATTGAGAAAAATGAAGAAAGAATAAAGACACTGGACGTGAGAACGTAGTGGACGTAGTAGACAAAAAATTGATGGCAATGAACAAGGGACTCAAACAATCAGTTATCCGCCTGGAAATGGAGAGAGCTGCATTCTATCTAAGATTCCAGAATGTAATGGAAGAAAAGGAAGAAGACTTGGGCACTATTATGGCAGAGCTGATAGTGGGAGCGTTACAAAGGGATAGGCAAGGAATATTATTGGAGATCGACGACGCGTACCAAATTCACACAAATGAACGTTGGGCTTACCTTGAACGTTCATTCTATGTGCACTGCAGGAGAGTCCAAGCATGGGTTAATTTCAGTCTGTTCTGATGTCACTGAGTTGGAATTTCTTTGGCCATGCCCTCCTCCTTTGGCCGAGCCTCAGTTTTTTTCAACTGAACCGGAAACAAGGAAGACGCAGCTCGTTCGAAGAACCGACCACTCCTGGACCCCAGACCAGTACCAGCCAGGGTGGGATTGGACTCTCCTGCAGTGCACATAAAACCAACGTTCAAGGTAAGCCCAACGTTCATTCTCCTGTGCACTGCTTGGAGAGTCCAAGCATGGGATATACCCAAGCTAAAGTGATGTTGGGCGGGAAGCAGTTTGGTCCAGGGTCCCCTCGGCCGGCAGGACTCTCTGTAAGACCTGTCTCCCAAACGCTGCTTCAGCCGATGCGTACAGATCCAACTTGTAGTTCCTCACGAATGGTGAAGGGGAAGTCCAAGTGGCAGCTCTGCAGATTTCCAGAATTGATGTTTGTGTAGCCCAGGCCGCTGAGGTGGCGGCACTACAAGTAGAGTGTGCCGTGATACGATGGGGCACAGGATGAGCTTGTTGTTCATAAACTAGAGCAATAGAAGCCTTGAGCCAACGCCCAATGATGGATGGAGACACCTTCTTCCCCATTGAAATGGGCTGGAATGACACGAACAAGGCCTCCGTTCTCCTAAAGGAGGCAGTGCGTTTAATGTATCGTTTCAAGGCCCTGCGTACATCTAATGTATGACATCGCTTTTCTCTTGGATGTTGTGGATTGGGGCAGAAGTCTGGCAAAATAACCTCCTGTGCCCTGTGGAACCAGGAATTTATCTTTGGCACAAAGGTAGGGTCCAATCTAAGAATGACTCTGTCCAGGTGAAAGATACATAAATCCTGGCGCACTGAGAGTGCCGCTAACTCCGATATCCTGCGTGCATATGTAATCGCAACCAGGAACACAACTTTAAATGTAAACAGTCTAAGCGTGGTAGTCCACAGCAGTTCGAAAGGAGGCAAGGTGAGCGCTTGTAAAACCAAGGATAGATCCCAGGTCGGGTATCTATGTACAGTCGGTGGTAACAGGTTGGCAGCTCCCTTTAAAAAGCTACGGACCTTGGGATGTTGAGAAAGAGAGATAGGTCCTTCGCCTGGCAAGATGGTAGCCAATGCTGCAACTTGTCGCTGGAGCATATTAGTTGATAACTTCTTCAGGCCCTGCTGTAGGAACTCCAGGACCTGTGGAACTGTGGCAGAAGTCGGAATCAGATGCACCTTGGTGCACCAATGACAGAACGATGCCCATGTGGCATCGTAAATCCTGGTTGTCGATGCTTTCCTAGATGCAAGGATGGTAGAAATCACCTCAGGCGAATAGCGTCCCTTCCTGAGGGTCTCCCGCTCAAGCGCCAAGCGGCCAACTTGAGCCACTGGGGGTCAGGATGTTGAAGGGCCCCTTGGCTGAGGGAGACCTTGTGCAGTGGTAATATCCAGGGAGGTGCTATCGACAGCGACACCAGGTCTGTAAACTATGGACATCTAGGCCAATGCAGTGCTACTAACACCACCTCTGCCTCCTCCTCCAGAATTTTCCAGATCACCCTCTGGAGCAGAGGAATGGGAGGAAAGGCGCATAGGATTCTGTGTGGCCACGGACAACGAAGAGCATTGGTGCCCTCAGCCGCTGGAGACCAGAACCGGGTGAAGAACCGAGGCAGGTGAGTGTTCTGAGGTGTGGCAAACAAGTCCATGGCTGGAGTCCCGAATCAGACTGTGATGAGGTGGAATAAATCCGGATGAAGCCGCTATTTGGATTGATCTATTGTCCTCCGGCTCAACCAATCTGCTGTTGAGTTGGATGTCCTGGCAATGTGTTCCGCCCGCAAGGACAGGAGATGCCGTTCCTCCCGGAGACACATCTTCTTCGCCTCGCCCATAAGAAGGATGGAGCGGGTGCCCCCTTGGTGGTTGACATGCGCCTTGGCCATGATGTCTGTTAACAGGAGAACGTGCTGATTCAACAACTCGGACTGAAAATGACGGAGCATCAGATGGGCCGCCCTCAGCTCCAGCCAATTGATGTCATTGCTTAGCTCTTGCTGTGACCACTGTCCTTAAGTTACCTGGGTCCCTAGGTGCGCTCCCCAGCCAAATAGACTCGCATCCAATGTCAGGACCTGTCTGGGAGGATCGCAAAACAAGCAGCCTTCTTCCATGGCCTTCGACTTCCACCAATCCAGGGATCGCAGAACCTGTTGAGGAACCCTGATCTTGCCCAGTGAGTTGCTGCGCCCTGGTCTCTGACTGGGAAGAAGGAACCACTGCAAGGGCCTGGCATGTAAGCAAGCCCAAGGAACTATTGCTAGACAGGAAATGATTTTCCCTAATAGCTGGGAAAGCACTAAAAGGGGCACCGAAACTGATGTTTGAACCTGTGTCACTAAGTCCTTTATACTGTCCCGTCGTTCTTGAGACAGGAACACCTGAGATAACTGGGTGTCTATCACCACCCCCAAATGAGTAAGCCTGGTGGACGGTGTCAGATGGCTTTTCTCCCAGTTGACTGAAAAGCCATGGTTCAGCAGAGACTGGATCGTGAGTTGAAGATCTAATTCTGCCTGCCTGAGAGATGATGACTGGATCAGTATATTGTCCAGATAGCACTGTAGGCAGATGGGATGTGCCCTCAGACGTGCTGCTACCACGTCCAGTATTTTGGTGAAGGTACATGGGGCTGAGGATAGGCCAAAGGGGAGAGCCTGATATTGCCAGTGGTGGCCTGCAAATGCAAATCTGAGAAACCTCCTGTGATATACATGTATGGGGACATGGAGGTAAGCCTCTTTGAGGTCTATTGATGTTAAATAATCTCCTAGTCTGAGGCAACCCAGAATTGACAGAAGAGATTGCATTTTGAACCTCTTGCATCTTATGTGAACATTGAGGTCCTTTAGATTCAATATCGCCCTTTGGCCGCCCGAGCTCTTGGGAACCAGAAAGAGTACAGAGTAAAACCCCAAACCCCTCTGTCCAATTGGTACCAGTTCGATGGCCTTGATGTCCAGCAAGTGCTGGATTTCAGCCTCCATCATGGCTTTTTTGATGGACTCCCTGGGTACCAGGCACTGAAGAAATCGATGAGGGGGTCTGGAACAAAATTCTAAGGTCAGTTGGAGAGTTATTGTTTGTAATACCCACGCGTCCGTGGTAGTATCCCTCCATTGGTCGGCAAACCTCTTTAACCTGCCACCAATCGGGATTTGAGACCCCGAGTCATTTGGAATGGCGGTAGGGGCATCCCCCTGAACCCTTGTAAGGCCACCTGGACTGTGATTGTCGAGATCTGTCTCGAAATCATGACCTATCCTGTGCTCTGTCCCCTCCATAGGGGTACTGTCTATGATAGTGGGAGTCGGGAAACCCTGCCTCGGTGTTCCAAAAGGGCTGCCTACAGTAATAAGGGGTAGACCATCTGTCAGGCCCCCTAGTCAGCTGTGGAAGAACCTTCCTTTTATCTTTCCCTTCCACTAGGATGGGGTCTAGAGCGTCTCCAAGCAGCTGACATCCCTTAAAGGGAGCTGAGGCTAAGCGCCACTTGGATCTTGTATCTGCTTGCCACTGGTGCAGCCATAACAAACGTCTGGATGCCACTTTAGACGCTAGAGCTCTAGAAGCAAATTTGGCTGCATTAATGGTAGCATCAGCTGTGTATTCAATTGCAGCTATCAGCTTGCTAATGTCTTGTTGGAGACGTACATCTTCTGCGGAGATCCTGGCCTGCATCTGTTTCAACCATAAAATACGTTCTAGACATGAATGAAGCTGCTGTAGTGGACCTAACTGCCCAAGCTGCTGACTGGTGTGTTTTGCATGCAGCTAAATCCGTCTTCTTATCCTCAGTCTTTAATCCTTCCGCATTATCAGAAGGAAGAATGGCAGAAGAAGCCAAATTAGTCAAGGGAGAGTCCACTGTGGGGATCTGAAGCAGTTCCTCAAGCTCCTTCTCCACAGTATACATCTTTTTGTCCATGCCACTAGGTGCTGGGATTGAAAAAGGTTGTTCCCATTGCCTCTGAATTACATCTACAAAGAATTTTGGGGAGGGAATAACTTCCTGAGTAGTAACCTGCTCAGTAAAGAGACTGGCACAAAGATCCTGGGAACCTTTAGTATCTGTAGTGGGTCTCTCCGTTTGGCCCATATTAGCAGTCATTTTTGCTTTGAGTAATAATGTCTTAAAGAGATGGGGATGGAATAAACCTGTGTAAGGAGGTTTGTCCTGAGCAAGCCCTTCATCCACAGACATTTCAAATTCACCCAATTCCTCCTCTCCTTCCAGTGATGCCTCACTGTGAAGTGATGGAGAAGCATGGTGTGATCCCTCCCTGTAATCTCTGTGCCTATGTGAACGTTGATGCATAGGATCAGATCTGGGAGGTTCTGGATGCAAGGGAGCCAACAATCCCTTTTGTGCCAGGGCCTCATCAATACTTTGAGTAATGGTTTGTACAATGGCATAGCATAAGTCAAAGGATAAGGATTGCTGTGTCGCCTCTGGGGCCCGTAGCCCCGCTGCTCTGGGCGTAAACATGGCTGAAGGCACAGAGCACTGCCTGCTAGGCCCTTGAGAAGAATCAGAAGGAGGCTGAGGAGGGTCAGGGATAAATCCTTCCTGAAAAGGAACTGCATGGAACCCATGTGATTCCAAAGGTACAGTGGGAGACCAGTTAGGCTGATCCTCCTGTACTTCCTGCATTTGCAATTCTGAAGAAAAAGGATTAGAAGGTTCTCCCAGATCCCTGGAACCCTCAGGGGATTTCGAAGCTGCAGCCGGTTGCTGTGCCTTTGCAAAATGCTTCTCTACGGCTTTTTGCCTCCTCAGTGCATCTTTCTCAGAAGCTACAGATGGAGGTTTGGAAACTTTGGAAGATTTGGCTTGGGTGTTGGAAGAAGCCTTGCTAGATCTCAATCTGGGCTTTTTAACTACAGGACAATTAGCCTGATGTTGGGAGTGTGAGGAATCATCAGAATTACTACTATTTGCCATGTCTAACCCAAAATACAGGTTTTAGAATCCCCAAGGATAATACAAGGTGAAAGATTTACTCACCACGCAGATCAGAGTTCAAATCACGCCCAAACCAGCAAAATGGTTTGTTAGACTGTAAATACAAGCAGCAGCAATGACCAGGCACTTCAGATGTTAGCAGGGCTCTATCCCAACAATGTGGCTACCAAAACACACCAATTAAGGCTTTATAAACTGGCAAAATGGTTTTTACTTGCGTGGCCACAATTCCCTGTGATGGTCAGGTCTCAGGAGAAGATCCCTTGCTCCAAATACTGTCCAGCTTCTCAATTGGTAATTTTATGCTGCGTTGTATGCTGCAACAAAATGGCCACCACCAGCAAAATGGCAGCTACTGGCCTTGCATTCACTCCAATTTTGCCACTCCAAGCCAAACCAAGAGGCTCTGATTGAATTTATTTGAAAAGAATTTAAAATAGCCAATTTTCCTAATTTAATTCAATTTTTTAAAAGAACCAACTCAAAACAAGTCTTTCTGGCAGACTGAGTTGAAGAAAACTGAGGCTCGGCCGGAGGAGGAGGGCGTGGCCAAAGAAATTCCAACTCAGTGACATCAGAACAGACTGAAATTAACCCATGCTTGAACTCTCCAAGTAGTGCACAGGAGAACTATGCTAGGCGCAATAGACTTTCACGAGAAGTTCATATAAGATTTGTGAGAAAGAAAGTCAGAGACATAATTTATAAGATTATGAGAGATGACCCAATGATTTATAAGGATAAAGAAATACAGACACTAAAACAAGTCCCGAAGAAAGTAAGAGAACAGAGAAGAGACTATAGGTTTCTCACTGCACAGCTGATTAAAAGAAATATACTATTTAGATGGTTAATCCCAGAAGGGATGTTGGTATCATTACAGGAGAGAAAGATCAAGATAGACAATCTACACAAGGCACAAGAACTCTATGATCAGCTGGAGGGGGTGGAAGAAGAGAGCAGCAGCAAAGAGGAATTAGAATCTAGAACTCAGGAAGACCAGCAACGGGAGCTAAAAGACATAGAACTAGAGATAGAAAGCAAGGAAGAAAAGGGACAAAGGGAAGGAGAAGGAGTGGGTTTGAGAACATGACCACAAAGAGATGTTAGAATCAATAGAAGACAGAAACCAATATATAAGTAGAACAATGGAAGAAGAAATTAGGCTAATATTGATTAATGTTAACAGATTAAATGCCCCTGCTAAAAGAAAACAAATACTAACAAAATTAGCAAAACAAGGTATAGATATAGTGTGCCTACAAGAGGTACATATAAAAGAGCAGCATAGAAAATGTTTGGAATTCCTGAAATTAGGAACACTATACACAGCATTAGCGGAACAAAAACAGAGGGGAATAGCGGTATATATCAGGGAGGGAATAAAGGCTAAATTAAAATATCAAGATATAGATGGAAGAGTTTTAATGATAGAACTACAAATTGGGCAGAAATCATGGTTGTTGGTGACAATTTACGCCCCAAGTGAGAATCAAAAAGAATTTTACAGCAAATTACATGAAAAACTTATAGAAATGGAACAGGGAAATATTTGCATGGTAGGAGACTACAATGCGGTGGTGAATGAAAAAAAGGACTATGTTAGCAGTATGAAAAATAAAAAGAAATGAAAAATACTACCAAGATCATTCTTTGATATGGTACATGAACTCAATTTATTCGATCAGTTGAGGGAATTGAATAAAAAAAAAAGGGAATACACTTTTTTCTCAAACCCGCATAAATCCTGGTCCCGATTAGATATGGCATGGATGAATGGAGATATAGGAAAGGATACAGAAAGAATAGAAATAATGTCAAATACGTGGGCTGACCACAACCCCTTAAAAATAATTTGGAAAGGACAGAAAAAAGCTAGGAGAAGGTGGACACTGAATCCCCAAATTTTAAAGGAAAAATAATTTATTTTAAAAATTAAAAAAGAAATGGAATTATTTTTTACAGAAAATACAAAACAACCAACATCATTACAAATTATATGGGATATGGCTAAAGGGTATCTAAAGGGTATAGCGATAGCTTATATAGCAAAAAAAAAAATTAGGGAGAAAAAGCAAATGCAAAATACACTGCAGGAGGTGGTTAAAAAATTAGAATCTGCTTTGTTGAGGGTTTGGAAGAAATATCAATACAAGTTAAACTGCAAGATACCTATATGGGCAAATCCCAGACATGCAATAGAAAATGTAAGTATAGAACAAAAACAGGAGGTGATTACTTATAAAGAGCTTCTTATTATGGAAAGGGGCAAATTACAATTGAAATCTTTAAATGTATTGAAAGAAGAAGGGATAATCTATATTTGGTTTCAGTATAGTCAGCTTCAAGCAAGATGGAGGGAAGATCAAAAAATTGGTGTTATGCAAAATGAGGAAAATTTGGTAAAACAGATTAGAGACCAAAGCCAAATGCATATTTTATTTATTTATTTTTTATTTATTAAATTTATATACCACCCTTCTCCTTGCGGACTCAGGGTGGTGAACAGCCAGAAATAAAAAACAAATCTTACAAAAGTTAAAAAATATTAAAAGTAACTAATATAAATTTGGCCCATTAGTTAAAAAACGATTCAATTAAAATTAATATCAAAACTCTAAAAAGATTTTCCCATGGGATCAGGCCAGGCCGGCTAGCTGGAAAAAGTACGTTTTTAAGGCCCAACGAAAAGTCCGGAGGTCAGAGATCCTTCGCAACTCTGGAGGAAGATCGTTCCAGAGGGTGGGAGCTACCACAGAGAAGGCTCTCCCCCTGGGGGTCGCCAGCCGACATTGTCTGGTTGACGGCACCCTGAGGAGGCCCTCTCTGTGGGAGCGAACTGGCCAGTGGGAGGCAATTGGTGGCAGTAGGCAGTCCCGTAAGTATTAAAAGGCTGTATAACGTATTATTGGAAATAGACTCAGAAACGGAATTGGTTAAAGATTGTATGATAAAATGGGCTCAAAACTTTCAGGAACCAGTGATGATAGAAACATGGGAAAAGATCTGGGTTAGAAATGTTAAATTTACACAAGCACAAAACTTAAGAGAAAATTTTTATAAAATGTTTTATAGATGGCATTGGGACCCTAAGAAATTATCATGCATGTATCCAAATTTACAAGCTAAATGTTGGAGATGTGATTGTGATGATGCAACTTATTATCATATATGCTAACAAATAAAAGTTTTTTTTTCTTTATTATCAAAATGTGAGTGGCATCTAAATTTCGTTCAGACAACTCCAGCGTGACAGTGGACTTGTAAGAAAATCAAAGCATTTTGGATAAAGATTTGGTGGTTGATGCAGAATATTCTAAACAAAAGGTTGAAATTTACTCCGCAATTGTTTTTATTGGGTACAACTATGGACTGCACAGTATTAGAGACTAAATTGATTTTAAATGTAATATCAGCAGCTAGGCTGTTGGTAGCGCAATACTGGAAGAAGGATTCTTTGCCTACTATAGAAGAATGGACATTGAAAGTAACAAATTTAGCGGAAATGGTGAAAATATCAGCGTATTTGAAGGACTATACACAAGAAAGATATATATTGGAATGGAGAAGATGGATTTAATATATTCAAAATAAGTATCAGACAAGAAAATATCAAATAGCTTATGAATGAATGTTAGATTTTAGAAATATTATGTTATCTATAGTGGAGTGAAGGTTTCAGGGGGTGATTTGTAGACTAAGAATAGACAGGTTATTTTAGCTTATGATTGTTAATTGCAATACCCTGTATTTTGCTCTGGGAAGTATGGGGGGGAGGGGGGAATGGGGGGGAGGGTTGTGGGGGTGAGGGGGGAGGGAAAGAGGGTGGGGGGAATACTGGGGGGGGGGAAATCTTTTTTGTAAAACTTTTCAATAAAAAAAATTAGAATCTAAATTACAAAAGGAGCCCCAGGATGAAAAAAATTAAAGGGAAAATGGTTCTGGCTAAACATAAGCTAAATATAATGGAGCAAGAGGAAAGGGCAAGGGAATTGAAAGCGGAAAAACAAAAAAAAATTTGAACATGCAAACAAGCCCGGGAGGTGGCTAGCCTATAAATTAAAAAAGGATAGGGAAAAAAGATTGATTCAGGAATTACAGGATGAAAATGGAGAGTTACATTACAAAATGGAAAAAAAGAAAAAAATAACCTACGAGGAGAACATAAAACTATACTTAAAGGTTAATGGTTTGCCGGGACTAAAAGAAGAGCAGAGGGAAATATTAAATAAAGAGATAACAGCCAAAGAATTAAGAAGAGCAGTGCAAAAACAAAAAAAGTAATAAAACCCCGGGGCCAGACGGACTTCCAGGGGAGGTATATAAGAGTTTGTATCAGGATTTTGAAATGATACTACTGGAAGTGTATAATGATATATTGGAGAAGGCCAAATTACCAGACTCCTGGACTGAAGCTTATATATCCCTTATTCTAAAAGAAGGTACAGACCCCAAACAAATAAAAAATTACAGGCCAATCTTGCTGTTGAACACAGATTACAAAATTTTTACTACTATAATTGTGGAAAGATTGAAATTAATATTAAATGAAATAATACATTCGGACCAAAATGGTTTTCTACCTACAAGGCAAATTAGGAACAATATAAGAACGGTGTTAAATGTCTTAGAGTACTATGAAGCACATCCTGAAAAACAGGTGGCACTAATATTTTTAGATGCCCAGAAAGCATTTGATAATCTTAATTGGCAGTTTTTGTTCCAACAGATCAAAGATATGAGATTTGGAGGGAAGTTCGAGAAAAAAATAAAGGCAATATACACGACACAAAAAGCTAGACTGTTAATTAATGGGGATAACACAGAGAAATTCGAAATAAACAAAGGAGTAAGACAGGGATGCTCAATGTCACCTCTGCTTTTCATCTTGACATTAGAAGTGCTGCTAACCCAAATTAGATACAATGGGAGAGTTAAAAGGACTAAAGGTAAAAAAAGAAAAATATAAGACACAGGCATTTGCGGATGACCTAGTGTTCTTCATAGAAGAGCCACTAGAGACAGGAAACATCTTAATGAATGAAATAGAAAAATTTGGGACAGTGGCAGGACTGTAAATTAATAGAGAAAAGACTAAAATGTTAGTTAAAAATTTAACTGAAAAAGAAAAGAAAGAATTAGAAAAAGATTTGGGATTGCAAATTGAAAAAAAGATTAAATATTTAGCAATTTGGCTCGCTGTAAGGTGTTCTTCAATCAAAGATGATAATTATAAAAAACTGATACAACAAATGAAAAAAGATTTAGAGATTTGGGGGAAATTACAGTTATCACTACTAGGAAGGATAGCAGTGATTAAAATGAATATATTACCAAAATTATTATATCTATTCCAGACAGTCCCTATAAAATTGGAAAGGAGATTCTTTGAGGAATTAAATAAAATTATTAAAAAAAATTATTTGGCTGGGTAAGAAAGCACGGATAAACATGAAAATGTTACAAGATAGTAGAAGCAGAGGTGGCTTTGGACTCCCAAAATGGGAACTCTTATTATCAAGCTGCGGGGTTATTATGGATCAGAGACTGGATAAACTTAGACAATAAAAGGGTTTTAACGATTGAAGGACATGACCTACAGGCAGGTTGGCATGCCTTCCTATGGGATAAATGTAATAAGGCAGTCATATTTTTACCGACATCAAATAAGAGAAGCATTGATATGGACATGGGGAAAGAATAAAAGGAAACATTTGTTGTGGCTCCGTTGCCTGAGCCTGTGTCATCGTCAGGAGAGGACTCCGAGAGTGAAAGGGAGGAATTGGCAAGACCTCCCTCTCCAGGACCCTCCTCTCTGGCAATGCCCCTGGAGGACACCGAAGGGCAAGAGATAGGCCCAGAGCCAAGCACATCCCCACAGCCACAGGTGGTCAGTGACGAGGGAGATAAGTGCTGGCTGGATCCTCGCCAGCGACGCAGGGAGAAACGTGCCCAACAGAAGGCACGGCGTGCTCGTGATTAGCTGACTCACTGGACCACACCCCACAGCCTATAAAAGAGAGTGAGTCAGCCTACACCTTTGTGACGAAAAAAAACAGATATTCTTGCATCCCAGCTTCAGATCTTCCTGCATCTCAGCTTCTATTTCTGGACATTTTGTGGTGTGTATTTTTCTGTTATGATAATAAAGGTTTTGGCACGCAGCTGCTGGGATTGCTGCCAAGCTCCTTATCAGACTACTTGGATGCCTGCCAGCTTATTTTAACCTCCGACTGTCCATTTGGGTGTATTCCTGGGGGCGGGTACAGAACAACATTATATGAAATTGCCAAACTGGGTTTCACCAATGGAGGCAACGATTTAGCCAAACACATTAGATTAAAAAAAGATGATAAGATATAAAGAATTATTAGATCACCAGGGGAAGCTTAAATCAAATGAAGAATTAAAAGAACAGGATATAATTATAGACTGGTGGCCATATCTATAGACACAGTCAAGATATAGAAAAGATATGGAAGAATATGAAATTCAAGGGGTACCACAACTATTGGATAGAATATTGACAGGTAAGGAAGAAAAACTTATAACAAAAGCATATAAATATCTATTAGAGGTAGAAATGGAAGAAGAAATAGTGAAGGGTCCAATGATAGCATGGGCACAAAATGTAGGCCGTAATATAAATTTAGAGGAATGGGAAAAATTATGGAGCAAAAACTGCAAATTAACATTGTCGACCGCATATAAAGAAAATCAGTACAAAATGTTTTATAGGTGGCATTTAACACCAATGAGATTGGCTAAAATGTACGCAAATATGAAACCAGACTGCTGGAAGTATAAATATAAGGACAGAACATTCTATCACATGTGGTGGCAATGCCCCCAAGTAAAGAAATATTGGGAACAGATAAGGAGATGGTTACAGGAGATAACAGGAGTACAAATTGAATTTAAACCTGAATTATTTTTATTAGGAATAATTAATCAAAAGATAAAGAAGCAACTCCAACATATCATTTTACATATAGTAACAGCAGCACGAATTGTTTATGCCCAGTGTTGGAAACTTGAAAATATACCAGCCAATGAGAGGATTATTCATAAGTTATTAGAATGTGCCGAGATGTATAAACTCACATTAGAAATAAAAGGCAAGGAAGAAACAGAATGTTACGAAGTTTGGGATAAGTGGTATAAGTGGTTAGAACAGAGAAGCAAAAATGTATAGAAATAAATGTAGATAACTGTAAGAGACTCATGACACAGTACTGTTAAAAATGCTTATTGTAATGTAAATTGGAAAAATGGAAAATAAAATTTTTTTAAAATGCCATAATCGGAAATCAGAACATTTTAAATATATATTAGGAATAGGCTATTATAGGTAGTCCTCGGCTTACAAATGTAATGGAGCCTACCCATTATTGTTCTAAGTTCTGGCAGTCGTAAAGCAGGTCACTGCATGACTGGACCCATTTTTATTACCTTTTTTGTGGTGGTGAAGCGAACGCTGTGGTCGTTAGGTGAACCTATTATTGTCCTGACCCAGCCTTCACAGAAGCAAGAAACAGACTCCCTGCAAAGAAAAACCCCTCTTTATTTACACATTGGGAATTAACTGCATTCACCAACCGAAAGTCCAGGAAGAGTCGTGCAAGAAGTCTGAAACAATAGTCCTTATCAGCTCGTTATGATAAATGCAAGGCTATGAAATCCCAGCCAGGAGGCTGCAAATTAAGTCAGTTCAAACAGAGAAATAGACAAACCTCAGTTTTGGCAAGTTAGTCTTTGTCACATGAAACACACAAGGAGCAAACTTTCCAGAAATGTGAACAGTTGTCTGTGACAACCAAACCACTCCCCTTTCCTCCTATTTATTCTCCAGCCAGGGAGGGGCCAGTCAGCATCCACGGTTGTTTTGCTTTCCGAGCCGGCTCATTGTCCTCTGTTGTTCACCTCTCCTATCTGCTCTGCACATATGCACATCTGGAACAGGCCCCAGATGTTCCTCCTCCTCACTCATCCCTGACACCAAAGGCTGCCTCTCTGGCTGGGAAATAACAGACACCCCAGGCTCTCTGTGTCCAATGCTGAGCATGCCTCAGAGCCTTCCCCAGGCTCCAGGTTCTTTCCAGCATTTTTGCTGGAAACCAGAAGTAAATGCTATTTTTGAGCAAAAACGTTGTAAATTGTCACATGACGAGATGCTGCAAATGGCTGTAAATGCGGGCTGGTTACTGAGCACCTGAAATGTCACGTGACAAGGGCACCTTGAAACTTTGGAACTTGGTTGTACCTTTTGGAGGGTCTGTCGTAATTTCAAACAATCGCTAAGCGACTGGTTGTAAGTCAAGGACTACCTGTATTTTTCTTCACCAGGAATTCTTAGTCTGTACTGGGGGGAAAGGGAGGGAGAGAAATTATGATACTACTAAAGACAATTACGTTTTGCTGAGATATGGCCTGTTTATAAGAACTTCTTGCACTAAGCAGTATGGTGAATAACTGGCTCCTGGCTGGCACCATTCAGCCTTCCTAAGTTACAGTACCAGCATCCCAAGGAAAGGGGCAAGGTAAATAAATAGCACCTATTTTAAAAGTTTCTTTCAACATATAAATAACAAGGAAAAAGTCAAGGAAACAGTAGGTCCACTAAAGAGACAAGATGACAAGGAAGTAACAAGCAGTAGAGAGAAAGCACAGATGCTTAATTCATTCCTTGCATCAATCTTCATGCAAAAAGAAACTATAGCCCAACCTACCAAAAACATAACCCCAAAAGACAGACTAGAAATAAAAATTAAAATAAGCAAGAAAATGGTAATAGAACATCTGTCTGATCTTGATGAATATGACTGGGACCTGATGGATTTCATCACAGAGTTCTGAAGGAACTGGAAGATGTTATCTCAGAAACATTGTACCATATCTTTCAAAAATCCTGGAGCACCAGGGAACTGCCAGATGATTGGAAAAGAGCTGATGTGGTTCCCATCTTCAAAAAAGGGGAAAAAACAGACCCAGGAAACTACAGACCAATCAGCCTAACATCAATACCTGGGAAGATACTGGAAAAATAATCAAAAAACAGATCTGCCAACATCTAGAAACAAATAAAGTTATGTTAAAAAACAGATCATGCCAAACCAATCTTATTTCATTCTTTGACAAAGTGACTAAATTAGTAGACCAGTGAAATGCTATGGACATAATATACTTAGACTTCAGCAAGACATTCAACAAAGTGAACCACAACCTACTTCTTGGTAAACTAGAAAAATGTGGGATAGACAGTATCACCACCAGATGGATTTGTAACGGGCTGAAAAACCATACTCAATAGTATTCCTTAATAGTACTACATCTACGTGGAGGGAAATAAGCAGTGGTGTACCACAAGGTACCGGCTTAGGCCCAGTCCTCTTCAATATCTTCATAAATGACTTCAATGAGGGAATAGAAGGGGAACTCATCAAATTTGCAGATGAGTTTGCAAATTTGCAAATCTGCGAAATGTAAGCAGAAGGAAGAACCTCAAAGTGTGTTAGAAGAAAAAGGTGCACCAGGTGGTTGTCCAGAGGATTCTATTATGGATTTTCCAGATGAGAAAATTGTGCATCCCAGTGACCCTAGAGAGGGAGTACTGGACCTTGAACTGTTGGAGCAAGAATCAAAAAATAAAATTATAACTCGAGATGAGCAACAGCAGAGGCCCAGTGCTCTTCAAGAGAAGGGGGGTGATGCTAATCAACAGGAAGAAGAAGTTAATGAGGAAACTCGACTGGAAAACACTGGTGGGCAATATAAAGAGTTTTATGAAATGATCCAAGCTATTGTAGATAGCTGTTAAAACTTTGGAGATGCATTATAAATTTTCAAAAGTTTATCCTGAGTTGGATTGATATTAGACTTATATATGAAAATGGATTATAAAAATTTTTCTACAAAGTTTATCCTGAATTGGACCTAACATCCTGAGAAAGGTAAACAGATTGCTGCAATACTAGCAGCGATCTGTGGTTACCCTATTATAGGGTTTTTTTGGAATTTATTATCTAGAAGAAGAGAATGAAGATGAAAACATCTTGCAACCCGAAGGAAGGAACTGCAAAGGGTGACAGGATTTGAAAGAGCTTTAAAGGAATATCTGGGAATGCGGTTTGTAGTTTTTTTTTCTTTAAGGTTTGAAATTTAGGAGGAGCTGCATTGGTTTTTTTCTTTTTTTTAGGTGGTACAGTATAAGCTAGTTTGAATGTTCTACCTAGAGGAGTATAGAATACCTTCGTGGTTGGATATTATTTATACAAAGTCACTCAGGGGGATTTTTTGTGTGGAGAGATGTTTTTTGCTGATGGGGGCAGCTGGAAGATGAAGCTTATTGGAATTGGATTTATGTTGGAAGAAAGTATATTTAACTTCAACCAAGACGAAGAAAAGATTGAAACATGGATTACTGAGATAGAAAATTTTTTTTGGATATAATTGTATAATTATAATTATATATGTATAATCATATATATTATATTTTATTAGAATAGAGATATGTTTTATGTTTTTGTTTTTTAGTTAAGGGGTGTAGTTGGGATATGGATATTGATGTGATATATTATATTTTATTATAAGGGGGATTGATTTTGGTATATGATTAGTAATGTTAATAGTAATGGATTACAGAAAGGTATGATATTTTTTAATTGGGTTTGAATATTCTAAGTATTTTATTGATTGATAAATGAATATTGATGTTTGGTTAATGAGGTAAATTTTATTATTATTAGTTCTTTTTATTACGATATTGTTAACTTTAGAAAAATATTATTATTTATAGGTTTATTTGTTATATTACTTTGTTATATGTACTGGGTTTGGTTTTTTTGTTTTGTTTTTTTTTCTTCTTCTTTTTAAATTTTTTCCAACTTTAAAATTTGAATACTTTAAAAAAATTTTCCTTTTTGTTTTAAACTTTTTTTAAATCTCTAGCGGAAGTCAAGGGGGGGATGGGGAGGGATGGGGAGGGGGGAGGGATGGGGGTGGAGGGTGGTAGGGAGAGGGGGGAGGGGGGGTTTGGGGGGGGAAATGAAAAAATTTTGTATTATAAAACTTTTTCAATAAAAAAAAATTTGCAGATGACACTAAGCTGCCAACTCCCCAGAAGACAAGCTCAGTATCCAAAAAGATCTTGACAGACTTGAACAATGGCCTCTATCCAACAACATGAAATTTAATGTGGAGAAAAGCAAGGTTTTACATGTGGACAGGAAAAACCAAAGGTTCAAATACAGTTTAGGCGAAACCTGGCTCAAAAACAGTAACTGTGAGAAGAAACTTGGAGGCCTAGTGGACGATCACTTAAACATGCGGCAACAGTGTGAGGCAGCAGCCAAAAAAGCTAATACAATCCTTGGTTGTATAAACAGAGTATTACATGAAGTATTAGTACCACTTTATAAATGCTTAGTAAGACCACACCTGGAATTCTGCATTCAGTTTTGGTCACCACATTACAAAAAAGATGTTGAGACTTTGGAAAAAGTGCAAAGAAGAGTAACTAAGATGATTAAAGACTAAAACATAGGAAGAACGGCTGTAGGATTTGGGTTTGGCTAGTCTAGAGAAAAGAAGGACTAGGGTGGACATGATAGCAGTATTCCAGTATTTTAGGGGCTGCCACAAAGAAGAGAAAGTCAACTTATTTTCCATAGCACCAGAGGGTAAGACAAGAAACAATGGATGGAAACTAGTCAAGGAGAGAAGCAACCTGGAATTGAGGAGAAACTTCCTAACAGTGAGGACAATTAACCAGTGGAACAGCTTATGTTCAGAAGTTGTAGATGCTTCATCACTGGAGGTTTTTAAGAAGAGACTAGACAGTCACTTGTCTGAAATTGTATAGGGTCTCATGCTGGAGCAGGGGGATGGACTAGAAGACGTCCAAGGTCTCTTCCAGCTGTATTCTGACTAGAACTGCTTTCTTGATTACTGGGGATGAAGAGAAAGTTTATTAGTGCACTATTTGTTTAGTAGTGCAAATTAGTTATCCAATAGGGAGCTTCTCATTTAGAAAAGTAAGTTTTACCTTCCATGTAAAATAAAGGATTCCTGGATTTCAGAAAATTCTCAATCTACTGGGCAAACTGGTTGCCTGGCCCACAACTGAACTCATGAGGTATAAGAAATCATGTCCAAGATTTTAGTTTTTAGCAATAGATCAATATGGGAAATGAGATACCATATGAAATTCATGGGCAGTGTCCATCTCTATGGATCAAGTTTATTATTTAATTTATACCCAGCATTTGTTTATTCAACATGCAAAGCATACAAGAAAAATATGTAGTATAAAACATAATAAAATGAATGTAATTAAAATAAAAAGAATTAACATTTAAAATCTTAAGAGAAAAATATGTGTTTTTAGCATTTTCCTACATACTGGGAGATTGGGAACCAAGCACAACTCATTAGCAAGGACATTCCATAAGCTGAGGAGCCACAGAGAAGAATTTCACTTATATCTTTGAGTCAAGCTTCTAGCAGCTGGGCCATCTTCAGAAGAGCCTTTTTTGTTGGTCTAGGTAACCAAGCAGGTTCACAGCTATGCCACATTAACAATAACTGTGGAAGTACACTCCTTATCACAGCTACCAGTTCCAAATCCAGTGACAGCTGGTAATCAAAGAGCATGAAATTGCACAACTCCTCACTCTGACCATCATCTCAAACAATCTAACTTTGTTTACTAACAACACTTTTGTCATGTTCAGATCTAATTTCAGCTTGTTCTCCCTCATCCAGCCATTATCAAGTTTAGGCAGCCTAGTGATTGCTTCGATAGAGTTAGAAGGTAGGATACACTAGAATTAGGTTTCATCAGCAAGGGGTCTCATGTACATATCAAACAGCACAGAAGACAAGTTAGAACCCTGTGAAACACCATAAGACAAGTATGTAGATATTAAACAGAATTCACCACTGAGAACAGAACTTTTGCATTGGACTAGAACTGTGATGGCGAACCTATGGCACGCATGCCACAGCTGGAACGCAGAGCCCTCTCGGTGGGCACGCAAGCCATTGCCCAGCTCACCTCTACCACGCATGTGCGCGTGACTCCCACTGGCCAGCTGATTTTTGGGTTTCTGTCATGCAGGGGTTGTGCATGCACGGGAGGTGGGGGTCATGCATGCATGTGCAGGCTGTGGGGAGCACAGGGGGAGTGGCGCCCCTCCGTGGGCTGTTTTTGGTCCCAGGAGGCTGCAGGGAGGCCTACTAGGCCCAAAACGGGGTGTGGGGGGGGGTCGCACGCGCATGGGTCAGGGGTCATGTGTGCATGTGCGCATGTGCTGGGGCACATGAGGGGGTCACATGCGCATGCATGGGGAGCATGGGGGGTTGTGTGCACATGCGCAGAGGCAGGGCATGGGGGGGTCACACATGCATTGTATTATGGGTGACGGCACGCGTGCACTTTCGGCACGCGACAAAAAGATTAGCCATTACTGGACTAGAACCACTGCAAAAGAAGGCTCCCAAGGCCCAATCAGACAGTCCAGAAGGATAACATGGTTGATTTTATCAAAAACCCACCAAGATGTCCAAGAGTACTAATAGGGTTTCACTCCCCTCTCTACTTCTAGCCCAGAACATACATCAAGGCAGTCAAAGTAGTCTCAGGTAGTCCTCGACTTACAACAGTTTATTTAATGACCAAAGTTACAACGGCACTGAAAAAAGTGACTTATGACCATTTTTCACACTTACAACCATTGTAGCATCCCCATGGTCACATGATCAAAATTTGCATGCTTGGTACTTGACTCATATTTATGACGATTGCAGTGTCCAGGGGTCATGTGATCACCTTTTGCAACCTTCTGATCTTGACAACCAACTTTCAGAGCTGCAATTAGAGGGAAATGCTGAGAAGGACTGGGAAAGCTTCTGGGATATTGTGCACTCTTCTGCACTAAAGGTTCTTGGACCCTTATATAGGAAACAGCAGGACTAAAAAGCAAGATAGAAATGTAGCAAGAAAATGATGGTAAAGGAGGAGGAATATGATGACACAAAAATATGTACTCAGATGACACACTGAATAATTAATGATGTATTGATTGTTTAAATACAAAAATAAAAAAACTTTTTTAAAAAAGGAAACAGCAGGACTGCTTTGACAAAAACGATGGAGAGATCAAGGCCCTACTTCCTGAAAAGCACCACCTTCACCATGGTCATCAGAATGACCCGTCATCAACAGCTAAGAAAAATGCCTTCAACACTTGCAGGACCGTAAAGAGTAAGCTTCGCTGGAGCTACAGGAAAGGGAGGAAGATTTTCTTTTTTTCAGAAATTAAGACTGTGTCCAGGCATGGCTTCAAAGAAAAGAGCCTGAGTAGCGTAGGGGAGTAATGCCTCCTACAAAGGCAGCATTTAAGATCCAGCTGCTGCAATTACTTGTGAGTTCAATCCCAGGCAGGCTCAAGGTCGACTCAGCCTTCCATCCTTTATAAGGTGGGTAAATTGAGGACCCAGTTTGTTGGGGGCAATAAGCTGACTTTGTATAAATATAAATATACAAAAGTATGAAGGCTATTGCTTAACGCATTGTAAGCTGCCCTGAGTCTCCGGAGAAGGGCGGCATATAAATCAAATTTAAAAAAAAAATCTGGTGGGGATTCCCCTACTCACCAGACAAAGGAAAAGCCAGCTAAGCCACTAACACAGGCTCAGAGTCAAATTCAAGAAAGTGGGAATGAGGATCTGAAAGCTTTTATGGCTAATTTAACAGCAACTCTTGCTGATCAAATCAAAAACTTGAATGAAAAGATGGAGAATAACCAAACTGAAATGAAGCAGTGGGTCAAGGAAAAAAGTGATAAGTTAAATCAGGATGTAACCAAAGTAGTAACTGCTTTTACAGATGCGTTGGTGGTGGTGGAGAAAAAAGTGGATGATATAAATTTAGAAGTGGAAATCAATAAGAAGGATGCAGAAGAAAAATTTTTCAAAGTGGATGTGAGAAATCAGAGGCTAGAAGATGAAATCACGATGATACAGTTTCGTTCTATGGAGTTTGCTTTAAGATTGAGAGGACTGAGGGAGAACAACAGAGAGGATTTGAGGGCAGTTTGTGTGGATGTATTGGCCAAGATCTCAAAGTTGGAACCTGAGTTAATTGCTAAAAGAATTGACAAGAGCTATAGGGTTAACTCTCGTGTGGCAAGACAAAGGAATTTGCCTAGAGATGTTGTGATTTATTTTACTGATAGAAGGCTGAGAAATGATATTCTGCAAAACTCCTTCCACACTACTGTTCAAGCTGAGGGTAATCCAATTGGTGTTTTTAAAGAGCTACCACCCAAAATGTTAAGAGATCGAAGAGACTATGGTTTTTTGGTAAATGAACTGAAAAAGCGCCAGATTCCATTTAGATGGGACGCTCCTGTTGGTATTATTTTGAGATATGAGGATGTAAGATACCGTCTAAATTCGGTGGAAAAAGCAGAACATTTTTATCAGAACATTCTTAAAAAATCTCCAACACCACCATGTTCATCCACATTCTTATCGGCAGAAGGAGTTTCTAAAGATAAGGATTTTGAAGAAGGGATTCAAGAATTACACAGCGAACAAGAACGACAGGCACTTCGAGCAACAGCAAGGGAAGTACTTTTAGGAGCAGTAGGTGGTTTCTCAGAGGATTTTTTTGCAGACCTCCCAGAGCCCAGAATAAAGCATTCCAGAGCAACAAGAGAGGTGGATCTGGACCTTGAACTGTTGGCGCAAGAACCAAAAGATCAACGTATAACGCGTGCAGCAGAGAAGCAAAGACTAGAGAAGCAAAAACAGCAGAGGTCCATGGTGCCACAAGAAGTGAAGGGGGCAAATGGGAAAACACAGAAATCTGAAGCAGTGGGAGGAGCGAGACCAAAGACCTCTGCTGTTGAACAGGGTCTTAGGCAATTGCTCGATACGCTTCAAGAATCCTCAAATGGCAGTTAGATTTTTATCATGGAACGTGAATGGTTTGAATTCTCCACAGAAAAGAAGGAAAATATTTCATTATTTGAAGCAGTACAAAAATGATGTTGTTTGTTTGCAAGAAACACACATTAGAACCCAGGACCAAAAATATTTGATAAACTCAAAATTTGGACTACATTTTATGTCTTCTAGCTCTGTGAAAAGGAATGGAATAGTTTTGTATATTTCTAAAAGAATACCAGCTAAACTTGTAGAATCGGATGATGAAGGAAGATATATTGCAGTTGAAATAAATATACAGAATGTTCAGTTGCTTTTGATTGGAATTTACGCCCCATACCAACAGCAAGAAATTTTTTATAAATTATTACATACCAAAATATTGCAATGGAACTACAAGTCTTTTTTGATTATGGGAGATTGGAATGGTGTGATTGATACAATTCTTGACAAAAAGACATTGGCTAAGAGGGGGAATAAATTACCACAGACGTTTTTTGCATTGAAAGAAGAATTAGAATTGAAGGATGTATGGAGAATTCACCATCCGAAGGAATTGGACTTTACATTCTTTTCTGATAGACATAAATCTTTTTCTAGGATTGATTTTATGCTGGTTTCTTCTGATTTACTTACTAAAACGACTAAGACTAAGATTTTTCCTAGAACTCTGACTGATCATAGTTCGGTATGGATGGAAATGGATTTTGGTAAGAGGGAGAGAAGATCTTGGAGAATGAATGAGAATTTATTTAGATATGAGAAGAATATTGCCGACCTTAAAAAACATTCAATTGAATTTGAACAAGGGTACACCTATTGAAGTTGTTTGGGATGCAAGTAAGGCCTATATGAGAGGTGTACTGATTTATATGAACTCTAAGCAAAGGTCAATACGACAAAAGATAAGACTAGAACTGGAGTCAGAAATAAAGGAGAAAGAACAATTGCATATTAAGAACCCGACTGATGAGAAATTGCAGGAAACTATAAAACTTTTGAAAGATCAATTTCAAATGTTTATGGCTGATCAGACGGCAACTAATTTACAATTTGCCAAGCATAATACTTTTTGCAATGCTAACAAACCTGGTAGATGGTTGGCATATACTTTAAGAAAGCAACAAAGTTCCCGTATAATAGATACTATTGAATATAAAGGTAAACAAGTTTTTCAACAGAGTTCAATACATCAAGCTTTTTTAGATTATTATTCTAATTTATATCATACAGATAATATTCAAAAGGACCTTATTGATGAATATCTTGGAAAGACGAGAGTTACAAAAATTACATGTGAACAAAAGGAGAGAATGAATCAACTAATAACGTCTGAAGAGATTTTATTTGCAATAAAACAATTGAAAACAGCTAAAGCTCCTGGGACGGACGGTTTGACAGCAGTATATTACAAAACTTTACAATCAGAATTGGTTGAACATCTTAAGGACTTATTCTGTAGTATACAGCAGGGGGGTAAAATACCCCCCTCATGGAAGACGGCCTTTATTTCACTGATACCAAAGGAAGATGGTTCTTCAAAACCAGAAAATTTTAGACCAATATCTCTCCTGAATACGGATTATAAAATTTTTGCAAAAGTATTAGCCAACAGATTGATGCCAGTTATCCAAGAGGTGATTCATCACGACCAAGCGGGATTTATAGAGGGCAGACATATGAATGACAACGTGCGGCAACTTATAGATTTACTGGAATATCTTGAGAAAAATAAGCAGATCTCTGCGGTGCTGGTGTTTTTGGATGCAGAAAAGGCCTTTGATCGAGTCAACTGGGATTTTTTAAAAAAGACTTTGTTTAAAATGGACTTTGGGGAGCAGTTTATACAAGCAATTTCAGCAATTTATCAAGAACAGACAGCACAAATGGTTATTAATGGGAGCTTAACTACCAATTTCCATATACAGAAGGGTACCAGACAAGGTTGTCCGTTATCCCCATTGTTGTTTATTTTAACTTTAGAAGTCTTGATGAATTCTCTACGGGACTCGAACAATTTGAATGGAATAGTTATAAGGCAAAAGGATTACAGAACAAAGGCATTTGCAGATGATCTGGTTCTTACCCTAACACGACCTTTGGAATCAATCATCCAGATGAAAAACACTATAGAGGAATATGGTTTGGTCTCAGGTTTCAGACTAAACCAGAAAAAGACCAAGATGATAGTTAAAAACATGTTGGAACCACAAAAGAGTGATCTAGAAAGGTTGGCAGGCTTTGAAATAGTTACAAAGGTGAAATATCTAGGAGTTCAGGTTGCAGCATCTAATATAAAACTTTTTCAAAATAATTATGAGGTTTTGTGGCATAAGATTCAAAAGGACCTTGAAACTTGGAAGAAACCGCAACTATCTTTACTTGGGAGAATAGCAGCAGTTAAGATGAACGTTCTACCTAGATTCCTGTTTTTGTTTCAAATGATTCCGGTGCTCAGAAGCGATAAGATATTGGCTGAATGGCAATCAGGTTTAAACAAATTTATTTGGAATGAGAAAAAACCAAGAGTTAAATTTAAAATTATGCAAGATGTTCGTGAAAGAGGTGGCCTTAAAGTTCCAAACCTATGTTTATATTATGAAGCTGCAGTGTTGACACAAGTGGGTGATTGGTTTGGAACAACAAAAACTGAAATTTTGAATATAGAAGGCCATGACTTGGACTTTGGTTGGCATGCATACTTATTTTATGAAGACAAGCTGGACAAGGTATTTAAAAGTCATATATTGAGACATGCGCTGATGAGCATTTGGAAGAAGCACCAGTTTAAATTGGATTACAAAATACCTTTGTGGTTGGATCTTGGGCAAGTCATGAGGAATATAAAGTCACTCGGGGGGATTTTATATAAAGAGATGCTTTTTAATGATGGGGGCAGATGGAATTTGAAATCTTTGAAAGTTCTGTTGGAAGAAGGGAGGAACTTATCTTGGTTGCAGTATTCTCAACTTCAAGCGAGATGGAGAGAAGACCAGAAAATTGGTTTGATGTTACATGAAGATTTGGTGATGCAGATAAAAAGGAAAGGACCGATGCATATCAAGAGGGTGTATAATTTATTGTTAGAAAGAGACTCAGAGAGTGAATTAGTTAAAGATTGTATGATAAAGTGGGCACAAAATTTTGCAGAACCAGTTATGCTGGAAACATGGGAAAAGATCTGGGTCCAGAATGTTAAATTTACACAAGCACAAAATCTGAGGGAAAATTTTTATAAAATGCTTTACAGATGGCATTTAGATCCCAAGAAATTGTCATGTATGTATCCAAATGTTCAACCTAAATGTTGGAGGTGTGATTGTTTGGATGCTACATATTTTCATATTTGGTGGACCTGTAGAAAGGTGAAAGCATTTTGGATCAAACTTTGGTGGGTTATGCAGAATGTTTTGAAAAAGAAGCTTCTTTTTTCTCCGCAATTGTTTTTGTTGGGTATAGTTAAGGACTGTTCACCGAGTGAAACGAGATTGATTTTATATATGATTACGGCAGCTAGGTTATTGATTGGTCAATATTGGAAAAAAGATAGTGTACCTACTATAGGAGAATGGACATCGAAGATGGCTAATTTTGCGGAAATGGCAAAGATTTCGGCATACCTAAAAGATAGGACCCATGAAGCTTTTGTTAGGGACTGGAAGAAGTGGGTAGATTATGTGCAGAACAAATATCAAACTAAGAACTTTCAATTAGTTTTTGATTCATAATCATTTTTATTATAACTATTTTATTAAATGTTTGAAACTATTAGTATAGTATAGTATATGTGTTAGAGATTAATAATTACTTGTTTTAAATATTTCAAATTATGTTGCAGGGTCATGCTGAGGACTTTGTTCAATATCTGGATGATAAAATAACTCAGATTCGGGATGATTTGGCCGCTGACTGGGTTAGTTCAGGCGGGGTGACTGAGGCAGGTCTTGAGAGTGTTATCTGGGCTGAGTTCGATCCTGTGACTCCCGAGGACGTGGACAGGACTCTGGGAAGACTGAACGCAACCACATGTTTATTGGACCCGTGTCCCTCCTGGTTAGTGCTGGCCTCCCGGGAGGTTACACGAGGCTGGCTCCAGATTATAAACGCTTCTTTGAGTGAGGGTGCCCTACCGCCCGCCTTGAAGGAGGCGGTGGTGAGGCCCCTCCTCAAGAAGCCCTCCCTGGACCCAGCTATTTTGGCTAATTATCGTCCAGTCTCCAACCTTCCCTTTCTAGCGAAGGTTGTTGAGAGTGTGGTTGCGTGGCAGCTCCCCCGGTACCTGGATGAAGCTGTCTATTTAGACCCGCTCCAGTCCGGCTTCAGGTCTGGATACAGCACCGAAACGGCATTGGTCGCGTTGGTGGATGATCTCTGGAGGGCCCGGGGTAGGGGGTACTCCTCTATCCTGGTGCTGTTAGACCTCTCAGCGGCTTTTGATACCATCGACCATGGTATCATGTTGCGCCGGTTGGAGGGACTGGGGGTGGGGGGCACCGTTCTAGGGTGGTTCTCCTCCTACCTCTCCGACCGGTCGCAATCTGTGTTGACGGGGGGCAGCACTCGACCCCGAGGTGCCTAGTGTGTGGGGTGCCACAAGGGTCGGTCCTCTCGCCCCTTCTGTTCAACATTTATGTAAAGCCGCTGGGTGAGATCATCCGTGGTTTTGGGGTGGAGTTCCACCAGTACGCTGACGATACTCAGCTGTACATCTCCACCCCAGACCACCCCAATGATGCCGTGGAAGTGATGTCCCAGTGCCTTGAAGCCGTGCGGGTCTGGATGGGGAGAAACAGGCTTCGACTCAACCCCTCCAAGACCGAGTGGCTGTGGCTGCCGGCGTCCCGATATAGCCAGCTGACACCATCGCTGGTCATTGGGGGCGAATCACTGGCCCACACGGAAAGGGTGCGCAACTTGGGTGTCCTCCTGGATCCACGGCTGTCCTTAGAGGATCATACGACAGCTGTGGCCAGGGGGGCTTTCTATCAGGTTCCCCTGATTCGTCAGTTGCGGCCCTTTCTAGATCGGGACTCCCTACGCACAGTCACTCAGGCACTCGTCACCTCTCGCCTGGACTACTGCAATGCTCTCTACATGGGGCTCCCCTTGGGGTGCACCCGGAGGCTCCAACTGGTACAGAATGCGGCCGCGCGGGGGATTATGGGAGCATTGGGGCGCTCCCATGTGACACCTCTCCTGCGTGAGCTGCATTGGTTGCCGATGGAGTTCCGGGTGCGTTTCAAGGTGTTGGTAATGACCTTTAAAGCGCTCCATGGCTTAGGACCAGGGTACTTACGGGACTGCCTTCTGCCGCCAATTGCCTCCCACCGGCCGGTTCGGTCCCACAGAGAGGGCCTCCTCAGGGTGCCGTCAGCCAGACAATGCCGGCTGGCGACCCCCAGGGGGAGAGCCTTCTCTGTGGCAGCCCCTACCCTCTGGAATGATCTTCCTCCAGAATTGAGAATTATCTCCGACCTCCGGACGTTTCGTCGGGCCCTAAAAACTCATCTTTTTCAACTTGCCGGTTTAGCCTGATCCCTACTGAATTTTTAGAATTTTTAAAATTTTTAATGTTTGTAGAGTTGCTGCATTTTAATATTTATTTTGTTTTAATTCTCAGCCAAACGTATATGTCTTTTTAAAATTTTTAACTTTTATGTATTGAATTTTTATTCGGCTGTTCACCGCCCTGAGTCCGTAAGGAGAAGGGCGGTATATAAATCTAATAAATAAATAAATAAATAAATGTTGTTATTCAAAAAATTTATGTTATATATTGAAACAAAAATTTCTAATATATATATATAATTACCTAGAAAAATTATAATTATTTTATTGAAATTAAAATTATATTGTTATCTAGAAAATTTATAATGTTATATATATTTACTATATTATTATTTAGAGAATTATGAAGTCAAAAATAAGTTTATATACACTGGTTATACTGCTGTCTGGGATGGTTGATTGAGGGTTAATTGTGCATATATGATTTAGCCTGATATATATTTGAGATTAATTTTATTCTATTCATGTTTAGTAAATATTTTAGATTAATTTTACTTTACTTATTGTTAAAATCTATGATATTTTATCTGGATCTCACCTATATTCATTGTTTAATATTGATTGATGTATAAGATTGATGTTTTGTTAGTAACGGAAGCCGGGGGGGGGGGCTGGGGAGGGGAGGGTGGGAAAGGGAGGGGGTGGTGGGGGGAGGGACGAGTGTTGGGGGGAAATGGGGATAAAAATTGTATTGTAAAACTTTTTCAATAAAAAAAAGAGTAAGCTTCGCAAGATGCAAGACTCCTGGTTGAGTGTCAAAGCAGATGAAATTCAGAAGTTTGCTGATAGAAACAATGCCAAACAGTTCTACAAAGCCCTCAGATCCTTATACAGACCTCAGCCCTCAGGGAGCTCCCCTCTACTGGACTCAGATGGTGCAACTCTCATTACTGAGAAGACTCTGATTCTACAGCACTGGGCTGAGCACTTCCAATTCGTACTGAACCGCCCATCTTCCATCAACGAGGCGATTGACAGAATGCCCCAGGCAGATATCAACTACAGCCTGGACACCCCACCATCAAAGACTGAAACCCTACAGGCCGTCAGCCAGCTGTCCAGTGGCAAGGCCCCAGGATCTGACGCGATCCCAGCAGACATCTATAAGGATGGTGGTACAGTGCTTGTTGACAAACTTACTCAGCTGTTCAAGTCCTTCTGGAATCAAGGATCCATTCCTCAGGAACTGAAAAACTTGTTCACTGTACACCTCTACAAGAGGAAAGGGAATCGACAAGTCTGCGATAATCATAGAGGAATGTCAATGTATAAAGAATTTATGAACTGGAATAGCCATGGCAACAAGCCAGCCAATGGGAACTGTTTTTTGACTGAGACACAGGATTTGCTGAGAGAGCCATGTGAGCAGTTTTCAGTCTGGGTGTGGCTTAGCTATTCTGTGTTCGGAGTTCGTTCTTCTCTCTACCACATTGCAAGAGCTGCATAGGTATTGATTGCTTGTATCATGTTTTTATATATTTTGTAGATAAATAAGTTTTTCAATATTATGAATCCTGCTCAATTCTTTGAATGTGTGCTGGGTAAATCAACAATTACTAACAGGTTATGGGCCCAGATCACACCCAACCACACGGAACTGTAATTAAGCTGATAGACTGCCTGTGTTATAAACAAAAGGAAACAAGGCAGAGAAGGCTTGCAGGATGGCTGTTGATTTCAAGGAAAGCTCTCTGCCTCGATTGGGACAGAAGAATTATATTATTTGGGCTGCAAAAATGGAATGCTTCCTGAATGCCAAGGAGCTCTGGGATTGGTACCAAGGATCGAGGTTGGACCCAATGATTTACAAAGACAACAATAGTGATTCATCCAGATTCTCCTTTATTAATGCACATCTGTTCATTCACAGGTATCATCAGGAACTGCAGGTAGGATCTACGTGGGACCATCCTAAATACCCTGGGGGCGGAGCCTCAGGTAAGGAGTGACCAGGAGAGGGGGTGATGGGTTCGTCTGTGAGAGTTAACCCTTGGAGTGCCAGGTCAGTGGGGGGTGCACTCTCAGGTAGGGCATTTACACGTGACAAATCCCCCTCTAAATGCCCATCCCTGAGTGGTATGTTTCCTGATTGGTGTGGACTTGTAAGGAGGATACAGAGCCTAAATGTGAGTTATGTGTGTTGCTTTGTTTGGAGTGGTTTAGTGAGTATGTCAGCTGTTTGATTTACTGTGTCACAGTGTATGGTCTTGACGAATCCTGTCTTGTGAAGCTGCCTAACGTGTTTATGTTTAATGTCGATGTGCCTGGACCTTTGGCCTACTGCATCTGCCATGGATATCTCGATGGCAGCCTTGTTGTCTTCGTAGATGCGTATGGGGTGTTTTGACTCTGCCCAGATGCTGGTAAGTAGTTCGTCGAACCAGATTAAGTTGGTCACAGCTTTGGACAGGCATATGTATTCGGCCTCAGTGGTGGAGGTGGCCACTAGGTTCTGTTTGCCGGTGTACCAGTACACAGGGCTGTCATTTAGGAAGAAGATGTACCCGGAGGTGCTCTTCCTGCTTTTTACATCCCCAGCCCAGTCAGCATCAGCGTAACATGTGAGGGTGGGTTCTCTGGTTGCGTTGGGTTCTAACTGTAGGCAAGCATCTGCACTGTATTTCAGGTACCTAAGTACCCTCTTGACGGCTTCCCAGTGGTATGCTGTGGGATTGCCCACGTGTCTGGACAGCAGGTTCACGGGTAGAGCGATGTCAGGCCGGGTCCAGTTGGCGATCTACAGAAGAGAACCGATGGTGGACCTATATAATGTATTGTCTTGGAACTGTGGGGCTTCATCATACATGTTCTTCAGGAAATCTGCCTGCATGGGCGTGTCACTTGGTTTGGCCTCAGCCATGTTGCACTTGTGTAGGAGCTCTGTGATCTTCTTCTTTTGGGACAGTAGAAATCCTTTGGGTGTCTTGTTGATTTGTACTCCGAGGTATTTGTTTATGTTTCCCAAAGACTTCAGGGAGAAGTGCTCGCTCAACTTGTCAGCAAATATGTCACAGTCCTTCTTGTGTTTGCCGATGTAAAGTATATCGTCCACGTAGACGAGCACGTATT